>RSEF01000002.1:23156830-23168871 GCA_003993805.1 Himantopus leucocephalus
TTGTTGAACTTCATGAGGTTGACATGGGCCCACCTCTCCAGCCACCTCTCTGGATGGCATCCCTCCCCTCCAGTTTGTTGCAGAATTGACATCTGTGGTTGGTTTGTGTCAGGGCAACAGATTAGGAAGGTGAGTTACCTGCATGAGTTTCTTCCCTAAGGTCTTGCATCTGTGTAGTTAGGACATAACCTGGATCTTCAAAGCCAGATGTCGAGTGATACTTGTAGGCAGCTCACTGGACCTCGTGCTAATCCCTCAAGGCTGAGGACCCACCCACTCTCTCCATGGAGCTGTGAATTTCTCACAAAGCATGAGGCCGTCTGTTGTATTTGGAGCCAGGTGGCTTCTCTCTTCAAGCAGATAGTTTGAGCTGTGTTGTGTCTACACTTCACAGTAAGTCACTACCCAGGATTTTCACTAAAGAACCCCTTTTTGCTTTAATAAGAATTATTGTCTTTTACTAAATACATGAAGCCCATCAAGTGGGTGCAGTACTAAAGATGTCAAGTTAATGAATCATGGGCAGGAAGGAGAGTCAGGGCAGAGTTTGTCTCTATAGCGTGGAATCAGAATCTGGACAAGGCTAAGAACTGCTCAAGATCAAGATATATGACTGCTCTGATACAAAGTAAATAGCATTTTTAAAATTAATGTCCTTAGCATTGGCTATGTTAATACTTCCCTTTTGCAACATTTATTTTTTCATTAACGGAGCTAATATGACCGAAAGATGGATGTGAAGAAGTGACAAGCACCATGTATGTTTAAACAGGGAAGGTTCTGCTGTAGCCTGTGCTCATGCTGAATGTGCTTGGTCTTGAAGTAATGGTGGTGAAAAACATAGACTAAGGATAACCTGCACAGCGTTTGGGGGATATGCTCCTTGTATCAGTCAAGGACCTTCCATGTTCTTCTGTACCGTAAGGGCTCCCTGAATTCACATGGTCTGAACGCTCATGTATTCCTTGATTCACTCCATGCTCCCTTTCTTCACCAAAGTGAGAGTTACCTGTGTGTTTCTTGCAGTATACTGGTAGTGTCCTCTTTTTCCCGTGTTGCTTTTCCATACATGAAGCTTTGTGTGTCTCTTCACCCCTCTTCTGTCGTCATAGCTCTTCCTTCCTCTCTTCCATCCTTTCCCGAGCTTGCTCTTTCTTCCTCTCCCTGAGGCAATTTGTTCTGAGTGTCAGCATTTCTGAACTGTACTGGGAGCAAGTGCTGCAAGGATATGGAGAAGAAGGGGGGATCATTAACACTGGCAAAGATGGCAGCCATCCACTGGCTCTTTGATCGATAGGCCATTATCCACAGATTTGGATGCCTGAAACAGCTGCATCTGCTAACTAACTGCAAGAGGTCACAAACGCTGCGTGTATATGTATTTTTCCCCTTTCGTTTTCTTGTTTTCACCAGAATCAATATGACATTGCTCATTGCCTAGAGCATTCCCTGAAATGTTTTAATTCATCAAATAATCCAGCATCCTGAAATTATCTTGTAATAGACAAATGCATGGAGAAATGCCGCTTAGCCAACAATTATAACACCCAGGGAGGAAAACTACCCTACTGTACTCGTAGGTCATCAGTCCCTCAGCGTAGTTGTTTTTTCCAGACTGTGCTGAATATCTACCAGTTTTTTTACAAAGCTGTTCTACAGACTGATCTAATACCTCCTTGGCAGGAGATCCCGGCTGACCCCTATTCTGCGGGTCTCCCTTCCACTGGGCTGGTTCCTCACCGCTCTGTATGTCAGTTTTGCATGGGCTTGTGGGCTTTGAGTGACAACAAGGATTTTTCCGCAACATGTATGCAGGTCCGTCTATGTAGTTACGCCTTTTGATTCATACCGTCTAATTTGTGTGTGTTTTTTTAATTCCAAAAATGGATTGATTTATTTTCTTTCCTTTACCTTTTTCCTCTGGTTAGGGTTTCCCAGGCCTCCAGCACATTAAATCTGGTGACCAAACAACTGCGTAGTCATGTTAACTTGCTGACCTGACAGAAGGCATGCACCCTGAAAATAAACATTTTCTAGAGCACTGTAACTGCAGTGCTGGAAAGTGATCTGAGCAAACTATACCAGGAGTACTAGACCAGGTGAAGAAGTTAAGCCAGTGTACCTTTCGCTTTGGTTGCTGGGTTTTGGTTAAGTTTATTGTGAATTTGCAGTGTGGTTTTGTTGGTGTTTGGGGGGTTTCTGGTTGGTTTTTTGGTTTTTTTGTGAAGGGATATATTTGGTTTTTGTTAGACAGGAAACTAATAAAAAAAGAAAAGGGGAAGTTTCTTGAATAGAAAGAAATAGGAGTGATTCTGTGTTTTGTTTCTTTTGATATTCAGCATAAAGTATCTCAAAAACACTTTAGTTGGGAAGTTGACGTAGAGGATATATATACTTGAGTATAGTAGTGTTTAACTTTTGAATTAACTATTTTTCATTAATAAAAAAAGTGTGACATATATTTTGGTTTGGAGCTCAGTCTTGATCCAGTTTACTTGCTGTGATAAAAACTGCAGTCCACTGAAGCCCTGAAGAGATTCATAGAGAGCAGTTGTTCGCCATAGTATCATTTCTCAAAGATAAATTACGCAGCAGTAAAGACAAGTTCATAAACTTTATTGTATTGCTTTAGTAGCAGTGCTTTAGGTACTTCTGAGAAGGTAAATTCAACACTAAGGCCTTCCCCAAGGTTTATTAAACTGTCTTAGAAGCTGCCAGTGTAAATTTTTTTTCTTTTTAGGATATTTTTCTAAGCTCAGTATCGGGAAGGGGGAGGAAGAGGGTGGTCTTTTTTCTTGATCTTTGGTTAAGCTTTCTGACTTCCTACTTACACTAACGTGTGAAAGAATCACACTATAAGAAAAAAATTACACTCTTTATACTTCATTCAAACACACATAGCTTTTTATAGGCTTGCCATTTTTCTTCAATAGCATGCATCTTTGTCATAGTTTAAAAATTATCTAGAAATAGTGCAGTTACAGTTCTTCTTAAAATTATGTGCAGCTATGAGCAATATGCACTATCCACATTTTCCATATGTTGAGATAATGTTCTAGTTTTATGTGTATAGTAAAAAAATTATCCGTGATAAACAGTCAATTGAGTGGAACTGTATCTTAATTGAATACTGAAAAAATCAGGATCAAAGTACTTTACAGTTATATTCAAAAGAATTTTAGGACAAAATGTTCTTCAGGCCCTTATGTGGTAACCCAGAACTATTAGGTCGTTCTGGCCTTTGCAAACTTACTAGTATGCAATATTGGCACCAGAGGATTTATGGCTGTTTGCCTTTAATTCATACATTTTTTCTTAAAAGTTTCGGAAGATCTTTAAGCAGCTATCATTTTCACTATTTCTCTCTGGGTTTCATTTTAAGAAGAACTTAAGAATGTTGAATTGTTGCTATTCTAGCTGATGTTGCAGTCTCTTCAGAGACATAGTTCAAACTGCAAGTTACAAGACTGAAAGACTTAAAGAAAGGTAGGGGGAAGAGTTTATGTCTTTACTGTCCATGCAGGTATACCTTTTACAGCATAATAGCTATTCTCCTGTAAAATCCAAGGTACAGATTTATTTTTTTTTTGCCACAATATGTCTGGGTGAATTGAGTCCTAGGGAACCGCCTAGCTACATCATGGTAAATACAGCTTTGTCACTGTGAGGTGTTACGGAGAGGGAGCAAACAAAAGCTACTTCTCTTGCAATAAAAATCTCATTTTGAGAGTAAAGCATAGCCAGGCAGAGAGCTGATACCTAGCTTTTGAGTCCTATTTTAACTACCCCTGCCTTTAGCTGGGACCTAACAGGTGAGCATCAAGAATGCAAGCACAGTTGTTGCAAAAGGCACCTGATGTTCCCCCTATATTGCAGTAGCCAAGTAGCCACGTGGATATCAAACCTCATGAATCCCCTTTCTTCTGAGTCCTGTTTTCTAGAGCATGTGCTAGTCAATTGGGTAAGCGGTCTGGAAACACCATTAGAAGGCAACCTGTCCGCAGTGCAGTTGTTCAGCTGGGGATGCATCTATTCTGTACCTGAACACGTTCTCCAAAAACATCTGTTGGTCAGCTTAGAGCACTGAGCAGTGACCTGATGGTAGCTGGGTGCTTCAGTGAACATACTGCACTGTCTCACTGGAAAATACATTACCTGAGATGAGCCTGAGAGAAGCAAGCCATCTTCTCTGTATGCCCTCACTTTGGCACCAAGGAGCTTTCTGACTTTCGGGAACTCAAGTGTTTAATCTACATGAGCCCCCTTCTACTGATGCTGCTCAGTTTGTTTGTCAGTAAATAGGAGAAAGCGGCCAAAAACACAGCGCCAAATTCTCCAGGGCCTGAGTATCTGCATACAACTGTTGTGTCTAGGCAAAGTCGGTATTTATAAGGGCTCCGGGGTGGTGAAGAAATGAGGCATCCTATGTGAGGGAGAAGATGTTTTAGGCTGTAAAGAGGGATTGATTTGTGGTTATTATTGCTGCCTTTGATCTGCCAACAGGGACCTGAAACTAATCCACCAGAGCAGCACAAGTCTGATAAATAGCGCCAGATGGAGATGCCAGAATAGGTTACTCCTGCTGTCTTTGACGCTGCCTTATCATGAAGTGATAAAACAGGTAGTACAAAGCAAAGCAAGCAAGGGTTAGGAGCGTGTGTGCTGCGGGAGTGCTGCTGGCTCTGTGAAGTGACTGCCAGTTGTTAAAGGCACTGCAGGATCAATTAGCCATTCGCAGCATTATCCTAACCCGATGAGAGGCCGAGGGACCCGACCGCACAGAGCGGTTGGTTGGCGTACAGAATTGAACATCACTGGATACTTCCATGCTAAATTGAGGGAGTAGAAAATGCACACTCCCTGTGTTTCAAAAGTAATGCCATAAGCACAAATGGCCATAGAAGTGAAAAACGGTGTTTGGTATAAGGACTTTTATTCACCATGAGTTCATGCCCCACCTGTGAAGTGTATCAAAAGTGAATCTCATTTTAAAATGTTTTGCTGTAAGCAGTGAATGTGGTCTCGCTGCTGAGATGTTGGTGGGATTTTAACACTTCTGGTTTCATTTTGTTTAGAAATTAGAGCAATTTGGGGCATAGTACAGCTATTAGTTCTGTATAGATCTCATGGTCATGTGAGTCAGCAAGCTCATTGCATAAGAAGAGCTTTTTATATAGATGTTGGATCAATTGGCAGTGAGTTGTCAATAAATGTATCTCCCAGACACTGTGCAATTGACAGGCTAATGAAGTGCTTTCACAGTGACAGAGAGCTGTTGACAAATCTTTTGCCACTTTGCCGTTTCTCATAAATCCGCTCCATGCCGCAAGCTTGGGGAATACTAGGACGGTTTCCCAAGTAAGGATGTGCCCGTTTCCTACCTTGCATGCCTAGGCTGGGATTTGGCAAACATGTTAGTAGCCTGTGTGTTGAGGAACCAGAAAGTAAGGACAGTGGTCCAAGGACTGTGTTTGCCCTCCCTGCAATGTGTTTTACAACATGTTTCGAAGCAGACGCAGAGTGGGTGTCTCACAGTTTATCCTCCAAGACTGCAGCTTGGGGTTTGTCTCCCTGTTGTTGCACTCTTTCTGCCTTCGTTGCTACCGTGGCACTTAGACTGATTCAGTGCAAGTGGTTTCAACTCCCATGTTCCTTTTCCTCCTGCCCAGAAGCAGGTGCAACCACTGGTTTATTTTGCATGACTTTTGAAGGCTCCCGTGGGTGCCTTTTGCAAATGTCTGATGATCAAGTAAATTAGTTCTTGTCCTTTTAAGTAAAAGTTCCATATTTGTTCTTCTAACTCATAAGCGTACGTAAGCACCAACGGTTTAGGATGAGTGCTGCCTACCTACAGCAAAAAAATGTTCATCAAAACCAGATCATATCGGTATGCATAATCCCACCTTCCTTGCAAGAGAAACTATTTTGGTTAATGCGTGCATTAAGAAGTTTACAGAGTGACTCATTGGTCCTAGCTATTACTAGCACTTGATGAGAAGACATAATTTTCACTCCAGCGTTCATAGCCAGCCTAGATGTGGTTCATATGTTGCTGTATAGTTTGCGGCTTGTGAGCTGTACTGCAAGTACAGTTTGCCTGTTTGCTTGCGTGGATAATAATGGCCATGTGTAGGTGATTTAAATAACAAAGAACATGCTGCTTGATTGACATCATAAGGCCGTATTTGTTCTTGCACAGTATCCAAGATATGCCTCAGTTGCTAACACTAATTACAACACAAATTATTATGAACCCTCTAGTGTAATTCTTAAGTAATCTAGAGGACTTTGCACTTCGCAAGTCACTCTGTTCAGGAGAGAGCTAAAATAAGAAGCGTAGGTGATTTTCAAGAAGGCTATGATGAGACTGTCTCACGGGGTAGCCCGTGCTGCACAGTGTGCCCTAGTGGATCTTCAGTTGTCAGGAATAGATTGCATGACATTAAAGGCCAAACCTTGCAGCCACCGAAATCAGAAGCAAAACCTGTATTGATTTTGTTGAAATCAAAATCAGGCTGACGCTATGTTGCCATTTCATCTTGACAGACATCAGGGAGAAGAAAGCCTTTCAAAAGGCTTTGTGTTCTTCACACCCTGGGCCTGGAAAGACGCTGAAAGCAACTTGGGAAGTCGTGCGAATTGGATGACATCAGGACTTACTGATGTCAGTGGGACTGCTGTTTTCCAAAGGGGTGGTCAGCTTCTTGCTTTGCGAGAGGGAAGGAAGCCAATGTAAAAATCTGCAATGGAGCAGGGGCAAGGATTCACATGGCAAGTGAGACGTCTTGTCTCGCCCAGCTCATCCAGCACTATGGAACGCAAATCTAGGACAAACCACTGCTGTCAGGAAAACATGAGTATATCGCAGTTTGTTCCTGGTAGACGAAAGGAAGGACAACCCTTTGCTCAAGATGTTAATGGCATGAAAAAATATTATGCAATTTTCCTGTTATTTCAGAACCGCGTCCAACTTTGTTTTACAAGAACAGAGCTTTAAGAAAGAGGACAAGCTAAAAAAGAAATGGTAAATATTCAAACAAATGTTAGTGTCTAGTGTTACCTCAGGAGCTAGTTCAGTTTGCTGATTGCTCAGTTTCAGTGTGGTCTGAGTAATGAAGAGCTGACTAGTGAGTCTAGTTTGGTGTAATTCCCTGAGTACTCTTGAAGCATAACAAACCCAGAAAGACTATAATGAAAAATAATAGAAAGGTAGCTGGGGGCTTAACTTATGATCTCTTCTCATTACAGTAAGCGACATTTTCATTGCAGTGTTACCATAAAGATTATTGGCTGCCACATAACATAGGTCCCTCCTGAAAAGGTTCTGGAACAGCTTTGTTGGCACAGTAAAAGCCATGGAGAAACGCCAAAGATTTGCTTAAAACCCAGTAATTGTTTGCCAAATATTAATGGTGTGATCCTTTGTTCAAAACTGGCTGGAAAATGGGGTGAATAGTCTGTATCATTTTATTACCTGGTACCTGTGTGACCATCTTTGGTCTTCCACAGTAGATGTATATAACTGGAAAACCATTTTACTGGTATTTTTTGCTTCCATAATGAAGTACTTGATCTCTGGCTTTGAAAATTCCAGCATTTTAACATGAATGGTGGCAATGATTTTGAAATTGGCTTTGAATCTCTTTGCTCCTTTGCATGTATGTGGACCTGTCTGAGCACAACTCATCACAGTGTCTGGAAGATTGACATCATTGGCACGCTTGTTGCCAGTGTTGCCCAGGGGGTAGTTGAAAGGGCTGTATTTGGGAACTGGAAAGAGATTTCATGAGGAAGATGGCAAAATTCAATATTTGCATTGACCTGTTACACGTGTTCAAAAATTCAATATAGGAAGGGTCCCTTGGAACAGCCTTTCTGGCAAGTGTATCCAACATGAGTCAAACAAAGCCAGCTCAGGTGTCTGAGTGAAACTGGATTGTCGGTGACATGCAGCACTTCAGATGTGATCCTTTGTGGCAAAACAGGGAAGTGAGTTTCCTCATTTCTTCACCTTTTTCCTGGTAGTGCTTTTGAGCAGCTAAATCCAGTGGGCTGGAGGAGCTAGGGGATTCTGCCATCGATGGCAGTGAGCAGTTGCTCCATATCCCTGTTCCCTTGTCCTGCCAGTAGCAAGGCTAACCACAGACTCAGAACACGTATATTACACATGGCCAGCCATGAACAGGTTAGCGTGTTGGGAGGACACGTAAACACACAGAGAACAAACAACAGCCAGACTGCATTTCTAGGGATCAGTCCTCAGGGAAAACCTTATGTCAGGGTTCCCTCTAGTACCTGGCTCCCAAATCTTGATATTTCAAGTATCAGGCCCTCAGACCAGTCTTACCAGCCTACAGCCCCTCAGCCTCCCTTGGGGCTGGTCCCAGACCCTTGGCCTCTCCAGTATCCAGGACTCAGTTCATCCTAGTGACCAGCTAGTCTGGCTTCAACATTGCTGATGGGTCATGCATGCACGCTGTTAGAACAGAGAGCACATTCACACAGAAGACCATTAGAAACGGGGTTTAGGTAGGACAAAGTGGAGGTAATTTGGTACAGAACTTAGCCAAAGGAGCATGCTGACCAGCTTGAGTGCTATTTGGCCTCCTTTATTCCCCACCTAATCCTCTCTCCGTTTTCATGCGCTTGTTCTCTACCATCCACCTTGAGCCCTCCCTCCCACTCTCTTTGTCCTTCCCCTGAGCATCTCATAAATCCTTTCTAATCCTTAAATACTTTTGCTCAGTCCCAAGACTCCCCCTAAGCATCCCATAGTAAGTCCTATACCCCTTTACACAGTGGTCCCCAGAGCTTGCACAGCCTTCCAGAAAGAGTTTCTTTTGTTGGGTCACACAGGTGGGTTGTGCGGTTGGACCGGGGCTTAGTCCTTCACCTTTGAGGGTCTCAGGAGTGGTGATTCAGGGGGGTTAGGTTGGTTGAGTTCCCCACCATGTCCCTCATCACTGTTCGGTCTTTGTGTCTATTTTGAGGAGCTGTTAGGCAGCTGGCCCTGCAGCCGGTAGGGATGACGGAGGTAGACACCCTGGGAGAGGCATGTGAGCTCGCCCAGCAGAGCAGGGCGGCTATATAAACCCTGAGTATGGAGAATTGCGGTCCCCTGAATGTTCTCCCTCCTACTGCCAGCAAAATCGGTCATCCTCAGTGTGCAGCAGAGCCGGCTCAGATTAACTCAGACACTTCAGTTTTCCTTAAAAAAAAGAGAGAAAAAAAGAGAGTCTGCGTATCAGTATTTCCCCAGAGTCGCTTCTGTACATTTTATTGGTACACTTTGTCTAGTTACTGGAAAAGAAATACATACCTGCCAGACTTGGAATAACTTAAAGAAAGTTCCTTGGCTTGCACTTAGCTATTTTTACCCTCTGTTTTCCTTTTTTTTTTAATGTTAATTAGGTGCACAGCAAAATGCATGTAGTAAATCAATAATAAAGATTATGTAAGGGGATTTATCTGAGCAGCAAGCCCCTTAGTGTGGCATTCAAAAAGGAAAATGAGCACTGGCTTACTTAAGCCCAAAGGACTGCATGTGGACAACTACATTAAAATAACATAAGAACGAAGAAGGCTGTGTTCGGCTGCCTCCAGGAAGGTGTCTGTGCTGCATGGCAGTATGTTTTCTGCATCGTGTTTGCTGCCTGTCCGGGTTTAGTTTGAGAGCAGGCAGGTGGCCCTGAACATGATCCCAACAACACGGTTTGGTGAAATGGAGCAAACGGTGGAATTTTAAATACATAAAGGCAAGGGTTGTGATGATACAGATTACTTCAGTAAACAGAACACACTTCTTTCTCACTTGAATAGTCTTTTTCCTTCTTGCTGGTGTGTTTTTCTCTGCAGCCACCTGTGCTGGCTTCTGCCGGAGAAGCTGAGCATGCTCATGCAGATTCTGCGGCTCTTAATTCCTTTTGATTCATTAGGTGGAGCATGTTCTAGTGGATACCTCAGCCCTCAGGGTTTGCAGCTGATGCCCGTATCTGGCACTAAATTGTTTTTCCTAGTCATACATAGGTGGGAAAGCACCATTTGATCTGTGAAAAGAAAACAAGGGGAAAAATATTCCACTGCAATCTGTAGTGAGGACTTGAGGTTCTGACCTATGAAGTTGCTTCACACCTGGGGTGGATCTAGGGACTGGTCTGCACATGTAGGCTGAGCCACTCATGGATCCATTAGAAATGGAGCGTGAGAAGGGAGATCAGCTCTCCTGGATGCACTTGAAGATGTGAGTCCCAGTGAGAATTTCTTCGTAATTGAGATAGTCTGATAGGACTCTGTCCACATGCAGAAACGAATCGTTCTCTCCCTGGTCCTCTCAGGCTGCCGACTGATTATACTGGACTAGCTGGGGGTTGTTTTATCAGCATAATAGATTGTCTAGATGAAATCTTAATTCGTGTTTGTCTCTGTTTTATGCTGCTTATTTCAGCATAAGCACGTCCTCTCCTTTCCATCTTCGTGACAGTTCCATGGAGATCCCCCTTGTGTGTCTCTCTGGTTTTGTATCACAGCTGAGATTTTCAGTGCTGAGCTCACTGGGTGTTAGATACTTCTGACTTTCAGAAAGCAGATGCTGGTGTTCCATTTGCTTTCAAAACCCTCTCTGCCCAAAGGCCTCATTTCTTGTAAGGTCTTTCAAGTTGGGTATGCAAAGTCATTAGCCAGTTGTGCAAATCTTGACCAGTATGCTTTCCTTTAAAAAAGACTTCTTTTTTTTGCTAGGTTTCTATGAGCTTCCAGCTGTGCTCCCCTAACAAGCCTCTCATTTAAAGTACTTGCTTCAAAAGGCTGCTAGCCTCAGAGCATATAAGGAGGAGGCTTTCTTTTATTACCGTATATTAATTAAAGAAATGCCTAACATCTACTTGGAATTCCTTTCTGGAAAAAAAAATAATTTGTTCCTCTTAACATGCAAGATGGTGAGTTCAAAGAAAGAGGGATTAAATTAATCAGTTCAAGAGCGGTCTGGCAGAATCAAAATTATCCAGGAATTGCCAGCCCTGTAGGAGAGCAGGTGGTTGTAAATCACAGTTACCTTGGCTCAAATCTGCCCACACAGACACATCTCCCCCGAGGTGTCTCTTTATACATCCGACTGGACTGTACTCCCTTTACAGCTGCTGTGTTTGGGCTGCTGAGTCGTCATGGCAGGACTGATGACGCTATTGTGCGGAGCACTACAGGGACCTCCTGAGCTCAGGCCAGAGGTCTATCTGGTCAGGGTCCATCTCTGACAGTAACCTGTAAGGAAAGAGGGTAGGAGACATGGCACATAGAGGTTGAGTCTTTCTCTTCTTCAGGTATATGGCACAGCAAATGTAAAGGGGAGAGACTGGAGTTGAGGGATCCGGCAGAAGGGAACCCTGTGGGGAACTGGATGATGAAGTGGCCAGTAGGAGGCACATGGGATGGGTGAGCTTATTTTGGAGGATGCAAGTTCTACACAGTCACTGAGGCAGCTAGCTCCAGGACAGTTTTGGCAGAATTTTTTGCTTGTTGAGATTTGGAGTGTTTTTAGGCAGGAATTCGCAGTAAGTAAGCGTTGGACTGTATGACTCAGCAGAGCCTATAACGTAAGGTAGTTAACAGCTTGTGAGAGCGTGCAAAGTGGGAACAGAGACGGAGTGGTTGCTTTGGGTCGACTTCATCTAGCATTTTAAAATAACTAAACATGAGTGTCTATGTGTCAGCTAGCTGCCCACTGTCCGCTGTAGTTGGTGGAAACCTGTAACAGAGTATAGCAACTAAGCATCTCACAGCAGACACTTGTATTTGGTCACCCAAAAAGCTCTCTAATCCACTGGCTTCATTAGCTAGATCTCCACTGACAGCAACATGGGCTTGAATACCTAGCTGTCCACCTGGACTGAATCCTCTCCTTCTTACCTAATTCGAGCTCCAAAAAAATGAAAGTAGGTACAAAAAAGAGCTAAACCAAAATGGGAAGAGGTGATCAGTTCCCTTGCAGAGTGCCTCTGGCGGTTGAGACCCCACATGGAGTACTGCATCCAGCTCTGGAGCCCCCA
>RSEF01000002.1:23168971-23202135 GCA_003993805.1 Himantopus leucocephalus
GTGGAAGGTGTCCCTGCCTATGGCAGGGGGATTGGAACTTGATAATCTTCAGGGTCCCTTCCAACCTAAACCATTCTATGAGTCAATGAAAGCACTTGAGGGGATTAGAGATTTCTGGTGAAAAGTCTCTTTGAAAAGTGAAGTGCAGGACTTACTTGGGGGGATTAGCAAAGGTGATGCCAGGGCAAGATCTGCAGGAACTTTGGGTTAGGAAGATTATTGGGGCAGGTGGAGGGAAGGGGTTGGTACACTTCGGAGTGTCTTGGGGCTGGGCTCTGGGGTGTGCATATTTGGGGCATCTGAAGTATTAGGCATACCATAGTGTGAGTGGGCAACAGAGGAAGACAAACTGTTACAGACCTAAAAATACTAGAGCAGCTTTACAATACATTAAGAGCTACGGGTAGCAGGCATGCAGCACTGCTGACGCCTGCCCCCTTCAGCCAGTCAGCACTGCCTCCCTTTCAGAGCGTGAGGAGTGAGCTGGTACGCAGATAGATGACAGGCCAAAGTTGAGTTTTTTAAAGAAACTTGTAGAGACCTTCAGATGATGAACATCTCTGACATTGCTGCCATCTGCTCTCAGAGCACTCGCAAACAAGGGGCAAAAAATTAGTGGAATAAGATGAGTCACTCTTGACTGTTCTTCCTTATTAAGAATCTTAAAACTGCAGCTTGCTGTCCGAGTGTGCAAAGAAACCAGATATTTGTTTCACTTACCCATGCAATGTTCTTCTTAATTTAAATCATTTGACTTATGTCACAGAGAATAAAAATAAATTATGGGTAAGCTACTAAAATAATATAATACTTGCAAAATTTTAACTCCCACTATTTTCCCTCATTGGTATATTACTGGCAAATTATACCCCATTATCTGACCCCTTCCTGGGAGAAGATGTGGTTTGAGGAGGTGACGCGTTGGCAGCTCCCACGGGAGCAAAGGCGAGTCTCAGTCGCTTAGAGGTGATACCAGAGCAGCAATAAGCTACGCAAAAACTGCCAGAGCAAAAGCGTCTTACAGTAAGTGCTTGAGAATTGTAACTAATACAGGCTAGCCAGCATGTATCAGTCTTCATAGAATCACAGAATGGTTAGAGTTGAAAGGGACCTTAAAGATCATCTAGTTCCGCCCACCCTGCCATGGCCAGGGACACCTTCCACTAGACCAGGTTGCCTAAAGCCCCATCCAGTCTGGCCTTGAACTTCCAGGGATGGGGCCTCCACAACTTCTCTGGGCAACCTGTTCCAGTGCCTCACCACCCTCAGAGTAAAAAATTTCTTCCTAATATCTAATCTAAATCTGACCTCTTTCAGTTTAAAACAGTTACACTTCGACCTGTCGCTGCACTCCCTAATAGAGTCCCTCACCGTCTTTCCTGTAGGTGCTCTTTAGGTACTAGAAGGCTGCAATAACGTTTCCCCGGAGCCTTCTCCTCTCCAGGCTGAACAACCCCAACTCTCTCAGCCTGTCTTCATAGGAGAGGTGCTCCAGCCTTCTGATCATCTTCATGACTCTCCTCTGGACCCGTTCCGATGGGTCCATGCTTCTTGTAAGGATTTCTTTCAGCTTTGGGTCTCTAGTGATATCACCACATATTCAGCCTTTCGCCTCTCCTGCTTCAGCAGCCAGGGCTTGGGACCGTCCTCTTGAGGTCACTATAAATACCCACATTTGAAGCTGTGTCTGAGCATTAAATACCCGCCTGAACCTGAGCTCAAAGCGAACAGCACGTTGGAATGTTTCACCTCTGTTTCTCAGACAGTACATACCTGGAGGTGGCATCTCTCCAGGATCGTATTTAACTGTGCGCAGCCTTTTCATACTGCGTACTCAACCTGTAGGTCTATTACAGACATAAAGTGACAGCAATGTATTTCGTATGGCTCATGCATGAAATCCTCTTTCAAAATGCTTTACTCAAGAAAATCAATGTGTACATTAAACACTTTACACTAATTCACACAAGTTCACTCTTTTAATCTCTGGGAGCATGTAGCCTGCAGTTAGTGAGTGTTGTACAAAAGAGAAAAATTGGACACAGTTGTGCTGAAGGTGGTTTTTGAAAGTGGCTTTTTTGTACTTTATGAATTTTAACTATGGTTCTTTTTTAAATTCAGAGATTTTGGTAACAAGACTGTACGCTTTCAAGTTACAAAGCTCCATGCCTGATCTTACGCTGTAAATTGCAACATTTAGCAATTTGTAGTTTAATTTAGAAGGATCACCTACTTTCCCAAATGCTTAAATAATGTGGCAGGCTGTGGTTATTGATTCTCTCTGAATTTATTACAAGAAAGCTGTATTCACTCTTTCCTCTTGGGAATGCCCCTCCTGAACTGCATGCTTGCTAGTGACAGCTTAGACCCCTGATACATAACCAAAGACCTTGCCTAATATCCTTGCAACTGCTTAGGGAATTTTTATTAAGTAAAAGCATCATTAAAGTAGACAGAATGATGAAGTTTAATGAGCATCTTTCTCACTTGATACTGTTAGTTTTGCTGCAGCAGCCATAGTGCTCTCATTTGTTACTTCCAGTGGGGCAGATAGGAAATGCAGGGAGATTTTGTTTGTGTTTATATTTGCATACAAAGAAACATTTATGTTCGTGAGAGATATTTGCTTTGAAAAATATATACAAGGAAAGAAAGCAACTGGAAATCTGTGCCTGAGGGCTTTCTGCATTTTCAGTCTTGCCTTTAATCTCCCCTTTCGCTTCAGCATAATGAGAAGGCTGCATGCAATACTGTAGCTCCTAAGTCTGCAAAGGTTCAGCAGTTTGTGAACTGTGGTTATAATAACTAGCTTCTGACTGTTGCTGTAAACCGCAAACATCTCAAACATTTATTTGCACTCCAGATTTTATTCTTCAGCTGAGGTTTTGTTCTGTGAGCTGTGTGTAGTGTTCCAAGCTAAACCAGCCCCGTGAACAGGTGATGTTCCGAAATATCAAGTGTGAAGGTGCTGCCATGGGTGTATTACCAGCACTTATCTCACAAATCTGCCTTGAAACAGTAGCCACAATCTGCCTCAATATTCCTTTGTCTGTTTACGGAGACCATCTGCCTTGGCTAAGGGTCTAGTCATACAAACAGATATGTCAAGGTGCCATCTCCTAGTACATTACCATCCATCAGCTGAGCTGCGTAACTGTCTGTGTGCATGTCTTAAGCTGACCTCCACTGCCGAGGACAGCGTGTGCGTGTCTCTGCCTAACACGTTTGACTTCACAGTGATGCCAGAGCAAGAGCATGAGCATGTACATAGTTACTACAGTTTGGCTGACAGACGGTGACGTGCAAGCTATGGTTTCTGTGGCTGTATCCTTCCAGTACGTATCAAAAGCATTAAGGACTGTATATGTGAACTCCACATCTATTACAGCCAAAGGGTTATAGATTGTTGTGTAATTCAGATAGTTGCTTCTCTGTGCGAATCAGCTCCATGAGTTTTTTCTTTTGTTTTTTCCTGGTTTTTTTTCCTTGGGATCTATAAAACTAGTGTCTGTTGTTGTACCAGAAGTTCATTGAAAATTGTGAATTCTCTTTTCCCTAGTGTAACAGAAGGCAAATTCTGTCCCAGAGGCATTATCACAGTCATTATTGTATTTAAATGTTGTTGTGACACCATATGTCTCCTCGTATTTGATGTGTGCAAACACAAGAGAGTCCCTGTCTGTGAAGGCTTATATAATCTAAATACGTCTGATCCTTGCTCTTTGCGTAGCAGACTACTGTGATAGATTGTAAAGCGCTTATCTTCAGTTGAGATAGAAATGTGCAGCTGAAACTTCCTTGAAATTTTGCCAGAGAAACCAAAGTAGATACATTTGATTTGCTTATTTCAAACCCAGTAATTACTTTCCTGGATGAAGTGGTTGGACATAAGAATAAGTAAAAAGGATGTAAAAGTGCTGCAGATGTCTGTGACTTGTGCACATCTACTACTAACATACTCTTTGCACGGGGTGGAGGGAAGTACTGGAGCACCAATAGCACTGAATATCGTAAGGAGCAAATAGCAAAGAAAAACTGCTACCAAAACCACTTACAGGTCAACTGGGACTTTTACTGCTTAACGCATGCAGTGGCTGTTGGACCTCATTTCACATTCAAAAGGCGTTGCCCAAGTAGACTTCACCAGAACTCTCAAGTTCATTCAAAATTGTCAATACTCAGTTTCTGCACTTCAAAAGCATCCGTGTAGGCAGTAGAATTCCCACCACACCCTTTTACTTCAGAAGAAGTTCACTAATCTAAGCCCTACCAGTCCACAAGCTTGAATATTTGCACTGAGAAAGCAGGAAATGAGAGGCACAAGGAATGCCAAGTGTCGTCTGAGAGGGAAATTCATATAAAGTTTCCAAAGCAAAAAAGTGGAGCCTAAACCAACCTGAGCAAAAAAAGGGTATGTAACGCCTGAAAGCCACTAAAGCTGTTATAGTCCTCTCTGGGTTGGCACTAACAGGACAAAAGAGCTGTGGGACAGCAGGAGATGGAAGGCACAGGACAGTGACAGAGGACTTCAGTTCCCATCCACGAAGCTTTTTTGTGCTCAGATAGAGCAGATCAGTGGATTCTCTGTTAATTCAGTGCTTGAAGTCCTGAATGGGGACTTTCTTATTATGTGAAAAAACCACACATTCTACTCCAATGTAGCATTATTTCTCTAGAGCCAAAAAAACAACTTGAATGTTTAGTATTTAACTAACTATTGGCATTCACAGATTTGAGCATGCGTTTCCACTTCTCTGTTGCTAACTTCTCAGAGTTACAAAATTATTGCTGACAGTGGTTTAAATGCTACACTGCACATTGTGGCGAACAAGATGCTGCTTGTCGCCTGACTTTTTCTACCCTGGATTAGTTTCTGATGGGACAACCTCCTTGAATGACACTTCTGTGTTCTTGCACAATGATAGTATTTCCTGATACCAAAACATCTCCTTCTTTATCTTCCCTCCTTCAACTCACTTAACGCCTTGCAAAACAGGACAGTTATTTAGGACGGGTATTTGATTAATACGCAGACTGTGTACTTGGATAAAATATACCCTTGTGCTGCTGGGGCTGTATCTCTTCTGAAAAGAAAAATACGTGTTTCATAGCTAATAGCATGCAGTTATCACGGAGGGTCAGGGCTCTCTGCGTTCATCAGGAAATGGCATCTGATCCCTTGTTAACAGTAGGTGATGGCACACATAAAATTTCAGTAAGGTGAAGTAATGTCGTAGTTTACAGTTGTACTTTCCTTGAGCAAGGCTGTTTTGGGGTATGGTGGACCTTGACAGCAGCCTGCTTAGCAGCGTGATGTAAAACTGCAGCTGCTGAGGAGGTGAAAGCGAGCACTGCCTCTCCACCCCACCCCATGAGAAGCTCTAATCCCATTCTGCAGTCCAGGAACCCCAGGGTTGACGTATCCTCCAGATGCCGCAAAATAAAGCTCAAAGCAGATGGTAGCTTTCAACCTCCCGACTTCCTTATGTCTTTGTTAAAATCTCTCTGTATCTGACGTAAGTAGCCCCTCTACAGCCATGCCTTATAGCATGGTAATTCAGGAGTATTTCTGTCTGTTTGGATCCTTGTTCAATGTCTCTTGCGTGCAGTTACCTGCATGTCCACCAGGCCCTGTAGAAGAAGGAGGGGCCAGTCCTTTGCTGAAATTAGTTTCAGTCTGCAAAATAAAAAGGGTCACAGTAAGTAAAGAGTCACTTTGTCTCAGAGATACCCACTCAGGCTGATATCCATTGCAGAACTGTGTATCAGGTCACGCTTTCTGGATAAGGAACAACATATCGTGAGTAACTAAGTCTGTCCCAACATGACTAAGTAGCGAAAGGATCTGTGCGTGGTCCTTGTTTGCAGCAAGGGCTGGACAGACACGCAAGCTACGTACAGGGATTGCTGCAGGGAAGAGCGCGTGTGAGGGGTGTGTGATGGATCAGTGCGACTCGCCTGTGACACCTGGGACCTTCTGCTTGCCACAGGCACATGAAAATGCAGACCCCGGGTTCCGTGGCCACAGTGCTGACAGCCACCCATACACATTTTGACATGTCAAAAGGCAATTCTAGGAAGACTCGACTGCAAGTCCCTGGATCTGTCCTGTTCCTTGACAAAGTCCACCCAAATGTGGAGGTGCAGTGACCCAAGCAGGTGCAGCAACACAAAGAAGGCTCTTGTAGGAACCGCTGCTGTCATCTTCTTCAGTAGCAGAATTCCTATCAGGTGGTAGAAATTGGTGTCCAACTTGACTGGCAGCAGCCCAGTACGGGATTGGAGCGGACACTCACCAGCATCGGGCTGAAGTATTAGCAGGGAGACGCCCTTCAGAGGGACCTCAGTATTTCTGTCATCATTGCCAGTGTTTATGCAGCTGAATGAGCAGAAACAAAGCTCATCTCTGTTCCCTCCTAGATACAGACACCCCCGCAAAGTACGTCTTCAAAAAGCACTTTATGTCAATAAGGGAAGTTAAGTTTGAGCTGTGTTTATTTTGGGTAGGTTTTTAATTTAGTTTAATCAGGATTACTCATAAATTATCTATTAATTACTATGTGATATTTAGCAAGATCCTCTCAGCCATGTAGTCTATTTAGCTTCGCTGTGAATGCCAGCCATCTTAATTGTAGGATACTTTGTCAACATTTAATCAGTGGTACTTACTAATGTGGCATTGATGTGTTGGTAGCTGTCCCAGTACTATCAATCATGTGCGAGCAGCAAAGGCGGCTGTGACACCATTGCTCTCTGTCACATTATCAAGCTCTTGGGTTTTCTGGTTAGGGATGATGCTCACTTTGCTCTAAGTGGGCACTCTATCTCTCCAGTTCAACCCAATTTTTGTCATTGTCGACTTGAATACACATCCTTGCAGCCTTCCGAGCCTTAATCCCATAACTGCAGAATAAAGGTTGCAAGTTTCTGAAGGCAAAACTGATTGCTCCTTCACTGCTTCAAAGGCCTGCTCTTCCCGACGTTACTGTCCTGATAAGTCATGAAAAACCTAGTATTATGGACTGCAACATGAGATCTAATTAAATTCAGTGCATTGAGACAAAATAAATATAATGACCTTCCTTTTTTTGTGTCTAGTAACTAGATGCATTGTTTAACATTCTGAAGAGTAAAAACCTGTGTTTAATGGTTGTATCACAAATATTCTTTGTCTCATTTCTTTACAGTCTTTATGGCAGACACATGCAGGCGAACCCTGAACCTCCAAAGAAGAACAATGACAAGTCAAAGAAGATCAGCCGTAAGCCTCTGGCAGCCAAGAACAAATAAGTCCCTGGCTTCTGCCTCTGTTTTTATATCTTTTACATTGCTTTTGCATGTGCCTATGATGTTCCTACGCATCTCCTGTTACTCATAAGAAAGCAGACACTAGAGATAAAAGCAATTTACTATGTATACTGCTTTAGAAGATACTGCTTAAGGAATACAAAATTACGTATTCTCCTAATTATGGTCACATTTATGTAGCCATTAAATATATCACTGTTAAACACCTTTTAGCTTTTCTATTTATATGGATATTAATGTCCTCTCTTCACATGTATCACATCCTATTAATACCAGGGGGTTTGCACCTATATTATACAATATTAAATTTCATATAATATTCAAAGTTATTTTAATAAAGGTCTTTATTTGTATGTCGTTTCAATTTCTTCATTAGGACTTCTGAATATCAAATTGCTTGAGGAACGTGTGTGTCCAGTTTCCTGCAATGTGTTAATATCTTGTGGTGGAATGCAATAGCATTTTATCTGATACAAGTTAGTTAAAATGTAAAGCATTCTGTTCAGGGAGTGAAAAATTTTAATCAGTTTCTATATCTTTTTTACATTGCTATGTCCTGCTTTTTTGCCTTGAAGGTTATTTTGAAATCAAGGAGTAGGGGAAGGGAGAGAGGAAGGAAAAAAAATTGTCTTTGTAAAGAGCTGCCAATTGCCAGCCTCAATTTGGGGAAAGAGAACTTTCTCATTTGAAGAAAATGGTATTTCTGCCAATTTTTTAAGTGATTTTTTTTTTTTTAGGCAGAAAACCCAAATAATGTATTTAATCTCTGCCGTGAAAGTGCTTCTATTGAAGAGCTGTTCCAAATGGCTTTTGAAAATGCCACAAGTTCTATATTTATCTGTACAAAGCCGGCACCACAACCAACCTCAGAAGCGGCAGTTGTGAAGTGATTAAACAACAAATTGTTTAACATCTGAAACTCAAGGAGCAAGACCAGATACTGTACCATACCTAGATTGCTCATGTTGGGACCTTCCTGCCCCTGATTTCTACTTTCATGAACTTCCTACCTGAGCAACCCATTGCCAAGTTTCGGCTGCCATCCGGGCAGCAAGCCAGGAAATGTGCCCAGACTGCTGAAACTGGCCTGTTGTGTTCAACAAGAGAAGAAAAAGTTTTAAATACCTCATGCTAGAAAAGATACGTTCTACGAAAGCCATTTTGTATCTGAAGACTCTGCATTTAGGATTACCCCAGCCTTTAAGTAATACATGGTTGCCTTAGTCTGGGAATAAATGTATTGACATATATTTTGCAACAGATTTTTTGAATTGGCAAGCAGGGCTAGGAAATTGGCATCAAGCTTTAGACACATTTTAAGTGGTCTTCGGTACTTCAGAAGAATGAGGCAGTCTTGTTAGGCAGATGGAAAACAGCAAAAATGGTAGACTTCTCAGGAACAGTCAATTCTATCTGTTGCAAGCTCTGCAGAGGATTTTCCAGACCTCTTAAGTGATCTGTCTAGGGGAACAGGTCCAACTGAAATAGGCCCATGGAGGTGCTAGGTTGGCTGCATGTTAAGAATTCACAGCAGAAAGTGGCCCCCGGCTGGAATGCATACAATTAAATCTAGTGTAGGCATTAACATGTGAGGCCACCTAATGACAATAGTCATCATGCTACAAAAAGCCCTGAAGAAATGTCAGTGAAATAGCAGAAGATCCCCAACGTACTATTACAAATCCCTTTCAGAACAAACTAAATAGCAAGGGCATATTTTTTGGGAAGGGGTGAAGAGGGTCTAGATCCTTCCCTCAGCATCATTCCTGGCACTGAGTGGTACCCCAGCCCTCAGGAGTGGCAATAGCCACAGGGCTGAGCCACCGCTCTCCTGACAGATGCCTGCAGCCACAGCTAGACCCCTACTTTCAGGCTTGAAGATGTTTTACATACGCTTGCTTCCAGCTAAACCGGACTCGCTGCTCTTCTGAAATCTCCCTGGGTATATCTGGACACGGTGTTCTGTGAGCCGGGTGGCAATATGGCTCTCCGTTCATTTGAACAGAAATCCTGCCAGAGCTAGACACGGAGGGGTGGTGTCTGAGACTGCGTCCGTCACCTGCTCTGTGTCTTGGGGTTTAGAAAGAGAGAACTTGCTACGGGGCTACAAGGGTTTGAAAGCATGGAGTAGAGTCTCTAAAGTAAAAATAAAAGCTTGTTGGGGAAGGCCTGCTAATGTTATTGGTGGGAAGCTACAGCACCGCTTTAAAATAAGCTGCTGATTTTCGAGCATTAGTCAGACTTTCATTAACTGCTGTTGCAAATTTTGAAAGTGTTGAAAGACTCATGCAAGCTCTCCTCTGCAGGATTTCAAAGTATTGATTGGAGCGTTCCTGGGTGTTCGTAGCAAAAAAATCCTCCCAACCTTCCCACTTCTTCCCCCGTGAAAGAGGAAGAAACAGTTTTGACATGCAAAAGCAAGAATGAGGGGTCTGGGGAAGAATAAGTGAAAGGCGTAAAGATGAGAAGGATAAAAGAAATCCTAAAGGGAGAAGTAGTATACTGAAGATGATGGCAGATGAGGAAAAAAGAAATTTCTTGAAAAGAAAGATGAAAGAATAAGATAATGATCTGAGAAGACGACAAAAAACTGAAATGAATAAAGCTTTACAAACAGAAAACAAAATGGGGGGAAAAGGAGTGCTTTTCAGAGGCTCAGGGCAAAATGTAAGACATGGGGAAGAAAAGCAAACCATCTGGGATGAAACATGCTAATGTTTTAGTGTTTTTAAAAAGGTACCAGCTTCTTAGAGCAAACTACACAACAGTTTTAAAGCAAGTTTGATGATGTTATGTATCTGTTCTCTAGAGTCATTGCTTTTTAAATATTTAAAAACAACTTGTTTCATTTTACTGGGTCACATTTCTTTCCCCACTGTACTTCACGGAAGAGAACTGCTGTGTCCTACCGCAGTGAATCAGTGAGCATCACAGCTCCTGATGGTCCCTCTGATTGTCCCCATGGTCATGTCTCCAGAGGATCCATCAAGCTGAGGCCCCTTCCAGTGAGCCCTTGGGTGCTACCCCGAGGTGAGTAATTGTGTTGTGCCAGCTGGGGAACAGAGCTCTGTAAAGGCAGCTCTTTGCTCCTCTGGTCAATATTGTTTCAAGGGCCTGGTTGACAATGAGATCCCTGATCTCAGAGTGCCTTGAAAAGGACTTTTTTTGCCATCCATTCGTTCAGGTTGCCTCTTTGGGCCAACCTCTCATACAGCCAACAACAAGCCACTTCCAGGGGAGAAAGTGGTTTCTGTGAGAAGGAAATTTGTGTTTCACAGCTTTCCAGTACCTGGGAGCTCTTTGAAAACAATGATGCAGGTCATTCTTTGTTTTGATTTTGCATATGGTGAACTGGAAAGAGTTTGGTCATTTTTTTGCATAAAGTGCACCCTGACAAAGAAAACTTTTTAGAATTACCATAAGAGCATTATGGTGTGCCTGTGCAAACAGTGGCCTGGGGAACGAATGCTCCTTGCTAAAGACAGGGGAAAATGAAACCAGAAATCCCATGTGTGCAGGCCCTATCCACAGTGTTCTTGTACTTACAGTGTCTGTTAACCCTGTATTGCTTGCTGCAGTCCTCCTGATGGACAGGTAAGAGTGCAAAAAAAAACCACACACAAAAAAAATCTCAGCTTGGAGAACTCAGGCACCACTGTTATTCTCTTTCTTATTTAAAATGGAGGTGGGCAACATTTTGTGATCCTGAAGTTTCACTTTTTTATGATTCTTAGTCCAGAAATATGTTTCCCATGGAGTCACTGGTATACAAGCATCTTTCATTTGGTTTTAGCCAGGTCTTTCCTATTAAGGAAATGATGCTGTAGCATCTGTTAATCAATTAGCTGCCAGCCTTGCAGCTGGCAAATCACACCAGCACTGTGGGCATTTTTCCTGAAATGGCAGCTTGTTCAGAGGTACGATCCAAGCCAGTGCGGCCCTCACCTCTCCTCCCTCCAACACCCTGTATCCTCCCCATCCTTCTCCTCTGGGCTCTCCCCACCACGCTGCAGTGCGCGGGGCTGGGTGCTGGGCTCCCCAAGGAGCCAGGGAGAGGGAGAAACCTTCCTCCCGCTCTGCCAGACCCCCTGCTCGCTCCCGAGGAGTAGGGTGAGGTCAGGAGGCATTTCCAGCCCGAGCGATGCTCGGGTGCGCTGCACTGGCTCACGGCTGAAAGCCGTGTCTGTGCCATCCCCGCTCGTGCTGAGCAGCAGGAGCTCCAGAGACGGGTAATATTTCCAGTTTGGAGCGGGTGGTAACTGTTAATATCCTCATGACAACCAGGAGGAGTGAGATTGTCATCAGTTATATTAGTTGTTAATTTTGTAAATATTAACAATTTCTAGGATTATGGCACAGGATGTGAGCTGTCAACTTGCTTTATTTTCCTCCTACTCCTTCTTGCAATGACACATCTTTTATACTCCCGGATTCGTGCCATGTGTTTGTTGCCTCGCACTGACACCAGGGCTGGCAGATGTTCTGGGATGAAATGACGATAACCTCCCAAAAGTTAGATTTTCTTCCCCTCCTGGGCACTTTGTTTCCTCTGATCTAAGCAGAAGCAATTTGCCTGTAAAGTACAGTGATTGATAAATACCTGTGGTTGGTTTCCGTCCAGCGCTGCTGCCGAAGCCACTGCCGTTGGCACAGCTGAGCTCCCACCTCCCTTCCAGCTCACCTGTGAGTGCCGATGCCTGTCCCCCTTGGAGCAGGAGCTGAATTACAGCTCCCCAGGAACCCTTTCCCTATTGTGAAAAAAAGCCCTTAAAATTTACATTTTTACAATATATCTCAAGAGCAAAATTTTAACCGTATTTTTAGATCAAGGAGCATGGCAATCATGCGAGTGCCAGCTGCGGTAATCACCTGCAGCTTGATCGACATGTTTGGAGGCAGCTTTAGAGATGAGGTGTGATTGGGGACAAAGCACCAGGGAAGGGAGCTTTGCCAGGGCGCTCGCTCCTCACCTGGGCTCCCTCCAGCATGGGGGACGAGGGGAGAGCATGGCCATGGCCGGCCGGGTGCCACCAAGGGGATGCGACTGGCACTGAGCTGTGGCCTCCAGGCTGGAGCGATTCCTGCCTCCGGACAGTGGCACACGGGCACTGGGCAAGGTACCCCCATCATTTCAATAATGGTTTAAATGGGATGCCTTCTGCGAGGGCTGGCGTCCTACAGGCCCGTGGGGGAAGGTTCGCCCTCGGGGGAAGGTTCACCCTCTGCCTGAGCCTGGGTGATGCTGTGGTTTTGCTAATCTTTTCTTTGCTGGCGTGGAAATCGCTGGCTGGTGGCAGGGGGGGTTCCTGGCGGCAAGGAGCTATTGCCAGGCAGAGCCTGAGGAGCGGGGACACCTCCCGCCCCGGCAATTGCCTCATCATCTTCACATGCCAACCCCGTGCCTGCTGCAGCCACCCCCCAGGACCAAAGCGCCGGGGCAAAAGCGGCTCCCAGGAACTGCCGGTGGGGCTGGGTATGGTGGCGCCTTGCTGAAGAGCAGCTGGAGGGGAGCAGAGCCAAAAGGCTCATGTGGGGCTCAGCCGCGCAACCTGGGGCACCACTGGAGGGAGGGCAATGCTGTGAAGGCTGTGATGTGTGCCGGGACGTGGGGGGCTGAGGCCGTCAGTGGGAGAGTGGATTTTATCTTTATACTAAGTGTGTTTTTCCCTCCAGCCAGGTGGTTTATAGGATGTAACATCGCAGCAGTGACATGGGGAGCTGGTGATCTTGTCAACTGCCCCCTCAGAGGGGTTGGTTTTTAGAAACCATGCTGACGCTGGCCTGCTTTGAGCGCCCTCAGCCACTGCTTACTTGTTCTCATATCGATGGAGGTATTTTATTTTAGGTAGCTACTCACACGCGGCTGGCAGACATGGTTTCCCAACATCACGCAGGAATAAGCGTCCATGCTGGAGCAGAAGAGAGCGCTGATTAAGAGGAATGAGCTGCACCAGTATGTATTGGGATATGATTTTAGCAGTTACCATCCAGACCGTACAAAGTGACTTTCCTGTCTTAATTTCTGGCCACCTTAAGCTACTCAACAATTTCTGCTTCGCCGGTGATATCCAGAGACGCGTTAAACACCTTGTAGGTCAGGAATTCAATACTAATCTGTTCTGAGGGCAAACATAAACATCAAAACTTTGATTTGAATTCAGGTACCTTGCCGATAATGCATAAGCTTGGAGCTGAATTGTCAGAAGCTCTCAGCTGCTTGTGCAAATGGGGAGAACGACCAGCAGCATCTACAAATGCAGTTTTCAGCCTTTGCCAGCAGTGGGTGCAGTAATACAATTAGAACAGCGAGGAAGGCAAACACCAGACCTGAACAAAAATTGAGGCCTGAGATCCTTTTAATTTTTCGTGTTGCTGGTACAAAAACGTGCCGAGACAGTTCACAGCGAGCGCGACTGTCACCCCCAGGCTTGGCAGGGTGTCCCCAGGGAGACTGCTGGTGTTTCCTTTCCCCTCCCTTTGCTTTTACATCAACTCCTCCGCTTAAGAAGCCAAATAATTCAGAGGCAGCCATGCAGCGCCACGTGCCATAGCAAGGGCTAAAAATAGCCCCGAAGTCTCAGGGAAACACAGCTCCCGGGCTCCACACCGAGCAGAGCCCCGTTGCGGTATGTGTGAGGGGATCACAGCCCCGGCTTGCCCCGTTTCGGGGGGCAGCCAGACACCTGGCAGACAGCCTGGCTGTCCCCCCGCCCCGGGGACCCCGTGAAGGGAGGCCCTGGCAGCGATGCTCCTCCGCATCTTCCTCCTGGAGAGCCCCCAGCCACCACGGGGCCGGAGGTCTCAAGGCAGGGTAGGGAGGTACCCCACTGGGCAAGCACTGACCCAGAAGTGGGTCCATGAGCTGGGCCTGGATTTCGGACCTGCAGCTGATGGCTCCGCAAGCAGAGACGTGTGGAATAAAACTTACGGACCATTCCTTTTTTCAGCAAGAAAACAGACACACACCCCCTACTCCGCCCAAGAAATAAAGCCTGAAAAATAATCTCTCCAAAGCCCTTGAAATGAAAGAAGGTGGAAAAAAACCCATGGGTTTGGGTGAAACATGGAATTTCATTTGAGTAAATAAGAAAGCAGGGAAGGCCAGGCCACCCGGCACAGCTTCACAGCTAGACCCAGGCTCACGGGAGGTACAGGCGGGTATAAAAAATAAAATAGCGCATCCAGTTCTGCATAGAAGTTTTCTGTTCTTGTAAACCAAATGAAATTAATCATTACATTTATCTACAGGCTGTTCTATAAAATCAATAAGCTCTAGCACTGCATAGCAATCAAAATATGACAAGGCACTTAAACTTTGCCAACTCAATCCAATTAATGATATCTTCGTTAGAAAACAGTCATTTTTATAGAGTCGGTTGACTCTTCAAGGACTATAATATAAGCTTGATATAAGCTCATTGATTTTTACTTTATGATTTCCAGTTGAAAGCAAACAGAGACCACTCGCTTTATAAAACTGTGAAAATATGTGTGTATTTAACATACCAACATTATTTATAAGCAGCAGCTAATATTTAAGTGCCTCTTGTACGCCTTGATAAAAGTGGTTCATGAATTCAGCCCTCTCCGATGTTCAGAGGATGTTCTTCCACATTATTGCTATCGTCATTTGTCTTTCCTCCCTGACATGTGCAGTTTTTTATGCAGGAAAACTCTGTAGATGAGGCTCGTCAGCAAGGAGGAGGGCAGCCTGAATACCTATGAGGTGTCACTGGAAACCAAGTGCCTCCGAAAATCCCAGCCTGGCTCTCCCACCTTTTCAGGTAGCAGCCTGGGAGCTTGCAGGGCAGAAGGGCGACCGCCATTTCCACTCTGAGGAAAGCAGGAGTGGGATAACACCACAGGTGTAGGGGATTGAGGTATGGAAAAGCTTATCGGGTGGTAAGGAATTTTGGGGGTGAAGGGTAGAGAGAGGAAGGTTTGGGTTGGGGTAGGGATTGGAGGGAGGAGAAGGACCCTGAGACTCATCGAGTACTTGTGAAGCATGCAAGCCCTCTTGGGAAATGAAATGTAAAAGACAAATCCTGCAAAAATGTACACCAGGAGGTGAGCAGCATTGAACCCGGCTCCTCTCCAAAGAGCGCAGGTGGGGGCAAGAGCTCTTCTCTGCCACACGGTGATGGTTGGTGCTGCATACACCTCGGTTTTGGAGGGTTGCCCCATGCCATGTTGCCCCTCGGCCACCCCCTGCATCGAGCCAGCTGGGACAGTTGGGCCCAAATCAGACCCAGAGCCGAGCCCTGGTACTCCCTCCGGGACTTCAACTGTGCAAATCAGAGCTGAAAACCAAGTCACAGGTAAAGTGTCCCAGTAAATGGTGCTGGCGAGAGCTGTGGCTCGGTCCCAAGGGGAGGAGGATCGCACGCCATGCACACAGGCTCAGCTCCCTGCCAGGGTTTACGCCATGTTTGATTTCGGTCCCCAGCAGCATCCAGGCAATGAGAGGCAACCAGTACCTGGATCCAATGGAAAGTCACATGAGACCACCCAGTTTGAGCAGGGGTTTCACTGGCAGGAGACAGTATCTCCTGCCTTCAATAAATGCATGGAAGAAATCCATTAAACCAACAGGAAGGTGCCGCTCCTAGGTCCTCAGGACAAGCCAGTCGGTCTCTCCACCAAGTCAAGCTGTTGTCTCTATGTCAGGCTGTGACTCCACCATTCCTTGAGCTTGTCCCCGTTGACCCCATGTGGCTGAAGGGCCATTTCGAATGCACCGTCTCTGTGAAGAGAGTGGCCTGGTCCAATGGCAATATAGAGTGGGCTGTGTTTGCTGTGTATGCTGCAGACCAAACCTCACCAAACCAGAGGGCTTCCTCCTGTCCTCTATCCCTGGACAAACCTCAAAAAACAGGCTCAACATCTGAGTTTAGAAAAGCAAATCTATCAGCAGCAGCAGGAACATCTGGGTAAATCATATCAGTGCCATGTATTTCTTAGTAACAGTCCCTACCACGGCAGCCACGTTAATAAGTTGTTGTTGTTTAACCCCAGCCAGAAGCTAGAACCATGCAGCCACTTGCTCACTCCCCCAGTTTGGATGGGGGAGAGAATTGGAAAAGTGAAAGAGACAAAAAAAACTTGTGGGTTGAGATAAAGACAGTTTAATAGGTAGAGCAAAAGCCGCGCACGCAAGCAAAGCAAAACAAGGAATTCATTCACTTCTGCCCATCAGCAGGCAGGTGTCCTGCCATCTTCAGGAAAGCAGGGCTCCATCACACGTAACGGTTACTTGGGAAGACAAACGCCATCGCTCCAAATGTCCCCCCTTCCTTCTTCTTCCCCCAGCTTTTTATTGCTGAGCATGGTGTCATGTGGCATGGAATATCCCTTTGGTCAGTTGGGGTCAGCTGTCCCGGCTGTGTCTCCTCCCACCTTCTTGAGCCCCCCCAGCCTTCTTGCTGGTGGGGTGGTATGAGGAGTGGAAGACTGCTTAGCAACAATCAAAAACCCCAGTGCGCTACCACACTATTCCCATCCCAAATCCAAAAACAGCACCACACCAGCTGCTAGTAAGAAAGTTAACTCCATCCCAACCAAAACCACGACAGGAAGTGCAAAAAAATTCCCCAATAATGGCAAGTGCTTGGGTTTTGGTGGTTTATTGTCATTAATAAGAGGCTTTTGTTAAAAGTCTGAATCTGGGAAGGAAAGACAAGCCAAGCTGCTTCTGTCCCATCAATGCCCACATCTTCCCAAAACCAAAGAAGGGTGTCCTGGGAATGAGGATCAGCGGTTTCAAAGAAAAAGACCAAAAAAAATGAAGCGAGGAGTGAGTTTTGTTTCCTGTCCAAAAGTGTGAGTCTGTTTTCAGTCACGATACAGCAGATACAGATGAAAATGAAACAGAAAAAAAAATTGCATTTCCACAGCGGTTATTTGCAATTACCTGGCGCATTCCCCCTAGTTTCTGTGACGCCTTTCCTAGCCAAGGCCACGCAAGCACCGGGGTGTCACTGGCGCACACCGGAGGTTACTGCCCGTCACCGACAGATGGGGAGGGGATGCCGGCACCCCGGCACCAGGCATGGGGCCGCGTCTGCAAGCGCCTCTGCTGCAGCAGGAGAGCTGCAAAGGCCGGTGGGCAGCCTGGGCTTGTCTCAGTGGGCAGGAGGACTTGGTGGCAGGAGCCATCACAAGATATGAAAGGCTTCATGCCCCCTGTGAGCTCAAGTCTTCAGGCAGGCGAGTTGTAACACCCACAGAGGAAAGCTGGTCTCAGTCCTCCCACTGCTCCTTCCCCCTTTCCCGTGCTGGAAGAGGGATAACAGGGTGAATAATTGGACGAGTCTCAAGACAATATTTTGACAGTCTTGAAATCAGCCGGGTTAATAGGAGTTCCTCGCACCAGCAACAGGGGAAGGGGAGGAAAACGCAATGACAAGAAGAGGCGATTAGCAGATCATGCCGGGGGAGCCCAGGCCGAGCCAGGGGAGCTGCTACAGCGCTGGCACCTTCTCACAAATATGGAGGCTTGCCTGGGGCGGGCAATTCATTTCTGGCTGGGATAAAGTGCGAGCACAGGTGATGGATGCCTCGGTGCTGCCCACCGCTCTTCTGCGGCTGACTGGCAGCGCAGGGGCTGCTCCGCCACACTCCACTGGGCCCCCGGCATGGGTCAACCCTGCAAAAGGGCAGAGCTGTAATTAGGCTGAGGGCAAGCATCTTGCGAAGGAGAGGCCGGATGCAGCGGGTGATAGTGGCGAGATGAGATGGGGTCCGCCCCTCTTCACGCGTCCCTGTCTGGGCAAAGCCTGCCCAGTGGCCCGGCTATGCCCTGCTCCAAAAATTAGCAACCCCAGGGCGGAGGCAGTGAGCTGGGGGGCTGGCGGCGCGTGGGAAGCACTGGTCTCCTGGTGCGGCCGAGGCAGTGGTGCTGTCCCCACCGCCTGTCAATGGCGGCTGCTCCCCGCTCTGTCCCCACGGAGGGAGGCTGCCGGTGCAAACACAGCGGCAAGAAACCCCTTACAAGAGTGAGTGACAGTAATTGGGAGTAATTGCAGTAATGCAGACGTGAAGAAGTCTTTTCAGTAATTCACCACTCGCTATAATATAATATGAATAATCCCCCTCTAAAGTGATGGTTATGACTGCAGCCTCATCATTTTTTCGAGTTTTGCCTTAAACTAGTTGTAAACTGAGATAATCGGTTTCTGTGGGATTATTAAGAAAATCACACGTCTATTACACTTCTCAAATCAGCCATTTTTCCACCTTGTCTTTATTTAATGTCTTTTTCCTTTTATTTGCCCTTTAAAAAGAAGGAAACCAATGTCCTTTGTCACTCCTGGGTTACAGGTGCCGTGGCAAACATTTCCTACCAGGAAGGCAAATAAAATTTGGCCCAAATTTTGAAACCCTTTCACAAAGATCACAGCTCCTGTCTCCAAGGTCTTGCAGCACCTCAGTTTGCTTGAGTGTGATGGGACACTGAAAGAGACGGAGGTAGCCGTCAGCAGCCTGTGTAAGAGCTCACCCTGGTAATAAGGATTACGCAGAATTTAGGCTGAAGAGTAACTGATGGCACCATGTAAGACCACTGCCCAGATAGCAGCCTTCAGACCTGTTTCAGGTGCAAAACTGCCAATGAAGCCCAAAGCTCCGCTTCATGCCTTAGGTTTTTTTTTGTCTGACAGGGCTTCCTACCTTCTTCTTTCCTGCCCCCCAGGTTGTGTGGTGGTCATGCCAGCAGGATGGAAGGTTTGTTGGTAATCATCTGTAGCACCAATGCTCAAAAAATTCAAGCACAATTCAGGAGGAAAGGCACATGTTGTGTTTGGAATAACCCTCGTTCAGTCAATATTTTCTGTTTCAGCATTCCCAGCCAGCAGAGGAGGCTCAGCTGCCTTCCGGGCTGTACTCGTGCAACATCACCCCATTGTTGAGATCCCTGGAGCAAGGGCTGGTCTTCAGCCTGGCTTCTGGGAGTCAAGTGATAGCACTCCAAAAAGAAATGGTTTAGGAAACCGAGGGCAAAGAGTCAAGCTTCTCAATGCAATGAAAGAAGGCAGATGCACCTCGGCGGGAGTTAAAAGACTTTATGAAGACGAATAAACCTTCAGGACCAGGAGAGGGAGCATGGTGCCTTGCGCAGGGGTGGCCATGCAGACGGCACCAGTGGGTCCCCTGCCTGCTGCCACCTCTTGCCACTCACCCGGCTGCAAGGACTGGGGGCTTCTCGAAATCAATCTCCTCCGTACCCAAGGTCTGCGGCAAAAAGCAGTATTTCCACATTTCTGAAAGCCAGACCTCTTACATGGGTAGGAAAAGCTGGGAAAAAGGCTGGTGGCACCACAGTGGGAATCCTCTGCCCTTATTTCACAGAGTGCGTCCCCCTCACAATTTCAAATAGGACAGGTTCACCGAAAAGCTGGTGGAGGTCTTGTGAACTTTCCTTCTGAACAAAGTATGCTAAACTGAGTAGTGCGAAATAACTTTAATCTGATTTCTGGTAGTCTGGTATGTGTCTTGTATTCTTGTTTCTATCGGTCACAATTCCCCTTTCAGGCAGCCTGTGAAATGACTTCCCCTTCTGCGCACACAGGTGGGCTATAGAAAATGCAAATGTTGTAAATAAACTCAGATACGAACTGCCATTGCATTTCAGGGTTACCCTTTGGGTGCACCCAGTAAACGAGGTGGGCTGTGCTGGCTGAGTGCAGTTCAGAAAGAATATGAATAATTCTGCAGAGCGGATCTGGCACAGAGATTAACACATAAACCAAGGAGCAGAGGTCAGAGCAGCACGATAGGAGCGTTTGAGACAAGGAAGGTTTGGACATGGATTTCCTCTCTGCAAGCAAGAGTTTTGCTTGACCAGTCTATAAAATTTGGGGAAAAAATGGACAAATGCATTATGCATTATGATTTATCGCATATGGAGAATCTTTGTGATTTCATGGCTGTTGAGCACTGGAGTGTCAGCACTTGGGTCCAGAAGAAAATCCTAGTAACCTTATTATACTGGTAACGAGCAGGCTTTCCCTCTGTGGCCGAGCCCTAGCAGTGAGCAGAGAGCCTCTGCGGGGCAGGTCTCGGTGTCCCTCCTTCCCCTCTTCCCCTTTGGAGCCGGCCACAAGACCTGGATGACTGTGAATCTTTGAACCGGGTTCAACGTGGAGCAGCGCCCTGTTTCAGGATCTTCCCTCCTAAAAAGAAAGCTGAGCTCCACCCTGAGCTTGCAGGGCAAATCTGCCTCTCTGTAGAGTTCAGGAACTTGGCTTTAAACAGAAACCTAGGCACTGCCTCTAGAAATAATCTGGCCTTTCCATAATGTCAGGACAAAGACTTGCCAATGTTGGATGAAAAAAGGAATTTTCTGCCTAGCATGCTTAAATAACTTCGTATCCATCATGCTGGAAATAGCTGCTAGATGGCAAAGCTCACTCATCATACAGACTCTTTCTATACCAATCTCTAATACTTTTAATTACCCACTGCAGGATGACTTGTCTGCCATCACACAAACCTTCTCAATTCAACCAGTATAAATGTAATAGCACTCTCCGGAAATCCCACCAGTGCCTAGCTGGGTTTCTGCATTTATAGGACCTACGAGCACAGGCTGGTGGCTCTGACTGGTATGTGCTGGAGCCGGGGGCTTGGGCACGCCCAATCAGTCCTAAAATGCAGTTTGTGCAGTCGTCCCACTGCCTGCATGGTTTTGGCATCTTCACAGTAATTCAAATAAAGCTGCTAATTTCTGGGAGGAAAACGACAAAGTCTGTTTCAGTAGCAAGCTATCAAAAGCAACTACTTTGATTACTGAGTAAGGCAAGAAACTGAATCAGCTCCGTTTCCTTGCAGTGGTTTTGGTATTCTGTTCGTGTTTCTAAGATTTCTCATCTCCTGACACACTGAGACATCCATCTTCAGTTACAGTGAAAACCCACAGGTTTGCAGAAAAGTCAAAAATTTGTCCTCATCGGCTGCCTGTGATGCAGTCAAATGTTTCAACCCAGCAGCTCCAGAATATCTCATCCCTTTTGCAGTGTTTGCTCAAGTATGTCCACTTCTCCCTAGTTCTTTGCTCCCCTCGCCGTGTTTCTGGCGAACGGCTGTGTTTGAAGAGGGCTTCACTACACACTTGCAGCGATACAAAGATCAAGAGCCTTTGAGGTGCTCTGTGAAGAGGCTGTTAAACAACAGTGCAGCTGTAGGAAAAAAGTGGGAGCAAAAGTAACGCCAGCACGGCAGACTGACCCCGTACACCTCACGGAAATATATCAACAAAAACATGAGGGGTATGGGAATACCAAGTTAAACAGGGAGCTACAGGACAGTTCTAGCGGGGAAAACACAGAGACAAATACTTTTTTGGGGGGAAGTGGGTGGGGAAGAAGAGGCATTGTAATTCTGTGCAAAAATCTGAAGTGGAATATACCTTCTAGCTGTTGATTGTTTTTTCCTGAGCTGCTGAACAGAATAATTCTTATGGAAAAACACAGAAAAGATGTGAAGAAAACATATTAGGAAATCAGAATACATTTGTCAATCTAAATCACTGAGCTTTAAAAAATTACCGAATACAAATAACACCAGTAGCATAATCCACACATGCACACAAGGACTGGATCCTTGGGGTGGGGGGGGAGGGCGCAGGAAGCAGGGGGGAGGTGTTTTGGGGTGCAGAGGCTCTGGCTCCCGGTACCAACCCCGCTCTGAGCATCGCAGCATGGACCTGCCAGCTGGCAGCTGCCTCCTCCCCAGGCGAGAGCATCCCCCCGGCCCTGCTGAGCTCCTGCCTCCGTGCTTCGATTCTGGCTTGAGGAGGGAAAAACCAAACCACGCCACGCTTGAGGGAGCCGGCCCCTCGTACGGGGAAGGCTTTGCTCACTTCTGTAATCCCTGTGGCTGGAGAAGACCTGATTTAGCAGGATTTTTTTCAGTCTATCTGCCCAAGCACTTTGAACAATGAGCATTTAGTGCATCCAAATCGCCCTCACAAACCAACCCAACGATGTTTAGCTCAGGTGTCCTTTTGGGGCATTAGTGGCGTGCAGACACACTTATCTTTCTGTATTTCTACATTTCTATCACGCACTCAGAGCTGCCCAGGCTGCTGTTACGTGGCACAAATCCTGCCTGTTTGCCTGAGGTTGGCCCTGGCAGGAAGAAGAAAATCGACCCCGTTCAGCTGCAGTCACACAGCACTCTTTGGGGGACAGAACTGCAGTTGCAGTGAGTTTCTTTAGTCTAAAAGGGACAAACACAACTCCTAGACCTTGCCCTGCTGCGTACCTGACTCTGACAGGTTTGTGACTGTGTCCTGGACTGACTCTGATCTGGAGTGACAGGCACACTTTTTAGCTGTAGAAGAGAATGTATTTCATTCATATCAAAAATGTGTAGCACCGTGAGTAGGAACCATGTTGTGTATTCTAGAGAACTGGAAAGAAATGCAGGCATTGCTGGCTTTCCAAGATCCCCCAGGTAATTAAATGTCATTTTAGAACCGGTTGAACAACAGATGCCCTGAATTAACTGCATCAATTAGAAACCAATTTCGTGTCACTGGCACAGCCCCTTGCCCGGACACTCTGCCAGCAGCCGGAGTAACTCCCTTTTGGTTTAGCTGTAGTTGGGCAGAAGACTAAACCACTGTAGTTAGTTAGTGAGGTGGCTGGTGTAAAGCAGGGCTGGTGCTGTCTGACATTGCGCCCAGCACTGTTGCGGGGGGAGTTCGCTTCCATATGAAGATTTCTTTCCAAGCCAAGCATCCCTGATTCCTGACCGGAGGCTGTTGTAAGAAGTGGCAGCGAATGCAGTGTGTTTTACTGGCTGCGGTGCCCTTCAGCACAGCCTGGGCACGCTCTTCCCGTCATCCCTTTTCAGTTGTACCTGGCACCGTGGTCGGCAAAAATCCCCTGTGCAGTGGGCAAAGGAGCTGCCTGTTCCCTTTCCCCCACAGCAGCTAGGAAATTGCATATCTGCTGCTGCTGCTGAAAAAAATAAATATCTTAAAATATGCTTTTCCTTTTGCAAAAAGGCTCTTGCTGGTATTTTTTTTTTAAGACTTTGGATCTGCTCACCTTCAGAGTGTGACTTTGCAAATCCTTTGTCCAGACAGACGTCGGATGTCGCCAGGCTGCAGCCAGCGTGCTGCTCACAGACCAAACTCAGCCCTCCTTCCGTGGCCTCAACCTACCTGATAGATCAGCAGCTACGCATCAGTCCTGTTTTCCCGGTTGGGTCCCACGTACAGCCGAGCACTCTGCTTTCCTGGCACAAGTGGGCAGCCTCATCCTTCTCAATTTTGTGAGCCTTAAGAGCCTCAGAACGGCATTCTTTTTAAAGGGGAGCAGTCAAGGAGAGCTATGCTAATTATCTTGGGTAGAGGATCCTTTAGGTCTTTGCCAGTTTTTATCAAAGCATAAAAAGCAATTATTAAAATTAATGCAATTTACCATGTGTTCTACTTCTAGCAAAGCTATTTTTGGCAAGGGTTGCCATCTGTCCCATTCAGCAAGATCAGCCACAGACTTTTGCTCTCTATTCCACTTCCCACAGTTCTCATGCGGAGCGAGGCAAACACATGCCTTTTTGCAGAATCAAGTGCCTCAACCGCAGCAGCTAGCTTACCTGAAAACTGCCATCACCTGCTAGCAAGTGTCCTCTGCATGACAGATAGTTTTTCTTCTTTCCCCATTGCTCTGTGCCGGCGCTGCGGATGCCCCTGAGTAGCGCCTGGGTGAGCAAGTGCTGCACCCTCTGCCCTGAACAGGTGTCTGGTGGGAGAGGCCGTAGGGGCAACCCGCAGACTTGTCCCCCAGGGTGACAAAAAAACAGCTTTTGTCTGTGTTTTTTGCTATTCTACAGCCTGTCTGACCTGAAGCAAGTGGAAAGTAGTTCATTTATGTTTTTATGTAACTGAAGAGAAATGAGCGCAGGGAGAATAAATGTGTAGGGAATAAAGAGCTGACTCCAGGATAGTGTCTGTGGGCCCATGGACATTCAAAGTGTTCTTGCAAGGAGACTGTGGAAACGTGGCACCAAGACATAAAGGGGAACACAGCAGGCATGATCGTCCAGAGCGGAGGCAAACGAATCCTCCAAGTAACTGGAGTGGTGGGGATGGTTTCACATTTGCCATCCCCTCGCAGTTCTCCGGCAGCAACATCCTCTGCACTGACATCTCTCCTCTGTAGAAATGAAAGAGAGCCCTGCAAAGGAAACAACGAGGGCAGTTCAGTTTATCTTTTGTGCCACTCATCTGAAGTTGTGTGGATGAAGGAAGTTGGGCAGATGAAGGAGACTATGCTAACGTGACATACTGAAGTCATAGTGGTGAGCCAGTTTATTTTCATTGGAAAAAAAAAAATAAAAAAAATGGATTTTACCTCTCCACGGAGCATGGTAAGAGGAAGGGAAGCCCAGATGTGATGCTGTCACTGAGATACCTACTTACTGGTTTCAGACTAGCTACTTATTAGCACTTTAAAATGAAGAAAGATGTAATAGATTGAGTGAGGAGGTGTGATAATGACACAATTTAGAATGGAGACCTATTAAAAGATATATCTTAAATGCTGAATAGATGCCTGCCCAGTGTAAAAGAAATCTGGGATGTAATCCCTAAGGAGATGATTAAATACATAAAGAGGGAGCTCTGACTCGAAGTCTTTAGACTCGGGCTGTCTGGCGGCTGGATCCCACGGCGTCCACGCTTGGCAGCACAGCAGCGTACTGCTTTCTGCTTGCCATACTTCCTGAATGAAGGAACCTGAGTGACAAATTTGGCAGCAAATTAGTTTGTGTTTAAAGCCGTTAATATCCCTACCTGGTGGGAGACAAATGTTGGAGAAGCAGTTACGAGACAAGTTGTCTGGAGGAAGAATTCAGTCAAAGCTGCCTTGAAGTTGCCGCCATTCACCTTCGCTGCAGCGCTGCTCTGTGCGTTGAAGTACAACGATTCCTCCTGCAGACAGACTCCCTGCGTTGCGTTGTGCCTGGTTCAAAATGAATTCTCCAAATAACGCCCGACTGTGTTCATCTCAACCCATTATCACTGCAACATTGTGGCTGGAAAGGCTGCTCTCTGGAAATGACAGTCCCTTTGCAATCCCACATCCACAATGGTCTCCCGATCAGAGGGTCTTTCTCCGCTCGGAGTCACTGCCCTCTCCTCAGATATCCTCTTCTGATTGTTCCCACTGTTGCAGGGAGAAGTGGCTTTTTCCAGGATCCTCACTGCAAATTCCTCCCATTTCATTCTCTCTCCCTGGCATTAAATTTGATAAAAAATTCTTGCCTTTTTTAGATATTTAAAGACTGACATTAGTGATTCAAAGTTAATTAAACAGAGGATTCCAGGCTAAATTCTGTTCTCACAAATAGCAGTGAAGCTCTAATATAAGTTCAATGAGCTTCACTGGATCGTAACACCGGAGCGAGGGCTCCATTCAGGCCAATGGAGTCGCTCATGGGTTAAGCGTAAACAGCATTTGGCACTCTGTCAATTAGCTCAGTAGCGTAACTCCATGTGCAAGCCAGTGATTGCGAATATTTTCATGGAATATTGTATATATTATCCTGGTCTTTTGGATTACATTTAAACAATAAAATACAACATAGCAGGTTGCTGAATTGTGATAACCACAGGTTTTAGTGTTCTGTTCTGATTCCAGAAACCCATACATATTTCTATTTTACATTTGTGTGCATACATGTGCATAGGCATGTGTCGGTCTCTGCGTATTATAAACATATGTAGAACATCTCAGTACATGAAAGGAAAATTCCAGCTGAGATTTTATATGCCTGGAGAGTAGAAAATCTCAGTCCCCAGAAGGTAGACATACTCTCTAGCCAGTCGTGGTTCTCTTCTCATCTGATGCTTTTTGGATTTGTGCAGTAATTGTGCATACTAGAGTTTTATTGCTCTATAGAAAGAATACCAGCGGTCTAGCTGATGATGTATGTATTGCATAAGAACGCATGCATATCTCAGAAGGTGATAACAACTTTGATTTTTCTGTCCAATCTGCATCCTGGTTTTGTTGTTATTGCTAAAGGCACAAAACTAACTTAAATTCACAAATATCAAACCCGAAGTTATATCCAGTACAGGACAGCCTATTAATAACAGTATCAGCAATACGTTGTGCTGGGAAACATACACAATGGTTCCTCTGCACAGCTCGTATCTTTACAATGCTGCGAGGAACCGTCCTGGTCCCTTCCTTATTGTGCAGGCATAATCAGTCCCTTTTGGGGACGAGAGCACTCATTATATATCCCTGTGCTTTGCAGCTCTCTGAATGTGATGCAAATAGTGGAGCCAATTCTGATGTCACATGCATTTCTTAACTTCTCAACTTGCAACTTACCCACTTCAGTGGAGCTCTTCCTCATTTGTGATGGATCAGGCCCACAGACCAAAATTGCAACATGCTTGTTTTTAACAAAGCGAGGCTAAATTTCACAAAATCCTGAGTGCAGTTGCCTGCCATAATTATCAAAGGCTCAGCATCTTGCAGGATCATGCTAAATTCCACTGGATGCCATTTGTAAAGAAGATTGTTTGGGATCAAAGTGTCTCCTGCTTTAACTAATGAAACATATAGGAAGAAAAATGAATGATCAGAAATAATCGCAATTTGCAAAGTAAATTACACCGTTAACTACTCCAGAAATCAATAATCAGGAACAAAAAGAAAATCAGTTGAGGGGATGACAGAAGAAAAAATAAATCTCTTGGGCATCTTGCCACTCTGGGGTTTTTAATTTTGAGTTTTCCACTCCCAGCTATCCATTCTTATTGCCCATCTATCAAACTCCTGATGAATATAAAGGACTCTGGTATGAAATGCTAGAAGATCGCTGGGTTGGTAGAACAATGGCAAGGGAGTCTTTCAGGTTTGGAGGAGGTAGGGTAAATCACAGGTGACAGTTTAGAAAAGCTCGTTTCTGCTCTGGCTTTATTTTCCCCTAACATCTCTCTTTAATAGCATCGGCAGTCTAATAACCATTTCAAAAGTAACCAAAATCATACTCATGGGCAAATCACTTGGAAATCGCCTCCTGATTGACTCTTAACAACTGACATAATTTTTAATAGAAGTGCAACATGATTTATGCCTTTGCTTATTGGTATAGTTTTAAGCAGGGACAAAGTGGTTGTTTAATCTTACTCCCACGTTAGAGGCATTTATCTTCCACCCCTTTGTATTTACTATTTACATCTTCGTAAGAATGCCGACGCTGTAGCCTTCACTGTTAGCAATACTCCTTGATTTAATAGCTCTTATGAATATCCCTATATTTGGGGGTTTATTAATGAACATTGTGAATTCTTCCATGTGCCTGCTTATGACAGGTTATCCGCTACGGGATTTTGATCAGAAGGGAGTTAAGGGGGGGTCAAGCAGAAAGCCTACGTGAAAACATTGCAACCGCCGATGTGGTTACACAGGTGGTTGCAGAAGCCAAGACTTCTACATCAAAAGAGGGTGATGAGTTAAAATGCCCATCCTACAGGAAGGGAGAGGTGGCATGTGTAGAGAAAAAGGGTGTTTTCAGCAAGTACAGCTGACGCAGACTGTGAGCTGGACTCTGCCGCGAGCAGGCACTATCATGGTCTCTGGGGGCACAGGGTGTCCAGGCTCCTGTGAAGAAAGCTGGCAGAAATGCTGTGTAAAACAACTGACTGTTTGAAGCCCAGGTCCTGAAATGCAGTGTACTTATTTGCAAATTGAGGCTATTTATGGAGGAGGCATTTACTGGTTGGTGCAAGCGTTGCTCAATTCCACCTCCATAGCACCACGGCTCTTAGGGACCTCACTAGAAACTGCCCGAATCACAGCCTCCCCTGCAAAGGAAAGCATGGGCCTGCCACTTGGAAGCTGTGACAGATCAGAAAAAGGGTCTCAGCAGGTGCAGCTTTACCCAGGGAGGGTGAAGCTGACCCTACGTACAGCTCTTGCAGTTCTATACCATCACCAGTGCAAGAGCGATCAACTGGTCAGGCACCACTGGGACAGAGCAATCAACTGGTTAGGCACCACTGGGGCTGGAGGAGTACTAACATCACTATCAAAAAATACTCCCAGGGTTGACCGCACACTTTCCCGTTCCTCACTACCGCGTTGTACTTGCCACCTTAGATCCTGGGGAGGGAAGGAGGAGGGAGAAGACAAGGAGGGAAGCAGGCTTGCAAGCACATGGGAAAGGAGAGGAGAAACCAGCAACAACAATCTTTTATGCTTGCAACTAGTGGTTTAATCTTTGGAATAAACAAGAGCACTTGCAATTATGAGTATCTTTAATGGTTAATTACTGCTATTTATGTTGGCAATTATCAAGTGTCATATATGATTATTTTATATCCTTAAACCTGGTCAGTTGAATATGTAATCTTTAGCTCCCTATGTGTTTAAGACCTATTTTTACATACACAGTTATGGTTTTATATCTACAGTAATTCACCATATACATGACTTGGATACAGATCTTTCCATTCTAATTCCTGCCCACCCACCCCCAGTAACCAGTCATGTTTGACTGATCTTTTCAGATGAAAAACTAAAATGGAAGAGATATGTGGAATTTATTTGCAAATTCTGCTTGTTGAGCCCTGTCACTTTAGTGACAGCCCTCCCTGAAATCCCCCCTCATTTGGATTTGAAAAGTGGTTGTAACCCTTTTAAGGCTGGACGCATTTTCTTTGGATCATTTCATAGAATCGTAGAATCATGGAATGGTTTGGGGCGGAAGGGACCTTAAAGATCATCTAGTTCCAACCCCCAATCTATTTTCTGTTTTCTTTCAGGTTCAGAGGCTGATCTTCAAAGGACATTATTAATTGTGATAAAATTTAATCTAGAATATTTCCAGTTGCGCACACACACACACACACAATGGCTTAAATCCCTGAAGAGCAGAGAAGACCCTGCAGAAAGACTTCCCACATTCCAGACAACAGGTAAAAGCTTCCAAAAAATCAGCAAAACAATTTTTTTCTCTTGTACAGCAAAGCTGATTTTCCTTCCAAGCTCATGAAAACCTCAATTTTATAAAAGAATGCAGTGGGCAACTTGCATCACTGTAAATACAGATGGTCTTCAGTCATGCTGACCAAAACAAGTTTCTAGGAGAACTTAGTGCTGCCTGTACGAGCTTCTACCAAAAAAGTGGTGCAGGAGTCTGTAACTTTCCAGGACCTGTTATCATCTGACATGTGTGCCAGCCCTGTGATTTTAACAAACTGGGTAAACAGAACTGGAATAGGACACCAGGCATGGTTTAGGACAGCACCAAAGGTGTCACCATCATGTCACCGTGGTACCTGCGAGCCATCTATACTGATATGAATAGTTTCACCCCATTTATAATATAATTTTCTTTTGTAGCATTGAACCCACTTACTTGTTGGAGTGAGTGCATGTTGTTCCTTGACCGTACCACTGGTACCCAGGTTGAAATGCCAACCTTTACGTACATAGCGAAAATAGTGTATGTAAAGCTACAGTGTAGCAAAGTCTTAATTTTTGAGTTGACTGAAATTCAAACCACTTCTCTAACATAATTTTAAAAAGAGATAAAATATAAGCAAGAGCAAACCAGATGCAGATAGGAGTGAGCAGAAGCAGTATGGAACTTGGCACAGCATCCAAACACTCTTTTGTTCGGCGTGTGCCTGTTTCCATGTTACTCTTGCTCACTGCAGCTGGTAAAGGGTTGCCCTTTCTCGCACAAGGTTTTTTCCTGGGCTAACCCTTTGAATTTAGCACTGCTGGCGTAAGGAGCCATTTTGTGCCTGGCAACTGCAGAACACGTTTCCCTCTGTGCCAGTGGACAGGTTCTTACTCGGTTTTCTCCAGTTTTTCCCTATCTTACTGCTGAGGCAAGGGCACGCAGGTAAAATGAACGTGCATGTTATGCTGTACATCTTTAAGGCTCTGTATGAATGTTAACTAATTAGTCAGTAAGGAAAAGAGCTGTGGGCAGGCTGTTTCAAATGGCAGAAGCTGCAGGGGAGACAGCTCGAACACCAACTGCGGGTCTGAATGCGTAAAGGCCCGGAGAACGGGGAGGGAGGAAAACAGGCTGAAAGGCTGGAGCAAGCCTGAGAGAGGGCTTCGAAAATACAGAGAAATTTAACACATTAAGACTGGCAGCAGCTCATGTAGGTACAATGGTTTTATTAAGAATGGACTGTCAATCTTGACTGTTAGCCTTTAGCATGGAGAGGAGATTATATTATAACATAAATGCTACCCAAGCCTTAATTACAGAGAATCAATGCTTTGACATACCACTTCAGGAAAACAAGGTCCCACGCTTATAAAGGGGCTTCTACATTTCCTTTAACTTTGCTCGAGATTACTGCGACCTCCAGTGCATAACTTCTGAGCCCTTCGGCTTCCCATTCTTAGTTTCCTTGGAAAATATATTTTTTCCATAGGAACCAAGGATAATTTGGTAACTGAAGCACTGGTCTGGCATTCAGGGTCCCAGGTTATGTTCCCAGCTAACACACAAGTTCCACTGACAACCCAGCGCCAGGACTTGCCCCCTTCTCTCTATTCTGCTTACTCAGGCTGCGGTTTTTGCAGCTGGCTCACAGGTCTTCTTTGGGAGAAAGTCTGCAAGAGTCTAGAGTGAATGAGCGTTCTTGGCAATATGCATGAGGATAAAACTGTCTATTAAGAAGGTAAATGCCGTTCGGATGGTAGGACCTCACTTTAAAAATATGGTTTATCACAACTGGAGTAAGGAACTGAGGGTGTGCTTGGTCCCAGTAAGTCACCTAGCATCACTGTGGCTGGACAGACCACAGGAAGTTTGAGTCTGTTTGAAGATGAGAGATTTGCTGTTTTCCCAATGCGTAACATGGCTGTTGCAATGGAGGTTTACGCACATCCCAATGTCCCAAAAACCGCCTGGGTCAGGGATGACGAAATACAATGCCTCAAGGGCCCAGCTACAGGCTGAGACAGACCCATCACTCAGCATAACTTTTCTTTTTTTTCCTGCCCAGACGAAAGAGCAGTGCTGAAAGCCCTTTCCTATGGGGGGCAGAGAGCGACGAGATACGAACATAAACCTTCAAGCGTGTTCAGCTGCCTTCCTGGGTCTTGAGGGGAAGCCCTTAGCTGAGGGAACTGGCTAGCTTGTGCCAGTACCAGATAAAGAATTTTTTTAAGACAGAGCATTAGAGGAAAGAAAAAAGAAAGAAAGAAAGAAAAAATAGGGGAGGAAAGGATATTTACAAGTGCGGGAAATGGAAGCTTTATCGGGAGTTTTCTGGGGAGATAAGAAGCTGGGCTGGCCCATCCCTACGCGGCGTGGACACACTCGCCGCCTTTGAGTCTCCCAGGAAAGAGCAAAAGAAGCTGCTGACATTTCTGCTTAAAAGGAAGAATCAATGAACCTTTGTTTCCCAGTGCCTGCTTGTTTGACCTTATTGTGTTGCGGAATAGAAAAGAAAGAAAAGAGAACGGGTGAGGGGAGAGGGGATTCGTGCTAATAAAATCCAAGACAAGATCACAGCCCTCTGATCATCGCTGGAGATGCTATTATTTGGTTGTTGTCCTATTTGCCGCTGTTGCTCATTTCGGATTCTTGCCTTGCTGTAATAAGTCACACTCTTTCCAGCCATCATCCCTGTATTGACAGGCAAATGTCACCCACGTTTGATTGACGTCCATTGCTCCTGAATACAGAAGTATGATTTAGGAATCAATTCTGTTTGTTTATTTAAACAGCTCTTTGTGTACCTTGTATATCTGTGAGCAGGACAAGTTCCTTAATATTTTCCTGGGAGAAATGCCACTAATATTGCACATTCACCTTCCCACTCAGTCACAGAGGTGCCCACCAGCCCTTGGAGGAGAAACCTTTCACACACACACACACACACAAAGGGGGAAATAAAAGAATAAAAAAAGAATAAAACCCCAAGATGTAACAAAGCGCTTTGCTGCCCCTGACTTAAACCAGGGAGACCTTTTTCTCAGGTCCAGGCATCTGTTGATCCTGCACTTTCCTTCGGCTTCTAAACAACAGGGAACCCTCTTCCTCGGTGTCAGCTTGCTAGCAACGCCGTGGCTGGCTTTAACACTGGGAAACACTGCACCCGGTGATGAGTATGTCAATTTTAATTCACAGAGAGAACTGTTTCCTTCTCTGCCTTTATAGTGGTAATCGGGGCGGGGGGAAGAGGGAGATCCGAAATTGTGAGAGATGCTAATCTCTATTACTGTGCGAGGTGGGAGGTATATTTTCAAATAACTTCCACTTGGACAATCGGTAACTGTAAAGCATCCCTACATTTAAAGCGGTACTTCCCAGAAAACACTAATAAGGCAGGGTAGCCTCGGGGAAGCGTTAAGCAGGAGGTGGATTGACCTTTTAATTCTCGATCGGTGACCTGAAGGGTACCCAGAGGCTTCTAAGCACATCTCTTCCTCCTGGTTTGCTCCAGAAAGAGCTGTCATCGCAAGATGCAGCTAGTGAGTGAGGCTCACGATTTCGCTGTTCATCCGTTTGCGGGAGGGGTGGGGGAGGGAGAGAGGGAAAAAAAAATATATATTTCCCACACTGCCAGAGTAATGCCAAACTCTCTGTGAGTGGGAAGAGCAGAGCAGATGCTGGAATGAGATGCCAAAGCAGCTCCCCTTTCCCCTGCGCTTTTGGGTGCCTATAAATTGCTCCAGCGCGCTCGTCAGCCTCCTCCTCTCCTGGCAGGTGGCACCCGGGCAGGATCCCGCTTTCCCTCCGGCTCCGGCTCCGGCTCCGGCGCGGCGCGGCGGCGCGGGCTCTCGGCGGCGGGCACCGGGGCGACCGCGGGGCGGCCGGGAGGCGCGTCCCCGCTGAGGACTGTCGTCTCTGCG
>RSEF01000002.1:23202235-23246480 GCA_003993805.1 Himantopus leucocephalus
AAAGGGAGCGAGCGAGGAGGCGAGCGGGGCGATCGCGAGAGGAAAGGCAAGTTCCAGGGAAAGTTGACTCGGACTGGCACAGCCTGCAAAAAAAAAAAGTCGATCGCCAGCGGGAGCATAAAAGTGCGGGCGGCCGGGGCGCGGCGGCAGCTCTCCCTCTCCTTTTCCCTCTCCTCTCCTTCTCCTTCTCCTCTCCCTCCCCTCTCCCTCCCTCCCGCCCGGCGGCTGCAGCGGCCGCAGCGGAGCGCCGCGACCCGCGGGAGCCCCCGCCGCCAGCGGCAGCGGGAGGGCGGCGAAGCCCCCGGGGAGCCGAGCTCGGGCGGGCTCGGCGTTTTTTCGGCTCTGAGGAGGTTCCCGACCAACCATCAAGATTTTGTCCAAAAGCAGGCAAGAGGATCGCCCTGCGCTGAGCCGGCTGGTGGGCAGCAGGCGGCGGCTGATCGCGGCCGGCGCGCTGGGGGTGGTGATGGTGCTGCTGCTGGTCATCCTCATCCCGGTGCTGGTCAGCTCGGCCGGCACCTCGGCGCACTACGAGATGCTGGGCACCTGCCGCATGGTCTGCGACCCCTACGGCGGCACCAAGGCGCCCAGCACGGCGGCCACGCCCGACCGCGGCCTCATGCAGTCCCTGCCCACCTTCATCCAGGGGCCCAAGGGGGAGGCCGGCCGGCCGGGCAAAGCGGGGCCCCGCGGCCCCCCGGGGGAACCGGGGCCGCCCGGCCCGGTGGGGCCGCCGGGTGAGAAGGGCGAGCCGGGGCGGCAGGGCCTGCCGGGCCCCCCCGGGGCGCCGGGGCTGAACGCGGCGGGGGCCATCAGCGCCGCCACCTACAGCACCGTCCCCAAGATCGCCTTCTACGCCGGCCTCAAGCGGCAGCACGAGGGCTACGAGGTGCTCAAGTTCGACGACGTGGTCACCAACCTGGGCAACCACTACGACCCCACCACCGGCAAGTTCACCTGCTCCATCCCCGGCATCTACTTCTTCACCTACCATGTGCTCATGCGGGGCGGCGACGGCACCAGCATGTGGGCCGACCTCTGCAAGAACAACCAGGTGGGCGCCGCGGCGAGCCGGGGACGTGAGGGCAGCTGGCGCCGGGAAGGCAGCGGGCGCCGGGGCCGGGGGAGGGGGGAGCCGGGCTGCCTGAGGGGAGCCAGGTACCGTGAGACGAGTGGGCTCCCGGTGGGGGGGCGGGTTCCCTGAGGGAGCGGGCGCCCGGGGGTAGAGTCCCTGAGGGAGCGGGCGCTGTGAGGACAGTGGGCGCCCGGGCGGAGCCGGACTCCCTGAGGGGAGCGGGCGGAGCGGAGCGGGAAGGGCGGGAAGCGGGCGGCGGGCGGGGAGGGGGAGCCGGGCGGCCGCTGGAGGCGGTGCGGGGGAGCGGGACCCGAGCCGGGGCGGCGGGCGGGCAGGGCGAGCCGCCGGGGAAGCTGAGAGGAGCTGGCGCCCGCCGCTCCGCAGCCGGCGGGGACCCTGCGGGCGGCGCCGGGGCCGAGGCCGAGGCCCCAGGACCCGTGAGGGGCCGGGGGTTCCGCGCAGAGGCGAGGCCGCCCCGGGCCGCCGGGTGAACGCGGACTCAACGCGCTCTTTTCTCCGAGAGTCGCGCCGCTGTCGCCCGCTCCCAGCCCGCTGTCCGGGCCGGCCCGCGGGCAGAGCGCTGCCCCTCAGCCCGGCCCGGCAGCGGGGGAGCGGTCGGGGCGGCGGCGCAGGCAGCGCTGCCCCCGCGGGGGCGAGCGGAGGCCGGGTCGGGCCCGGGCGTTCCCCCAGGGCGGGGAAACTCCCCGGGGAGGGAAGGAAGGGGAGCCGGGGGCGGCTGAGCGGTGAGCTGAGGAGGGGGTGGTCCTGCGCGGGGAAAGGTGAGATGGGGGGGGAAGCAGCCACGGGACGGGACGGGACGGGACGGGGCTCCCACGCAGCGGGACGCCGATTTTGAGAGGCTCACCCGCCGGCGGGAGCGAGGTTTCCCTCGGGCGGGGAAGGCCGGTAGCCGGCCGCAGGGCTCGGCCCTCGGCGGGCGGGCGCCGGGGAAGGCGCCGGCTGAGGGACCGGGCGGTGGAGCCCCCGGGGAGCCCTTCTTGGCGATTTTGCGCTTCTTCCGTACGTCGTTAACAGGCAGAGACAGGTTGGCTCTGACTGTGACAGCGCTTGGCGATCCCGCCGGGCTGTCCGCCATCCCTCCTGCTCTGGGTGCCCGGGGGCAGTGCGGCGCTCCCGGGCTTTCCCGTCCCTCCGGGAGCTCAGGGATGCTCCCGCTGGTACACACACTCCCCCACCCCCCGCAGGGACCAGCCGCTCAACAGGTCATTCAGTGCCCGAAGCTCTCCCGGCACGCCGGGGGCTACCGGGCCGGGCTGCCGGCTTTCCCAGGCTGGCGGAGCGCAGCGCTGCCGCTCTCCCCGGGCGTTTCACCCTCCGGCGGGGAGGGCTGCGGGGGGTGGGGGGGGGTGGTGTTGATCCGCTCTACGCGGTGTCCATAGGACTGAAAACCGGACCCCGTGTCCCCGCCGTGGCTCGCAGGTGGCGGGGGGGCTCGTTCGTTTGCCTGTCTCCTCCCTCCCCGAAGCACCGGCAGCTCGGCGGGGCCGGGAGCCGCTCCACGGCCCCCGGTGCTCTGCGCAGACGGGAGCACCGGCCGCCGGTAAATTAACCTGATATGCCACTTAACCTTTTGTTTATGGCTCCTCAGAACTATTGTGAAAACAGAATAATGAGGACATCAGCAGCGATTAATTAAATGAGAAAATATCTACCGTAAACACTATGTCAGCAGATAAACCGGGGCTAATAAAACAAAGTGCATCGTAATACATTCACTTTGATTTCTTCATGCAAAGGCGATGTTGTCAACCATGAGAATGCCATTTTGCTTGCAATTAAAACACTAATTTATTTTCATCCCCTATTTATAATGTTTTAAAGTGTTTATTTTCCCAGACCCTGAAAAATAAATACATACCAATACTTTTTAAAAAGTAACCAATTATAAATATTAAATTGAGCCAGAAGTCTAACTGTTCCCAAATATAACTACTTCCAGTACCAGACATGAGACAAATTAAACTTGCAGTGATATAAAGAAAAAAAAAAAGAGGGGCAGGGGTTCTATGTGTATGTTTGTATATATCTATGCAAAGATAAGTATTTAGGTAAATATCTGCATACAAACTATTTAAATCGATGCACAGTTTTAATGCAGCAGTGTCTTCTTTTGATTATGATTTATACTTGAAACACTAAACGCTGATGTGATATGACAGTGGTTAACTTTGTGTGTTATTTGTAGGAAAGCTCAGAAATTTTGGAAATGAGTCTTTAAATGGAGTCTGGCAAAGAAAACATTACAAATTCAGTGTTTTCTCACAATGAAAAAACTCAAATGGTTGGAAAGTGTATGACTTACAGAAAAAAATCACTCCTAAGCAATGCACAGGAGGAATCTCAAGGTCTCTGCTGTTAACACATTGCTTTCTTTAATGGTTAGAAAGCTTGAACAGGGAAGTGCTGAGAGCACATAGCTTAGCTAGTATGTGTGTGCAGCCTGAGAGTGTAACTTCATGAAAGATGAGGTGAGCAGTCATACAGCTTATGAAATGTATAGTCCGTTAATGGTTTAATTTTGAGATACATTTACCTTCTTGCAGCAGTACACTGAGAATTCATTTGAGACTGTTCTCCCAGACTTTAAAAAGAAATTGCTCTAGCTAACCAAACAAGGACGTAAAACCTCTTAAGAATAGCGCACCGGAGTTTACAGGACATTTGTCGCTATACATAGGGCAGTAAGACCTACACTTTGGTTTCTAGATTTTTCAATACCCAGCATCTTTTTTTCTTCAGTCATTATGTACTATGTGGAATCTTAAAAACAAATATAATATTGCTGTTGTAGTCAGTGTCCATATGCTGACTCCCTTAGGATAGTCACTAATACAATTCGAATTCTCCTTTCCTATCCACAGAAACACAACATTTTAGATAAATCCACGAAGCAGCATTTCATTATGATGTAAATGGAAATTTGGAAAGTAATTTAAACCATTTTGTTTGCCAGTATGCAAGATACTAGTTCTCTGTTGAAGTTTTTCTACCTCATCTATAGCCTTTTCACTCCTTCCCATTTGCCCTTTCCCTTTGCACTACCAACAACAGTCTAAGCCCCTTATTTTCTTTGGAGGGTATTTCCAGGGTTAATGGCCCAGAGCCTTCAACCCCACCCTGCCAGTCATTAATCCGGAGGAAATACCCAGTGTTTAGGATAATTATTGCTTAAACACTAGTAAAACTCTGTAAACAATACCAGGCAATTCAGGATCAAGAAGTCCTGAAATAGTTGGGGTTTATCATCATGCCATGTATCAGTTTAAATTTGCAGACTGTCACACCACTGCAAGCCTTTTAAGCCTTTCTCACTCTTCTTGCAGGATGTATAAAGAATTTCCACCTACTGTGATTTTTAAGCTGCATAATGCCATAAGATCCTGCATGGTAAAAGAACCCCTCTCCCTTTTTAACGTTTCAATATTAATGTGAAATTGTATCACATGAAAATTTAATTTGGAAATTTATCATTTAAACTTTGAAAGGAATCCATGGAAAATTGTGACTTATAGCCTATTTTTTCAATTCCGAACAGATAAAAATCCCACATATAGTACACCAGGTCATGCATTATTACTTAGTTCAGGTTTGCAATATCATTAAATCACTTACTGCTCTGTAACTATGCTAGAACAAAGACAAGCAACAAGCAGATGATGTGTTACACTGAAATAAATCACATACAACTAAGTTTAAATATTTTACCAAACAGGGTCAAATTATATATAAATGATTTGGAGACTTGCAATGCCACAGACTATTCATTGCTGGAAACGAACATACATCTTAAAATTACAGACTAAAATTACAGTTTGCTAGTAATGCCAAATTTAATCATTAGTGGAATAGCAAGGGGAAAATGGGAAAAAACGTATGTTTAAGTGAAAGTTGCAAATGAGAAGTCCTCAATGACTTGTAAATTCTTAAAGCAAATAGCGACTTGCCTGTGGTTTTTCAAATGTGCATCTCTTACAACACAGAGGAATTAAATGTTTGCTTACTGATATGTGGCAATAACAGTTTTTCCAAACCCCGACTAGGATCCTTACCTGCTTGTGTGCATTGGCATGTGCGTGTGTGTGGGTGGGTGGGTACTTTTCGTATTCTTTTTGCAGCACGATCCTCTTAGTAGTATGACAATAAATCACCTCTGGAAAAAGTCCAGCCTGGTATCAATAGGGCCTCACTATGGATCCTCGCCAATGTCAATCAAATGTTCCGCTGACATAAAAGTTACACCAATGTAGAACTGGCACACGACCAGGTTCAGTTCTCCAAACTCCAGCTTTTATTATGCATATATTTTGAAAGGCTCCAAACATTTACAGGAGTGCAAACAATTGTGTACTAATCAGATGACTGAGAAGGAGCAGGTTATTGCTTTAGTTTCAAGTGTTGCATTGTATGAGAAAAGAAGCAATAACCATAGGAAAAAAACTACAGTGTATGTTGCCAGACATTTAAAGTGCCAACTTACGCATGATGAATAAAACGCTGAGGATCTGCTTTAATTTCACCATGCAGGAAAAATAATCTGAGTTTTCTTAACCGCTCATTATGTATTTTATGTAGGTTCGAGCTAGTGCGATTGCTCAGGATGCGGATCAGAACTACGACTATGCCAGTAACAGCGTGGTTCTTCATTTGGAGCCAGGAGACGAAGTTTACATTAAATTAGATGGAGGAAAAGCACACGGAGGAAACAACAACAAATACAGCACATTTTCTGGATTTATTATTTATGCTGACTGATAATGAGTAAAAAGACCCACCAAACCAGTCCAAAAATGAAGCTTGCTCTTCTAAGCAATGGATTTGCGTGGCAAAAGTCAATGAAACGAGCACCCCAGCAGAGAGCGACCACCGAACACCTCAGTAGCGGGGAAAAAAAGTCGAATGCTACCTGATTCACATCTGTACAACACAGAGAAACCTTATGTTAAAAAATTACAAAAGTTAAAACAGATGTGCGATCCACTACCGCCAAAGCAAATACTTCCTCATTGTTAGTGTCCATGTGAATGAAGTCCTACATAGATCAAGTTTTTATAGGAAAAAAAAACCACCTAAGGACGCTGAGTTATTTCTTCAGTGTATGATACTTTGATGTGTTATGATCTTGCTGCTTTATCCATACTTCAGCTTTGGTTCTTGTGACTTACTTGCTAACAATGATGCTTGGAGTCCACTCATAGTGTGGTGAGGAATGATTTTACAATAAAAGGAAGAGGTAATCAAAATATACTTTCTCTCTCCAAAGGAATTGTTTGCCTTGTACTTTTCTTATCCTTTCACTTAAAACTAGAAACTAATCAGCTTCAAGCCTTAACTCAATGTTCCTGCTTTGTAGGTTTACATTAGACTTTTAGCATAAAATCAATCCAGTGGAGTTGTTTAAATTTTGTCTTCCCCTTAGCTGTGTTCTAAAAGAAAAAGGATAGAAGAAACACTTTTTTTTTTTCCTTTTTCCTGGAAAATATAACAGTTGACAAACTATGCTATTGGATCAAATCCCTGATTCCACCGAAGCCAATGGCAAAACTCCCATTGATGTTAGTGGAAAAAGGATTTGGCTTTTAATTTGTAAACATGTGTAAATATATATTTAGACACTATCACAGGCCCATTCGTGATGGTTAGTTGTGTAAATATTTAGCAAGCCTGGCATCTCCATTCTCAGACTAAGGTAGAGTGTTTTCTTTGCAGCAATTAGTCTTCATTAGTCTTTTAGCACTTAGTCTGTACTTGGGTACTCTTTTTAAGAAAATAGTTATGACAACATACTGCAGATGTTCAACTAGAATTTCGTAGGAATATAATGGGTCAGAACCTTATTTGTCTTAGGTGTCTCGTCGCACTGCAGTTTGTGGGATTACTCCCACAAAGGAAGCACGGGAGATCTGACCCGTGAGGAAGTGTTGTCACACAGACCTTTCCCGTGGTAGCTAGTTACCAGTTCGTAGTAAGGCGTTCCTATGAAATGGACACAGATAAGCATATTACCAAAAATGATAACACTTATGCAAAGAAAGAAGCAGATATTTACATGCAAAAAAAAAAGTGTGTATTAAAACCTATTTTTCTCATTCATATATATATATAGATATATATATAAAGTCTCAAAGAAGTTTAATCCATATAAAGGATTAATGGCTTGGAGAATTAAACTAAACACAGGTACTATGAGTTACATAGTTATAAAAATGCTTTAAAATCAGTCATACCAGTAATGTCCACAGAACACTTTTATTTGGAAAATGGATTTATTATTTGTTTTGGTTTTGGGAGGGGAAGCTGTCTATTTCTCTCAGGTTAAAACTTGCAGATTTAATTCTAAACCTAAATTTTAGCAAGATAATTAACTAGCTCCTTAGCACAGTTGCTTATATTATTTATTTTTAACATTTTGGCAAAATCAAGGTAACATTTCTATAAATTGTTAAAGAGTAATAGAGGGTACCCCTAGCATTTCTATTTCATGTAATTTGCCACAAGCAACCTTGTCTAATGGACTAAGGGTACAAACTCAGATTTATCTGCACTAAAATGTTGAAAGTGTCTGCCACTGTGACGAGAAAGCCCTCCAGCGCTGGCCGCTCAGTAACGATGAAGATTTTACGAATCTCTCTAAAAATCTCCTGTTTGAATGAGTGAAGCCTTTCTTAAACAGAACGTGTTACTCTTTCTGTTTCGAGTCGTCCAATTGAAAATAAATGCTGAGTTAGTCTAGGCTGACTGAGAGGACCGCCAGTCTAACTCATCTAGGATTTATAACGGGACGCTGTGCTGCCAGTTGCTTGTGTATTATCTCACCAGAATGGTTAACGCTTTTACTTTATGACAAAGTGCCAACCTATATCCGTATGTTGTAGTGATTACTCCTGTTTTTTTTTTTCTACGAGGCAATGTATTTTAATAACAGATGTGTAACTGACTTCATGTCTGTTCGTTCCACTGTCGCTTTTATTGGTTAGCGCACTCACAACAGCAGTGTAGCTAGAGATTTTCTAGGTCGTATCAAAGAGTGATGTGCCAAGTTAGAGATCAGTTACAACTTAGCAATGCATATTTACTAAGGTATTTATTGGAAAAGCTCAATACTACAAGACATATGTGGTCAAATTTGAAGAAGCTTTTGAAATCAAGCTACCGCTGCTACTGGATAAGACCATTTTTTGGATAAATCACCTACCCTGGTTAAAGTTAGACAAGAGCAAAGAACACACTTTATGTGAAAAACACATATAAGGCAAACATTTCTTCCTTTTCATCATATCTTGATATACTGATTTGTAAAGACTTATATCACAACCTTTGTTATAACTATTGCAACTCATTAAAACTGTATTATGTAATATATTTTGACTTTTGGTGTTGCATCCTTACAAAAAGCAGCTGGTCTCCATGAAGTTTCACATGAGTGCTGTGGGATTCCAAAGGTTCAGGATAAAAAATTAATGCGGTTAAAAAAAGACATCTGTAATAATACTGCACATAGTTTAAGAGGTCATCAAATTGCTTTATTCAAAAATGTATTTTTCCATGTATTTTTTACACTTTCAGTTAAAAATAAGTAAATTATTAAACTAGCAAGAAACAATATCTTTTTAGAATTATTTGAGATTTCTTTTTCCTTCTGTTGTCTATGGAAGCTATTTAAAAGTCCCAGACCTTTTATCAAGCAGTATTTGAAGAATATAAGGATAATTTGAAGATTGTGGATACTACAAGGATTAAAATCAGCCCCTGGAGAAGGGGAATTTAATAGAAAACTGTAATTTCCTTCAAAGTTCAGATGATGCATCTTCAAAAATATTTTTTTTGGGTAACTTTCAATAATAGTATTACATTACTAGCTAGAAACAATTATTTTAAAATTTCAGTTGAAAAGATTTTGCAGGTAGGCTCATATCCAGTAAATCATTCATGAATAGACTTCTAGAAGGGAGAAAACGCAGAGACAATATAAAATTTTGTTGTTCTAATTAAAAATAAAAGTCATAATCAGTTTGTACCCATCTAATTAATAACTTCTAGTTTCTCTGAAAAGAACCAACTTTTAAAATGAGTGCTCTCCTGAAACAAATGTGAATTTTATCAAGCTTCCCTATAAAATAGGAATATTTATTCATTATTCCTATTTAAAAGTCAACCACCGTTTTGGATTTGCTTGGAGTATTTTATCAATTTTATTTTGGGATATGCCTCTAATCAGCATTTTAGGAACTATATTTTTAAGGATATGGGAATATCCATGACCTCCATATTTCATCAACCTATTCTTAGTGTGCACGTCATGAGCGATCAGAATTCTGTCTTCATAGCCCTCATCGATCAGCATACGAATCCTGCAAAAGTAAAAAGCATACCCGTCAGTGAAAGGTTCTTGCTCTGCAAGAGCGCCGAACTGAGCAGGATTTTTTACATTTTTTACATTACTGTACTGCTGGACTGTATTATAATTGAAAACACTTATTTTTAGGTACTCAGAAGACATATTCCTTATATTTAATTGAAATTAAAACACTTACTGAATGAAAAAAAATCCCACCTCTGAAAACATGCCACCACGCATCTCAAAGTGGACAAGGAAACCTTTTTCCAGCTGGCACATGACTTTGTATTCCCACTCCCATTATGTCCATAGAGGAATTCAAGAACTTCAGCATCACCAAGCATGGGACACAGGTTTTATATACATGAGTAAGTAATAATTTCCTACATAAACTCCTTCTCAGCACGATCGATTCACAGGGTTAGTTCTTGCTGCTGTCACAAAGCCAGTTCCATGATATTAGTTAAGGACCAGACTCTGTGTGTGACAGGTCCTTTAAGAAGCCTGTCTCATTTACACAAATACTTTCACATCTTTAGTTAATTCCCATTTGGCAAACCAGGTTAATAAAAAATTTAGGTTGTCAGCATCATATTCCAGATAGACAGTTATCATCCAAACATGTTTCAAAGATGTTCATTAAAAAAGAAGACAAACAAGACAGGCATTGCACAGTGCTAGCAAGTGCCAGGAAAGAAGGGGAGTTAATGCAGCAGCCCAGCTGAACAGACTTGGCAAAACGACAACAAGTCAGCTTGGAAAAAGAAGTAATCCTTTCGGTTAGCCCCTTGTAACCAGTCTGCTACAACAAGTCCTTCTGTTCCACGTTTCACTCTGGGAACCTTAATCCCTTGCTCAGCTCATTTTTTTAGAATTTATTTGGTGGGTGTCTGTATTGCGTGACTGTTAAGTTTCCCACTAAGCTTTAGTTTAGTTTGGCAGCAGATTGCAGCATTCAAGTGGCAGAGATGGACAGACCAGACCTGGAAAGTGCTCATTCTTCATGAAGGCACCCAATTCCATCATTTGCCAGCGCTGTGAAATTCTAATTCTTACCTTCCTGACTGTGCTTTGATTGGCAATAAAGCAAATACTAGTTTTATAAGTAACCACACTATATCTGAAAGCCCTTACTGTCAGTTTTTATTACAATTAGTTATGAGGAGATACATGTAACAGGATCAAATCAATATGGGCAGCAGGACGAAGGCAAGTAAGATAGAAGTTTGTAAAAAATTAGCACCTTTCATAAAAACACCATAAATAGTGCCATATAGTGCACAACACTACGTATACCACAGTATTACAACATCACAAGTATCTGTTCCAGCCTGAAATACAGAGAGACCACAAGCCAACCAGAGAATGAGAGCAATGACACTGGAGAGACTAAGTTTTTTGCTGACCAAACATTTTCTTAAAATAATTTCCTTTCATATTTGGACTAATTTCATGGTTTGGGGAGGCATATGGACCTTTATATTCCATATTCATTGCTGCTTTTTGCTCACTCCTGTAAGTTCAGTTAGTACTTGCGTCTGACTCAAAAAAAAATCTGTCCGTGAAAAAATTCAGTTTTTTACCCGCATTGGCAGTAGATTGCAGCAAAAATGCTTAAGTACATACACAGCTAAACTGTGTTTGAGTAGGTATGGCATGACTACAAAAGTTTACATTTTGAACACGTGAGACCTGATCATATATTTTCCATTTAGTATTTTCATCAACACATTTAAAGGTCAGTTTGATTTCCACTTCTCTGGTGCTGTTTGACAAAAAAAATCCCAAGGAGATTGCCACTGCCATCCTATGTCCAGTGTGGATGCATCAAAAGCCCAACAAAATCCATTTAATGGCACCATACAATGACAAGACAAATTTTTCTTATTTTCATCCTATAAGCAGCTTGCTGCAAGAAGTACTCAGATGCCAGAGAGTTTCAGGAGGGACATCGGTGGCTGAGGAAGTATCATGGATGGAATGAAAACTTTGCCACGGTTGAACAGGCTCTTGTTAACCAAGGCATAGTCCATTCCTCTACACGTATCGCTCACAGCGCTTCTGTAAGTGCTGACCTCCCACGTCAGGAGGAGGGAAGGAGGCACAGGGGACGGGAGCAACTTCACCCATTCTAAATGTGAAAACTGCAAATTCACTGCAACAGTTTAAAATCCTGACTGCAAGTCTGAGAGCCCTGTTAAGAGAGAGAGATGACTTCTAGTGTGAAAAGCAGCAGCAAAGTCTTGGCAGTAAGCAGAATCATAACCACAGCACCTTAACAAGAGAACAGCCTGAAAACAGAGAAGTTTTGAGGCTAACCTGACAATGAGGGGCAGGGAAGCTACTTCTGAAATATAACCGAAAGCTAGAAAGTTACTTCATTTGTGATCAGGGATCACAAAATCTTTCTCATTAAAGAGAAGGAAAGAATTGCTTCTGGCTCTGGAAGGGAAAAAGACAGAAGCAGGATGGCACCCCACCCCTCAGAAGCCTGCCACTTCACTGCACACGAACACTGCGGACAAACACCAGAGGAGGATCACACCTCCGGACAGAGTAGAAGGAGAGAGACGCACATCCCCAGCTGATCCTACTTGTCTCAGTTTCTTGCAAGGAATGCACCTCTTTGGCAACACCTTGGTTTAGCGCAGCACAACAGATTTGCTGTGCAGCTGAGCTGAGACTGCGTGTGAGACGATGAGAAGCAAAGAAGAGGTATCCTGTCGGCAGGGCCAATATTTTCACGCTGTGAGTGTGAGGAGCATGGGAGCTGTGAGGAGACAGGCATCTCATCCTTCAAAAGAGAGAAAGGGCAAAAGGAGAGGGGGAGGAGAAGTGATAAAGTGCTTGGAAGAAAAAAGTTTGATTTTCAGGATGGAAGCACAGGATCAAATCCATCCAAGACAACCAATGAGTTTTGCTCGGTTAGCGCATTCGTGAGGAGATCTAACAGGCTCAGATGATGCTTAGTAGCAGCACTAGGTTTCCAATATTATGCTTCAAACAAAAGCCAAACCCTAACATAAATCCAGTATCTCCAGCCTTTTCTTTTTTACAGTCTATATAAATGCAGTAAATGATAAAATTCAACCAAATCAGCATGGAATTGGGACGGAGAATGAAGTTAAAAAAGCTCTTGATCTTTTTCTCAAGTAACTTTCTACACTATGATTCTACATCTTCCTTTGCAGATAGAAGAAATACATGCTGCCCTAAAGGGGTGACAGGAGCAGAAAAAAAAAAGTCATTATTTTAGTATGAAAAAAGACAATTTTGAACAGCAAGCAGAATTACTCTGTGATGCTCTTAAAACAAGTACCAATAATATTAATTTGACAATGGTAATGCTATAGCTTAAACAACATGGGAGCAGATACCTCGCAATTCTTTCATTGTCACTCGGCATGTCAATATCAGGATGGAACTGGTAATGAAGAAATTCTGTACCAAATAGGTCATACTCTAAATAGCATCCCAGTTTAGCAAATTCCAGAAGTTTCTTTGTATCAAATATAGTCCTGCAGAACACATATAACACAAAGTCAGCATTGTAACAGGAAGAAAAAAAATCTCATGGCACGAGGATAGGTATTTTGCGACTTCCTATTTGCAGGTAACAAAACCAGAAACGTAAGATTTAATTCACCCTTTCAAAAAACAGGACTCCTGTTTGACACATGCACCTTAAGCTAATACACAGCATTGTTTTTCTCACATTCATCTGTGACTTCATGTATTAAAAAAAACCAAAACAAACCCAACTCTTCCCCCATGAAATAATGAAAACATTTATGATAATCTTTAAATGGAAACAGGAAAGTTACTTACTTTTGATATCACTAACCCTCTCAACAGACAACCTACCAAGGAAGGACATTTAAGGAGGAGGTTAATTCATAGTGACATTTTAAAAAAAGGCAATGGATTACTTACACAAGACAGATTTACTTTCCCAAAAGAGTTACAGGAGACAGCTACATCCAGGGCTTGTTTCATCCATCACACACCGGTAATACACAACTTTGTCTTTAGTTTCTATTCTGTACAGTGATGTTTCTGGATTGTCATTAGAACAGCAATATATCATTGTTTGCACTGGGATCTGGCCAGAACGCCTTAAGGAAACACTCTCACCAAAAGATATAATGGCACTGTGAGTACCTGGGACATGGGCTGTGCAGAAGATTTGAAAAGTGAAGGAACAAAGCTACTAAAACCCATCACTCATTTGGAAAAGAATGGCAACTGAAACAAGAGCTCTCTAGAATATTTTTTTAAACACTTTTACCAAGAGCATAAGCTATCCAAAGGAAAACAACACTCAAATGATACATTATAATTTTAACTTTATAACCGCATCACAATTTTTTTGATCTAAGGAAAAAACAAGTTTCCACATGAACAGCACCGTTAACCAAAAGGGCAGTAGTTGCACAGATTGGTGTCACAAAGTAATTTTACCCTATACAGTTACATCACAGTCTGTTGCTATGGAAATGACTGACGTCACAATTTCAATATTATGACTTAACAACAAAATGAAGTAGGAGGAACAGATGGGTTGAGAGAGAGAAAACCCTTGTTCAAACAAGCCTGCCATCAGCAGGAGTCTAAGACTTGCCAACTGTAATTAATAAAAAACATTATTTTAAAATAAATGTTACAGTTTACAGAGATTGAACATTTATCACCACATGAGTCTTCAAAGTGCAGAGCAAGAGAACGGGTTATTTTAGATCCGGCCCTGCTCAGCTCACAGGGAGATGGTAGCCAAGAGTATTCAATCCTGTGCAGGTGGCAAAAACCACCCAATGATCTATTTCAAAGTCACAGCCAGAACAATTTATTTTTAAAACTATTGTTAGGGTTGTGCTTTTGGGTGCTCTGTCCCAACGAAGAGCAGGAGACCTTAAGTTCATCAGCTGTTGGGACACCTTGTAAGCCACACGGATGTAGCAGCAGCAGCAGTTCCCATCTTAAATTGCTAATTTCTGTGCTGGAATTAGGTGTCTGGACAACCCATGTCCCTGAGAAGCCCTGAACACATGGAAAAGGAGATTGGACACAGGGAAGCATCCTGTAGTTTGGCCCTCATCTATAAATCACCACAGGGACATGCACCAAACCATTATCAAACAGGCATTCAGAACAGTTTGTGTGAGCCTTCTAATAAAAGCTACTCAAGCGAATCAATGTTGATGTCTACCAAGATACCTTTATAACCTTAAACCCTAATAAATGGCCAAAGGCAAGACTCCATAGCTTTTGCTTCCCAGCCTTTATCTACACCAGTTTCACTATGGACACTTGCTACCTTTTGTTCTAAGGTTCTAAATTTCAAAACATGGTAGCCAGTGTTTCAATTTTATCATTTGACGGTAAATCCACCTGAAAACTACCATTCTGTCTATGCCTAAAGCAGGCAGGAAATATGGAGCTATGTACAAATTTATCTCACATTTAAGGGACTGGGATGCTCCCACGTGGATTCTTCTCACTAGAGGAGACTTAAAATGTTAAATGCACATTGCAAAGCCAAACTTCACAGTCGTTTAGAGTCTATGTTATAGCAAGTGCCAACCCGAACGTGTGAAAGTAATGATAGAAGGAGTATAAGGAAATGTCATATTGTGCATCAGCGGCTGTTAGTGAAACTCCACCTGTCTTGACTGTTTTCCTACTTAATTGCTTACTTTCCACCAATAAATCATTGAATTCAACGATTTACAACAGCAGACAAAGGCAAAAAAACATAACTGGATGTTTATGTTGTATCAAAATGGCTACGTAAGTACTGACACCTGCAGCTTGCTCAGTTTTTCTTTAAAAATGAGAAAAGAATATAGCTATAGATACAATGGAATGCAGATAAATACATAAAGAAAGCCCATACCATTTATATATAATCAAATATAAATAAAATTTTGTGGCTCTGAATTTTATGCCCTTAAAATCCCCAAGCAAAACATTGAGCTCTGTGTGAATACAAAACACCCGTAGCTTCATTTGCAAGCTCTTAGAGCTTATAACCATTAGAAGTTTGTAGCACCATGCTCTTGCCTGTATTACACTCACATTGAGGGCAAACAATCCGATTGCTGAGAATCATATGACACAAACAGTCTCTATTATTCAGCAACTGGCCAAACTAATCAATGCTTGGACATTTTCCAGCTCACCATGAGCAGCACAAGGTCACACAAAACTGATTTGGTAATAGAGGATGTGTTTCTAAACAGGAGAGAGAAAATTCCTCTCCACGTCTGATGTGGGGCTCTCGGTTTTTCCTCTCAAGGAAACTAAAAGTTAGCTCTCTGGTCTATACTAAGAACTATCCAAAACCCAACTATTTTCTTTTTAAGCAATATTTCTTCTACCTGGCAGCAGAACTGAAAAGATCTGTCTTCTGCTTTGATCCAGAATCCAGAAAATCAAGGAGTTGTCCATTAGTATCTGAGAGATTATGGTCAGGCCCTTAAGAGTGGCCCAATCTGCAAGAATGCTGGAAGCCCAGCAGCTTCCCACCCAATGCTTTGTAAACACAGTGATTTGTGCAGGAATATGAGTTAATGGAATCCCCATTTTTTAAAAATGTGGCTACAGTTATTCCTAATGTCACCCCCAGACCTTCAAAGAAAGCATTTAAAAGCCCTAAAACTCTTTACCAGTGTGAACCTCAAAGCTGATCCTGACCGAAGTGCTGGAAGCTGATTAAGGTCTAGATAAGCAGTTTCATATTTTTAAGTCAGTAAACTTGAAGATAATTCTTCATGTCGTGATCCCAGCGCACAACAGAAACCTAGCTATTTGCAGAGTAGTTCCCCCACACCCCAGTGAGCTGTGGCAACACTGCCAGAAGGACAACAGAACAGTCTGCTTACCTGTCGAGGTGAGACATGACTGTCTTTGAAACATCAGCCCCAGCTTCCTGCAGAACGCGGATAATCTGGAAAGGTGCATCACTGTTCCTGCCAGGATGGATGATAACGGGGCACCCGAGCTGTGACTGAGCCTGCGCTGTTGCCTGAAGCACTCTGTGTTCACTCTGAGTCAAAGGCCAGGAGCAACCTATTTCTCCCACCACACCACACTTGATGTTAGTCCCATCCGCTCCATTGAGTATCTCATCAACAATAATGCCTGTAAGCTAGAGAACAGGAAAATGAGATTTTTGGTTATTAATACTATTTGTGTTAAATAGCATCAAATTTGGCCTATGGACACTGTGTCAGTTATACTCCTGAGGTCTTTCTGAACTTATTTAATTAACAGTTGGGTATGTGAAAACACTGCAGTTAAAATCTGGTTTCTGTCAACTACCGTTATGCGAGCCATTCACTAACACCAAAATAAACACAAAGCAAATCAATTTAACAGTATCTACTCACACAGTTGCCCGCCTTTGCTGGGAAAGCTGGTCTACATAAAATTTGAACACTGATTTAGGCTGAGGCTAATTTCTCTTTAAAAAACCCAAAGTTAGCTCAGCGTGAAACCTGTGTCTCGCAATCCTGAATTGGGTGCCATAACTATGCAATGTAATTTCTTGCAAAACAAGGTCTCGGAGAATAAGGAAACCTTGTCACTCAGATAGGGAAGGGAGAAACTCTGGCAAAGATCCTGAAGAGACAATTTTAAGGCAAATCCTGCTTGTGGGAATACCGATATAAAATGACAGGGGCTCCAATGACTTCAGAACTACAAGCATAAAGCTCTGCTGACAAATGTACAGGGTCAAAATTAGCTTGCTTTTAAAATACTCTTAAGAAAAAAGACATCAGAATTTCCTAGTAACAGCAGTTTGTTACAACAGCTTTAGTTTTTATCTTCCAGAATAGGCCATATATCTTAAAAAATACATTCAGAATTCAGAGCACTGAATGACACTGATGGTGACCTTCTACCTCTTTGGCCCTGAAGGTTAGGGAAATCATGATTTTAAGGAAGAATAAAGTGAACAAAGGGAGAAGGAAGGTTTGTAAGCAAATCCACAAAACTGAAAAACCTCACAGCAATTTTCAAATAAATCTGTAACAACTCTACACCTTGTCTCCTCAATAGCCTATACAACATGTTGGTAAATACTCAATCTACATGCAAAAGTTAGTCCAAGTTATTACAATTTACAGCAGGTTTCTGCCCAACACTTTACACTTTACCCTATGATACAGAATTCACTCCTTTCCTGAAGAACATCTCTCCTGCGGCAATGTCCTTCTGTCACTAAATAGCTCCGCTAGGGCTGGCAACAAAATATTCAAATTGCCTTTGCCTAACCAGAAAACAAAGCATCACGTCAAGTTCACTGGCAAATGAGGAACCACCGTGTTATCATGGATCAGGCACTGCAGAACCCTTTCTAAGAAAGCAATTGCCTTCTAGACTGGATTAAGTATTGATTACCTGCTGAGTACAGGGCATCTGTGGGTGTCCAGCAGTCCACCAAATACAGAAGGGAAACCTTTGCCCCAAGAAATCTATTTGTATCAAATTTTAAGCAATGCAAGAATATTTAGAAAAACTAGTACTGTTCTGTACAGCTTGGGCCAGCTTGGGTCCAGTGTGGCTGGCAGTGCTGCATCCCTTGGCATTTGCTCAAGTTTTGACCATTGCTTTTTAAAATTAATTTGACTCATTTGTAAACTGTGACAGATTTTTTAAAAAATTTCTCAGTTCTGTTCATCCTCATTTACAGCCTCCTGCCTCGGAGAGTTCCCTTCCCTCTTCTCCCTATCATCACATTTTCTTAAAAAAACATGAAAGAATATTTATTATTACAGGAATATCTGGGGACCTTGGTCATTATTAACACATTGTCTTAGGCACAGTAAAAACAATTTGATGTAGACTCCTCCCTAAAAAGTCTGGACAAATGGTAGAGAAGAGAGATATAACAGCCGGCCTGAGCAGAGTAATGATTTACAACTGTCCTGCAAATATCACAATTATTTATGCTTTTTACAAGAATCCTGGGTGATCTCATTGGGAAGCAATTAGCCAGAAAAAAAGAGACAAAAGAGGCAGAAGGGATATATTCCTTTCATAAAAACTGTAAAAAGAACAGGATAATTCGTGTGGAACCAGATGCCCACACATGAAGTACTTTATTTTCCCTTTACTGTTGCATTATAACAAATCCCTGAGAGAAAATGGAGCTTAAGAATTGGAAATGCTGACAGGTAATCCCAGCACACACAAGTAGGGTTGGTGCAGCTATAACACACAAGCGAGTAATGCTGTTCCTAAGTTTCTCACGTTAAGAACTCCCAGATTTCATCTATTTTGCTCAAACTTCTCTCCAACTTTGACTCACCCAGGGGTAATTCATAGGAAAGAGACTCCTAAGCAGTGGTTAAGACTTACCTGCTCCACTGTCATGGCCTGTGTTTGAGAAGAATGAGTGGAATCCACATAAAACCCAGCCCCAGCAATAATATGGACGCCAGTTTCTTCAGCAAGTTTCTTCAAAGTATTCATATCCCGACCAATTCCTGTGGTTGTGTTTTCCACAATTGTCCCACCACCTGCCGCTTTAAAATGCAACAGCTCCTCCTTGACAGCATCTGTTTCCTGACATAAAAGAAGGTTTTCTTTATGGCTGTAGGGATTTTGCTTAATCCAGAACAAGTTCTTCATCTCAATGGGCCCATCAGACAGAGGTTCTTGGCCTGGAGATGGTGGACAAAAACAGCTGCTGTAGTTCATAGTCAAGTGTTCATGAGTCAATGTATAGCCAAGGCGGTCTGGATCCACAGGGCCCAAGACAGTCTGCGCTTTCCCTCCCAAGGAAGGCATTTTTCTTCAGCAAAAGGAAAAAAAAAATCAGATTAAAAGAGTCTGCAAAGGAAGAAGAAAGGAAACAAAAACATTTCCTATAGAGCAAACATTTCTGAATTCCGTCCTCGCTCTCCTGCACATACCTACAAGCTGTGTGTGTTTGCTGGAAAGTTTTCAAACACTGTTTCCAGTAGAGTGGTCAATATGAAAAACAAAGCATTTATTTTGCTCAACTGTGCTTGTATCAGTACTCTAGCGATGTGAAAATACCACATTCCAGTACAGGGAAATCATCATCATTTATTGTGCTATAGTCAGTATCACATTAAGATAAATGTTTCCTATTTAATAACAACCACTGTATGTTCATTTAGGATTCTCTGCTCTTCAGCAGCTGTCAGATTTTGTCAGCTTGAGCCACCAGATGAACATACTTGGCACCAAGGCTGAATATTCCTTACTGGTATGTTCATTTTATTTATCTGTGTCCTCCAAGAATCACTATCCCCCTCGCGCGCTGAGGAAGCTGTCCATGCTTGGGGACCTTGTCTGCCTCTCTGGCTGAGGAACGCCAGGATGAGGGTGATCATCTGCTCCTTAGACTTTAACAGAGGCTCAGGTTCTCCTGCCAGCTGTGCTGTGGAGGTCTGGAACAGCCCAGGACAACTCCTTCAAAGCCAACAACAGCTGCTAAAGATAGAGTGTGGCTCCCAACCAGTGGGGCAGAAGCCAAAGTGCTTTTCCCATCAGCTTCATTGGCCAAATATTTTACCAGTTAAGAACAGACCTTAACCTAACACCTAATTTAGGTGGCTCAGCCTCTAAGAGACTTCTTTCTTGATCTTTAACATGAATGAAACAATGTTACTTCTCAAAACTTCAAGTGAGTGATGACAAAGATACAGGTTGAGGCTACTGTCTGCAGTTGATTCATGCCAAAGGCATCTGCCCTGTGCAAGTCTGGCCTGACTCGCCACAGGTTAGAATTAGCTGCAGCTCTCCCCATTGGGATTTTGGGGGGATTTTTTTCTTTCGGGGGCAGGGGTAGTCGTTTTCATTTATGTGCCATATTAACATTAAACAGAGCTGACTACCCAGTTCATGTTAGATCTTCCTGATGCTAGTTGCAAAGGCTGGAGGATATATAGTTATAATCCCTAGTCAACCAAAATCATCAGTTATGAAACAAAATACATGTTTAATCATGTCCAGAGGACAGGACTAACTAGAGCATGCATTATTGATTAAAGAGAGGTCTTTCCCATTTCTGTCTCCCTTTTAGTGAATAATATCATAAACACGGGTTTGTTACTGGTGAAGCCCTCAGAGGACGCTTTCCTTTTAACTGCTGAAGTTAATCTACCAGGATGACAGAAAAACTGAAATCTGAAGGGCACTGAACTCTACATATCAAAGGACACAAGAATGTCGAGGTCTCTTTGGGGATACTTTCATCTCATGAGAAGCAGTCACTCTCAGAGTACCAATGTACCCAGCCCCTGCAAAAGGCAGGTATCACCTGCCTAGCAAAGTCTGTAGGCAGTTATTTTTATATCAAAACTTGGCCATCCATAAGAAAGAGACAGGACTGACTGACTATGTTTGCTTGTCGTGTGTAAAAGCAGACTTAGGAAGAACTGTTCTTTTATGAATTTAATTTCTAGGCTAGTGTGTTGACTTGTTTGAGAAGGCAGAAGAATTATTACTCTCATAGAACAGACTGTTGGCTGATTAATATAATGATTTATATTTTGCCAAATAAGATGTGCATGACTTCAGAAAATATTATTCTTGAGCAAATAATTAAAAGCAAAATACCTGTCTTAGTCAGAAACTGCTGCTAGCTGCAATTCAATTAAGTTGTCGAACCCAGTCATTAATTCTATCCTTGAACAAATCTGGTGCTATGTAGAGCAACCCACTATTTTGGAGAAAGTTCAGTGATCTGAGTCACTCTTATATGCACAGCAAAGAGACTAAGATAATTCGAAGATAATTGCATTACCTTTGCGCTTTTTTTTTCCCTTTTTTTTGGTCAAATATCTACACTCTGGTATTCAGTAAAACCCTGACAGCATAAAGAGTGATAACTACTCTGTGTCGGAGACACACTTTTCTTTCCCCATGTTCACTGACAATTTTCAAATCCATTTATTAAGTTAGGAAAACAAACATATATAATTATTTTGTTATATAATTAAATATATAAATATTTACGTTCTTTCGATAAAATTTGACACAAAGCAATTACAGTCTGTTTCTTTAACAAGTTTCCACTTCAGTTTTTTAGGTATTTAGAAGCGCAGTTACTCAAAAAGGCCACTCTAACTGAATGTGAATTTTTGCTCACTTTCAGATTACTACTTGGACAAAAAGTTGACTTTCAGCATTTGTTCCCACTAATTCCTTTCTGACACAGTTAATTTCAATTACCCTCAATTAATCTGGCCTGACCACTGCAAAAACCTATGGCTGCATGTGTGAGATGTACTTACAGCCTGAGGCTGCCGTCTTCTGATTTATAACAGCAGGAAACATTTAAAATTACCAGTTCCAGTGCCAGGTTTCTCTTGTAGCAGATACCAATCTGTTGATTTATAGACTCTAGATTTCAGATTACAGCACACACATAGAGCTTACAGACCCAGTGCCTACTATTGAACCTTTTGACTGAGGTCAAGGATTTTTATAAATACAAAAAGCATCACAAAAATGGAAACCGACACAAACAGCACTTAAAGTAGGCCTAATTTTATCTGCATGAAAAATATGATGAATATTAATGTCTCTGCCTGCTTACTAACACAGTTTTAGGAACCCACTGCTTTTAATAAAAAAAAATATGAAAAATAAAGACAGCCAACAACCTGTAACTGGAACTGTTTTTAAAACCACTGTCCTGATATCTTCCCTACTGTCATTTACAGAGACAGCATACCCTGATTATGCTATAATGATACATTACTCCTAATAAGATTCACTTGATGGCACCAGAATTTAATTAGTGTTTTTAAAACAGATTTTAGGTGCAAACAGCTTTTAAATGGAATAAAGACCGCTGCTTAATTTAAGCATGTAGTTCTTACTACAGAAATGAATGTTTGTGTGCTTCACTAATGAATTGCATGCCATGTTTTACACAGAACTTTCTTCTGAGAAAGTTTCTCCTTTCATACACCAAGGACTGAATTCATATCACCTCATTTAGCCATCTAAAATAATGTATGTCTTCTGAATAATCGTCTAGACCATTTTCATAGTGGGGATGGAAAGACATATCCAAAGGCAACTCACCCAGTCTATTTTGAATGTTTGTAATAGAACAAGACAAGCCACTTTCTGTAATATTGGCCTCCTTCCACGGACTGCAGAGGGAGCCAAGAAGAATCCTGGACAAGACAAGTATATTTTAGATGGTCCTACATAAAATGTGTGAATTATATTTACTGAAACTTAACCCAGTCTGAGAGCAGGAAGAAAGGTGCCGATTCTTATGATAAAAGATAAACAGGTAAGCTCTTATCTGGCAATAAAAGGTATTATGGTTTTGCAAATCACTAATTTATGCCGTGGTTTCACGAAGGTAGATAGAACAAGGCTTCTCTGCTGTAGGTGCTGCATAAACAGAGAAATACATGGTATTTCCTGAAAATTACATATTCAGATAAAAAGATAATGAAAATTGCTTTAAGATATAACCAAAACTTGTATTATTTCACAACAGCCTTGAAACAATATCTTAACATTTCTGGAATAACCTGTGGACAAATCTTTACAATCACCAATCACATGGTGCATAAAATATGAGTCTCACCATCAGCGAACTATTAAATATTGGTGAAGTAAATATTTTTCCTAGAGGTATTGTTAAGAGAAAAGAGACTTGCTGCTAAAAAGGTCATGGTACTGCATTCCTCAGTCTGGTAAAAACTCCACTGAGTTCAATAGATGTTTTGCCTGAATACTGATGACAAGATTTGTGTTTCCGCTTTTCCCATCTGAAACTTGGGCTTCAGTCATTGTGTCATTTTAATGGTCTTGTAATGGGAAGTCTCTCTAGGTTTGGATTAGCTGCTTCCTACAGTAATCTCATATTGCTGAAACATTATAATCGCATAAACACAGTTTCCACATGCTAACGCCGCATTTGTTTTGATTCAGTAAGCACATTGTAATGGTATTAGCACAGATTCTCTCTAGACTTGTATAGGAATAATTTTATTGCTATTACATTACAATGTGAGATTACAGCGACACTAAATCCAGATTGCTGTGACACAAAATTTACAAAAAAGCAAAAAGAATGGCTTAATAGGTATTTATTATATTGAGAAAAAGTTAAACACAGCTGACATTTCGAAACAAGGGCTGCCCTGGCTGCATCACGAGCGTTGTAAGTGGGTCTTTCCTTTATAACCATACAATCCTAGGAAATGAGACATAGTGAAGGTTCGCTACGTATTTACAGATGGAGGAAACACTTTGAGCATTCAATTCTTCTGTGAGCAACCTCTACAGAGCATGGAAAAGCCCCTAATTAGAATAAGTAGTGAATTACCATTAGCTAGACTATGCTGTGTTACCCCACCATTCCCCACACGTAATCATTTTGCGACAAGGGAAAAAGTCAGCAAGACAAAGGAAAAAGAGAGGCAGAGGGTCAGAAAACACATGTAGACTATGTCAGGAAGAATTTTAAAAATGAACTTCTGTCTCTCTTCCCCCATGCTTCTGCCAACTCTGTAGAGGTTTACAGGGTGGAAGGAACTCAATACTGCCAACAGAGGTTCATTCTCTTCCCCACCAGACAAGCAAGTTTTCTAACTTCTCTGACAGATACATGCCAGATCTACTTCTTCAAAAATTTATTCACAAGAGCTAATTACAGGACAAACACGCCTGAAACCCACCTCTCTCATACACTGGTTTCAAATAGCATGGCTTTTTTGCTCACGCACAGCGTCAGGGAAGTGCAGTTACAAGGGGCTGTGGAGCAGAGTTCACCACAGCTGGCTGGGTGAGAGCAGCGGTAGGAGTAAACTTGCATCGGCTCTAGAAGGACAGATACAGGCTTACCTGTCACTTAGCCCAGCAATTCCCTCTGCGCCAATGTCTGCGAAGGTGTCCAACAGCCTGCGATGCCGTACTCCTACATGGGCACTGTAGTTGTCTCTGTGTTACACAAGATAGCAGCACAACTCATACTGCTTTGGGGCTACTTTGCTCAAGAAAACGGAATTCGGAAACAGAGCAAAAGTACTATGAAAAAATGCAGACTTCTGGACAAACTCCTGTTTCTTCTGCAGAAATGGCAGATGTGCTTCTCTGAAGGTGACACAGATTATTCTCATTAAAGACATATTTATTCTTCCCTGTCTTCAGAATTGACATTGGTCAGAAATGACATTGGTCTTTTTCTTCTCCCAGACTGGAGCTATGAGATTATCATGATTTGCTGAACTTCAAGCTAACTCAGAAAAATGAGCCAAGGAAAATAATCTTACCTATTCAGAGGCAGTGTTTCCTCCTTTTTTCACTACCTTCATACTCAGTTAATTTAAAAAAAAAAAACCCACACAAGTATCATGACAGCTTTTCATAGTATGGCCCCTTGCCTAATGCAGAAGTGTACTAAGGGGACAAGGACACTGGATGTATAGTGCTGGCTTTCCTCCTAGTTCTCAGTCAAACTGCATAAGGATGGCACACTAGTACTTCCACGAGCATCAACACTGAGGCAAGGCTTTGTGTCCTAAGGATCAATGTCACACAGGAGATTTTTCATGCCTTGACTAAAGCATGTCAAAAGCATGCCTTGACTAAAGCATGTCCTCCTTAGAGAGGAGGGGAACACTTACAGTGCCTCTTTCCTACAAGAACTCCTGTCTAACGCCATATGAGCATATATTGCACCTTTAATGGGGCACCTGCAGGTTCCCATCTTTGGGTGGCTACATTTTCATGGAGTAAGTAAGAACCTCACCACTTCAGATATCTGTACTCTCTCGTCTGGGTAGAAATGGACCAACAGATTCAAAATCTAGAGAACTCTTGGGGGAAACGTTTAAAAAGCATCACCTATTCCTACCTTGCTGCCTTTTTTCCTGAAACACACTTTTCTGGAGATACTCAGAATAGTGGGTTAACGCAGTGGCCTTCAACAACCCAGCTCTGGTCCCAAAACCATTCAGAAACACAAGTTTCCTTACGAAGCCAAGCTAAAAGAAACACTTAATATTGGTTTTTACTAGATTTTCTATATATGCTTTGAGCAACCAAAAAACTTTTACACTACAGAAGTGAGAAGGGATACTGGAAGTAAGGCTTTATATTAAGTTACAATACATGCTATGAAAAGAATTAGGAGAACTCTACCCAAGCTTTACATAATCCTATAAAGATAAGCAGAAGTCCCAGCAAAATATTCATGTAAACACAACAGAGCAGTTACGTTGCACGAGTGGCTCTGGCAATATTCTACAAGCTAAAAGCAAAGTTACTTAAATTGTAAGAGAAATTTAAACACTGTTACAGATATGTGAAAGGCCAATATATTGATTTGCGGCCCTCAGAACCTCCAAAAAGCACACGTTGGGGAAAGGAACCAGGCAAGTCAGAAGCAAAGCTTTTAAATGTTCACCTGAAAGGGTAAGTGAAAATTTTCAGTCCCTCCGTTGCTCAGCTAGTCGCAGACAGACAGACCTTCCAGCTCATGGTTTGAGGGTCACATTCTTGCTCTAGCTAGGCTTCGAGCCAGCCATACATAAAACAGGTTTCTTCCTTACGGTTGAACAGCCACACCAGAACAAAGTGCAGCCTCTCATTGATTTCACAATATGGCCATACCTTTGGGATCAAAGCAAGCACATGTGATCTGTACATGACCACGTATGCACACATACAGTGATATGCCCCAGAGGCAGAGTTTAAGCCACTTAGTATGTAATACTTTGCACACTTTGTTTTTTTTTCAATTTGGTTAAAGTTCAGTTGTTGTAAGCACAATAGAGTCACACTTTTATTTTACCTTATTTCTGTGCAGATAACAGTTTCAAAACTTAGGCTTCTTCGAGCAAAGTCACATTGAAGTTTCTCTTCCTCAGAGAGATCTGAGACCAACATCCCCATAAGTGGTTTTTCATCAACATCTCCTTTAGAAGAACTTCAGGGGATTTTACATTTTGGGCAGCTTCCAGAATTACTCCTGATAAAAGGTCACATAAAAATTCTCCCCTAGGGTCCAACATTACATTAATTATATTTTACATGCACACATACTGTTTTTAGGCCAAAAATCAGGACTGAAGTCACATTACGCTATATGCAAATATGGGCTGAGTCCTGCACGCTGATGCATGTATTTGTATTCTTAAGCCTAAACAGAATCTTATTTGCTTCTCGTGGGTGCTCGGCTACAAGCACTCACTCTCTTTCTTGCTAGGACAACATGATACAGGAAAAAAGTTTGTGCTTTTCAGAAACGTGCATCCAGTCTTCATTCCCTCTAAATTTCAAATTTGAAACTTATGCATAACCATAACTCTACTCTTACTGTTATTCTCATTTACTTTAATTGGTTTTCTCTCTATTTAAGGTCACTTATGCTTAAATATTTTCACATGAGCTTAAATATTTCAGTAAGCGTGTTGGATGGAGCATTATCACTCACTTGTGCAGCACCATCACCAAGAGCCTCACCAAGTGAGTCTATGGATCTTTACATGCAGAGCTAAAGAGAAAAGGGATGGAGGTCAAAGACACCAAAGAACAGACATCATCCTTCTCACCACACACACCTATGCAATGGAAGTGTGATATTCATTACTACCTCCTGGTAAAGGCTGGACACTCGTAGCTAGGAAATTTAGATGAATGAACCCCAGGTCAGCTTTGTGGCAGAACGTACCCCTGAGGTATGTGAAGCCTTCACTGAGGCCTGTGAAGCCACATACAGTGGAGAACAGCATGGAGATGGGATTTAGTGCCTCATTCAGGATCACAGACTGCAGCACCTGGGATAAGCAGGGACTTCCAGAAAACCATTTTCTTTAATAAAACCGAGGGATCGGTTTAGATGCATGGAACTAAATCCAGTTTCCCAGTACTGCAAACAACTGTATCCCAAAACTCGCAATCAATCTGAACACCCACCAGAAAAAAATAAAACAAGAAAAGCCTTCACAGTTTCAACTGTGATGGTTCTGCTATGGTTCTGTCAGTAAATGGAAGCTGTATTTGAAACTTATTATTATATTGAAACTTATAAACCTGTCAAGGTCCGCTTCTGCTCTAACGAGAAACTAGCCCACACAAGAAAAGCTAATGTGAGCCAAGTGAAAGCTTAAAGCTGATGGGTGTACCTTAATGAGTATGTTTTAACTTAGAGACTGACTTTATAGAGTCTGCATACTTTGTCAGTGGTCAAAGGCAACGACCTCTTGCCTGTACAAGTCCTGGTACTAATAGTGCTGGGTACAATAGTGAAACAGCAGGAACAACCAACACACACAAGCTGATGAGACTGTCAGGTCTCCTGCATAGCCTTCTGCTTTCTCTCCAGGTATTGCTGAATCTTCAGTCTTAACAAAAACTGGACACAGAACCTTGCCACTGTTTTGTCCCGGAAACTATTAATTATCTGGGGGTTTTTTTTTAAAAATATTTCCTACCCAGTTTAAAGTGTGTAACACAGAGCCAAGTCCTGCAATAAAGTTTAGAACCCTCAAGAGTTCGAGCAATAAGACCAGTTGAACATTTCCAGACCCATCTGCAAATGACCCATCTGCCAGAAGGTACGCAAATCAAAGCAAAGAAAGAGATAAATTCCTGTCATTTAGTGGTCACTACAGAGACTGAGGACAGGGCAAAGACAACTGTGGGATAAAACAATTCTCCTTTTACACGTTGAGGTAAGAGGTGAGATCCTGAAAAAGCAGAAGAGAGAGTACCTCAGCAGGTAACATACCATTCTTTTTTGGTCCTCCCTCCTCCACAGAAGTTACTTCAGGAAAAACCCTGTGGCTGTGGCTCCATGCAAAACTAAGGTTTCAGAATATCTTTGAGAAGAGTGACCCTACATGTTTCTGAGATCCAACTGAAAAATTGTGATTTACTTAAAACTGTAATATAAGAGATGATGGTGGTGGTGGTCTTTCTTCTTACTTTCTTATTATTATCCAACTAGTTAAATACTTCTGAAATGTATTCCAGCCATCGCTAGGATAAAATGCCTTTCTTGGATTATTACCCACATACATATGAATATCAGACCAAAGACATAGTGACTGCTTAGAAAATTCTGAGGAAGCTTTTAAATTTGTGATGAAAAAATTATGTTAATGCAGAAAACCTACCCTACTGGTTTTGAGAAAAAGATGAAATTTCATTCTAGAACTAGGGGGATGGGACACTCCCTTTCCCGTCCAATACAGCTTGTAATGCAATGACTTGTATATTCTCCAGAAACACTGAAGACTTAAGTTCAAAACTGCTCTGAATCAAACCAGGGACTGAACCTTAGGTTTCCACAACCAAGATGGATTTCTAATCCTCCTCCTACTTGACAGGTAGCCAGTCTGATGCAAGCAGAAGTCTCCTTTATCTTTTTTCATAAAACCTTAAGAAGTCTTAGTTTCAGCTTACTAAAAAATAAACCTTGTTCAGTATTTCAAGTTTTGAAAGATAGAAAAAATATTTTAGTTCTGCATCACGTGAAATAAGAAATAAAACCTATAGAATGTTAAGAGAAACAGTTCTTTAATAAACACAGAACTCATTAGTGCCATATGCTTCACTATATACAGATTTTCAGATGCGAGGAGCAAGCTGACAATGGCTCCCTAACCACAGAGGGAAGCAGTGACACTTGTTCCTGCTCCACCATGCATTAATTTAATAAGTTAGCACTGGTCACCTATATGAAATGTAATTAAGCATCTGAATGCCATTGTTGCCACCTTTGATTATAACCACAAAAATGAATGTGATGATGGTGACATGATGGCAAATATTATGTCTGTTAAATTCCAAAACATGAGAGGTATTCATAATAATAAATGACACTTATGTAGTCTTTCATATAACTATCCCAAAGCACCTGACAAAATGATACAAAGCTACCTATTACAAGCATCGCTTCACCCATCACTGAAATACAGCCCCCAGCAGAAAGAAGGCAACAACTTTTAAACACTACAGAACATATTACGACAGAGGACGTCAAATAATGTACCCAGTATAAAGCATGGGGGAATTTCAGACAAGCAAACCACAATTTTCCAAAAGCGAGTGACCTCTGGCTAAAAACCTGTTTCAAGAGTTACCACAAGCCTCTAGCATACAGAAGATACTATCCTTAACAACAAACTCACCTTAAAAATAATTATTGTCTACAGGTTTCTTAGAGATCATATATATTCATGTACTTGCTAGGCCAAAAGATGCTCATCCGAGCTCCTCAGCAACAGGACTTGTATGCTTCAACTCGGGACCACGCCACTGCAACACGAGACCTGCTGCAAAGGGGCTGCCAAACACCCAAGGCCACTGTTGGGCAGTGGCTTAACTACAGCGCTGAACCCCACTTGGCAGAGGTGGCCCAAACCTCCCTCGCTCAGAACCAGCACTCCTCTCTGCAGCGTGCCAAACTGGTGCAAGATGAGGAGAAAGCAAAGGCATCTGCTGCAACTGTGTTCTGTAAAGGGCAGCACACCTCAGGCCACAGAGAAAATGCATGGTGTCTGGATCCCAACAAGGCTCGCAGGCAAGTCTAGAGCTTCGCTGTTGAGCCTTGTCAAGCTTAAGCAACTCTGGAAGCATCTTGCAGAGGGCTGCGGGTGCTTCCAGATGGAGAGGCAGCTGAAGGCAGGCTTTGAAGGTCCCGGTTTTGGATTGAGGCATTCGTTCCTTCACGAAGCCACCCTCAGGGACTGATGGGAGAGGAGTACTAGAGAGGATGCAGTTCCAATATTTAACTTGTTATGACTGTACAAATATTAAATACCACCACTAATAATAGCAGCGTAGCTGCACTCACACAGTGAAGCCGGCCTGAGCTGGGGGGTTACTCTGCTGGTAACTGTCATCTGATCCTGCGAGACGCTTCCCCCAGAAAGGAGGAGGCGTTCATCACCTCAAGCTCCAGACCTGCTGCGGGTCTCCCTGCAGGAGCCCTGCCTGCCCCAGCGCCGCTGTCCCGGCCGCGGTCTCCTCCCGCGTCCCCCCGCCGCTCCCCATCTCACGCCTGCGGCCCCCTCTGCCGCAGCTGCACCCGGGCGGGCCTTATCCGCCCTTATCCCCGCGGAGCGGCTGCCCCCTAAGCCCCGGCACCCAGACCTGCGCTCCCCGACACCAAGCGCGGGCCCGTCCGCCTCAGGCCGCCGCCTGCCGGCGCGGCCCCAACCCCCGCAGCACCGCGACGCGCAGCCGTTCGTCGCGGCCGCCGCTTCCCGCCCTCCCCGCCTCAGGCCCTCCCGGGCCGGGCAAAGCGCGTCGGGCGGGCGGCAGCAGCGGCGGAAGCCGCTCTCGCCCCTCAACTCCGGTGAAGTTTCCCGGGCCGGGGCGCCGCTCGGGCCCAGGGCATTAAGGGCGAACCCGGGACGGGTGTGGGCCGCGGGAGGACGCGGAGCGGCTCGGCGGGCCGAGGAGACGCGCCCCGGGGCCCTGTCGCGCCCGCCCGCTCGCTCACCCCGCGGGCAGGACCCTCCGCCGGCAGCACGTCTACGCCGCCGGCCGCGGCAGGGCACCTTCACACCGGCTCGCAGCCCGCCCCGCTCGGGGCGGGACTTCCCCGCCGCGGCCCGGCCCCGGGGACGGGAGCGGGCGGCGGAGGCGGGGGAGCGGGCCGGGTGCGAGGGCGGCGGGGACTTTGGAGCCCGGAGGAGGGCACGGCCCCGCTGGGTCCCTGCGGGCACCCGCCCGGCTCGGTGCCCGCGGTGGGCCCCCTCCCCGCCGCCCGCGGTTCGCCCTCCCCGGGAGCCCGTTCCCCGTGGCGTGGGGTGCCGCCGTGTGCTGTGCCCGCGTCGGCTCCAAGTACAAATGAGAGCCGGTGGATGTGAGCATCCCGCCTGTCCTTGCTCCTACCCCCTGTTTACACAGCAGGGAAGGAGGCTGGGATGCACTGAGTCATTTTGGCGGGTTGGGAGGTGGCGCTGAGCGCTTGGGCTTGCAAGAGGCAGTATTTTCTAATTTGCCCTTGCAATGCAAATAACAGGGAAGGTTGAAGAGGCGCTTCGCAGTACTCGCAAACAGGATGACCATGACAGAGATTCCGGATAAAAATGCAGGTGCAAAGTATGAAATGAAAACAGAGCTGACACCAAGTTCTTACACTTTCCACCCAGGATCTCAAAAGTGTCTTATTTCCCTAAGGCTCACAGCCTCCTGCGTGGTACTACTCCATAAACAGATGCTGGCAACATGACTAGCAAAGGCACAAAGGGCAGTGAACGCCTCCAGCCCTTGCACACAACCAAAGCTGCGGCACAGCCACCCTGTGCACGGTGCAGGCACGTTACCTGAACCCGGGAAGGACAGCTCAAGCTTTTCTGGGAGAACTACTTGCTCTTCTCATTGCTATCCATTCCACTTTGACTCCTCCCCGGTCCCCATTCATACCAGGTTGGGGCCAGCAACGGCCCTGCATCCTACTGTGCAGAGCCTTGACCCGTGCTCAGCGCTGCAGCTGGGTGCCTGCAAATGGATTCTGGTGCGCCTGCCTTTAATAGGGCTGTTCATTGCCTGGGGGAGCTGGATCCTAGCTTTTATTCAGATCCCAGATAATCCTGTGATGCAGAAAGTGAGTGGGCAAAACTGGGAATGAAAGCCAACGCGTGCTGATGCTCGGGCCTTTTGTCATCTATCTTACAGTGAAGGACAAAAGTGGAGGTAGTGGATGAAAAATGAGGAGGGTGCAGGAGTAAACAACTTTAGAGAGGTAGGAGGTAAGAGAAAGTTGTGCTTTTATGAAAGTGATTGAGAAATGGAATTTTGGCTTAAAAAAAAAAAGAAAGAAAAAAAGCATTTTGAGAATACTAGACCTGAGGGGTAGGGTCCACAATGACTGGTGATATTGGTGTGGGGAGGGCTCAATATTTAGGATCTCGGCAAAGGGGAAATTACTGCCCAGTAAAGTAAGGATGAAGAAGGTGAAGCAAATGAAATGCTTGGGATCTTTCCCATTAGCACCCAGTCACCACATATATGCAGCAGTGATTAATACAGATAGATGGCTAGAGCTAAGCTGCTGGGATGGTTCCAGTTGTCAGCGTCACTTGTTTTTATTTGCTTCTCATATGAAGTCAAGTGAGTATGGGTCCTGCAAAGATTAAGTGGAGATATGAAAGCCTGTCATTTATAATGCCTTGTATTTCAACATGTTCATATTGCTGGGCAATCAATGCAGGAGAAATTATGTATGAGAGCTTTGTTAAAAATAGTCATGCAATGCTTTATGGGACATCATTTGTCACTGGCCATATCAAACCTGTTTTGAAGATTTGCGATGAATTTTACATAAGGCCTGCACTTCTACATCTCTTTTGTGTTTTAAAATATAAAAGCAGTATTAAAACTTGGGTAGGTACAAAGTAAAACCATATTCAATCTGCATTTTTACACACACAGAATGAGCTTCTCTTTAAAGCAATCTTCAGTATGTCCAAATCAAAGTAAGGTACTATATTTTTATTTTTTATGTCCTTGACTTCAACCTGCTACAAAACAGGCTTGTAAACATAAAGTAATGAGACTGTCTCGTTCAGACCAAATGTGTAGTGAACAGTGAAAACAAGTCAGCAGCTGGCAGAGTCTATACATATGACACTGTATTCACAATTTAGCTGATATACAGCCTTATGTAATGTATCTGGCACTTGTATCCCCTTTCCCAAGTCTGAAAATCAGGCTGTGGGCTTCCTAGAAATATTGAATGGGTTACCACATTAAATGGCTCATGTAATTGGGGGAAACAAAACCCCCCAAAACCTCCTCAGCTATGTTGTCATTCAAATAGCAATGGCAACTGTCAGTAACATCACAAACTAAAATATCCATATTGCATGGATCAGAAACAAGGAGAAGCAGTTTACTATGTTAAAAAAAAAGTTCTTTATTTTGTCAGGTCTGCGCTAAAGAAAAGCTTGGCATCAGTAGCTTTTGTAGAAGTTATAGTCTGCTCAGGGCTAAATAATGCCTGTGCTTTTGTCCACCTTCATCACAAAGTGACCAAAAGGGACACTGAAGTCAATGACTGATCCTTTTCCCATTTGGGACACTGTTGTAAACTCTGTCCACTGTTTACCAGTAGACACAAAATAAGGACTTGCAATGCATGAGCTTCAGTATCATCTCTTCTCTTTCCAGGGGCTGAGGAAGAAGAGAGCAGACCAGTAGGTCCGACGCCAGACCTGATGCAAGGGAGCGCTCTTCAGGGTGACTTAGAGGGAAGTGCTGTAAAGGGGCCATATCCAGAGGGTGCACAGAGGTACCCAAACCTGGGTGGGATTTCCCAGGACTGAGAGGCTGTGACAGCCACTGCAGCCTGGGTAGCTATGGAAACAGCTGAGCCACGGCATCGGGACCCAGGGGACGAAGTGGTCCTCCTCCAGCCTGAAATCTTCTGCTCGGGGCTCAATTACTCAGGTGTTACGGAAGATATAAAAACCACGCCGTGTGTTGGTTTACTCAGAGAGCAATTGATAATGTGTACACTAGCTTAAACACAGTATTTTTCTTCTTTGAAACAAGCCCCTTTTGGGGGGGTTGTGGTAACGGTGAAACATTATAACATTCACTTGGCCAATTAATATAACCGAAAAACCAGAAAAACTTCCAGGCACAAACAAGCACTTTTCAATATGATGCGGTATGTGAGTTTTTCTTATGGTATGACTTGAAGACAAGAGAATTCCAGTTTGCTTTAATAAAAATTAGTGACTGAAGACCACAGATTACTATTATTCTTTCATCAGAAAGAAAACAAGCAAGGAAAGGAAAAAGGGGCAAAATGTAAATTCAAGCAGTATTTGTGCAAGGGCCATCGCAAACATAAGCATTTACACATACTGTTGGGAAATGGAAAGTGAGAGTGTCACTCGTGAGCATATACAATCCACAATTTACAAGTTGGTAGCATGAACAAATAGGAACCCCAGAACATAAAAAACACCACAGAGAAAAAATCATCCAGCAAGGGTAAAATATGCAAAATTTGATCCTTCAGGGAAACCCTTTACTGATCATGGTAAAAAAAACCTCCCCCCCTTTCCCCCCTTCAGAGTGATTCCATAAATAGAGAGGATTAGAAAGAATAATTTGCTTGTCAGTCTGGCATATGCCTGTTGCTCTTAAATGACAGAACAACAAACAGGAGTCCTTCAGCTCATGCAGGAGATGAACTGTATGGCAAGTGGGGTTTTAAAATCAGCCGTGACTGTTTGGATGGGGCTTCAGGTGTGTCTTTTTTGTTTTGGAAAGGGTTTTTTTGGTTAGCAGTGTTATTCAAAGATGACAATGGCTGTTCTTGAAAAATTCTGATGTGCTGCAGATGTAGGTACCAGTCTGAGTGTTAAATTGCAGGTGCTCCAAAGAGCAAATAAGAATTGGAAGTAGGCAATACATAATACTTAACTGGAAATAACGCAAAGCTATTCATTAACAGCAAAAGTAAATATGTCTCTGAAGAATATTAAGTTACGGTTTTCTGGAGGCAAAAGGCAGAACAATGTTGACTTTGACTAAAGACTTACTTAATCTTACATTCTTAGTTATTATTTGAGTTAGTGGACAATAATGTCCTGGTTTGAGGTGAAACAGAACCAATTTTCTGTTCAGTAATTTTACTTTGTGCAGCTAAGCCTCTTCTAACTAACTGAACTCTCTGAAATTAACAGCATATTGTGGAGACACTGTTTGCTCTTAGAGAGATAAAACCTGATTATTTATAATTATGCCAGGGAATGGTGTGTGGAGAGGCTCTTGCTTACACTTATTACTGTAACACCCAAGGCCAGCTCACTTTGTTATTTGCCCCGTTGGAGGGTTGGAAGCGGAAAAGCGCAGAGGGGTCCCACCTGCAGGGAGGAGCAGACAGGACAGGTGACCCAAAGCTGACCAACAGTGTATTCCATCCCATCTGCGTCGTGCTTAGTATAAAAGCTGAGTTTTTTCTAAAGAACCCCCCCAAAACTGAGGGATCAAAGGGTCAGCTCTCTTCCTTCGATGGCTGGCGTCTGAGGAGGACTCTATCTGTTCGTCTGCCTTTGATCCCGATCTGTGCATTCCTGAATCCAGATTTGGAATCCAGTTCCCGTCTGTCTCTGGGTCCAGTCTGGGACTTTCCCAGTGCCTGCTGGTGACGTGATTGTCATCCTGGGAACTCGATACAGTTTTGTATATATTGTATATATTTCATTATTTTCTTTTTATTTTATTATTAATATTTCATTAAAGTAGTTTAGTTTCTTCTAAACTCATCAGTGTCTTTCTCTGTCTCCCTCGTCTCCTTGGAGAGAGAGGTGGGGAAAAGCATCTGTTGTTCGTTTCAGTGGCCAGTCCAGCCCAAACCACAACATATATTTAGAAATAGCCAAGCCAGGCTGATCATTAAGAAAGTTTGCAGAATTCAGCTTTAATATTATTTCAGAATGCCATTTCTGTGCTTATAATTGGAATTAATGTCTGCTTAAAATACATGGAAATAATACAGAAGAAAATAAATGACTTGTTATAACTGAGATAAATTGGAGGACCAAGGACGTCTAGAATAAGCTATAGCTTTCCAGTCATTGAGTACAATTCTCTACGCACCTTGATCTGTTTTTTCTTTGTCTGACTAGGCTAGAAAATGTAAGCGGGTTATATGATGGTACCTCTCCTGTTATCTTGATGATTAATATTTTAGGAGGGTAAGTATTTTCAAGCTTTTGTTTGATCTGAAAAACATCTTCCTGTTTGGTTCCCCCCCCGCATAGAGGAGTATGCAGACAAGTATTCCTGCGAGTCTGTAAGCTTCTGAGGTATTTTCAGCAAAAAGCGCATGTTCGCTTTGTGTGTTAAGAGGAATTTTTTCAAAGGCATGTATGTAAATCTACTCAATCTAGATGACAAGTGACTACACAGACTTTTTTTTTAGAAAATGACAGGTTTACTGGTCACATATAATCTTAAACTGCAGGTGTCTTACTGTTGATGATTACACAGTAGAGGAACAGAAGAAGGAGAGGAATGAAATCCCTGGTTGCACTGCCAGAGTGGAAGATGGGACAATGGGACAAATTGCATAATTTATAATGGGCTTCTGGTTGAGAGCAAAAGGTTCCCAAATAAGCATTTCCACCTCTTTTCAAGAAATAAAGACTTTTTTACAACAAAAAAATATTAGAGTGACTTTTACTGTTTCACTCACTATTATTGACTTCAACATCATTTTATAGTACTATGTGGAGGAATTTTGGAAACTTCTGCTGCTTTGTTTCTGGCTCAGTGCTAGAATGACTTCATTCAGTAGCACAAAATTCAAGCTTATTTCTGCCAGTTATCAGTGATAACACACATGAGTAAACCAAGAGTGGTCACTTCAGCCTGCCGCTTTACCTTCATTCTTTTGATGAATCCCAAGAGCTGCAGATAAATGACTTTGATACCATCTGTACTTGCAATTAGTCCCAAAGTTACAAGTATCTTCGTGTGGATGTAATTGAGGGCAAAACTTGAGGCCGTTAGATTTCAATTCACTGTACAAACACAATTTCTTCCAGTTAGTTGCCACCTTTTAAACTTTATGTCTTTAATGAGAGAAACTGAGAATGAGAAAACTCTGTAATGATGGGAATTGAAATGGACTTGGCTCTACAGGCTCAAACTAAACCATAAAGGGAGGCTAGACTGTTTTATTTTCCCACTAACTCACTGGATCAAATCCTATCTCCTTAAATCAATTCCCTACCTCCCATTTCTTTATTGCAAACAAGATTTGTCCTTTATAGCCTCAAATTTCCATTGCTTAGGAAAAGGCCTTTGAAGGTCATGAGATTGCTTATGTTTAAGAAAAGATAAAATTCGGCTTACAAGCCTTTGGCTTGTTTGCTTAAAGCACATTTCTATTTTGTTTAAATGCGTTTCTCTGCTAATTTGGGCACAGAAAGATGCTGTTAAGTAGTGTTCTTTAAAGCTAGGAGTGAATTTAGGGGCATGAGATCAAGTCTTCTATGCCCCATCCTCTAAGTAGTCTTTTCAAAATTAGTGAGGAGAACATAGCCCTTGTTCTGTCCAGACGGTTGTTGAATTATGATCATTATTTAATAGAAGATACAACTGATGGCAATTTAGAAGCATATGAAGTTAACATGAAACATCCAGGCTGCTATCCAAAATGGAACAGATGGATCTGAAATTGGTTAATGCTAGATCAAGGAAAGCTCAAGTATTTGTACTTATTAACGCTGTCTGGGTTACCCCTAGTGATCACGATGCACCCATGCATGCCTTAGCTTGCCTGTACTTTGCACTAAGCTAGCCTGATCCAAAGAACCACACAGACAGCAAAGGAGTAACCATTTGCCTTTAACCATTTCCTTGTCAAGTAAAACTGGTAGATCTGTCTCTACCCATCCACATCCTAAAAGTTTTATTTGTGATGGCTTCTTTTTTTAAACTTATATTATTGGTTTGTATTTTTTCACAAGTAGAGTTTCTTTATTTTCCCTTCTTGCAATGTGGCCATCTGCTACCACTTCAGCTTTAACTGCATCTTCTTGATCTTTTATTCTCACTTGTTCACTTACCCGTTGTTTTCACCTGTCTCTCTAAGTAATACTAAGCATACATCTTTCCATGCTTCAGTGTCCACCTTCTTGCTCTGTTCTGTCTTCTCAGTTTTTGCTCCCTGTCATGGCTCATGAGACACACAGTTCAAAACTTTCTTTTAAAGAAATGAAAGATATTGCATTTTCTCCAGTCATCCTCTAACCCTTCACTTTAACCTTGATCTTTTCTCTGATTTTTTTTTTAATTTTGAAATAAACCGATGCATAGCACTAGACCAAATAGATGCCCCCCCATACATTGTAATATATTATTATTTCCTCTTTTATTAAAAAAATAATATTCGTTTGTACTCACAGCAAAACCGCAATTCAGCTGTAGGCCTTACAGAATTGTGTTTGGGAGATTATGCAACAATTGTTCTGATCCGTGAAATTAACTACCAAACACTAATCTTGATCAGATTTCGCACACTAAAAGCAGATTCAATTAAAAATTTAAATGCCTGAGAGTTTTATTTCTGATTTGTAAAGCTGGAGCTCACTCTTACCAACCCTGACTATATTGCATTCCCCCAACACCCGCATTGAGAACAGTAATTTCCATGTGGAATCCTCTCTTTAATGCCTCTCTTTCTGGAAAACATCAGTGTATTCGGAGGGACAGTCTCTCCCACTCCTACTTTGCTGTCATATTTTCAGTCAGTAACGCTGCCGTGATGGTAGTGTAGGTCTGTAAGTGACCTGGAAGCTCCCCTGAGATCAGATTGCTATTTAAGAATTGAGCCCTGACAGTTTGCCTGCCCTGCCAGGAACTTGCTTTTATCTATGGTAATTGCTTTTAGAGCTGGATAGCAAAGAGGCTCTTCTCTGAGATTCCCATGCTTCATCCCTGCTTGTGGCAGACTAGTTTCACAGCTGCTCCAGCCCATTTAGGAGTCATTTTTCTTTCACCTAGTGGATATAAATCTGCTGCATTCCGCCTACAATTGACTGTCCCTCTGCTTCGCTTTAGCACTTGTCCATTCAGCACTGCTTAATGATCCTGATCCTGCAGTCCCTTGGCTTTGACCATAAGTTGGGTGGGAGAGGGGTCAAGTTTGAGGCTGATTGATAGAAGCAGAAATGACTGCCCCTTTCAAGTCAAACTAGGGTGAGCAATTTCTGCTGCCTTGCTCAATCTAGGATGCAGCTGCGGTCCGTGCTATTTAAAAGCAAATGTTTACAGGAGAGAACCAGTTTTCACAAGGCAAACAATTTTCTCTGAGTCTACCAGATTTTCTAGTTATTGATCAGCACGGCTACTTTTCTGAAAGGGAAAGAAAGAGCTACTGGGGTGAGCAGCAAAGTAACAGAATTTACTCTGTATTACTTTGTATGATACCAACTGTATGCTAGATGGTATTGCTTCCAGCCACATTACATAGCTGTAGAGATTTCAGGGCTGACTACTGTCACTTCCAGGGGCTATCGCAGCATCTGGGGATCGCTGGAGTGAAGGTGACCTGGATTTACCTTTCTTCCCACGTAATTCCTCAGTTGCAAAATTTCTAACAGGGACAAGAATCCCACTCTGAAAGTAAAAATGTTTCCTTTCTGCCTTGTGCACACTATGCAGGAATTGGTGTAGCCATGGGGAAAGGAGAAAACGGACAGCTCTTCAAGAATAACAAACTGGAGATCAGGCAAAGAAATAAAAGGGATTTTCTCATATTGCGTGTTTGTGGGAGAAGAACAGGACAAAGAAAGAATATGTTTTCCACTTTGCCGTTACAAGGAGCTTTTTATATGTATGTTTTTTTGCTCTTTAGTCAAGCGCCTGCTTTAAACAACATTTTGCATCATTAATTCCCCTGATCCTGCAGGCTGTTGCATGTGGGAAGCCCTGTGCTCCCATGTGGAGCCTCACCATTTTTAATGGTGTGCTGTGTGGGCAAAGCCATTTCCCCCTGGAGAGAAACTTTCAGCGTGAGGTGCATTAGTCAGTCTTCCCTTATTTGTGTTGATCTTCCAGGCAAATAAAGGAAGATAAAAGGTAGCAAAGAACTGAAAGCTGCACATGCATCCTCATACACATGCACGCAGAAGCACACATGCACAAAAACAGGAGCAGGCATCAAAAGAAGCTATTTTTGTGTTGTCTAAATTATGAGCTGACAGTATCCCCTTGTATCCTGAAACAGCATTCATCGGTTGCAAAATCTCACAGGGAGAGATTTCTCATTTTTCCCATGTTTTGATTTCTGAGGGTAGAGCTACAGTTATTTTATATGTACATTTTTATTTCTATTCATATTTGCTGTTGAATCTTAGTCTTACATCCAGAAGAAGAAAGTCAAGGACAGTTCTCTTTCAGCTGAAAACATTCTTTCTTTAAAAATTTGGCTGCTGTGTTCTTTGATTTATTGCCTTGCTTATGTTGGACAACACACCAAGTCTCATGTCACAATATTCCTATTATGAACGGGATTGTTTTCTTCTCCTCTCTCAGTGATAGATAAATCAGAAGAGCTTGCGTTTTAGGAGACAAAGCTACAGTTTGCTGTTCTGAATATTATATTAATTGTCTCAAACACTGCACTCGGGACACTGTACCTGCCTATTTAATTGCCTTGCAGAAGCTGTAAGTCTGAGTTCCTATATTGTCATGCAGATTGTATAATCAGTTACGCCTGTGCAAAAGGGTGTGAAAATTGTGCTTACTGAAATTCCCTCTCTTGTTTGTACCAGTGACAACAATCGTACATGGAAGCCCGTGTTTACAGAGAGATAATTTTCTGAGCAAAACAGATGGGACAAATTAATCAGAGATAATAGGCACATTTTACACATTTGGGGTATATTTTTGTTTCCCGTTTGAAAAGCTATCAATTCAGAAATGTTAACTTGGTATGAATATTTAATATAATTGTCTGTTACATGGGTGCCAGTTTGCTAGAAATATGCAGAGCCAGATCCAGCTACTTGTCTTCTATCAAATTGTGGCTTCCTCTGTTAATTAGGGAGGACGCTTACAACTCAGAAACGATGTTACATGCCAGAGTTTTGGACTCAGCCAGACTCGATGCTCAGTGCTTGAGGTATAGCGATTTTCCAGACAGTGGCCCTCAAAATGCTGTCCAGATGATGAGGATCCTGGTATATCTTCCTTTCAGTCATACCACCTACCTCGGGGACACCGAGAAGTGGATGCCTTCACAATGATATCAAAATGTACCTTAAATTACTGGAAAACATGATGTTCTGTAAAACAACAAGGCATTTGTTGCTAATTTGTCTAAGTTGCCTTAAATAGCTACTTTGTCTAGAAAAGTAGGTACTTGGAGACTGTCTGCTGCACGGCCAGTAGAGCTCTATCGGTCTTTGTTGGGAGCGCAACAGAAGCATTACACAGTAGGTCAGCTCCAAAATATGTCTGCACATAAAATAGAATGGAGAGCAAAGAGCCATAAAAAACCTGGAAAAAACTCTGTCATTGCCTGTATCTGAACCTGATGAACATTAAAAAAAATCTGTTAATATTTAATAGAAAGAAGACTGGGATATTAAATTTAACAAAGACTAAGCAACTGTTCTGACCAAGATAAATATCTCTATGACCAATATCATGAAAGCAGCCAATATTACGAAGCACCGAAGAAAGGTGCGAAAATATCTGTAGGACTGTTTATACTCGTAGCCATGCTCCCACAGAAAGACCCTATTAAGTCAAGGTAAATTGTACCAACTGCCTTAAAGTGGTGCCTGTCTGTTCTAATTTTTTTGATACAGCAAGCTGAAGCTTAGGGTGATAGTTATTGTACTGACCTATTAAGGCTGAAACTGATAGGAAAATGCAATTGTCAACTAAAGCTTTGGTATTGTGTTGCAACAGAAATATTCTTTTCTTATACTATTCTCGCTTGAAAGGGAGACAGTGATCTGCTCCTTTCATTGTCCAATTAGATAACACTGGTATGTTTTGCTATAAGGATGCATTTTAAATGGCATTTTTTCTAAAATGCATTTGACAGCCTGAAGACACTACCAGAATAAATTAGTTATGCTTAGTGCTGCATTGGAACAGTACCTTTTTAACTGCTTTGAAAATAGAGTGACTCCACGCTTTTAGTAGTTTATCACAACTTAGTACAACTTGTGTCATTCTGCTAAACTAGGTTGGGGACTCTTCCCCTCTTAATTTTTTTGTGTGAACTTAGTGTTCATGAAAGATGCCAAATTAACAGCCCTAGAGACTTTCCTAGTTTTGCAGAGGGCATTCAGAGTGGTGAGAGTTCAGTGTTTGCTACGCTGCCCTAGCAATGTGACATTTAGTTGACCACCCCAACCAAAGGAGAAGGTAGCTCAGGCTCCTGCGGGCTGGATCTTTGCCTGTCCCACTCATAGTGCCTCAAAAGGAGGTATTGCAGTGGTGTGTGGCCTTCAGAGCTAAAATTAGAGATTTGCTCCTGTCTGCCACGTCTCCCTTCATAACCCATCACTGGCCTTTCCTCACACAGTTTTTCCAGGTCTGTTGCTTGCTAAGGGAAAGTGTTTTACAAGGTGTGGGTAAAAGTGCTGAACATTGATGGATATGTAGACATGAGTTCAAAAAAGCAGATAAACATGGTCCTGCAGAAGCTGATGGACTACCTTAATTTAAGCACATACTTAAATGCTCTATTGATCTCATTCTCAAAGTCCATTATACTTATTTTACTAAGAACTTTCTGCTGATAATCACTTTTGCTTAATATTGAAAGTTGTTGGGTAGCGGTCAAATCTTCCTGTAACGCTTTGTAAAGTAATGTGAGTCCAAGACACAGCTTCTGTTTTATGTACCAAAACATGCAGACGTGTGAAGGTATGGGATATTTTCATGTGTGTTTAAGTGACTTGGAAGCGAGCATCCTGACTGATAAGCAAATGTTGTTCCTAGTGCAGACAAGACTTCAGGTTCAAAGAGATATATTTTTAAAACCATGACATAGCAGGTGTCAAGCTTTGCTTGCTTCTTCCACTTAGAATTCAATTGTTTAAACTTTACACCTGAGTACCTGGACCATGAACAATTTATTTGAAGATGCCAGTCAAACGCTCCCAGCAGTACAAATACTCCCCAATGCACCTGAGTTTGATTTTGCAGATACAGAAGGAAAACTGGTTTTCAGTGCAATTGCAAGCCCCCAAATTTTGTTTCTTAATTAAAACTTTGGGGCTTTTTTTTTACATACATGGTAGAGGCTGGAAGAGGGGCAGCAGGAGGATTTTCCTGGCTTTTCTTTAAAGACCATCAGAAGCATTTTTAAATCTACAGTTTCCGTGAAATACCCAGGAAGGAATTATGACATTAGAACGTTATCAGTAGACTCACAAAAGGTTTTTCTCAGGATTTGAGAGTTAGATTCCCAGTCTAGCAATACAATTTGCTCCTATACTTACTTAGTTGACCTAATAAGAGCCAGGTAAGGCTTACAGAGATTTTTTTGGTACAGAAGTGTTAGTGAAGGCACTGCTAACTCCTCTGCCAGCTGACTTGTGAGTCAGTGAACACAAAGGTCAAGAACAGGGAGGGGGCAAGGCAAAGCAGAGCTCAGAGCTCTGCTCTTTAATCTTTCAGTATATAAGTGTTGCATCAGGAGAGACATCATTTTTCTCAAAGCATCAGTCTGTTTGTTAGTGTTGAGTCTTGGTGTACTGAAGCACCAGGGAATGTGTCTTCCCCCACTAGGAAACCAGACTGATGCAAACCTACAGAGCAACATGAAGCAACTGGTGCAATTTAATGTGTTCATGGGAGCTTGCTTTGGTGTAGCTAACTTAAAGACTTAAGTCTGGGCTACTCATAGTCCTACAATTTTGAGGGTCTAAGCATATGCTATAAAATGTGGTATGTATGTGTTATGCTGTCCAAAAATTCCTGGTAATGGATTTGGATAAAACATTCTCATCTTCAAGGCTTGGAGTATGGTTTAGTATCAATGTGCACTGTTAAATAGATCTTGGGTTTCAGGTTAGAGCTGCCTCTATTTTGCCATTAGGCATGTGATGCAAGAGCATATAAATCAACTTAGCATCTCACTGTACGAAAGGTGCTTCATTTAAGTTAAACTTATGGCCCTGGTGTCTTTCCATGGCAGACTGTTAAAACAGGGATGTTTTCTGTAACTGGGGGAGCAAATACAAGCAAATAGTCTCATTGCAATATAAAAATGTAGACACAATTGACTAAAAGTAGCTAAAATACAAATCACAGAATCATAGAATCATAGAATTGTTAAGGTCGGAAGGGACCTT
>RSEF01000002.1:23246580-23348846 GCA_003993805.1 Himantopus leucocephalus
GCCCCAGTTCCCTCAGTTGTTCCTCGTAAGACTTGTCCTCCAGGCCCCTCACCAGCTTCGTTGCTCTTCTCTGGACACACAAATATCTCAAGAAACTTCCTCTCCTGAAAACAAATTGGCATTTTGGGTGTGAACCAGCTCCTTCTAATGTGTTTTTTCATAACAAGTCTGTTTCCTCATCCCCTCAGAATACTCTCATTTTATATATTGTTGTATAAAATGTCTGCATTTCATATGTCTGAGAATGTCCAGATGCTGACAAAGAGGATTTCCTAGATACCTTAGACTGAAGGTTTAGTTCCTGCCCTCATAACAGAGTGAACACAAACAGCGTTTACCTTCTCTAAATGTCTTGTCTTTTAATTTGTTTAGAATTTTTTCCTTCATGTAATCTCTCCTCTTACAGATACTTCAACAGAAAAAAAAAATACCTTTTCTCATGATTGTTTGAAGCAAGAAAGTGCCAGAAAATAATCTTATATGCAATATGCATTAGACATAATTAGTTTATATTTCTGAAGTCTTAGTCATCATGCTTCCAAGTGCAACTTGTAATGAGGACATATTAAATAATTAGTGATGATTACATGCTGAAATACTGCTATGTACACAGTAACATGAGTCTGTTTAGGCCATAGACACACAGATTTCTAATTGCTGTCTGAAAAAAAGTTATAATCAAAGTTACGGATGATACTGGTTTGCAGATATTAAGATATTGTTCAGTAGCTGTAGTCCTGGAATAGGCTGAACATTTCCAAAACTAGAAGAATATTCTGTAGTTACATTTTCGGAAAAAAGGGAGTGCGCCTGAATTTGCTAGATTCATCAGATAAATGGCTTTTAGATTCATGAGTTTTTCGAAGCAATGTTTTTTCTTCATGAAATTTTTATTATTTTTTTAAAAAGGAAAACTCTTTACTTTTCACACAAGATGTAAAAATGTCAACATTTGCAATTGACCACTTCTCATAACAATTTCCAGAAATGCAATTTTAAACTTGGAAGATAAATGTTGTGAGATCAACATTACCTGTGTTACCTAGAACCTGGCTACTTAGTAAGTCTCACAGAATAATTGTCAATGGGAAAATAATGATCTGGCAGGAATAAGATATCTGTTCTTGGCTTGTTGCTGTTGTCTTGCTAATTATTTTTGAATCATCATGCTAAAATTTACAGATAGATACAAAAATCACAATGGGATAAATTATATATGCTATGCTTACCTGAAGAACATATTTTTTAATTTGATTCCCATATGAAGACTTATATCTAGACTCAGAGGAAGTATTGATAAGGTGAGGGTGTGAGTCGGTAGTTCTGAAAATGACATAGGAATCACAGCAGATAATCAAAAGAAGCCGAGTCCCCAGTCTGATGCCGTATGCAAGACAGCAGTGTAACTCCTGTGTGCTTACACCTGCCAATATCAAAAAGAGGTAGGAAGATGGAATTACCTTAAAACTATAGCGACAGTGACTCAAGTCTTACTTCACCATTCCTTCCCATCTTTGTGTCTTCACAAAGGATACTGAAAACCACCAGAAAGGGCTCTGGCAAAAGTTTCAAGAAAGAGTTAAGGTTCAGAAAACATAAGAATAAAGAGACACAAAAAGCTCAGTCCACCAGTTTTCAAATCTTGTTTATGAAGGATAAGGTTAAAAAATATGATCATTGTATGTTAAGAAGAGGTAGCTGGTTGTATGTGGCTCTTCATCTGAAAAGGTAAAGACACTGAACCTGAGCTAGACAAACTCAGATTAGAAATAATACCATGTTGTTTAACAAGAAAGAGTAATTAATCATTGGTACAATCCATTTAGGGAGAGAACAAAGTATCCACATCTTGGTTTTAAATCAAAGGATGCATTTATACATAATCCACAGTCATTCAACCCAAACTTGTGACTGTGATGTTGAAATGTTGAGACAAAATTGTCTGCTCCATAAGGCTCACGCTGTTGGAGTCCATTAATTGCTTTTGGTAGTTCTGCTTCAGTGACAACACCCTGCACTTCTCTAGTACTTTCTACTAATGGCTCTTAAATAGACCAGTGAGACAGTGGATCTCTACAAGACAGCAATGCATCTTGTGCTAGGTACTACATCAGGACTACGGAAACCCGGGGTCCATGTGTATGGTGACCTACTCATTTCATCCTTTTGCACCTTCCCTTCTCCTCCCACCTTCTTTCCATCCTGCTCAGTTCGATCATTAGCTTTGATTACAAGAACACATAATGTACAAACAAAACCATTACAAATGTTTCCAACCCTATTTTTTTTGTTTCTCTAGTATTAGAGGTTCATGTTTAGACACCAAAAAATGACCTGCAGATGTTCATGTTTCTGATAATCAAACCCAGGATATTTACATTTCCACAGACCTTTTCTATCAGTCCGAGTCTGTAAAGATTTTGCTGTCCTAAATATTTAGTTTCACCATGTTTGTTATTTTCTTATATCTATCTATCTATCTATCTATCTATCTATCTACCTACCTACCTACCTACCTACCTATCTATCTATCTATCTATATATTTGTGTACACACAGTCCCCTCCTTTCTTCTTTTTATTCTGTCCTCTTAAGTATCTCCCCAGTTTCCTCCCATGTTGCTTTTCGCTGAGAGCCCAGAGCCTCTGACAGCAGCTTGATGAACAATTGCAAATCCGCTTAGTATTGCTGGACAGGGGATATTTTCTTAAAAAATAATATAGCCTTAAGAGGGCTAATTTTAAAATGAGGAAACCTGATAAGAATTTGGGTATTTTTTCTGCCTCCTCTATGTTTAATATGATGGTGCGCATCACGGCTTGTTTTTCTGTGTAAGAAACACTGACTTTTGAACGGACCCACAATTGAATATCCCTTAGTTTCTGTGCCAAAATCATCCAACTTGTACCTCCATCTATAAAACCTAGATATTTTTTTCTCAGTGTCACGTGTAACCGCATTAAAAGGCGTCAGACATGTTTGTTGGTTTACAATTGCATTTTCAATGGTTCCCTCAGTAATAGCTGTTCACGTTGTTAATGTCTGTAAGACCATATGACTGCTGGTATCACCACTGTGGAAAGTTCCAGTTGTAAAAGAGAATTAAATTTCATTGGTGACTTGAAAAAATTGCATGAAATATCTTAAAATGCCTTGTTTTCACTACGTGTCTGCATCAATGTGCCAGAAGGTACGCAGTTAGACAGCAAGCTGTTGGCTATTAAAGATGGATTCATACAGTTTGCAGTCTAACTTTTGATAGAACTGAATTTGAAACACTTTTAGCTACAGTTTTGCTGATGTTTTTAATTGTGAAGGTAGCTGTCTTGCTGTGAAGATTTTTTCACTTAGCTGTGAAAGGACTTTTTTAAAGACTCTGACAGTGCTCTTCAGCCACTAGTAATATTAAATGAGTCCAAACAGGAAATGTTTTTCAGCCTCCTTGGCAGTTTTCTTGCTTGCCCGTTCCACGTGGGAATGAACCCAAGTATGTTCACCTGTTTTCAAACTGGAGAAATGAGAAAATCGTATAGACTGGGTTTAGAAGCACAAGTCACATCATGTAAAATAAGGGGGGGCACAGCCTATCCTTCCTTTACAATTCTGGTTGTGGTCTTACTCACCCTAGAATGACTGCAAACACAATATTTTGGCCACACATCTGAGAGAAAAAGGCTAGGATGCAAATATTAGCTCTGAATCTCTTTTTTTCTTTTTTTACCTTTTCCCCCAGCATAGTCATCTTTATTGAAGCACATCTATTTTTTGCGCAGACTTTTGGTTTTGAGCAGTTGACATATTTGTGACAGAAAGCTGTCTTGCCAGAAAAATTCCTACCAACTCCAATATTGATCTTTTGGAGGCTAGTAGCAGGACTCTTAATTCTATCAGGAATACCATCAGCAAATGTAAAAGTAGAGAGTTCAAGGCATATGTTTTCAAATGTTTTCTCTAATTTGAGAACGAGAATTCACATCTCCCATCGCCTTTTGCCTTGCTTCTACAAATAAGCCAGATTTCTTTCTTCTTACTTGAAAATGTCATTATGCTTGTTCCTTCAGCTGCTCTAAGCCGGCAGAGTGACACATTTCTATATTTTGTAAAAGAATATATAAACTTTGCTATTTGAATCTCTGCCTGGATCTAAGTAGTCTTTATATGTGAATAAATATCGTAACTATTCTTTTGTTGCATTAAGACAAAATAACAATTTTTGATATGTAAAAGGCCAGATGACTGTTTCTTTTTAAGCTTTCCCAATTGTAAATGTAGAGCATGAGAGCTAAGGTACAATTATTAGTACGACACAAAAATGCATTACTGTGGTATTGCATTTGGTGTGCAGGAGGGGTGCCTGGCAGGATGGGTAGCAGAGGTATGACGTAGGGATAGGCATCCGAACCTTCACCACTGCCTGTCTTCAGCTGTACACTCACCTTCTGAAATGGGAACAGAAATTGTCATATAAATAGATTTATTATCTCTCAGAAACATTTATTTTTAACTTATGATTCCTTAGCATCCATTGCTCTAGATTCCTGCAGCTAAAGTCACGCAGTTTCTAAAAATCTGCTCTGCTCAGAAACATAACTTTAAAGAGAAAATTAATTGCTCTTCCAATCACCAAGACAGGATTTCCAGTAGAACAACTATTTTCCTTCCCTTTGCCCAGCCTCTGTTTGCCTTTTCTGTTTGGCGCCCATTATCAGACCTCGCTATTCTCAGCAATGAAAATTAAGTAAAAATTGCAATGCCATTGACTGGCTCGGTAGCGAACTTTGGTGTCTAATATTGAAAAGTTTGACCCCATTCAGCTAAGGGGTTCATGTCTGAAACATGGAAAATGGTATATGTAATGAGTAGGAAATTGGAAGAAATGGTTAATTACGAGAGAAGAGGAAGAAATAATGACATTTTAAACTTGTTTTCTTCTGAAGCTGAGTTGTACGGCATCTGTGTGCGTGTACTTGTAAACAAATGGCTGCATATTGCCCTATGTGGCTATAACTGCTCTGTTCGCTAGGTCTGCCAGTTCTTGTCACTGTATTTCTGAGGTTGTAAAGAGGTTGAAAGTCTTAATGGGGTTTTCCAGAGAAGAGACAAGTGGAGAAATTTGCGCCAGACCTCTGTGTTAACAAGTTGAGAGAGTCCTGACTTGTTGCAGTGAGATATCTTAATAGAGAAAGGGTCACAACCAAAAATTGTGTTTTGAGTATACTCTGGAGTCCCTCTGCCCCTGCGCTGGCAAGATTGCTCACAGTTTTCCCTGGACCCACACGAGACAGTGCTGTAGTGGCCTTTGTGGCAAGGGTTTGGGATGCCATATTCCCTGACAGGTTGTGTATAATTTGGCCCACGACTTGGTGCCAGTCTACCTGGGCTAGAGCTGGGTGCTTTCTGGTTTTTTGGTTGGCTTTCTAAACAAAATACAAAATGTAGCTTTATCACAAAGCTTATTGGGAACAATTTACTAAAAAAAAAATAAATGTAGTTTCTAAATGAATGATTTAAATAATTTCGCTTTGAAAGTTTTTTAGGCTTCAGATTTTCAACAAAACTGTTTATAGGGGAAAATAGTGGGGGTTATTTCTTAAAGGTATGTTATGACAAATAGTTGGAATTTTTAACCAGCTCTGGCATACACTTCTATGGATTAAACAGCATTCCTAGAAGGCTTCACTATGCTTCTTTACTCTGAACTGGTATATCTACTCGTTCAGAGTATTCTCAGAAACGATGCTGTACATTCAAATGAACCCATCATAATTTCAGTGAATACCAAAGCAATTAATAATGATTAAACACTTACATTAAATGTCATTCTCTGTATTTCAGTTAGAAAAGAATTTCTGGCATCTATTTTTATTTGAAGAGAGTCACATTGCCCACAGAAAATTTCAAGTGCATACTCAAAAGTTTAGCAATTAGCATAGATCAGAAGGCCAGGAACAGAACAGACAGCGAGAAGCGGTTTGGAGTTTTGGTTATTTCACGGGAGGCATGTGCCTTCTCAAGCTGTTTCTTTTCTGGAATCAAGATGAGAATCAACATGCAAAAATAATTATTTCCAGCTTTTTTTCCAGCTTTGAAGAAGAGAAGAGATGGGAGTGGTTTCTTTGTTGCTGTTATCACATTTGGTTACAAAAACCCGGAGTGGAAGTTTGAGTGCATCCACTTTCCCCAGGTCTTTCGGCTGTCCTGAGGTGTTAAAAAAGGTTTTTTCTGTTTAGTTTGTCACAGCGGGCCCTTCAGCTGCCACTTCTGAACCAGGCTGCAGGGCTAGTGGAGGCCCCCTCACCCAGTTTCCTTTGTGACCACACATATTTTTATATACGCAGACACTAATAGTGGGGGGGGATGGAATGGAGACAATCAGAGCAGTTTCGTATATCTCTGGTCGTATAAAATACAATAAGCCTTGTAGTGGGGTTGAAAAGAAGGTGAGGATGTAAACATCCTCCAGGGACAGTTGGTCATTGATTTATGACAAAATCTTCTCCAAAAATCAAATTGAAATGGTTTCCATTTTGCGTTTTGCGGGCCCCACCATAACAGCAGCCTCGTCACCTTTCACAGGATGAAGGGTAAAAGAGTGGTAAGTTCAATGCTTGTACAGCAGTTCGATATATGTAACCACAAGACTACTGAAATTATTCCCCTTTTCTGGCATGATTGTGGACTGGCTGACATGCAATTGCTGCACTTGTAATAAGATTAAGCAGTTCTGATAAAAGTAAATTATTTATCACTCACTGCCCCTTTCATAGGCTTGATGGTGTTTATAACTGTGTTACCCAGTGTCTTTCACTACACAGGATAGAGTCTTCCTCGATAAAGAGGAGTAAAATACAGAACCTGACTGACAGGGTACGGAGCAGACGGGCAAACAGATAGTGCAGCTTCATCTTGGTCACTTCTTTCGTGGTGGCCTTTATGAAGAAAAAACCACACTTTTTCCCCCCCTTTTTCTCCGGGTGTAGCAAAGTGACATTAATCTGCCATGATTGAGATATCAGTTTGGTTAGCAGGGACGAAACAACCTTAAGTAAAAGGGCAGAGCAGCTTGAGAAATGTTGGTTGTTAGTCTTCGGTAACAACCCGGTCGAGAAGCCCTGAAGTGGTTCAAATCACAGACTGCCTGCTAAGTGGTCTTCGGGGAGGCTGTTCTGCGTCTAATCCCACTGAGGGAAGTATGAACGGGAATAGACTGGAGATCAATGTAGGTGCCTCGCTCAGGATATTAACTACCCCACCTTCACTTCTGACTCCTGCTGCATGACAACTCTGTCCCCAGAGGGGCAGAGGATTCTGCTGGGGTCTGTAGCAAAGTCTGTTGAAAGCAGGAGAATTGACATTTTGCTGATTATCTTGACTGCTTTGACATCTCACAGGCAGTACAAATGATCACTTATGTAAAGGTTATTTGAATAAAGGTAACATCCCTTGGTGTGACTTAGCTGTGAAAGCGTTCCAGTTCCCTTTAGGTGTCCCTCTGAGATTTCTAGTCTCCTAAAATGTGCATGTATTTCTAATTTGCCTGTAGGCTAAGAAAAAGCTGGAATCTAAAGTCTGCAGAGCTTGTCTGAACTGGCAGAATACACTGAAACTGAGGCTTATTAAAAAAAATCTCTTCCAGGGCTACAAACAAGACATGAAAAAAAAATTTTGAGACGTTTCTGTCTCAGGGAGCTCCTTTTACTAAAAGCATCAAAGCAAGGGTGGGAGCAGCCAGGGAGCAGCTGGGATGGATGCTCCTGCCCACAGAGTTACTGGGAAAGTGAGGGATTTGCTCTGCATCGGGGAGTGTTTCTGTGCAGCCCGAGGGGCGTCCCCTCCCCAGCGGCAGGGGGAGGGTTCCTCCAGAGGCGTGGGGAAGGAGTCCTCCCTTCCTGGGAACGTGGGATTTGAGAGAAGGAGTCACACAGCTTGAGCTCTCATTTAGCTTCTCAGTCTTTGTGAGCCCTTGGATCATGTTCATAGGGTTTTCTCAGAAGCTCCCTGTAGGGCTAGAGATGTTGGGGAGGGAGAGATGTGCTGGTTTGTTTTGCTTTTTAAACCAATGTCGAACATTTTTAGATGAAACTATCTAACTCAAGGAGTTGAAGCTTTAAGAAACACCATCAAATATTGCAAAGGGCTCATGATATTTCAACGGCAAAACTGTATATTAGATGTGGCCTGGACACTCATTCTCTACTGCTCCTATTGTGGAGCAGTGGTGGTATGGCAGAGACAGTTCTGCAGAATCCCTCTAGAAAGGGGAAAGACCATGTCCTGGTGCCCTAAAACAAACCTGCCATGTGCTGTCAGAGCTCTTCTGGAGATTTGTGCAATTAGACCCTGCATCTGTATGCCCATATAGGCATTTTCTTCATTAACTGTATAGTTAACTATATCTAATTAGCGTACACAGACGTATCTGAAAAATACAGGAATCTGTCACTGAAAATTGCAAGCATAATTTTAGATACTGCTTTCCTTCATGTCTGAAAAGTTCTCAGATACTTTACTGCACTGGTAGATACTGTTAGATCATAAGCCAAAATGAAGTTACCCTAGGTTAGGGAAAATGGTATGCGTCTCTAGGTGAATAAGACATTCAGTTTCTCTGAGTACTTGTCCTGAGCGCTGAGTTAACCTGACACAGAGTTGTTTTGAAAAGATCAAACCTGGGGTTCATCCCAGCGCTACTGTGTTGTGCCGTAATGTGGGAACTGTGGTCCAAAGTGTTTGAAACCCCTCTGTGTCTCAGAAACTCCCTTAGTTATGCTCCTGTGATAAACTGGAGCTACAGGAAAGAGGCCCTGGCCACTTTATTTGCAGAAATGTGCTGACCACCTTTGTAGTTATGCTTTGGTCATACTTCCAGGCTTAAGAGCGGTCATGTACATGGTGCAAATGTGGGTTCATGTGTTGATTTACAAGATAACCAATGAAGGGGTATCATGCAAAATAATACAGATTTCTCCTTTCAAAAGAGTTTTTGCTGTGATGCCAGGGTCTCACCAAATATGCTGAAGAAAAACTCACATTTGTACGTTCTGTGCAATGTAGCTCAAAAGCTTTGTACCTGAGTAGGAATACTCCTTAGGAGGCTTTTCTTATTAGGCCATGGACCAGAAATCCTGATCTACCTTAAAGACAATAAAACTTGGGCCTCCTCTGTTGCACAGAGAAATTTTCATGGCTCTGGAAGTGGTGGTAAGGTTTCCATCAGAAAGGCACAAAACGTCAATCACCTTTCACAAGAGAAGATCCACACTCTCTACTGACACTGAAAAGCTACAATACATTTGAGTGCGGGGAAGAGAACTGGTGACTTTTTCTGTGTATTTTGGTTGTAAAGTTTTGCTAGAACCCTTTGTTAAAATGAAAATGCTGTGCCATAAGTACGTTAAGAACATGAGCTGATGCCAAGCTATAGCAGACATCTGGAATTGCCTGTTGGATTAATAATTGCAGTAAATTAGTGTATGATGATTTTTATAACAAATTATGAAATGCCAAGTTAATTATTAATTATTGGACACTTGTTATACAGTATTGCCTGTCAATGAATGACTCCATCTGGTCTGAAACTATTGCAAATACTCTAAAGCAGTACTGTTTAAAAGAGTACGAAGGGCTTCATAACATGCAAAGTAAAAGGATGACAAAATAGAAAAGAACAACTATTTCCAACTTTTGATTTCATTTGCTTGGTGCCTGGGTTCAGTGAAATTCTTGTTAGACTTTTCAGAGGTCCTGTAAGGGACCTTCCCTCCGTGCAGAGCTGATTGCATGAAGTTCCTATGCGATGCAATCTGCCTGCTGACCCATGGTCTCACTGACATGTTGGTCCGTCTGCTGTCCAAGAGGAGTGGACTAGCAACGAGAGAAGAAATTATTTCTCTCTTGTAATTGTCATTAGCAGACTTTTGTTAGACTTCCTGTATTGAGGAAAAGTAATCATTGCTGACACTGTGAGGAATGCTGACTGAGCAATACAAGGTGAAGTGAATTTGATACTGCTGTACTCTGGAAGCCCAAACTGGAATAGCCGTCTTCACTGGGGTCATTCTAGGCAGCAGGGAGTGCCGCTGACATCACATTTAATTACCCTGCTTTGGCAGACTTTTTGTAGGAGCTTGCTACGGTGATCAGATTTGTTTCTAAGCGTCCCCAAAATAAGTGCTCTTGATCAACCCTCACCTTGCTTGCTGCAGCTTTCTTACTTTTTATCGTATTTCACCATTTGCTTTCCAATTAGAGCAGGAGGTTTCCTTTGCAGGATATGTTGGTTGATCTCCCACGTGCCAGCCTCATTTCCTTCTAGAAAGGCATTTCAAATGTAAAGTTGCAATTTAATTGCTGAAAGGCATTTGTGTATGCCTAGTGATAGCAGTGTGACAGCAGAAACAAGGGACGTTGCTGGTGTGATTAATTGTCACTGTAATCCCACCATTCAAGTGGGATGTGATCAGCTGGCCCAGCTTCATACAAGTGTTGCTCACACCCAAAGCCATGAGGATTCTCAGGTTTTGAATCTAAATATTTTTCTTCCCAATTTGCAGAACAGGACTCCAGGTCCGAGTTGGATCTCTCAAGCATCACTGAGTCAATGTGGATTATTCCTCCGCCTTTTGGGTTTCATTGTGATTTGTTTTTGATGATACACTCGCAGCTTCCCCTTAGAAAGGATTTTACTTCAGTTACACAGCTGCTATCGACAGCCAACTAAGCACAACCATTTGAAATCTTTGGTCCAGGAACTCCACTGGTGTCATCTCAATTGACATGTACTGATTTCCTGAAGGCAGCTGAGGATGTGGCAAGATATACAGACCTGTCTTGCAACCTCTATTACCTATGGACCATTTGAGCGATTGGTTTCTACTTAAAGGCCAGTTATTTTCTTCTCATGGACCACAGTAAATTTTCAGGTCCTTCTCCCCCCTTGTTTATTTTCCCCTCTTCCTTCTTAAGCATCAGTGGCTTTGGGTTATTTTCTTTTTGTTTGTGTGTGATCTGTTTTCTGAATCTTCCTCTTAATTCCCTGTTTGACTCATTTCTCTGTGCTTCCTGCAAAAAGCATTTTGGTTTTATTTCTAGGCAACATCTGACCATCTCTTCTGTCCTTCCTGCTTGTCACCATACTCCCTGCCAGAGAGAAACAAATGTCTCTCTTGCCAATGCATTTTCCACTTTCTGCTCTCCGGAATTCAAGGGTTAATTCTCATTCAAACTTTAGTCACAGGCAAGCCTAAAGAGGGATTTTCACACTCACCACAGTATCCTTCCTCCACTAAAACTCTTTTTCAAATAAAATGATGTGGTTTAGGGCCTGACCTTGCCCAGGTGAGTACTCAAAATAATTTTCTGGATTACACCCCAGAAGTGCTTTCATTTTCCACCGAACAAACCAAATCGCTTTCTTGCCGACCTCCACCTGTCTCACAACCAAATCACAGCAATTAGCAAGTAAGACTGATGTCCTGCAACTCGGTTGCCACTTGACTGCAGGGTGTCGTCAGCGCTTAGCTGCTTTTTTCCCTTCCTTTGGGTAGTGCTGCTGGTGGTAATCGCCTCATCTATCAATTACAGTGGGTGTCTTCTCAACCAGGGCTGAGACTCTGCAGGCTCCTGTCACTGTGAATAGTCACACTCACACCAAGGGCGGGTATTTCTGGTGTTTTGTGAGAGTAACAGGCGCAGAAATTTGGTACAGAGCATTTCCACCAGCAAAGGAACAACACAGAGAGGAAGAAATGAATGGGGATACACGTGTAGGGTTCAGCAAGTTTCCTTTGCCAGTGGCCTTTTGAGGCCACTTCCAACAACCACGGCCCTTGCCCAGGACAAGCCGTCCGCTTGCAGATTTCTACCTGTAGTTTCTCATGCTACAAACTGATCAGGAAGCTGGATACAACTAAGCACTACATATCTGGGGGTGTACAGCCAATTTAAATAAACTCAGTGAAACAGGTCGTCCATACGCCAGAAGGACAAATTATTCTATTGCTGGTGGTTTTCTGGCAATAGGGCTAATATTTTGCTGTGTTTTAGTTGCACATGACTGTCTCAGCTCTCCTGAGCGCCTGTGGTCACCTTTACCCTCACAGCAGATACGAGCTCACGGTCCCACAGAAACCCCTTGGTTCAGCTTATGGCTTGAAGGTAAGATGACAGATTCCAGGGAAAGATCCAGACTTTCAGCAGATGCAGCTACTGAGTAATATCTATTCTAGAGTCTATCATGCACGAATCCTGGCTTTCTGCTAGATGTAACTGTCTGTTTTTATGTATATATTTTTTATTTGAATCCTTGGCACCCAGGGACTGACTGGATTCTGTCATATTCCAGAAAGCGAGCAGCAAAGGCAGAATTTAGCAGTTTTATCTCAACTAACAAACTATGCTTTTGTTGATTTATTGTTTATTTTACTTCTGCGTTAAAATGTGGTGCTTAAGAACTGTATTTTAATTGCAAATGAAAGAAACATAGTCTTCTTGCTTCCGTGGGACGAACGCCTGCCTTCCAAGAATGACTGAGAAGAGAAGGTTCTTTTGCCTTTGTCCTCAGAAAACCTGGGGAAGATCGGGAGCGTGGAGGAGCTCTGTGGTGGCCGGGGCAAATGGGCTCCTCCGTGGGGCGGTGAGCGTGCTGACTCAGCCGGCGCGGGAGGCTGCCTGGCACAGGCGCCGTGGCTGCGTGGGTGGGTGGGGAGGAGGCTGGGAGAGCACCGCGCCGCGTGGGATCCGGCAGCAGTTCCTCTGAGATGGGTGCCGTCAAGGAGACGTTAAATGCGGGCCCAGGGACACTGTCCTGAGCACGTCATTTTTCAGTAACCTGTTTTCCCTTCAAGGTGCTCCAGCTCTCTAAACTCTGCATTTGTTGCCATAGTGAGAGGGCCCAGCTCAGGCGGCAAATGCTTGATTTTATTTGACAGAGGTCCAAATAAAAATAAGGGCAGAACAGTCCTGCCTAGTCCTACAGAGAATCCCTCTCTGCCTTCAGTATTTGTCTCTCACCCAGTGAAAATTCACGCTCTTGGAGAGAAATGTGCTCAGGACGGCACACTGCAACCTGCCCTGGGGGCACTCGGGACTGGTGCTGCTGGGACATGCCAAAGAGGCAGAGAATGCAGAAAGAAGATACAGAAATACAGAAAGAGTTGTTCATTTGTTTCCTGGCTGAGAAGGGTAAGTAGTGTGGGGAGGAAGAGAAGAGGACTGTCCACAATAGCATGTTATGACCTCTCCAAGCCAGAGGAGAGCAGTCCCATAGCCAGGAAGAAAGGACAGACTTGTCCCAGGACTTGAGCTAGCAGTGCTGTGTATGTGGACCTCTGGAGTGCTCTAACATACAGCTGCTCTGTGGTGCATATGTATCCTACAGGTCTAAGAAAAGGCGTTTCTTTGATGTATGTGCCCTGCAAGTCAGCAACTAGGCTTTCCTCCCTACCAAGATCTTTCTACTAGCTTTTTATCTAAATACCAGCTGATATGCACACTATCACCTGTCTAGCTATCTCCTTCTCTAGACTTACACCTGGAAAGACTCAGAGGAAGGTTTTGCTCATGTCTGTTAAATGACCATCCTTATTTGTGACAGTGCCATGAAGGGAAGCCCTTCAAGTAGGTTGAACAAGTGTGCTGGTAAGACGAAACTCAGTCAAATATCTCCTAAAAAGAAAGACAAACCTCCAGGTACAGGAGGCATTGATCAAGCTGTCTGTGTGATCAATGGGACTTTTGCCAATGACTCCAATGGGAATACATTGGCAGGGAAGTGAATGGGAAATATTTGTAAAGTGCATCAGCTTTGCATTTGTAGAAGAAAAAGCAGCTACATTAGCAACTGTCCCATTAGGAGGTGCTCAAGGAAATCGAGATTCATTGCTTCTATCTTCCAGTCATTAACTGTACATTTTTACTCTAACTTCTGATTAGAATATTTAATTGGACTAAGCCCCATTTTTCCCCACTGTATGCAATGTAATAGGCTCAAGCAAGAAGTAAAGCTTAAAAGAAATGAGAAAAGTCTCGTACAGTAAAATGTATGAGGAATTTCTTCAGAGACTGACTGAGACAGCAGCAGTCCCTCCCCCTGGGAGCACTGACCTGTACCATGGGCAGACCAAGAAGTGACACTGTTGTCAGTGTCTCCAGCTAGACATGCAGGGAGGTCACATTTAAACATGACCTTCACCACCGTGTATACAGTAGGTGAGGGGTATCAACCCTCAGCCATCTCACTCAACCACATCTTTGCCATTACCCAGTCTGTGAAAGCAGAAGACTTACCAAACACAACTTATTAGAACACCAGATACTGTGTTAGATTTGAGCTTTCTGGATCAACATAACCCCGTACCTGAAAGGCAGTTTTCCTGATGAAATAGAAGCATATTCCATGACTCTACTAATCAGCTAAATTTCCATATGTAATGTGATTCTCTTCATTAACCAGATTTGTTCCTTCATCTCAGTTCTCTAAAATGCCAGCTTGTAAGGCTTTGACAAACTACTAATTCTTACTTTCCAACAGTCGTTTATGAAAAATTGTGTTTTTGAAAATATTGCCTTTCTGTGAACAATCTCAGCCTTTTGCAGTAATGATATCCCAAAATACTTCTGGAGACAAATGTTTACCCTTTATTACAGAAGCAAATGCTCCTTTTAGTAGTAAATGGACAGTTACTTACATGGTATCCTTCTTTATCAGCAACATGGAAAAATAAAGCGATACTAAAATATGGCTTCAGCAAAGATGTCTTCTGCTATGTAATTTTCCCGACTTTCATGTAAACGGCATATTTGTGGGTTTTATATGAAATACATTCTGAATATAGAAAAAGAAATCCCTTGGTAGAACTTGCTTTCTCTACTAACAAAGAGCTTAATGTTAGTAAGTAGGCAATATTCCTAGCTTGTAGCTTTTCTCATTATGTATGACATCATCCTAAAAAGCAAGACCATTGTTGCACCAGAAAATAGTGTAGAGCAACAAATCAGCATATCATGAAGAACTGGATGACCAGAGGACTACAATAGATTAGGTAATAGAAAACTGGGTAAAATGTAATTGCACTTAAGGGAAAGTAACACAATCTTTTGAGGTAAACTGTGAATTCATTGGTTTGAAATGAAAAAGGAGAAGAAAACCAAGGTGTGTTACTCAATGACAGAGTGGCTCTAAGCAGTAATTATCATGTAATTGTGAAAACCTCAAATTTGATCCTGATGTAGCATACAAAGCATTTTCAGAAAAAAAGAGGAAAGCATAAAAGTCATTGTACAATATAGATTATTGGAAATAGCTCCGGCTATCTGGGTGCTAGAACAATGAATTCAAATTAGAATTGGTGCAGGGAGCGAGGATGACCAGAGGAAGAGTGATTAAAACATTCGGTTGGTAGAGCTTAGCAGACTGGCTGGGTGGAAACTGGGAGAGCGTGTGATTGCACTCTATAAATGCATAAAGGACATATGTAGTCAGAATATAGAAGAGCTATTTAAGCAAGAATCAAACAAGCACTGAACAAATAAATATATATTCTAAGATGAAAATTAGCAAAAAAGCATTTCTAATTGTTGAAGTGGTGAGATTCTGGAACAGCCTCATCAAAGAGGTAGTTTCAGCAGTCAGAACTTGATGAGTTTATCAGAAGTATGACTATCTGGAGTTGCAGAATAAGGACCCAAGAGTTTCCTTCTTGTCCCAGTTCTTACACTGTGTTTCCTCACTTTCTGACCCAAGCTAGTGGAGAGGAGCCGACAAAGACTTACAAATGGACAGGAACCTTGAACCGACAGTCCAGTTCTACTCAACACACATCCATGTTTTGGCAAGATGAATGGCTATGGCCAAATGACAACGTTCATGGCCGTTGCAATGGCTTTTCTTCAGAAAGCATATAAAGAGTCACCGTCTGACACCAGGGAGTAAACTGTGTGAATCACTGTCTTCCAGTTAAATGTCATCATTGCTGCAGTATCTCAGACAGCCACTTATGGTAGGTATCCTTGGTTGGGGCTCAGCAGCAGAAGCCTGTGCAGCAAAAATAGACACAGGGTCCTCCCTCTGTTATACACACCAAACTGCTACAAATGCAACATTCAGTTGCTAATGTGACAAATGACAAATTCAAACTGTGCTTAACTGATTCAAGCCTATTCTGGAAAGTTTCTCATCGAGGCAGCAAGTTTCCTACCTGCAACAATTTCTGTCACAGAAGAGTCTAAGCAGTAAAGGATCTGGGACAAAAGTAATAGTAATAGAAAATTATCGTTTTCTGGTAAAATACTGAAAACGTGTGTTGTTGATCCTCCTGCCCCCTCTCCGAATGATCATTCCCTGCCTTAAAACAGGTAATTATTTTCTTCCTTTGTCACATGAAAAGTAGTATTTCTTGTCTTGCACCACAGATTTTCAATTCTGATTAAGCTTCAACCCCTATTTTGTGTCAAGAATTGTACTTTCTCAGAACAAAGCATTTTTTTACTGTACACTGTAACTGTGTTTTCCATGACTGAGTAGCAAAATTCTGCAATTCACTCTCAGCATTCAGTTATGCATAATGTGTGGGGGAAAAGCACTGAATTAAAATGACAGAATAGTCTTCAGCCTCTGAATATTATACTAAGCATGCTTTGGCATCTTATATTTAGGGTGAGAGATGTTATGCTCATTTCCTCTTGATGCAATTTAGTTAATAGCCGAATTCAGTCACAAAACCACTTGTAAATAAACACCTTGTTACAGATTACAGCGTTCTCCGTCCGCGTGGCTCTTTGGCTCAGTCTATCAACCAATAAAATCTGCCAATATTGTATATTAACTTCTGTCATGTTCAAGTGTTTTTATACATCAGCAGAGCAGCTTGTAATTTCACCATATAGGCTACCTACTTCTGGATATACAGCACATACCAGATAAATAAGCTGTCCAAAGAAGACTGTTGTATTGGATGTTCACTGCTGGTTTCTTCCCACACTGCCCTCAGATGCAGGAGCTGCCCTGGGAGATGAATGTGCCAGGATAAGTTATCTGGGGCTCATAAAATCTTTTTTAGAAGATTGAAATAAAGTCAGTGCTTGCAGAAGACAAATCAATTGTGACATTTCTGAATAGAGTGCGATGCATTTAATTAGCACAAGACATACTGGCAAATGCTGAATTACCCAATAAATCACTGAATGCTGGAACCCATACCGAGCCGGGAATCAGCTGTCTTTTGAGATGTACAGCAAGTGATAATAGGAAGATCTGGCCATTTCTCCTCCATTTTCTGCTAAATTTCTTCCATTTTGACATTTGCATGCCAGACCATTTTAATTATTTGAAAGTATCAAAGAATTTCTCCAGCCTAATCTGAGAAATCTGTGCCGTTATCTGCATCTGCTGAAGACTGGAACGTGCATCTTGTGATATGCTACAGTTTTGCTTTTCACTCCAAGGCAAATGATGGGAGTTTAGCCTCTAGGAATAAAAGTATTTATCAGAAAAACGTACAAGGCTGCTCCCAAGGGCAAGTGTAGCAGGACCAGGCCCTGTAGCGTCCGCTGACATTGGCCTTGATGTCCTGGGGCCTCCCTGCGTAATGAGCAGAGGGGACTTCAGGCTCGTTACAGCCAGCAAAAGGGGAGCGGATGAGAGGCTGAGCTCCGAGGTATAAATGCGCTCCCTTTCTTGAGGTTCCTGGCCACCAGCTCTCGTACTGTGAAGAGGTCAGGGCTGAAAGCAGCAGCAGGGGTATGGTCACGTCTGGATGCATGTAGGCAGAAGTGCCGTCCTTAACGTGCAATCCCTGTGCATTCGCTATGCCCTCGCAGTGCTGATGGCACTCTGCGTGTGTGGCGGGAGTAATTTGGTAGCTGTTGAACAAAACTTTTATTTACGTATAAGAAATCTGACCAAGTGTTTACTGTGCTCTCACCATGTCGCTATCTGAACACTCTCCTTTCATCTCACTTCCCTGTACTTCATTACAAAGAATTCAGTGGGTAGGTGTAATTTCCCAGAGACTGGGGCACCTAAGGTACTTAAGAAACAAACAAACAAAACCCAAAGGAATTTGTAAGATCCTAAGATATATATGTGCTTTTTGAATATTTTGCATTTAGTATATTCGTATTTATATCATATTCTTGTTTGCTTGTTGCTATACAGCTTAATCACAGCTTAAAAATACATTTATTTAATGGGAAGTGATTCTACTGTTTCGAAAAACTTAGCCTCAGGCTAGACTGAGCTATCTTTAGGAATAAGATATAAAAAACATACACAACTGTACTGTTAATTGTGTGCCTACAGTGATAGAAAACTGCATATGTAATTACAGCCATGGAATAAAGATTTTGCACTCATTAGAAGGTCTGTGATTTTTAGAATTTGGCATTTAATGATATTCCACCATGCAGGGGTGGCCTACAGTCTCTGCCCAGCATCCTCCATTAGGCAAAAGACCAGAACATGGCCTCTTCTCAAGAAGAAATCCAATTGCTTTGGGTGTTGCCAGTATTTTATATTTATTTAAATCTGTGTTTATTGCTAGTATAAAAATAAATATAAATTTAGCTTCAGTACATAGGCCTAATTTCTCTATTTCTTCTGGCTGAATAAGTTCAGTGTAACATTGATGTGAAATATTTCGTAACCCATCCTTCTTCTGTAGGAGCTTATTCTTTTGTGAGTTTTACATAGCCCCATGGTTTTTTTCAGCCTAGTAGTTATCACTGCCCTGTGTTAGATTGTCTAAGCCACTCTACCACTCCTACAAAAAGAGGTACAACTCGGATGACACTTTTGTCTTCTCCTTGTTACTTACAACTGCTTGCCCTCAAGGAATCGGCAGGGTGTCCATTGGGGGTAGTTGAGATTGCCCACAAGTAGAATTGGAAAAAAATAGACTGAAGGGCTTCTAATTTTTGGTTCTGTCCTGTTCACATAACATCAGCAGCCTCCAGGTTTTGAAAGTGAATTTAATTGTAGACACATAAGAGTAATTAGTTTTTGGAATGATTGCTGTAGACAATGGTAATTAGCAAATATATACAATCATTCATATTTGCATAAAATTGCAGCAGAGGAAATTAGGAGCCTTTAAAATCATATCTTAGTAATTTCAAAATGAGAAAACCAAGATTAAAGCAGCACTCTGATAGACGGGTAAAGGATGACAGAGGCAAAATCCTCCTATACCCTCTCTGCCGTCTTGTGCCTAATCCTACAGAAGGCTGAGTTCCCTCAACCTGCGGGTGCTGCAAGGCTTCCTCTTGCCATAAATTTCACGAGTTCTCCTAAGCGTTATAGTCTTTTAAGGCAATGAAGCACATTGATTACTCAATTAGCCATTAAGCAATACACTGCCTTCCCTTTTCTGTGATGAGTGGGTGACATCTCTACTTTGCCTGTTTATGAAGTGTAGCAAGGCCACAGAGTTGGAAACAGATGTGATTTGTATTCCTCTGATTCTCTGTGTCTTTTCCTAGGTTCAGAGCAGGAGAACAATGAAACAAAGTAATTAGTCCTTTGTATTATCCATAAAGATGATTATATCATCACTTCCTGAGGTACTGAGCAGGACTGTTTTCATCACAACACAGTCCACCAAAGACCAAGGACCTAGAAACTCATTACTGTACTCTTGATCTTAGTGTGCTTACAAAACTTTGGTTTCTACAGACAAATAAATGGTTATAAATCGTTAAGCTTTTTTAGTGTGGAAGGACATGTGAATTAACATAAGTAAACTAAGTTGATATACATAAAATAGTAACAGAGGGATTCCAGCTTGGGCTTTTGCTCAGGTTGGGGCTGTCCAAATAAGTGATGCTGCTTTTCAAGCACATCCTCACCTACCTGTCTTCCAAAGAGCGACTGTTAGTTACATCGCTTCTCATGGGCCTCTCTGCCAGGGTGACAACGTGTAGCCATCTCTGATTCCTTGGTCGTCAGCATGGACAAAATCAGAGCTCCTGTCCCAACTCCCCAGCCTTCTACTTCCAGTGTAAAGCTACTTGATTTCGTTCATAGACACTGCTACAATTAATTTTTTAAACTGATTGCAAACCAGCACCTGACTAAAATCCTTTGTGAGCCTCTGCATCCAAAAACACCTGTGGATAATTACACAGACTACTGTCAAAACAAGCACGACCTCCAGCAAGATCACGTCCCTCTTTATCCCCTTCATTCCCCGTCGCTGTGCATGTTGACGAGGCGACCCAGTAAATCCCATTCGGGACCAGCGCTGAAGGTGCTCTGAGAGGGGAGGGGATTTTGATGTTAGCACTGCCTGAATCCTTCCAGTGCTCCCAGCTCTTGGGCCCCGGGGCTTTCAGATCAAAGCCACGGCGTTACTGCAGAGAGCAGAACAGTTTGCCAAAAAGAAAAAGGAAAGTCTGCCAAAAAGAAAGCTTACTGAATATTTTGGGTCTGTGTTAGAAGCATCACCTTCGGTTCTCACTGGAAGCGACTTTGTAGCCCACGCAGACCTGCTTGCCATGGGAGCACCAGTGCCTGTCCCCCTCCCAGCTTTCCCCAGGGCTCCTGCAGCCTGGCCTTAAAACAGGGATGCTGTCCCCAGCCCAGAAAGGGAGTTGGCTTCTGATCCTGGTGAAATGCAGACACAGAACAACAGATCTCTCTGCTGAGCACTTTATCTCACTTTGATTTAAAAACTAATAGTGCTGAGATAAACTACGGGTGATGATTTCCAAAACTTCACTACAGAATTAAGACTATTAGACTGGAGGAGCCAAAAAAAATTTTTTTTGCCCCCTTTTACTAAATCCTAATAAGCCTTTTGTGCCACTTGTGTTACTATTCTGTTCCTCTCCTCCAGATCCTTATGTCATTTATTTTTTCCTTAGTACTGTTTTTAATTCCCATCATGACGCTGGTACTTCCCAGTGGGTGTCAGAAGCACCCAGTTCATTTTGGGCATCCTTACACTTGTGCCAGTGTCATTAGCAAAAATTTTAATCACGCTCCTTCCCAAGACTTGTGCTTTGGGAATTACACCAATAACTTTCTGGTTTCTTTTCCCATTACCATCCCAGTGAATTTCTGAGCAAATTTATGGTTCTTACACCGATTCTGATGTCTTCCAGCTTAACTGTTTCTCATACGGCACCATATGTTGATTTTCTTAAATTTAGGTAAACGAAATTTAGGACATTTCATCATCAATTACCATACAAACCCCCCAAATATCAGCACAGTTTGGCTTTATCTATTCTGGCAAAAAAAAGTATTTCTGTCTTATTTTCTATATGTTTCTATATCTTTCACTTTTCTTTCCTTAAGGATTCTTTCTCAAGTCTTGCATACTGTTGATGGGCCTGGGTGATTTTATCACTTCCTCAGAATTATAGATACTCAATTAATTGATCTTTGATGTGTGGTACATGTCTCACTTGACTGGTTCACTGAAAACCCGTCATGGGGAAATTCCAGTCCCTTCTTTTGCATATGTGGAGCTGTAGGGATTTGGTTTCCACTTTAAATGTGCTAATTTCTAGCTCCCTTCCTTCGCTGGTGTCAACGAGACCCAAATCTGGCCTTTTGTTGGAACCAGCAAGCGACAACGTGTACACAAAGCTGGGAATGCGGAGAGGGGCAGATGGGATTTCAGAGGCTGTTTTTGATAATTTGTCCTTACACATTTGTCCTAGTACACACGAGGCATAACAGTAAGTGAAAGAAGGGAAAATTAATCATATTGCTAACGGACAATTTGTCTCCTGGATGCTCCTGAATGAGGGGGGTCCCACACAGGCTGTTGTCTTTGTAAAATTCAAGCCCTCATGTGGCACTATACGTATTTTGCTCTGCGATATGGAGCTTACCTGCTGCATTTGACTTAGCAAAGCTAATTGTGAGCTTCACTGAGTATTTTCTGGATCATATGCATCTTCATAGTCAACAGCAGTCCTTATCAATTCGCTTTCTGCAATACCTTGCACTAACAAAGAAAAGTGATGCTTTAATTGGTTATATTAAGACTTATGTATTTTATATCTTATATTTATTGCCGCTATCATATCTTCAAAATACCTTTTTCCTTACCACTCCAAATATGAGTTGGCATTTGACAGTATATGTATTTTGGCAGAGATGAGAGCAAGTTAACAGGCTGATGGCATTTTAATTATTTTATTGAGATGGCATTGGCCCAGAATGCTTGTTGGAATTTACAAATGTGCGTTGATTTATATTTTATTTTGTAAACCAGGCCCAAGAGGCTGACTAATTAGAAACATGACTCAAAGCTATAAGGGGTACTTATTGATTCAGATCATGAAAAGACCAGAATGATCAAAAGCAAACATCTATCTCTCTCTTCATCTGGGGTTCAGGAGGTTAAATGCTATTTGTCTCAAATCCCTGGCATTAGCTCTATCTTTGTAATGGAAAAGACAATTAACATCTATATCTATTCAGTTTTAGTATGTACTGTACTGTTTAGAAGAATGTGCTTTTCATAATTCAACCATGCAAAATAAAGTATTATCAACTTGTTTCATTAGGTGGTATTCTGCTTGTTCTCCCCTTAACTTATATTTTTCATTCTATTTATTTAAAGTTTGGAATCTATGGCTTCATTTTAGAAGAAATAACACGATTAGCTAAATATACAGGTTTTGTGCTGCAAATCTAATTTGCATACCATGGCAACATGCAATAACTTCATTAGTTACTTGGGACCAATTTTGAATGGCGTCAACAATTCTGTGTTGCCATAATGCAGCAAAATTGCTAAAATGTTAATGCATTCATGGGGTAGTCACAGAAAAGGCAAAGCAAAAGTGTTTTATACTGTCTGTGCTGCTCCAGGTCTCCACTGCAGCCCGGCTTCAGGACTGAAAAGTAGTGTGTATGTTGTAAACAGATGGAGAATTCAAACTCATCCTGAATGCAGCTGAGAGAGATTGTGTTTTCTGGGGAAGAGAACAGGCAACATCCATACCTGCCGCCTTCTGTCCCGTCTCCTGCCAGGGGGGACCTGTTTTGAGCTGATCTGGGTACATTCTTCTGTGCCACCCAAAGCACTGCAGAGGGACGTTGTGTTTTCATGGGTCTCTCAGATTTTTAGGCAATCCCTTTTTCAGACTGAAGAGCCTAACGTAAGGAATGTGATTAATTTTTAGTATGTAACAAAGCACAGATAAATGTCAGGGTCTTTTGAGTACTCTTCTGTCACTCTGCCTGTGTCGTCTCACCGTGCCACACGCACAAAGCAAAGCTAATTGCATTAGCACTGGGGTGCAGCAAGAAGCATGTTGGAGCTGGGCTTGGAAAGCGATGCTCGCAGTCCCATGCCGGCTGCAATCGTCTGTGCCAAAGCATTCATTACTATGAGCTGGAAATATTCACACCCTCCCACACACAAGGGCTGGATTGAGAAAGTTTCATATTGCAGAGTTACTGAAATTATTAAATAGAAAAACAAAGGATGTCTCATATAGGAGACTAACTGATTCAGGTTTAGCAGTGTTAATGGGAGGCAGGACTTTCCGTTCCAGATCAATGGGCTTCAGTAACGCCTGCCACCAAATCATTGCAATCTCATCGCTGCTCAGTGCCAGAGCAAAAGTTGCTTAATACTCCCAGTGCAGTCCCTGCAGAAGAAAAGAAAAGGTATTTTCTCTAGTGACAACGTTCATAGCCTCAAGTACGAGACCAAGCGTTGAGCGTCCTCAGCGTTCCGTGCTGGCGCAGGGACCTGGAGGTGCCCGGCATGTGGTGCAGTTGCCTGGGATGTGGTGCAGTTGTGCTCTCTGTGCTGCATATCGCTCTCTTCCTCAAAGGTGAGAGCTTCAGGTTGGGGCTGATGGCAGTCACAGGGTGTCAGGCAAAACCTGGTTGGGTGTCTGCCCACGCTGTTCCGGCCCGGTGGGTGACCACGTTAAACAGGAATGGGAGCAAGGGAGGCTGAAGACATGGCGCTGTGGAGTGGTTCAGGGGTTACAGACACTGTTAAATTGTTTCTGCCCCCGTGCCCCGTTACCCCATCCCAGCTTGTGATCAGTTGTGAAAGGCTAAGTCGGGTCAACTCCAGTTTGCTCTGACTCAGCCTTTTGCATGGCAGGGCTGTAAACCACACATACGCAGGGAGCTATTTACAACAAAAAGAAAAAAAGATATCTGGAAACAGCTTTTAAAAAACATGCTCCTATAACCAAATCTGATTTAGAGTGCAGCCTACGAGACAGCTGATTTAGTTGAGCTAATCTAGCAATTATCTCCAGGAAAAAAGTGTTTGTGAATGGGGGATTTAAAAAAAGCTCTCCCCCAGAGGAAAAGAATGGGGAACCACTGCTTGAAGCTTTGTCAAGCAGAGATTTCATTTACAAAGGACTTAAAAGAGACATTGTCATGTGGCCAGAATAGTAGGTTGGAATCATCTAACTAAATGTAGATATCCACGTCTGAGCTGGTCAGCTTGGCTATGTTACAGTCAATGGAGAGACGGTTGATATGGTAAGTAGAGCATAGTGCATGATTCCTCTGTTCCCAAAGGTGTCCAAATTAGATGAATCTCAGTGCTAAAACCACTTGATTCTCACCAGAAAGGACACTCCCGGTGACTAGCTCAGACATGGATCCTTGCATTATAGATGTGTAAAGTTAAGTGAACAAACCCTACTCAATATGACAAATACTTTTTCTTTTTCAAACATTCTTACCATTGCTTTTGTTCCATGAAATATTTGAACTGCAGTGACCTTGCTTCCTTGCCCTTACTGTTTTGTTCTGTACCTTATTCATTTCTTTGGGCTGCAAAGGCTGTCGAGAGGACATTGTTCTTTGCCTGACATACCTACTTACTGCAAAGCACTGTGTACACTGCTGTATAAATAACATCTCAGAAAAAAAATATGAATAATTGAAAAGGATAGAAAACTTTGTTCAGTTGACTGAAATAATCTAGTAGAAGCTATAACAGAACAGAGTCTACTGGGATAAAATTTCCTAAACGTATCTCTTAACGATTAATTTTGGCAGCTCTGAACAGAGTTCTGTAAAGATACAGACAAGTCAACATACAACTTTAAAGACAAGTGGTGAACAACAAGCTAGGGAGCCCTGCTCCAGCTGGAGTTAAGCTTGTTGATGCCTGTTTCTAAAAATGTTCTCTAGCTGGAATTTCCAATAAGAGAACTGGTTTGTAACCTGATGTGAGGAAGAAGACCCTGTTTCCTAATGGACCAAAGGGTTTTATTTTCCATCTCCGTTGTGAAGCCTTTGGCAGCCATGCTTCTGCACTGGGTTGTTTTCTCTTTTCTTGAGTGGTGCTGCTGAACCTGCAACCATTTCTGTGGGGGAGCGCTTACTTGTACCACTGCCTGCTTTGACATGAAGACTGGACCGCGACGATTTTCCATGAAGATGCTTCAAGACTAGGTGAAGATCTAGTCAGGTTTAATTTACATTACACTAGATGGGGGATTAGCGCTGAAGCAAATGATCTTAAAGAGGAGTGGATTGCTCTTTAATATTACTGTAGATTTCTTCTCTCGCCATAGAATCATAGAATCATAGCCATGAACAAAATCAAATAATTTTTCTTTTCCTTTATGTCCTGCCAACAATTTTGGTACAGTAATGAGACTTCCTTTGGTCTTTTTCACCAGTTTTATTTAGATGAAAAACTTGGTGTGCTTTTTATTGCGTACATTTACATTACCTTATATGCTGTGGTTCTCCTGGGGACTCTAAATCTTGCTATAAATCAGGCAAGTACTTTAATAGTAAAAAGTAGTCTACCCCTCATGCATCTCTCACATAGTCATTTTCTTCTCATCTGCTCTAATGCTTATCAGAGATAATAACTGTTAATAATTCCATTAAAAATGTAATTATTTCTTCAACAACTTTAGGAAAAAAGTTATGATCTTTAAGTAATTTAGGGAGAGAATAATTGATGTGGAGAATGCATGTTACAACTAGTCTCTAGTGTAAACCCAAGTCACATGTGGGGAAAGCTCTAAGATAAATTCTTCAATTTCTGAGGTCTATTGTTAGGCACAAAAAGACTTATAAGAGAGCTTCAGCGTACTAGAAAGACATCTTTAAATACTGTGTAGTGACCATACTGAGCTGGATACACTCTATCAAAAAAATCATAATTGCTAGCAAACCTGCTTTTGTATCACTGAGGACACCAACCGGGGCAGAGAGCTGTGGGACTGCAGGACCTGTGTGGCTGAGTAGAGCTTTTGCATTACCGGGGTCCAGAAGATGGGACACGGAAGCATAATTCTTAATTAAGCAAGCAAGTGCCTGTACTTGGTACCAGCTCTGTAATTTTGTCCCTGAAAATTCCCACCTTTGGTACTAGCAACAGTGGGACTCAAGCAACCAGCACACAGCGTGCATTCAGTTGCTTGAGACATGTTCAAGCTGACTTTAAATAAGCCTTTCAAGTAACCATAGTACTAGAGCCGCTGCGGTACAAACTTCACAGGGAGTTGGACACCTGAAGACCTGTGTAGAGTCCCTACTGGTTTTTACAGCTTGTGCAAGGGTCCGGGCTGCTATGGCCTTTGCGTTATATAGATCAAAAAAGCTGACACAAATATATCTACACCTGCAGCCGTTGCACTGGTGACTGAGAGCACCCCAGGGTACACACAGACTCCAGGGTGAATGCTCCCACCTATGCTAGCAGACTGTATTTTAAGGGTTATAGCATATCTCATTGTCTTATTACTTCCCTAATTAAGATTTTGGCCAATGCATGTGAAGCTGGGTGAAGATTTAGATGTACTTTTTTGTCACTTAAGATGATTTTTGGCCTGAGGCTTTGTCATTCTTGGGATATAGACTGTAATTTGTGCTCAAAGACTGGGAAAATAAATGTCTTTGCTCATGAGACAGACACAGAAATGGCAAAAGCCTTTTTGGAGGAGTTGCTTGAAAACCTAAGTGAGAGCTCCTCGCCAGAAGGTGCTGGGTAGGAACTTGCTGTGGAGCAGTAAGTTGCATAGGAAGGAAGTGCAAGTGGTCAGACTGAGAGGAAGAGGACCTTCTATATCAGAAGCTGCAGTGAACCCCCAAACTGACAAAGAATATAGCACCGAAAAAAGAAGGATCTGCTTATGTGGAGTCTTTATTTTCCTTGTCAAGAGGAGCGCGTGAAAACACGCTTTGTTCAAGATGAGACTTTAAAGCAGCAGCAGCCCCAAGAGCTCTACAAGGAGATGAGTATTAATTATCAATTAATGATTAGAGAAACCCCAAGGACTGACTGAAGGAGGTGTCAATTCAGCATACACAGGTGGGACTACTTAGTACATAGGAGAGATGGCATGTCTGCAAGCAGCAGGAGACACCCCTGTCCCCAGGCCCATGCACACCTGGGGTAGATGCAACCAGGCAGGGGCTGGGGCAGAGAAGAGCAAGCCCTGCAGCAACAAGGGCTTAAGAAGAGGAGCAGAGACTGTCCATTTAGAGAGACCAAGTAGTAGTGTGCTGGGTAACTGGCAAATGCAGGCTTTCAGCCTCCCCCTCTTGTGAATGTGCTTACCCCTGCGGATAACCCCATTTTATCATCTTCATATGTTTGTGTAATTTTTGTCTCACAGATAGACAGGGTGTTAGCAAGGCAAATGCTTCTCTGAAAAGTAGCATCTTCTGTGTGCCCATATCATTGCTGTCTTTTTTTAGGTCTAGAGCTGAGCATTTTGTTTTGTTTGAAATAATCACCTCTTCTTTTTTCATGTTTTCTAGTTTTGAGTTGAATATAGTCATTGCGGGGGTGGGACTAAAAGAGAATTTCCTTTTGTTCTAATGACCCGTATTTCTGTAACTATTTTCTGCCTGTGGCTGTCTTGTTGCAAACAGACTCAGCCCTTCTGTATTTGCTATAAACTGGGCCATGAGATCACATCACTGATAAAGCCCTTCAACCTTTGCAGACTGTGACGGTTGCTACTCTACATTAGACCTTAAATTGTAGCTTTTCACTGGTCGTATACCCTTGAGAAACATATATATATATATAACTTGTGTCTCTTATATACTTTTGAAGCATTCATAAAGAACTAAGAGAGCCAGTACAAGTTTGTAGATTATCTATTACTGTAAGAATTTTATAGGATGCTGCCTGCTCATAAGAACACATGAATTCCCTCCACGGTAAAAAATCCACACATTTACATACAAAAGACAGCCAGCAAGAAAAAATGTTTTGAAAAAAAATCTGCCCAGGATCAGACTACCACAGCTCTCTGCCCTCCCTTTCTCCTGCTTCAGGTTCCCCTATGTTCTTGGTTAAAAGTACAGAGCCTGAGAGTCCAGCTGATCTCCGTAGCTGGATGGGAGTCTTTTGCAGTGCAGCACTTAGAGCGATGCACTGAGCCCTGGGGCTGCTGCCCCACACCCTGAGGCATCCCTGGAGGAGGACAAGCAGTAACTAGCCTCGGTGACCATCTGTCCCCCTGCACTTCCCAGCCATGGGGAAAAGCACTACGTGGAGACACAAGCTGGGGTCATGTCTCAGTGCAAGGCAGCGTCTCCTGAACAGCAGTTCCTCCAAAAGGTGCATGTCCCACTGTCCAGCATGTTGTCCTCAGCTCCCCCTATACACTGACAATGCATTTATTTAGGTAGGTATCAAAATCAAACATGCAATAAGGACAGGCCAGTCATACTTATGATTTAGTGTAATTTTCTTGAAATGAAGATAATAGTAAAGTATCAGCAAAATATGAAATCCAGTGCTTTTTGAAAGTGTTTGGCTATTCACCGGTGTTCATTTTAATTCTTAATTCTGGTCTGTAGAAAGCTGATCACTCCTGGCCTAGAGTTATACTAGAGTTCTTATAAGAAAATAAACTCAAAATCTTGCAGCTATGAAAAGCTAGGTGCTTATTGGGAACATTATAACTGCTACATTTCATATAGCTGCTTCATCATGTTCCTTATATTGGGCAGTGATCCCCCCGAGACTTCTCTCATGCCAAGGCACCTCAAGTGTGTTGGAGGTCAGTCTGACCTTGCGGAACTCCCTGCTAGCAATTTTTCTTGCCAAGATCAAGGTAATCAGCATCTGGAGGTACCTCTCTCACGATTGCAAGAAGATACTGTAGTAACTGTATAGCGTGTTGTTAAAGCTGAGAAACAGATGAATCATCCTGATGGATCACTGAAATAACATATCAGTATTTCAGTTGATTTGGGTAACTTTATGTGGCACGGTGGTGTACTGTATAGGTTTATGTCCACTAAGCTGTAATTACGTACCACGGGATGACCACAGTAAGACTATAGTCTTATGATCCCTCCTGTGCACACAGGTCTGTTAGCTTCAGCAGCAGTTTCAATGCACACGAAGGGCAGTGGGTGGCTCCTATTTTTAAATGTCAAAGAGCTCCTAGATCCTAGACCGAACAGGGGTGGTGCTACTGTTCATGAATCAGATTCATGGACAGAGCTGTCTAGTGAAATTCGGACCTCCGCAGGCTGTAAATGATTCTGCATATTGCCATCTTCAGTGCATGGCATTATCCATATATGGAAAAAGTAGTTAAAAAATTGTATAAACAGATGAACTGGGAACGCTAAATGATGACAAATTGAAAGTTAAGTGCTAGTGGGAATATTGGAGGATGTTACTAACCAGCTTAAATGGCAAAAGTTTTCATGTATGATAAGATGCCAAAGTGAGTGGGTGACAACGGAGGTCCAAATGCCGGCAGGAATTATTAATGTTAATCTTGCCTTGAAAAGTACTTACCAAACATTTAAAATCATGTTTTCACATTCCCCACTTAACTGCAATCCCTCCCGGCTGATTTCCATTCCAGATAAATTGGCAGATTAAATGGATGGGTTTCCGCAGTATTGGGTGTTAGTATGTGTTATTCATAGATATTTTCCTTTCCCATCTGACAGCCTCCATAGCTATGGAACAGGTATCCTTCAAATACAGTTAATCTGTCTCACTGTATGTATCCCTGTTTTTCAGTTGGGAAAAATGATGGAGTGATCCTAGGCTAGGCTGACTCTTGCTGTTGCCAGTGGGCAATTTCTCACACAATACAAGTGTTTTTATTGTCTCCAGCTTCACTGGGAGTTGATGATGCAGAAGCTGCCTCAGAGTGGTTGATCACACAGGACGTTGGGGGCAGGTTCAGAGTAGTATCTGAATCCTTCAGGCCTTCTGAATCCATTGGTCTTCCAGAGACCTGCACCACCTTAAATCCCCTCAAAATACCTGTTTCTTCCACTACTGTGCCATACAGCATCACAGAATGCATCAGGTTGAAGGGGACCCTGGAGGACACATGGTCCAGTGCCTGGCTCAAAGCAGGACTAACTTCAAAGCTAGACCAGGTTGCTTGACTGCCCAGTTGTATTTTGAGTATCTCCAAGGATGGAAATGCCAGAAACTCTCTGGGTAGCTTGTTGCAGAATATGTTTACTCTCACTATGAAGATACTTTTCCTTATGACTTATCAGAATTTCCCTTGCTGCAAGTTGTATCCATTGCCTCTTGTCATTTCACAGTTCATCTCTGGGAAGAGTTTGGCTCCATCTTCTCTATATCCTCCCATTAGGTAGTTGAACATGACAATAAGATCTTCCCTTAGCCTTCTCATCTTCAAACCAAAAAAATCCAATTCTTCCGGTCTCTCTACATATTTACACACCTGACTCATGCTCCCACTCCCTAATCTTCTTGATGTCCCTCCTGTGGAATCTCCAGTTTGTTAATGTCTTTGCTGTACTGGCAAACCCAAAACTAGGCACAGCACACCAGATGTCATCTTACAAGTGCCAGAGAGAGGGAGATAAGAACGTCCCTTGATCTGCTGGCTTGCTGTTTGTATGCAGCTCAGCACATGGCTGCCCTCCCTGCCTCAAGAAGACTCGTGAAGACTCAGGTTCAGCTGCCTCTCCACCATCACCCACAGCTGGTCCCAGCTGGTGCTGTTGCAGGGGGTTATTGCATCCCAGATACATGGCAATATAGGGATTTGTGAGCTAGCTCAGGTACAGTCATGGGTCAGTCTGCCTTTTGAGTAAAACTGGGTTGGGTTAAATTTGTTGGTGTAAATGGTGTGCTAAGGTGGTTGTGGTACCTCTCCCACCGTACATAGAATCGTAGAATCATCTAGGTTGGAAGGGATCTTTAAGATCATTGTGATAAGATATGCAGTGTAGTTCACAACTTTTTTTTAAATTATGTAGGATGAAGTGAAACCCTCCTTCACTAAGACAGACAAGGACTAATTACAATGTAGAGAGGGTTTAGACTTATCTGTTGAACCAGGTTCACAGTCTTTTACTAGTGAAATGAACACACATAAAAAATGCAAGTGAAAAGGAGGGAACACATGAACTACAAAGCCCCCTTTCCTTCCCTTCCAATTTTCACAGGAACATCCAGACAGGAGGTAAACTTACCTCTGTTTGGCCTCCATCACAGAGCAGAATGGGGTACGAGACAGCAGTGAGGCAGCATCACCATTGTAGCAGTGGGGCAGGATCTCTGTAACATGACAGCCCCCAGTGCCGTGCTGGTGAGGCTCTGTGTGGGTGGCACTAATGTCAGTGGGCAGCAGCAGGCAAGTCTGTGGCTCTCCACCTCCTCCTCCCAGAGCAAACATACCAAAGGCAGCGACATACTGTCAGGCAGGAGACATCTGTTCTTAAGAAATTAAAATAAAAAGAAAGCGTATGGTCTGAAGAGTGCCGAGAGCAGTCCTGGTCCAGAACTGAATGGGACAGGGCTTATGTGTGTGGATTGATATTGCATGACAAGGATCATGAATTGCCTTTTAAGGAGTAATTCAAATCTTGCCAGCTTGGTAGGCAATGTTTTTACAATGAGTTGAAAGCAGATCAAATATTAGACCAGCTTATAATTTCTCTGCCAGTTGCTGTGGTTTTACAGTCTTTTATTTCTGGGTTGGTTTTTTTTCAGTTTTAGTTTGGGAGGCTGTATGTGCATTTCTGTAATTGAAGTGAATGGCAGATGACTGGCTAAATTCCTTTAAGAGAGTGCTCCCAGAGACACAGTGTCAATAAACTGAAACATGCAGGATTATAATTATCTGCAATCTGTCTAATATAATAATAATTTAATATGGGTAGGCACAGAGGGTCAGCTCTTTAGTTCAAATTAGCATGTCTCCATTGAATTAAATGGATCTCTGCCAGTCTTCAGCAGCTGAAGAAGTAGCTCAGTATTTTCAAGCAAATTGTGATTTCAAATCGACAGTTCACCTTAGAAGTGTTTACCAGTGGTACATTCAGACTTCATCACAGAAGAAGAAATGCCATTCTCTGTAGAGTGATTTGCTACTTCTTTCTGTACAGCAGCCTGGAAGCATCTGTGAACTCGCAGTGGTGTTGAAAGAGGTATTCACCAATGCCAGAAAGTGAATGCTGATCTTTACCACCAGTGAGACGCTAAGTGAGGTACAATTTAGTAGAAGGAATTAGTAAAACAAGACAAAACTCTTCTCTCCCATGAATGCAGAAGTGTTTTCTGATTCCCAGAACACAACCTGTGTTGATTGGATGACATGACATTAAAACTGCTGACACGCTCGGAGATGGGCTGCTTGTTTACAGTGAATTGAAATTCAAATCCATATTGTCTGAGCAGGGCTGGCTGCAGACAATTTCTTATTGTTTTCCTTTCCCTGCGCCATTTCTCCAACGATGCTTTCCCCCAAGAAGTACTGGCTTCTGCTAACCACACAAAATATGTCCGTGAAGCAAATTCAGAAGCGTGTGCTGGCTCAGGGGCTTTATGGTCTTTATGATCCATTAAAAACTTCACGGTTTTACATTTTTTGTTTTTAGAAGGTAGATCTCTAATAGACCGATCATCTGAATCACACAGAATCACACAGAATCACAGAATGGCCAGGGTTGGAAGGGACCTTCAGAGATCTTCTAGTCCAACCCCCCTGCCAGAGCAGGGTCACCTACAGCAGGTTGCACAGGACAGCGTCCAGGTGGGGTTTGAATGTCTCCAGTGTGGGAGACTCCACAACCTCTCTGGGCAGCCTGTTCCAGTGCTCTGCCACCCTCAAAGTAGAATCTGAAGAGGCCGGTGGGCTATGGGTTACGCTGGGCCATGCCAAAACCTGACAACTCCGCCTCCTGGTTGTTGGAAGGTGAACAGAAGATCCGTTTCTGATGTTGTTGTGGTCAGGAAGGTACCAAAGATTTGTGGCTGAAAGCATTGCAGCTAGTTCAGAAAGAAAATCCTAAGCTAAGGTACTCACTGTTTTACTGATTCATAACACTTGATTGTCGTACTTCACAACCCTGTGTTACTTAGAGGAAACAAGCTTCAAAAGACAGCAATCAGTTTTGAAATAGGCCCAAGACAATTGAGCACGGTTAGAAACTTCATAATTGTCCATTTCCTGTAAATGACGGAAATGGAAGATAATGCTGGGTCTGTACAAATTGAAGTTTTTTATGATTTAATGCTTTTTTTCATATTGGAACTTCCCATACTACTTGCTGTTGTGTGAAATGTGGTATTTATTCCATCATCCAAATAAACACAACTTATTTATGCAAGCACAGCCTCAGAAAAGCCTTTAAAGCACTGCCTCAATGTGAAAGGCATGCTGTGCAATTCCGTGTTATGATAATATACACCAGGCAGTGGAGACCATTCACTCTTTGGAATTCGTGTAAAGGACACTGAAGATAGGAGGAAGCTCTCTGACGACTAACCTGTTTGTGCACGGCTGCAGAACACAATCTGGAAGAAGAACAATGTTGCATCATGCAGGATATGGTAGTTTGGAAGAAAAGCTTTGTCTTGCAGCGAGACAGGAAAACTGCTGAGGTGTTATATGGCCAATGTGCATTTTGTCATTATGTCTGAAGATAGTGATGATGTCTTCCTATCCTGCTGGAAAGCTAAAGCTTACATTGCTTTTTGCTTGCGAGCTAAGTTTATTTGAAAGAAACAAAAAGATCTATATGCCTTAAGAAAAAGAGTAGCTTCAGGGCGTAGGCCTATAAAATACTGAGCAGCTCAGAAAGGGTTTATTGGGAATGAATGATGACTCTGACACTTCCACTTACAAGATCTAAGAGACATATAATTACACCAGCAGGCAGGAAGTTCAAAACAAAGGAGGTGGGTTTTACAGACGATGCAGATCATCTTTGTAAGCCATTGAGCCTGGATTCTGTGAATATTAAGAATTTACACAGCGTCAAAAACACAACTAGACAAAATCATTGAAAAGGACCCATCAGCATCCATTAAACGCAAAGGCAACACCTCTTGTTTAGAAAGTCTCTGAGCTACAATTTTTTTGGAGTCAGGGAGAGAACTCAAGGGAAATATAACTGCCTGCTTCCCTTGCTTTGGTATTCATCCATTGCTGACCACAGTCAGGGACAGGATGCAGCGCCCAACAAACCTGTGGTCTGCCTCAGTAAAACCAGTCTTGCATTCTTATGTTATGCTGTATTACTGGATAGAGTCTCAAAATTACTGTAAAGACACGTTGGAACTCAGAGGGACAAAGGGCTGAAGAACCTTTCTGAGACCCATCTCTTGACTGTAATTTGGTTGTTCACTGGAGTGGTATTTTATACCATAAAAAGTTACAGGTCTGGACCGCAATTTATGTATGCAATCTTTGCTGAAATCTTAAGGTATTTTCAGAGGCTTGGTAACAGTTGAACAGGAACCTCGCAGTTTCCCCAGGATCTTCCAAAAAAAGATCCATGGCATGTACAGAAGTTTTAAAATGGAGCATCCATTTGTATGATCCTCCTTCCCTGCGCTCCAAACCAACAAGACAGAGTCGCACTATAAATGTCAGATCAAGCTAAAACAACTTGCATTATCTGAGGTTTGCATATATGTGATCTTGTCAAAGGAAAGCCACAACAAGCTTCATACAACAAAGGACAGAGTGAGCTCCTTATGCTGTTTGTAGTGGGAGCAGCTAAAGCCTCATCCCTCCTATAAAGACAGTATGTTTAAAGAGACTGGGAAAGATGCCCATGTTCTAGCATTTTTTTACTTGCCTGTGTTAAACAGAAAACAAGTTATTGCCACAGTAAGAAACCAGGCTTTGAAAATGGTAGAAACATGTATCTTGGACCTGTTATATATACATATTTTTATCAGTCCCTACAGGAGAAGAAAGCATATTATGATATGATTACCCACAGTGAGGAGGTGCTGGAGAGCTAATAGCTCTCTGTCTTCTTGAGCTTGCAGAGCTCTCCACTGCACTCTGGAGACTCTTCTCACTCTGTGCTCTTTGCCTTCCTAAATTCAAACCTATTGTCTCAAGCAGAAGTTACGCTGCAAAGCACAAAAAGGTATTTTAATGAAATGGTTCAGGCTAAATTGCTGACTGCAGGACAATTCTGCAGCTTCACAATAGGAATTGTAGGGTTCCTGCTGCCTTCTTAACTGCATGATAAATTGCAGACCTCTTGCTTCTGTGCCACAGGCTCAGAGAGCATTGTGTGATCACCATTGCTTTTCTGATTTATTTTTCATGCCTACTGGTGCCCATATAAAATCTCTATTTATGCTTGGGCTCCCTCAATTTTTTTCATGGATTATATAGTGCAACAATCAGATTGGCAATTAATGTAAACATATATCATGGATGTGATGTGAATTATATTTTAATTCTCTCTGTCCATTGCATCTGTCATCTCAGTTTGTGCAGTTGCTGTAGCTATGAGGCTATTAACTCTATCAGCAGGACTCTCCAGAGAGCAGTTTGCTCAGGTTTGCGTAAGGCCTGGATCTGCAGAATCATTTTATACATATAAATGCCAAAATCTTCTGTTTTCATCCAAAGTTTTCACAGTATTATACTGCGCAGGGCAAGGTGTATGCACCTGTTGTTTTACTGTTCTACTGTTGTTCTACCTGTTGTTTATTATGGCTGAAAGCTACCCTCAAGCACATACACAGGGGCTTGTTTTCACCCAAATCTCTGTGCTGAGTGTTTCCTATTAGCTCTTTGAAGAGGTCCTCAGGGGCATCGGGGAGTCCAGCTCTCACCACTGTTTAGGCACAAGGAATTGGTGGAATTTTGATTATTGGAATATCACACTAGGGACCTTAGCCAAAGTCCACTGAACTTAACAGAAAGCCTGATGCTGGCTAAGTTAAGATTTGGTTCTGAGTCAAGAGTGAAGACCTTTGCCCTGAACACTGTGAAATCTGAATCGGTCAGATTAAAAAACAGCCAGAGTAAGAAAAATAAGAGAGTAGATATGAGTATGTGGCTACAAACATGAGGGCGTATATCAGATCCTTTCTGTGCTAGCGAGAAACTGAGCTAGCTATAGTCTTCTCCTAAGGCTTGGTCTTGCTGGGCTATAGGAGCCATCTGATGCCTTCTACTCCTCAGTAAAGTGATTGAACATTTTTGAGCCTACAGAAGAAACCCCATCAATGATTCCTTTCTGAGAAAGTTATCCAGTTTTTAATCTTTTTTAGTATGTGCTTCAGTGGTTCAGTTAAATGTTTTTAATCAGGTTGTCATACTGTATCAAGTAACAGAACCTGCGGAAATCTAAGTGTATTATGTCAGCTGTCACTTTTTATTAACTAAGCTTGTCAAAAATGCTAGCAATATTTCAGTATTAAATGCTAACGTTTAAAAATTTATATTTAACAGGGATGCTATTGTTTTCATTAAAGCATGTTGTTAGTGTTCCTTATACTTGCATCTTACATTGTACTTCGTAGAATCACAGAATGGTTTAGGTTGGAAGGGACCTTGAAGATCACCTAGTTCCAACCCCCCTGCCATGGGCAGGGACACCTCCCACTAGACCAGGTTGCTCAAAGCTCCATGAACCTGGCCTTGAACACCTCCAGGGATGGGGCCTCCAAAAATCCCCCGGGAAATTTATTCCAGCGCCTCACCACCCTCATAGCGACAGATTTAAACCAGTCTTTAACAATAACATACAACATATATGCCATGCTCAATCGTTCCTATGATTTTGCTTGGGATCATTGCTAAGCTAACAAGCCTGCAGTCAGACATGTAATACCTTTTAGTCTTTGGAGTCTTTGCCCACCATGAACACCTTACCTGTTCATATGCATGCATCAGACATTGTGCAGCATCAAACACGGAGTATTATAATGAAAAAGATACATCTTGGTGAAGGTTATAATTTTCTGCATGCAAAAAATTCAGCTCTACCAAAAGTGTCTGCAAGTGCTTTTACAGATATAGCGAAGATAAACACAACACAACTTCTAAATTTTGATGCAGCCTCTGGCTCTGAACTCCCACAGTTAACACAAGCATCATTCGGTGAAGTTAAGGTATGTATACATTGGTTAATATTTACACAGTGCTTTGAAGATACAAACTATTGAAGTCCTAAATAGTATTCAAACCTACGTAAAGTTGCTGGTTTAGTACAAGCACTAGAAATGTAGACCACCTGAGCTGATATAAAACCTCAGTAAGCAAGAGAGTACCTCTAGTTCAAAGCTGATATTCGAGTGTGATAGACAGGGTCCTGGTTTATTGAGAGACCCGGTAATACCTTAAAATTAGCTCGCCATTTATGAAACACTGATGTCTAAGTTGTGGCATGGTTACAAAGAAAGGACATACAATGACACTGAGCAATTGAAGCAAATATGCTATAAAATAACAGTCCTAAAATAGTAAACGTTGCAATGAATTATTGAAGTTGCTTATTTTAACATTTTATTTACTGAATTTTGCATTAAAATTACAAATCATCAACTCACATTGTGTTGTCATTGAATCTGGTCTCCCTGAGATTTGCTTTGTTCCCATTCAGTCTACCCAGTTGGTTAACATAATCTTGGCTGGTGACCTTTTTCTCATTACACCCCTATGATTCATGGCACTGACTCCCTTTTGCCCATTCCTTCTCATTTGAATTTTCTTGGCTGTGCCTGCAAAGCTTTGCAAAGCTCCAGCACACCATGAATCTCTCATCATGTGTTTTCCCATATGCAACACCTCTTGTCCTCCATGTCCCAGAGTGCTAAGTTACTGCCTTCTTTCATTTAATTTTATCCCTGGCACTCATCTTCCTTGCAATACTCAAATGAACAAAAAAAAAGCTTGGTAAAATGAAATCCCATCCCAAATGAATGCCCAGCATATGCCATCTTTCCTGTGATTGTTTTCATACTATATAATTTTTCACATACTTCTGCTAAAATATCTAGCACGGTTGCATGTAGAGGTCAGTCAATGGATTCTTTAGCATGGTGACAAGTAGAGACTACTGCTGTGACATGTCCCAAATGGACCAGGACTTTTAGATTAAATTCCTTAAAGTGAACATCTCAAAAGGGAGTAATCTGTAATGCTAAAAATGGAACACTTCAAACAAAACTTTTTAGACAGAGTGAAAGTACAAAAGTATAGAATCATCTCTACCCGTACCCTTCTGAATTTCTGGGAAAAGGCCGTATCTTTCTATTGCACCCAAGGAAATAACACTGGCCCAGCTGCAGTATGGCATCCCGGTTTGTTCTGGCTTCTGTGTATCCCCTTCCATGTCTAATCCAATGCCTACCTACAGCCTTTCATGTAAAACATGATGTAATAAACACACAAAAGTTAGAATCATCCATTACAATTTCAAAGAGAACCTGAGAGAGCAGTTCCCATGTAGAATCCCTATATCATCTTCAACATTGTTTCTGACTTCCGTTGAGGTTAAAGAAACTTCATAAGGCTAATTCCTTCTGGGGCAATGCCACAGCACAGGCAATCCTGGCAGCAACAGCGTAAGCAGGGTCTGTCTTCTCTTGCGGCTTGCATGCTTTATATTCAAAGCTACTTATTTATAACATTTCTTATATGAATGCTAAAATAGTATCTGCCGTTTTTAAAACAACACTTATCTGTTCTGGTGAAATCTTTTTATTTCTGAAACTACCTACCTTGTGAACGTAGTCATACTGCTGGCAACGACAGCTGTGGTTTGACTCAAGTCACACTAGCAACAGTGTTTTGCCATTACCCCTCACTTGCCTTTTTCTCCCTGAAACTTCTCCCGATAGATGAAATTTTGGATATTTTCAAAATGTCGGTTCAGTGGCTGCGTAATTTTGAGACCGTCGGTGATACCTGCCTACTGTCTGAATGGGGATGCTCAGTTGACTGTACCTAAGCACAGTGTTCGCTGCCGTTACGTGTCCCTAGAGCAGCCCGCGTGGGAGGAGAGGCTGCGCTGCTCATCAGTCAGGGCTAGGCACATGTTTAGCTTTAGCTACAGATGTATAGTTGACAAGCGACACCGTTAGACCTGCTACCTGTCACTACCTGCGTCTGAGCTTCACCCTGCTCCGGGAAGACACAGGCGGTGCCAGACAGGGAAATGGAGTGGGAGCTGCGCCCCATCCCAACGCCCATGTCTAAGAGCCAGGCTTGTTCAGCTGGAGGAGACACCTGAAGTGGGATGCAATTGCTGTCTTCAGCTACCTAACGGGGTTAGAGGGAGGGCAGTCAGACTCCTCCCCAAGGTCAGCAGTGAAAGGAAACCTTCACACGTTGCAGCAAGAGAAATTCTGACCAGATGTAAAGGGAATTTTTTTTCTCTAAGAGTGTGTCAGTTATTTTGACTGTAAAAGAGATTGGGTGAGTCATGCCATAAACGTGCTTTGGAGGTCACGCCTTCCTCTCCACTGGCCCTACGGGGGAGCTGGGGTGAGCCGTTCAGCTGGAGGTGGTTGCACTGCAAACAACAGCTGTACCGCAGGAGCGTCTTGGCTACCCTGCTTGGAATCAGCCAGCTGCTTGCCTTTGTGCCTTTAAGGTATTTTAGGTATAATAATAGCTTCCTTAATATTTACTGTGCTCTTTTTAAGGACACATAAAGTGGAATCCATACATTTCTGGCTTATTGTTGTAAATGGGCATGTGTTTGACATAAAGCAAATGTTACTATATTTATTTTTTTTCTATTTCTTAAAATGGCATTGCTTTTCTGTTGGGCTTGAGATCTTGTCGTCATTAAAAGAAAATCCAAGGGTTCAGGTAATCATTCCTAGGCTGTTTCCATTTCAGGCTAATGATGGGGAAGAGCAACTACAAAGGTAGAGTGCAATTTAATACTGCTGCCGAATTCTTCAGGTTTCCCTTATAGAATTGTTTATGCTCTCTTGCGAATGATTCCCTGGAAGGTTAATCAAAATAATGTCAGTGTGCATTTTCTTCTTTGGTCCAGCTATCTGTGCCAAAGCAGTAGGTTTTATGGGGAAAAGCCAAGACACTTTTCCAAATGTAATACCTAACATCAAGGCTTTCAGTGTCTGAGAGTAAGAGGAAGAGGACGTGCAGATGCTGGCCTCTGTGATGTAGGCAGTTAACTTGGCACGGTCTTATTCTGGTAGGATTCCACTCTTGGTGGGATGCTTGCAAAATCTGTCAACCTAGATGGATGCTCAGTGCTAAATAAGCTTTGTTTACTATTTGTCTGTTTGCTAGAAATGAGACGAAAGGCTCTTTGATCACCTTCTGGCCAAAAGGCAGTGCTCGAGTTTTCTGTGCAAAGATCATTTGGAATCTTAGTTAACGTTCTCTGAATCATATAGAAACAAAAATAAATATTGCAATCCCACAGATACTTAAGGGCATGTGAAATCTGGTTTATGTGAGTGTCCTAAAGACTTCTGTCCAAGGTGGAACAAGGCAATGCCTTCTGTGCCTTTTGTTTCCAAGATAATTTTTTTGCACGACCTCAACCAGTCCTCTTGACAGAATGCAAATCCAAGAAAGTTCTCTTTATAGTATTTGGAATTAAGTGCTGCACGGATATTTTGTTAACATCTGTCTGCCTCAGTTTAGGGAACAGAAACTGATTCATCTGAGGAAGCTGCTGGCAACTGACATACAGAAAAGCTGAATTACAGCCAGCATCAGAATCATAAAAATGTGCTGTTTTGTTCAGAGGGAAGAATTTTGTCATTAGCCATGCCAAAACCTGCCTTCGTTGACAGAAATGGATGAGAGCACATTATCTTATCTCAACATCCAGTTTACCAGGTCACACACTGGCAGAGTCCTAATCGCATCCCTGATCCTGCAGAGATGACAAAGCCAAGCTTGTTCCTGGCTCAGGAGAAGCTTCTCTATGTGAATGTCTTCGAAAACGAGGCATGTGGGCACCCTCTCTCACCGCAACAGGCAGCCCTTGTGGGGAACCCCCTCTGTGATACCGCTTTGTTTTCCTTTTCATCCCACTTTGGAGGGGCTCTTCTGTTGAGGAGATGCTATCTGGAGACAGCAGCAAGGGCTGCTACTGTGGCTGCTCACTAGCCCCACCTGAGACTCCCCCGCGAAGTCCTCCACGGATAAAGAGGTTGCCACCCCAAAAAGCCCATCAGGTGAGAGATGTACCATCAGGAGCAGGAGAGGCCAGAACTGCCCAAACTGTGGCTGAGAAGGGGAATTTTTAAGGGCAATATTTTCATGAACCAGGCCAAGGGAAAGCAGTCCTATCCTATCCAGCGTAGCAGTCATTAGAGAACTCTCTGGAGTCTCCATAGCCTGGGATTTTGCATTAATTTCTTCTGAACGTTTCTGGATTATTTTAAGAGGGTTTTTTTCTGACTCATTGGTGCTGAGGCCCTACTTAGTAACACTGCAAATACTGAAATGAGAAAAAGAGGAGGAAGAGTGGAAAAGTCGTGTCTCTCCTAACTTTTTGTGCTTTGTCATTTTGGAAGGTGCCTCAAGTGCTTTTTTTTTTTTTTTCCCTCCTCTCTGCAAGTTGTTTATACCTTCTGGGAGAGACTCTTAACAGAGGAAAAACAATTAGATGGCTCTGGGAATGTTGTCAGGAAAATACTGCCTTCTCTTGACTCTGTGAGAGCAAATGTGCAGCTGAGCCTGCTAATGTGGACAGATGCTCGAACAGCATCTTTAGCACACGTGATAAAAAATGAAAGACTGCAGCGATTCAATAGCTCAAACTTTTATTCAAACAAAGGCATTTGTTAAGTATTATACCGCAGTTAAAAGACATTTGGAAGTGATAGGCAAATAGCTTCAGTCAAGAAATAATAAAGCTATAGGTTCAAGTATTATCAGGCTGTGTTGATCTCAGGAGAACCTACTCCCTCTGGTTTTGGCTGGTTACCTCTGCCTTTGTTACTCTATTGCTTGGCTCTCACATGCCCTTATATCCAAAACTTAAATAAATACCAAAGATCTTTTCAATTGTCTTTTGGAAGATTTGCAGGCAACAGGGAATTTAGAAAATCTATCAGCCTATGTGGTAAGGATGTGTTTGCAATGATCCATTGAGTATTTACTTTTGCAAAAAAGGTTCAGACAACACAATTATGCACCTTTGCTCTTACATTTAACAGTTCATTAGACTGTACAACAAAGGGATCTCAAGCTGTTTGCATATTCATTTTCAGGTGTTCTGTAAGAAACCATCTAAAGATTTAAGGAAGGGCTGCAGTAATTCATTGAGTGCTTCCAGATGCTTTGAATTTTTGAAAAAAATTTAACAACGTTGTATGAGGGTACTAGTTTTTACTACTGTTACACATATTGATGAAGCTCAGTGTTGTCATGAATGACCTTGTACTTCTGGAAACATTTTTAGGAGAATGTCTTCGGTCCCTAGAACTTTCTGATGACCTTCTGCATCAACTGAATTTCTTAATATGCGTTACGCTTCCGTTATTACATTTCCATTTTAAGTTGACATGATGGTAGAGACACAATGGCTCAAATCAAACATGTTCCACGCTGATGTCATTTTCAGTGTCCTGAGGATATTATAGTGGAATAAAATAAACATTTTTTGTTAAATTATACAGCTACTCCCATACCCTCTGCATATGCAGGTGTGAAGAGCCCAGAAAGAAAATATTTATAGTAATACCTTATTCATCCACATCCTTTAGAAACGCTCTAAAAAAAAAATTGAAACAAATCAGTATTCCTCTTTTCCTAAGCATTTCAAGGAACTTACAGGAGTCACGTTGGGCTGTCCCATGATGCTAAGATAGCAACATTGTCCACATATGCTACCAAATATTTGCCGGCGTATACTAGGAACAGGATACAGTACAATATTAGTCTGAAATTGTTGAACCTGAATCACCAAGCCAGAGCAGGGGCAAGACAATGCAGTCTTGCAGAGTGCTGGGTGCCTCCTTGAAAGGTGGAGCACAGGGGTGAGGCCACGAGCACAGTGTGGGTCACGCTCAGAGAACTGGCAGGATGAATCCTCTATGATATGAACTGGCCATCTCGAGATGGTTTTATTTATTTTACTAAAAACTTACCAAATAAACCAGTTCCCAAAGGAACCTCTTGTTATTACAGACTTGAGAAATGGTAAGTTTCTGCTCTAACTAGGAAAATATGAATAAATAGAAAGGACACAGTGTAAAGTGAAGGGTCAAATGCATGCTGTTCAAAACTTTCTTATCAGAAAGCAGGGCCAGACTCACAGCTGCTGTAAATCACTGACTACCCTGTTAATCACCTGAAGCTCATTTGCTGCAAAGGGCCCTGTGTTCCAAAGGATGATGTGTGGCAGTACTGTGCTGTAACTAAAAGTTTTGTTGCAATAAGGGATAAATCTATAGGGTTGTGTTCCTGCAAAAGAGTAACTTTTGAGTGATAGTTCCGTAAATGAACCATTATGACCATGAGTAAGAAGATTTGGAAAATCAGAGAGAGGGGAATTGTGATCTGCAGGCAATAGATGCAACTGTCCTGAGGACACCGTGGTCTCTACTGACCTTACAAAAATCAGAGTAAGCACACAAAAATTTGGCAGTTTTAATCCAAAACTGCATTTTGCCCTCTGTCTTCCATGGTTTTGCATGGTTCATTTCAGAAAACAGTAACCTATAGGTGGCATTCAAGGATAGCAAATTACTCCGATTTTTGCACACATGTATAGTGCTGCCACACTTGGTCACACAGGAACGTTATGAATGTGCTAATTTTTCATAAGCTGTGAGTATTACAGTGTCATTCTCAGTGGGACAGGCTGGCCAGAACGGGAAATGTGCTTGCCCTACTGTGGTTCCCAGGACCTGTCAGCTGCCTTTGTCCACTAACTTCTGTGCCACACTACGGCCCCTCCTTTTCTAACTTGAGGTGCTGAATTGGCAAATGGGCTTGATAACTCGGGGTGCCAGGCAATGGCATGAGCTGAGCTTTCCCCTGACCTGGGGCGGGGTGAGTTGTGCTAGCAATGCCGATGTACCCTCTGTCTGCAGACTGCTTCCTGGAGGGGAAGGTCTCTGCAGACTGCAAGCCCCATCTGCCAAACCTGGATGTCACCGGCAGTGCTGTGCTGAGCTGGCACTGGGGTGGGCAACTCACAGGTGCCTCCAAAAACTACCAAAATCTGACCATAGAATCGCAGAATGGTTTAGGTTGGAAGGGACCTTAAGGTCATCTAGTTCCAACCCCCCTGCCATGGGCAGGGACACCTTCCACTAGACCAGGTTGCTCAAAGCCCCACCCAGCCTGGCCTTGAACACTTCCAGGGATGGAGCATCCACAGCTTCCCTGGGCAACCTGTTCCAGTGTCTTACCACCCTTATAGTGAAAATTATTTTCCTAATATCTATTCTAAATCTACCCTCTTACAATTTGCAGCCATTGCCCCTCGTCCTATTACTACACGTCCTTGTAAAAAGTCCCTCTCCAGCCTTCTTGTAGGCCTCCTTCAGATACTGGAGGCTATGCTTTTGGAGATTGGCTTGGACTGTAAATAAAAACCCAAGCAACTTTATTATCTGGCAGAGACCAAACCGTGATGACCCATTGCCTGGAGTCTCTGTGAGGGTCTGTGGAACATCTGCTCTTTTGATCATACATAGGCCCTTCCCCTGGGGAGGACAACCAGCCTGCTAGAGGCAGAGAAAAAATAGCGTTTGAAGAACATGAAGAAAGTAATAGCAGCTTGAGACTAGATGTGAATGAGGATGAAGCAAAAGCACCTTAAAAGGCCAAGGGACAGTCTCGGACCTCGGGTGGGTGCTGGGACAGGGTGCTGGCTTGCAAATGAGGAGGATCACATATGACTTTGTTTTCCCCAGCCCAAAGGATCAGCCACCATCCAAGACACTGTCCAAGCGGGGCCCACTGTATGTGTCCCCACTGCCATGGGGTTTCCCTGTCACCCGTTTGTCAGGTGGCTTTTGGCACAAATCACAATGCAGTTGTGTCCTCGTGCCCAGGCCATCCTCAAAAATGAGATTTTTGCTCTCCACCATCCTGTAGCAGGTCTTTGAACCAGCACGGCAGAACATTACCCTCATGATCAGCCTGGCATACCCAGGAAGCAGGGCATGCAGTCAGATGGTGCTGCATAGCACCATCTCTTTGCAAAGATACAAACTGCATAGGAGTGTCTTGACCTGTGCATGAGCAACCTGTTCTCCAAAACTGAGCCTATATTCCACTCAGCAGCACAGGTCAATCCTTCAGAGCAGCTTCACCTGCTTGAATCACCCCATACCCTGGGGTTTCATCCCAACAGAGTGCTTTGAGTTCCCCGTATACTGACCTTATACCATATCTCGTCCCGGCTAGCACTGGGGCATGCTGGTGCGCACCTATTTCCATTCATCTCATATGCAGCTGGAGATCCCCATTCAGAGAAAAAAAGCAATCACAGTCTTTTTATCTCCTAAGCTACCGGCACTGCCTGGCTTTGCTAAATTCAGAGGCGTGCAAGGCATGCAATACCCCAATCCTGTGCTTTAATGGTTTTCTTAATGAATTTACAGTTTGGCTATTTCTCAGGTATAATAGCCGGGGTCAAACCTTGTTTTGCTGTTGTCGTGACGTTCTCCTTTGCACAAGCAACCTGTCTGCACAGGACTTTTCCTCTGCAAATTTTGTAAAGCAGAGGGGTAATTAAAGCAGTCTGTTTCTACTGCACGTTCTGTCTGTTTCTTCTTTTCATTATTAGATGTGATGACACATTTGCCTGTGTGGCTTCCCACAGATGGCACTGAAATTTTGTGATCAAATGGTAAGAGTAAACCAACTGTCAGCTCCGATCACAGCTTCCCATATTGCTCCGCTAGTGTAAGAATACTATTTTAATAAAGGGCTCCTTTTTAAAGTGGCACGGTTTGCAGCAAGGATGGATTTTGAGACTAAGTTGTCTAATTTGCTATTAACAGACTCAAGTTTCTCTTAACAAGTTTTATGCCCTAACTATAGATTTTATTTGCAAACATCGTTAAAAAGTGAATATAAGAAGAATTCTAATTCTGCCTTTTTTTTTCAAGACACTTGGTTTTTTTAAAAGCTTAGAGGTTTCACGTAAACATTTAAAAAAACTAAAATACATGGAAAAATCACTAAAACATTTATTTATAGAAATGTGCTTTTTGAACATCTAGAAATAGATTTTTAGAAGGCTTTAAAAAATCTTTGTGTTGTTTTTGAAATGTATACCTTGGAACCGACTTTACTAAAATTATCATATTTGTACAATAATAAGAAGTGAACAGTATCAGAGAGTGTGTTTAAATCCACAGGCGCTTTTCATGGCAAACTGAATAAAATACAAAATAATTTAGGTGGTGAATAATTCAAATGCTTTGAAAATTCTGACTTCACAATAATCTAGTGTAATATAATGCATACACACACAAAAAAAAGAAGAAAAGTCAGACATGTTGCTTGATTTTGTTTGTTTTAAAACAGAAAACTGGTTTATAGGGAAGACCGATGTAGGTTAGAGGTGCCCAGCGTAGTGCTAATGCAAGGCATACGCATGCCTGGCACCGACCAGGTCATCTCAGCCTCCTCTGAAATGGTTAAGACTTGTCTTGGGGGCAAGTAAATTTGGATCTGACATTTAGGAATCTAAGTAGGATTTCTGCTTGATAATTCAGGTGCTGACAGAACAGCATAAACAATGCAGATCAAACATTTATTTGCAGTTTTAGCTTTTTCTGCTATTCACAAATTATCTATGAACAGAATTTGATTTTGACAGATTTGTTCAATACTCAAAATAGTCAGAACATATTCCAGGCTACGTCTTGTTTGCAAATTATTTGTTTTCAGTATGGGTGTGTATTCAACTGTTTGCTGAGTATCATCCTCTGCTGCGGCTTGGAGGAACAAAAGTTCTTAAAACAGAGAAAAGAGAAATCAAACTGCCTCACGCTAATAAGCACCTGTATGAGCAGCGAGCAGGCTCTGCCTGCCAGGTCAGGCTGCGGTTTTCTTGCAGACAGCTGATGGAGGCAGCTGGTAACAGTGGGTCTCTTCCTTGGTTCACCCAGAACTCCAAGCCACCCGGGTCTCTCCCTTTCACCACCTTGGTCCTTCCTCTAAATGTTCCATGGGATGTTTCACACTCAACACCTTTGAAATATGCCGTGAGGTTTATGCAGGTCTCCCCCCATGCACACCAAATTAAGTCCTACACCCCTGCAGGCAATCAGCCCTTGGTTTGCCTGGGCTGGCCGGGGGGGACACACACCTCTCCTTGACCACCTCAGTGGGCTTCACCACAGGGACAATGGTCTGCTTGGCCTCCTTGGATGGTCCAGTAGCTGATTTAGGGGCTCTGGTTTTGCTGTCTTCATTGGGACTTGGTGTTTAATTTGCTGAGCCTTTGGTCAGAGAACCTAACCAAAAGGTTTGAGTATCCCTCCGGTCTTTCCATCGGCATTACACAGGGAAGGGAAAACTGCTTCAGCGGGGCAAGTGGTGAAACCAGCCAGTGGTCCAGGTTTGGGAGTGGAGAGGGGAAATCCCTCGATTCAAAACCCTGGTACCTAATGCTAATCCCAGGCTGACACTTCCACAGCAATCAGATATTCTTCCATCTTCATAGTACCCTCAAGAGACTGATTAAACGGAGGGATCAATGGATGGCTTTGCAGTAATTTCACACTCAGAGAGGATTCCTTTCGCCTCTCGTTATAATTAAAATAACTGACATTTTTCTATGTTAATAAGCTACTTTATTTCTTGGTGGGGCTTGTTGGGGCATAACGAACTCCAGCATGGACTGGTTTGCTAATGTATATTGTCCTTTTTAGTTCTATAGATACAGATGGTTTCTCAATACCACATGAAAGATCAATTTGACTAAGATACAGTATTTAGTATTAGAATTTCTCATGCGCATATTAAATAGTATTTTTAAAGGTCATAGCAATTTAAATTGTGATCTGATGAACCTTGCAGTTTAGTGCATTATGCATTAGATGTAAGTACTTTCAGATTTTTAAGCCAAAGACATTAAAACCCATTATTTTATAATTTTATTCTTGAATTTTTGTTTTCTGTACTAGTGGCCTTTAGCACTTTTACCTTGGGGACAAGCTGTGTGATTCACTTTTACACCAGCTCCTATAATCCCCCTGGCCACAGGGGGATGATGTTCCCTGACAGCCTGGCACAGAAAGAAGCGAAGTCACAAAAAATGTTTGTGAAAGGATCTGGACTTGAAAACACGGCGCACCGGTCTTGTTTCGGCAACACAGAAATAGTGTCTGGTTTTTAGAAAAATCAGATCAGCTTCCTAAGGGTCTTGTTAAATTGCTGAGTGTAAATTGCAATTGGAATTGACTGTTAAAGATCTTGGTTGAGCAGGTTAAACATCTGCTGGATTTATTATGGTTTTATTTGTACTTCATCTGTAACTGGTACAATTAAGCGAATCAGAGTAAGCGAATCAAATCTAATTTACTCTCTAATGGACCAAAGAGGAATGAATAAACACAGCACTACTGGATCCAAATGATTAAACATGTCTCTGAGGTACTTTTTTCTATTTCGGCATAGAAGAATCACGGTGTTTATGCTATAATTAATCACTAAGGAGTGATGTAAACTAGTTTGAGCATTCATTCATATTTCATATGGTTTCATAAAAATGCTAAACAAAACATGTGAATGCAATGAAATAAATTCCATTGGAATTGAGTGCATTTATTTATATAACCATTTACCTTATGCCCAAGTTCGTTATAGGATTGATACAGAGAGACATATTTATCAAATTGGATGAAAATGTGTTGCACCAATCTTTTTCACATCACCAGGCATTTTAAAGACAAAATTTAGCACATGTGTAAATAACTGTCTAAGACATACATATCATGTCTGGGTTCATTAGGTGACCATAAAAGTTAAAGTTACATAACCAGGATTAATTTGGTATTTGATATTTTAAAAGTATGCAAAATGGTGCTGGAGAGCCCACCTACTCTGCACACTGTTAAATCTGGAGTCCTTCCTTCTTCCCACCACCAGGAAGAAAACCTCAGCTTACAGCTGTTTGCTCACACTGCCAGCTGGAAAGAGGATTTAATCTAAAATAAGTAAGCTAACTAAGAAAACCATTTAAAGCATTAATAAACAGCATATCATATGGAAACATCCCTTTCTTTTGGAATGACCTGCTTTTTTTGGGGGGGCCAGTGTGATGCTGCTAGGTTTTCGTATTTCAGGAGGGCCCATTTATTAAACAGTTTCCTTCGGTGCCTCTGGAGACATTTCATCACAGCGAGAGGCAGCTGCAGTCCCTGTGGGGCTGCTTTGCACCCCCTTGTTTCTCATTGTACCTTTTCTGCCATCCTTAACCTACATGCTCTTGTGTGAAGTTATGTTTTAGCTCTTCCACTGTAGGAGAGAAAGCATGTTGTCATGTACGAATAGGTTGGAAACAATAAATACCTGGTAAATGTGAACATATTTTATTCCACGGGGAGACGTCTTCCCAATTGTCTGCAAGGACTGAGAGTTTCCACAACCTCCTAAAGTTCTTCTTTGTCAGCACTTTATTAGGGCATCTCTAGGACAGAGACATAAGGAAAGTCAGAAATTATTCAAAATCTTTTGTAAGAAAGCATATTGCTCTGGAACTTCTAAGTTTACTTGGATATTTAGCAAACAACTGAAGATAAAAATATCAGGATTTATACTCCAGAAGCAGTACTTTTCTTAACTGAGGCTATCATAATTCATCAAATCACTTACTTAAATAGCAAATTCGCAGTGACAGTTTTCAGTCTGGGCTTGTACAATATCTAGTGTGAAGGAGTCCTGGCCCACAGCTGAGGCTTCAGAATAACATAACCATCAGACATACTATGTTGCTATAGCAAATTTACCACTGCCTTGGCACAGATTATAGCTCATATTTTTATCAGTCGTTACCGTTCCCAAAAATATTTTTGCAAGTGGGGCCACCGAGATGAAGGAGTCGTTTCCACAACCTGTGTCGACGTGCGATTCCTGATACAACTGGGAGGTGAGCTGCGGCGATGGTGTGGGGAGCGTGGGGAGCTCCTTGCCACTTTGGTGAGCTGTGCAGCCCTGCAGAGGCATTGCATTTGTGTCCGGGCAAGGCAGACCCCTGCAGTAAAGCACATCAGCGCTAAGCCTTGACGCTTGCCGTGGCCTTTGGGATGCTGAGAAATGCCAGTCCAGGTGTTGCAGCTGCAAGACAATTTCTGCAGATCCTCTGTGCTGCATCCGAAGAGCCGGTTGGGTAATTACATCACTCGGGTGCCTCCTGACCCTCCTGAGACAAACCCAAACTGGGCTCCAATATCACACAGCCCGGGAGCCCAGTTCAGCTGGGGGGTGGCAGCTTCTTAAATCACCTTGTGGTCATCCCTAATTGTATGAGTTTTCCTTTCAGCGCACAATCAGCTTTAAATCATGACTGACCTGTTTGATTTTGCCCTGAAATGGCATAGCAGAGCCTAGATATTCAGTGAGAGCTGAGATGGCTGGAAATATAAAATTATAAATTCATATAAATATATGAAAAGATTCAGCCTGTGCTAAATGTCAAGTATAGATGAACATTTTGCTTTTTAGCAGGCATAAAGTGAATGAACTCAGCATTAATGCTCAGTCACATATCTGTGTAAACATGCTATTCGCATACATCCTTCCATTCGCTTGGGTTGCTGCTGTCGTGTGACACAAGCCTGATGACAAGAACCAGGCTCCCAGGGCATTTGTACCATGCATATTTTATATCAGGAGTGAGATGCGTGCCACAAGCCTGCTGGATAATCTGCAGATCTTTTGCGACAGTCTTTTCTTCGTAATGTTTTATTTAAAGACTCGAATCAATAAACCTATTACTGTAATACTGTCCAACCACCTGTTGCCTTCGGTGAGTGACTTTTGGGATCAATGATCCACAGAGTCGGTTTAAAGGATGCACATACTCTGCCTTGCTGCCCCAGCATCATTGCCAATGCTGAGTCACTGGTTATGAACTGAATCATCTCAAGGAAAGTGAATTCCACACGCAAGATTTTCAGAGCTGAGTGTGAGAATAGATGTTGAAATGCAACATCTGCCTACAGATTTCTGTTTCTTTGAGTTTTACTCGGGCTTACAGCTGGGTGTTAAGTAATGCAGTTCTAAAACATATGTAAAGGACAAAACAAGCTGTTTATTTTCAAAGTGGCAGACCAATTCAAAATTACAATGAATAATTTAACTAGCATGATTAATAATTACTTCCTCTTGAAAATATAATGAGTATAGTTTTGATGGGTGGATTTAATGCACCATACCTAGCAAATATTGCTTTTGAAAACCACTTAAAAATACCCTATCTAATCACCTGGAAAATAACTGTGCACCAAATGAAAGGGACAGGAGCCACCTGGGACCGTGGATCAGAACCTTCAGTGAGCTGGCTTTAATTAGCAGCAAGACAGTGACTTTCCAGAGTCATGGTGCCAAAGATAAAATTCAAAGTACCTATCACTGGAAATGTGAAGGTGCATAAATTCCATAAAGGAGTTTAAAGACCTAGAAATGGATGAAAGGTAGGTTGGAAGACAGGCAAAGCCCAGAGCTCTAGCTGGAGGGAGGCTAGAAATGGGATCCCAAAGGGAAAGCTGCAAAGATGGCTTTGATGTGAGGCATGGTCAGAGGCAGGAGATGGAAATAGCAGCTAGAATAGCTAGCTTCAGTGAGAGGTCTTCTGCTCAGAAACAGGGGTGTAGAGGTGCTACATGTTTATAGCATTTGCTTTTCATGCAGATTCCTGGGGTTTAGTTCTTGATCGCGGTATCATTTCTTTCATGTGGTGCGACTGCATGATGACTGTTTAATACTGTTTAGTGCATGTGTTTTTACTCATGTGTTATGGCAGGGCTTGAGGTAAGGCCCTCCAAGCTGAATACTATCTTTACAGGTTTACAACATCATTCTTTCTCCTACGGTCTCTCCTTCTGACCCTAAAAACCTTCCCACTGTTTTTGCACAGTAGGGAATGTGTACTAGGCAGGAGGCTCTACCCCGTACGCCATACGGATCACTATTTAGCCTTGTCTGCTGGGAAGTGAGCTTGATCTGCCTCATGTGGAAAGGGCTCAGATCTGAACACCAGACTAGCTGATAAAATGATGTTGCTACTGACTATGGTTTTTAAAGAAACAAAAGGAGCTGGTCGTCTGTACCCAAAGGGGTGATTTAAGTGACAGAGTGTTGGTCTGTGAATCTCACATACGTTTTTCGAGTCTGGGGCCAGAGAAGGAACAGATGTATAAGTTTGGAAGAAACACTCTTCCCTTTCTAGCACTTCCTATTGACTGTTATGAGGTGTCCCATCATTCAGTAGTGGTTGCTATTACTCCATATCTAGTTCTCATTATGTGGACACCTAACCTGGCACTGGGAGTTTAATGGAGGAGCTACACTCCTGATGTAGTGCTCTCTGGTGAACATCTCCATGTGCAGGGGCTGCAAAGCCATGACCGTAGCGAGCACAGGGTGCAGTTGCTGTCAGGTTCAGCCTCAGCCTTTTAATCTCAGCTCTTGAGAAGTATGCTTAAGAAAGCAAGGTTGGTAGGAAATGGCCATTCACAAAGGGAAAGTACTCTGTACCACAAGATCCTGAAGGAAAGAGGTATGTTAAGAAAGTGAAAAAGAGGGAACGCCATGAATGATTTTTTGTTTGTGGGTATGACCTCTTCAGAGTTGCACATAGTCTCTTGGTAGATATTGCTATACAAATTAGCCTTTCTATGGAATAAAGGGCTGTTTGAACCACTCTCCCAGCTAAGTAGAAAGTGGATAGATATTGAAGTGCTAACGTGATATGATACATATGTGTCACCTTCATGGAAGTTTTGAATCTTTGAATCTGTTCTTTTTTACAAGCAGCTGTATGTACCACTAGCTCCTTTGGCAGGAACAGTGCAATCAGGAGGAGGAGAAGGTGTCAGGCACACGAAAAAGGAGCCAAGGGGCCCAAGTCTAGAAAGATGATGACTGAATGATAATATTGGCAACATTAATGCTCACTCTCTTTGCTCATTAGAGGCATCATGGCATCTGCTATTACTGAAGCAACAAGACTTTCAAAACTGGGAAGGGGATATTTTTCTTTAGTTTACGTAGAATTTACTGGTATTTTGAAGTTGCCACAACTTCTGTTTCGATTTTATTTTTAAAACAGGAAATATTAGTCATCCATTCTCAATCTACAGCACCTAAAATACTCATCCCAAATCCACTTCAGGTTTAAGCGCACTGTCTTTGCCATGGAACCTGTGGGCTGGCTTCCCAGCCGGCTGCAGGGCAACGCTTGCGGGTTTTCAGTTCCCCTGCCAAACCAAAGACTTCATCCCATCTCCACCTTCGCAACCTGCATGAAGAGCTGAGGTCACATCGAATGCACATGGTCGCCTGAACACAGAAGCTACTTTTCCTCAGAGGTGCCACTGCCGGCACCTGCAGCTGGCACAGAGCCCCTTGAGCCGCAGGCTGTGCCAGCCCTTCCTCCCCTCTCGCTCAGACCCCCGACTCCCCTCAATCATCCCAATTAACCCAGGGCTCATATGTGCACCATACTTTACCCACCCCCACAGCCAGCAGTCTGAATGCCTGTCCCCAGAGCTGACCCCACTGCGGGACTCTCTCCTCCCACACCATCCCCACTGCCAGGCACTGCCCCCCCCCATCCTTCTTCAGCTCTCCCTCCCGCTCAGGGGTGTTGTGAAGACGGGCAGGCATTCATAATTAGTTTTTGATTTTAATAAAATCCTGTCATCCATTCTGTGACACGGTTCATTTGTGACTTTATTAAAAAACCACAAAATTTTATTTTAAACAGAAATAATTTTATGAGTGAGGTGCAGAGTGCTGCCAGTTTTGTCCCCTGTGGCTCATCTACAAAAGGATTTTGGTGGAGATAAGAGAGGCTAGATCAGAACTTCTTCAGACTGTGCCAAAGAATATAAAACTGGGAGGCAGCTGACAAAAGGTGGCAATGAGACAGTGAGAGAACCGTGTTGTTGCAGAGATATAAAATCCTAATGCCATAAAAATAGCATTACTGAAAAATAAATTTAAGTTATGAGCACATATTCAAAGAGAGCTTGAGGAAGGCAAGAAAAGGATATTTATGTAAAAGGAGTAAGTAAGTCCTGTGGTTGCAGAGTTTCGAGAAGCTTCCAGACGACAGGACCATTTATTGGCCTCAGCATGTGATCAGGCTGGGTTAGCACATCACTTTTCACAGCCAGGTTAGCACATCACTTATCATAGCAAACTCCTGGCTACCCTTCTTCTATCTTTTTCTATACATCTAAGATTCAAGCTGCCCCTTAATGTAACATCTGAAAGGACTGATTGTACATACCTTACTGAGTAATTGCAGTCTGAATATTAATATTATAGACGGCATGATTTAAAATACCCATTTTGATGATACGGTGTGGGTAAATTTGGATTACATATGTCTCCTTATGTAAAAGAGATCTTCTTCTTTTAGTAACACATTGTCTGCTGCATTTGCCTAGCACCCCCTACCATATGCTCTTTAAAACAAGCTGTTGCATTTCAAGAACTGTCCCTAGTAATTAACAGGAAAAATATTGTATTTTCTTTCTGAATAAACTAGAAGACCTTGCATCAATTAAGACTTATTTTTCCTCCTGGCTAGTTGTTCCCGTAAGCCATAAAATCGCTTCCTTCTGTTCAGTCCCTCACCTCCTGCCTGTCAGTTCAGCTTTTAGCACCAGTGCTCCCAGTAAATACAAAGCAAGCTTTTCCCAGCCATCTTTTCATCTCCCTTTTCCACTTTGTCTCTAAGCTTCTTGAAATCCTTAAATTTAATTTGCTCTGAGATCTCCTTTTCATCTGTTTTGCTTTCTTAATTCTCATGCATGGGTCTTTCCTCTCTTGCTTCCAGAAGCCTATGTCTGAACCAGTCTCAGAGCTGCTATTTGCATCCCCTTGGACCTCTTTCTTTTTTCTGGACCAAGAATTATCTTTCTTCATTAATTCCAGGAAGATTTTGCCTCTGTGGCTTTCTGTTCTTCCAATTAATCTCCCTAGTACTTGATCAATCAATACACTGGGCTGTATGGGCTCCCTGCTCCCTCTTTCCCTTTCAGTTGCTCTAAGATACTAGATCTTCAAATCCTTTTCCTTTCCCTGCAGCACCTCAATTCTGGCCCATGTAATGTGCATATTGATATCTATAGGTATATTATATAGACACATATCTGTATCTATAACTGTGAGTTTCAGAGTCCCTCAACTCTGACTTTCTTCCTTCTTCCAGTTCCTCTCCTTTATGGTCTGTCCAATATCCCCTAGATACTCCAAAGCTTTCTTAAATCCAGCGTGGTGGCAGTTGAGTCCTTTATCACTATCTAGTTCTTTTCTTGTTGTGTGAGTTGCAGGTTTGTTTGACATCTAGCCATCTAGAACTCAGAAAACAAAATAACCGTCCTAAGAGAAGAATGTTTTTCATCTCTTGATGCCTAGACTACCCTTCTTCAGAGCTCCCTACTAACTTTGTATTCTATTGGTTTTGAATGACTTTCATATAAGAACACCTTTCATATAAACCTATAGCAAAGTTCCCAATACAATGAGGAACCTCTTCAGCCAGAATTTTGCCTAGGTTTTGTTTAATTTGTGGGTTTTTTGGAACGGGGCTTGAAAGTGAAAATGTTGTTTAAATGGCAAGCTTCATTTTTGGCAAAGAGAACTTTTTCAGGAATATTAAATTAGGAATTTCAGGAATAAATAATTCCTGACTGAGCATGCAAAAATAATCCTGCGTTTACTGCTGTCTTAAGAAATAAAGCTGTTGTGGTTTCTTATAGGCCGATCTTAATTTCAGCTTTAGGTATTGCAATTCCATATATAGGTGTATCAATTACTTTGGCCTGGTCTTCAATTTGGAAAGAGGACAAAGTTTCCCAGAAGGTGAATGGGAAAAAAAAAGTGTTCTGAAAAGAGGTTCCTCGTTACTTGCTCATCTGGGTTTCACAGGGTCTAATTGAAGTCTGAAGATGTGCAGTGTTCCCTGCTGAAGGCTGAATGCTGTGGAAGACAAAAATAATATCTGGGGAACAATTTGAAGAGATGGCTCTTCTTTTTGACCAGCACAGGTCTTGCATAGGTTAAGCAAAATTAAGCCAGATGTAATCTTCTATAGGGATTTTGATGTTCTAGAAATAGTAGTGGTTTCCTCAGTTGACAGGGACAGTTTTTGTACTCTTATTTCAAGAAAGCTTTCTTTCAACCTTGACAACTAGTTTGTATGCCCCACCTACCCAGAAAATTACAGGGTATCCCCTCTTGAAAGATCTCTCTTTCACAACATCTCCTTCAAGAAAGTTGGAAAATCCCTATTTCCTTTAGGCTAAATCACCATTTCATTTTGGCATGCAGAGACTTTGTTCAATTTACAAGGACAGTCAGGTGTCTGGATCAAATACAGCAGCAGTTATACTCCGCCTCACGGGGAAAAGTTAATCCAACACTTTGATGTATCAAGTGATGATTTGACTCCTCTTGGGAGTCCAAAGTGATGGATTTGCTTCTTCTAAAACAGCAGCTGTTTCAGATATGTGTTTCCAATTAGGAAATCATTTTCCCATACATTGAGCCTGTAGAACATATGGTATGTTGAGGTCCCCATAATCACATTCATACGCACCCTCACCACTGGTTACTCCCTAGGGAACCTAAAACTCTGCTAAATACAGTGCGTAGTCCCTGAAATAGACCCATACACGGTCCAGTCATCAGCACTGCGGGAGTAAATCCTCACGGGTACTGCCTCCAGCTACCTCACCAAAATTGCTCTCCTCGTGTGAGTTGGCTATAAACAGACAAAAGTTTTAAAAAAATCGATTATATTTCATTTCATCATGAAGATTTGTTTCACAATCTGCTCATGGCTTTTTGTTCCCTGTGTTTTCCAATCCAAGAAGATTTTTCCTTGAACTTTGTTGCTAGGGAATACCGCTGCTGTATAGTACCTTCTGCACTAAGGCATGTGATAAAGGAGGTGTTTGCACCTTCAAGCCAGCCTACAGGCCTGAAGTGGAAACGTTTAATGGTTGTCTTTTACAACAGCATCTTGTGCACGTACTGTGTGGCTTAGAGGGCCAGACAAACTGCCAGACAACAGAAACATTACACCACAACATGGGAAAAACAGATTAAAGAGAACATCTTAACTACATGCTATGGAGAAGTGTGAGAGTCTAGGAGAGACTTGTTTTATCTCAGCCAGGAAAAGAAGAGGTTTCTCCTATTCTACGCTGAGAATCAGTAGTTGCGCTCTTCCTATTCATTCCTGTGTAAACCCGAAAGCTGCTAGAAGCTGGTTGAAGAGGAGGAGCTGCTCTCCACCGGCTCGGGAGAGCCTCCAGACCAGCTGGTGGAGAATCTGCAACCTGCCACCACCTGAGCGAGGTCTGCCCACAGACTCGTCAGAAGCCTGCCTCCTTCGCAGACAGATATTTTGCCACCTGACTCAAAACAAATCTCTGCTCGGAGCGTGCTTTTTAACAGCCAGCTCTCGTCACTGCTTCCAGATGCCATCTTCCTCCTTTGCAGCCTGGAGAAGGATGGTGGAGTGGGTGATTTCCAGAGGAGTAAATGTTAGCAGTGCTGGGAGCGGCTTCCCTGCATTTGGATGCGATGGTAATGAAACAAAAACGCTGTTGCCAAGTGTCACATCTTTCTCATGTATCCTGTAATACATAGTGTTCTCTAAAGCTTCAGTTCAGAATATCATCACAAGAAAAAGCTACCCTGTCTTTAACTCTGTTGCATATAACTGTGTGGAAATACTGGGCAAAAGTAAGTTTCAAACAAAATTTTAAAAAGTCTAAGAAGTCCGGTGTATTTTGGTGTTCATTTGATTTGGGTACTTCGGCCTAGTAATGAAATTTATGGCATTTACAAGTAATCATAACAACTATCAAGGGAGCAAAGTTTATAAGAAAGAAGTAAAGATTAGTGAAATTTTTGTGAGGTTTTTATGTTGCTAGTTATGGCTTCTTATCTGATATTTTAACTCTAGCTAAATCAATTTTTAAGCTTATAAGTTATTTTAAATTTTAAATAAAGTTGTTTAACTTAGTTTTAAATAAATTATTTAAGTTATTTTAAATCTTGTTCAAGCTCTGACACTTTTTAAAAAGCACTGATACATGGAGATGCACTGCAGAACTTAGTCTTTAAAATAAATTGTACTTGGATGGCAGAGAGGGCCAACAAGGATAACAAGGAATACCACACCCTGGGAGGGGAACTGTAACAAAAACCAGGTATTGGCAGTCTCATGTACCATCAGTATGGAAGTGAGAAATTTCTTATTGCTACCCTCAACTAGTTATGTGGCATTTGCTTATTCCAAATTCAACTACAAAATACATAATTCTAATTTTGCCTGTGAATATGTGTTTACAAGAAGGGTACACCTGTGGCAGATGCACCAGTCATTCAAATTAGTGAAGACCAGCTGGAAAGATACATTAAGAATTGGTTCTTAATGTGCAGTTAACATACAGGACTTTCACAGAGTTAGTAGTATAATAAATACATAGGTGAAGCAGGGAGACCTTCCCCCCACCCCCATCATTGAAGGAAAAAGTTCAAAAAAGTGTGAAGTATTCCCCAAAAGCAACTGTATACTCTATCAGCTCACTGCAGTGGGGACCGCGGGGCTGTACCAGATGAAAAGTCCTTTCTCTGTGTATCCATTGAAGAATCTGATGCATTTCTTTTCTGTTCTACATTATCTGAACATTTATAAATTACTTTTAAGCCTGGGATGTAATAAGAACATCTGGGAGTTCCTGTCTTTGACAAAAGCACGTTTAAAAGACTACTGGCTATATTCTAGTGTATGAAGTCGCATATATACAAACTTTGATGCTGCTCCTCGCACAAATCTTTTTATCTTGAGCACACTGTATTTTAAAAGATATGTTTACAGTATCCTGTCTGTCTCCCCATACCCCTTCCATTCATTAATCTTAGAATAAAAGCTCTGAAACCCAGCAATATCCTTGGTTTATGTGTAGTTCGTTGGGGCACCAACCCAGATTGCTGCATTACAAATAACTATTAATAAATCATTGCAAAAACTCGAAGAGTTTAATTGCATTGGAATAATGGATCTGCTGTAGAGAGAATGCACAAGGGGTGAAATTGCACTGCAAGATTGGCAACTGCTTGCCTTTAATATTAATAGATTAATTAGACAGTGCATTTGAGACATGATCGCCTGGAAGAATTTTCTTCCCAAACCAATGCAGTGAACGCAACAGGATGAAACTTTGGTTGTCAATGGTTACTCTGTAGATCTTTGAAGAAATTTATTTTTATAATAACTTACAAAATATTGGCATCATCATTACATGATCAAATGTAACTAAGAGTTCAGCAAGTGTGATATTTTAAAACATGTTCAAGATGTATAATGTTAATGCTCTTGAAACAAATCTTGTAACACGCCTTCTTAACATAAAGATTTCCTTTGGTCTTTCAAGACCCATATTATCCCACTGGAGACATAAGAGCCCTACGGGGGTTTTTTAAAAAGATTTTTTTGTTAATAGTTGGAATTGCTACAATCTGAGCAAAAGTTTCTACAGCAGCAACTGGTCTATGGAGAACTGCCGGGATGAAAAAGAACACAGAACAAAGGAAACAGTAAAAAACATGATTCTGAAATGCAGAGTGGTACAGAACTGAGTCAGTGCAGCTGGGAGTGTGAGCTGCCGTTCCGACTGATGCACTCTCAATGTTGGAGTGATGTGTTTGAAAATAACTACACGTGATTGCAAAACACAGCACTGGCAGAGTCTACCAAGTACCAACACTGCTACAAGAGCCATTGCAAACCTAGCAAAAGCAGCGTCCCTGGCTAACCTGCGACAGAATACGTAATCACACATTACAGCTATAGGGAGGGCTCCATGCGTCTGGGCTGATAAGTTATAAACCTGAAATCTTTGATTTCTGGGAAATTCTTCCTGCAGTAAGTGCAGTATCACACAGGAGTAGATTACTGTCCAAAGAAGCAAAGAGCAATGAGTTTAATTCGTAGCACGAAAAGCTCAGGTGAGACAGTAGGTTAATTTTCATGGTGGCAATGCCCCAGCGAGGCAGCGGGAAGCAGTGGCTGCAGACCAGGGCACCTCCGGAGCTGGGGAGCTCTGACCCAGCTGCTGCAAAGGGCAAAGGCAGAGCTTATCCTGCCCTGGGGGAGAAGGAAGGGACCAGGTCATATCTCAAGACTGTTCCTAGTCTTATTTTTCCATAACTATAAGTTATTTCCTTATTCTGTGTTCTACATTTTGTTTGCATTTTGTGTGTACATCTCAACTACATGCTGCATTTAAACTTAAGCAGTGTCCTATGTCCATATAGTTATTTGGTCAAGTTAACATGAATGGGATTATGGAACTGCGGTGCAGAGCTTGATATTGCAAAATGAAACGAAAAGTACAAAAGCGCAGCACTACACTGACGTGAATTTCTTTGCAGAATGAAATGCTTAGCCTCTAGCCCTAAGGAACTTGCTCTCTTCCATTTCAGAAGCTGTCAGAGCTCTCATACCTTATAGTTAATTAATAATACGCTGTTACATGTAGTGAGAAAAATCTGGCAGGAGTTGATTTAATCCAATATGATGCAAGCTTGTCTTAGAAATATTCCTAAAAGGCATAATATGAAGGCATGATACTTGAATAGCAAAACAGCCAGAGACAGACTCTATAGCAACAGGGCAGCTGACGATCTGCCTTCCCCAGCTGTTAAGCCGCTATTTTGCTAACAAAGTGTCTGCTAACCTCACTCTCCAGACAAGATTTTATTAAAAATGAAACCAGCTTAAGTGAAAGTGGAAATACCCATGCAGATGTTTCAAACAGCAATGGAAAGATTACAGAATTTTGGCTCTGATCTTCAAATCACCAGTTTTAATTAACTTACTAGGGTAACTAGAAAAGATGAGAGGGAGTAAAGAACAATCAAATTGCCTTCATGATTTCAGGAACTTCTCGCAGAAGTCTTTGCAAATAGAGATAAAGTGTAGGTCTCGATTTCAAACGCATGCAAACCGTTTACTTTCATCAATGGGTTGTCCAGTTCAAGCGCCTGGGCCAGGGCTACTGAAGTATTTAGCTGATTTGAAATCAATGGATTTACAGTTGCTATAGGTCTTTATACATCTCTACCTAAGATTTGTGGCTTGCAATGGCCTCACAGTTAGGGAAAATAGGAAATACTACTTTAGCTCCAGACTTCCTCAGTGGCCTTGGACAGATGTTACTACCAATGCTGTGCACCATCTACACCTTAAAGAAACCAAAATTTTTTCCTAACTCCAACAGATGTGCTGTAAGGATAAAATCTGATGGTAGAGTTTTGAGGGTCTCAGTAAGTCTGGGCAGCTGATAGATGTTCTGGCTGCAAAAAAAAAGATACCTCTTTCGTGGTGGGATGAAACAAGAAACACCCAAAATACTGAAGAATAATAAACTAATCCATCCTGAAATAACCAATTTCTAGCACTTAGGGTGCTAAGAAAGGCAGTGGAAATCTCAGGCAGAAATACCCCATGTATTTCAGGTAGAGCAGAGAAGGGAACCATGGTTTCTATGCCTCGGATAACGAATTCAGGGGAGAAAAGCTTATTTGCCATTTAAAAATTCTATCTAAAACCTGAAAAGATCTCCCTTGCTGAAATGATATGCTTTCTCTCTAAGTGCTATTTTTGACAAATTAAAGTTTTCAGACCAAACTGTGTGGCTGAAACATTCCAGTCAGCTCTAGCACTCAGCTGGTGGGCAAGGGAGCCCACCTACACAGAGCCCTGAAGGGGAACCTAGGTGGGGAGTCCCACTGTCAGCAGAGTTCACCCCAGTGTCACCGGAGTTTTAGGACCCCTTTGCTTTCTCACTTGTGTCATTTCATTGGAAGTAATGCCAAAAACAAAGTACAAAGATCTAACACAGCTAAACAGGAGGAAACTCAGGATCAGAGTAACTGTGTCCACTATGTGCCTTGTCCTGATACAACAAGGGAGATAGTTCTACTGTCTTAGACACCAAACAACTAGTTTATTTTACGTGCTCTACTGGATTGTTACTAGTTCACCAGAAAAGGAGGATTAACCGGTAATCCTCCACCTGTTACCAAGGGATGCTGAGCTGTGAGTATCTTATAGCCCCTCTAATGTCACACTTGAGTGAGAGTCCGTCACCATTTAAGTTACACCAATAGGATGTTGAGAATGAAAACTCTGCTTTTTGATTGTGCAGTGCTCCTCCATGTGCATATCCAAAGGTAGGCTACTGAGGCTCTGATGAGCCTTCAACTCTCTTGGGCACCGCTATGATGGGTACATAGCATAAATGTCTGGATTGATAAAATGAAAAGTTCACAAACTGCTAAGGTAAGATCAATCCTGAAATCACAGCATGGTAGCCATGGCAATGGGCAATTCAGCTTCTAATATACACTATAAGGAAAATGATATTTTTTCTTTACCTTGCCACCTACTGACTTTTGTCTTAGACTAAGGTTGTCATTTCTGTTTGTCACGGGTCTATGTTTTCCTTGTTTGTACAATGCCTAGGATAGGGACATCTAAATTGTAATGGGTCCTCCTAGTTATGCAAGACTGGTACTACAAGACTGATAACAATTATATAGTCAGTCTTTCCAAGAAGGAGGCTTATAGTTGTTATCAGGCTGCTGGAAGAGAACAATGAAATTGTGCCTGCTGCTTCTATATTGCATAAAATGTCTAAAATAACCATTATTTTCTTATTTAATATATAGGTAATGTTATACATGTAATAACACTCCAAATCATTCCAAAAGCAGGGAGACCCTACATTGATTTCACTTGTGATCATAACACTAGCAACAGTGCTTCTTAATCATTTGAATATGCAATTAAGAAAATGGCATGCAACTTCAGATTGGCAAAGTGTAGGATAAAACATGTCTTCAACCTAAATTAAGCCTCCTTAAAGCAACATTTCTCAAGGCTGCCTAAGATTTTATTTTTCCATTTCTCTCATTCTTCTTGCTGCACACCTAGCCATATGGGTAGCATAAACCTCTTGAAATATCTGGTGTGCTCTTCCTGCACAGCTGAGAAAGAGAATTTGGAAAAAGTCAAATTATGATGCTTGTCCTTTCCAGGGAACCAAGCCCAGGTTTTGGCTCTGCAGTTAAAGCTCTTAGAAAGGCAGGGGTAGAGCATAGGGTTAGAGTCCGTGTTTAGATCTCTGTTTCTCTACACTCTCAACTCCACTAGTGTGCTTTCATGAGCACCGAATTTATACAAAAATTAAAAAAATAATCCCAAAGTCTCTGCCAACCAATAATAATGAATGTCAGTATTTTGATACATGAAGCAGCTGGTATCTCCTACTAATATTTCAATTAGCAATACGAATGCTAGTTATAAATATTTCTGTGCACTTTGGGAACTTACAGTTGGAAGGCTTGGCTGGAGAAGAATTGAAAGCACTAGCATTTTCTGACATAGCCTGAATACCTCTTGAAGCAGCAGGTGGACAGGATGCTATATAGATACTACTTGGGCATGTGTTCATGTTACAAACAAGATCCCAGTATTGGCTGTAACTAAGATTTGGTACTGATTCCCATTTTAGCCGCTCTTTTTGGTTGCTTATAAGTTTGCAAAGCTGTAAGTTTTCATAAGTGCTCTGTCTATGATTTTCTATTTGCAGAATAAATTCGTTTTTGGAAAATTCAGCCAAAAACTCTTCGCAGAAAAGCTGGCTCTCTTGCACAAGTTAATGCATTTGAGGGGCTGAAAACTTCCAGTGCCCCAAGCAGGAAGCCAGAAAGCTCCGTTCATATGTGTCAAACTGTTGCCCAAATTGTAGTTTGAAAATTCTCTTGGCATAGGATCAGTAGAGGTTTATTAAAATGTAGTTTCTAAATGCCCTGACAATTTCAATCATAATATGCATACTCTGGCACATGTGAGTAAACCGGGAGCCTGCAGGTAGGTGAAAACTGAGAGGGAGAGAAGAGGTGAAAGAAAGAAAATGGGACCAGGTGGGAAAAGGTGCAATGTACTGATGAAGTATGAACCAGACTGCGAAAAGATGCGGAGCCAGCAGGGGTGTGGGAGATTGAACTCCGGGGAGGACACCAGCCCGGGACAGAGCCTGAAACTGGAGACTGGCATTGCCAGGGGAAGAGACCGAAGTGGTCACACGTCCTGGGGAAGCTTCACCTTTAACTTTACCATCCCCATGACTTAAGTATACAGCATAGCAACAGACTGCGGATCTTTGGCCAAGCCAGGAAAGTAATGGCCTTGTAGTACTTACATACTTTTCTTGTTTGGATTTTCTTTCTCCTTTTATCAAGACAGTTGTGTAGCTATTTCACTTTATCTTAAAAATAGAACTAGAAGAAGAGATCACTCCTGCCATTGCCTTGCTCTTCACAGCAGTCCCCACCTCTGATGGGGAACACTGCTCCCTGTTCCCGTGCTCCCTTCCCCCTCCTCTGGATTTGCAGTCTGGCCATGTAAAGGAGCATGTGATGTTTTATATCCTGAAAACGAATGCAGAGGTGTTAGAAATACTGTCATAATTGTTTGAAGAAAACTGCTAGCCTTTCCAGAAGGAGAGGGGAACAGCAGGAGGGTTTTTTTTAATGTAAGTTTAATTATAATAGCCAAGTAGCTCAGCACCGTCAGAGCATAAGTTGCAGCTCCCTGTTTATGATACACCTGCCAGGAGGAATTTCAGATTCCTTAAGATATGTGTCTAATAACTGGTGTCAGTCCCTAAAGGCACAAGCCTTCTGCTCCATATCTTTTACCACTTCAACTTGTTCATTTTTTATTGAACTATGAAAACACATAGCAACAAATCCTTTAAAATTAATAACTTATACAACGAAGTAAGATTAATGAAATGCTTTATAAAACAGCTTAATCAGTGACAAGGCTAAATGCTGCAGTTCACAAGTTCTGAACTTGGAAATTCACAAAATAAATCATTTCTGTTTACTCACACTGGGTTTATCCAGCTCAGACAGTAACGGTAACCTTCAACGGATGTGCAAAGATTCAATGGAAGTAGAACAAAAGAGCCAACAGATGGCACTGCATGTAATTCTTTAAGTGTTCACTATTTTTTTTTGCATTAAATTGTGTAATTTTTCAGTGTTATTTGTGAATGCATCAACAATACTCTATTTAGTATGTGATAAAATGTTTTTTCATGCCCATGAGTAGCATATCTAAAATTTTCAAGGCCAGTTTTAGCACAGCTATAATAGCTTGAATGGAGTCTCAAAATATTTTATATCTGGCAGCTGCTTTTTTTTTTTTCTCTCTCTGCTTTTTCACTATCAAGACTATCGCAGGAACGCCTCCCAGGCGTGTTATTGTAGAACGTCTGGTGGGTGCGCGACAGTCTTCAGCTGTGGCTGTTACTGTAGAAGTGCTGGGCAGCAGTTTTGGACTGTGTTATTGACTGTGTGCCAGTCTTCAAATCTGGTGCTAAACTTAGATGCCTGTTGTCAGCGGCACTATTCCCTTGAGTATCACTTGCAGGATTAGGTATTACGTGCATAACTTTACACAAATTGTACAGTTGCTGCAAAGCTGAGAGTAAGCGCTCCAGAACTACGCTCTGAGCTCCTACGGCGGGCTTTGCTTAGTTTTAACCCTACTCTAAATCACAAGGACCATCTTCCACCAAAATACCGACGGTGTAAGTCACAGCTTAAAAGACAACCAGAAACAGGATCGGTCAAAACTCTCCAAAACAAATGGCAGTTTTGTAGTATTTTAACTATAGCTCTGGGGGTGGGTGGGGAAAGAAGGTTGGAAATGGATGATTCCTCCCACAGACCTTTTCTGGCAACACTATGTCTCCTGGAGACCACAGTACACAAAGAAAGCCAGGGTAGAGCTGTAAACCAGTAGCTTTTCCCTGGTTTTCTTTTCATCAGCACTTGCTAGGTTCTCTGGTTCCATTTCCTCAGGTTCTCACCCACTTCTGTTCAAAAATAAAGTGTTTTTTCAAATACAGCAATTAAATTTCACCTATGGACAAGAAGTATCCTTCTTCGGAGGTCACTGATGGAGCTGTAATGTCTCCTGAACCTGAATATATGCAGGTTTTGTCTCTGGTTTTGTTCTGCCAAACAGTTCAGCTGTCCATTTCTACATATGCTGTCCTGAAATCTGCTTTTCTCTTCCAGACAGTGTATCCCACTGGTATATCCCTGAATGCCCTCTCCACTTTAAATAAAATACTCTGGGGTTTTTATTCTGTTGCTATTATTTAGATATTGTAATAGTAGTATTACATTCCTGAGAAATTGTATTTAAAGACAAATTATTATTAAACAACTGAATCCATTTTTAGACATCTAAACGAGATATCTAATTTCCAGGAGTGCAGAGGTAAAATTAAGTGGGTTTGAAGCTTGCTGGGAATCAGGTCAATACTTTTATTTAAGTATCTAAAAACTTAAAAAGGAGCTTAACTTCAGATGCGTCCAGTTGATAGTGCTGGTCCTGCATTTTCCCCCTGAAGTTGGAGAGATGTAGAGGATGAAATGGGGATACTCAGAGGATGGGAAAGAGAAATCCGTATTTTTCTGTTGTTCTGGTGATACTGCCATTACCTTTTCCTACCGATGGATATCATTACTATGGCACAAATATGCTTTGTTGTCTGTTCCCCAGGGAAAGAGACCCCTAACATCAGCAGGGAGCCCTTGTGCCACGAGGCCATACAACTCAGCTGCCAGCAGCACTGTGGGAGGGGAAGAGGAACCCCAAGGAAAACTACAGCCATTTTGCGCAAGTCAGCAGACCTGCAGTTGCAGACCCAAGGAGCACTTTCTTACCCTCCTAAACTGAAGAGTATTTAAGAATACGAAATCTGAACTTAGTGATGCGAACGGCCATTTGGGAAAAGAAACAGGTGATTGTATGGTAAATGTCACAAAAATCCTTAAGTTGTTCTCTGATCGAATTTAGTAATTAAAATCTGAACTTCCCCTACTTAAATACAGGCTACCGTTTAACAGAGCCAGTGCTAAGCTCTTGCTGAGCAGGAAGACGCTATTGCAGCATGCTGGAGTATAGGGTGCCGGATGCCGGCCGGACCCTTCCAGGGGTAACGCAGCCTGTGATGGTACAAGGGTGAAGGGCTGCTTTGGGACCTGTTTGCCTACCCAGCGCAGAGCCACAGGAGATGTTTGAACCTGATCTGAGCAGGCAACAGGGGCTGTGCAAATAAGTTCCTCTGATAAGTTCTGCTGGACCCATTTTGTGCTAGGGATGAAAGGTGGGAAATCAGGCACTGGGGCTGTGATGCAGATGGGATGGCGGCTGCAGATTCACCAAGAGACAGTGCCAAGTGCTCCCATGGGGCTTGGCGGGGGCTGCTACAACCCCCCAAAACATCCCCTGGCTTTTTTGCAAGGTTTGCAGGATGGGGGAGTGAAAATCTGGGGATTGGTTGGAAGGAGAAGGGGAAGAAGTGAGAGGTGGAAAGAAAGCAATGACTGCAGGTGGTGGGGGAGCATCGATGAGAGCAGAAATTAGAGCAAAGTTGGTTCATAGGTGGGGTGGGAGGGGGTGAAGGATCGCAATGGAGCAGGGAGAGATGGAGAAGAAATTAGGAGTGGTCTGAATGCCTGCATGTTTCTCACAGTGAACAACAGCACACCTTAATGAGGCATTTTAGTTACTACAGGAGCATGAGCGAAGAACTGCCATTTAGCACAGTTAATAAGTCAACCCCACCAGCTGACATTGCTGCATGGTGTTCAAAGATGATGCGGGCAGGAAAATGTCAGAGGTGGTAACGCCAGTGGTCTGCAGGAGGTGCTTGAACTGCTCAGTTGTGCCTGCACTCATGGTACCTTATTCATTTTGGAAAGTGGTAATGAGAAGTCATTTACTTAAAGGCTGATATTTAAAATAACAACTACAAGTTTTACAAGCATCAACTTGTACAAGTTAATAACTGTGCCAGGAAAATGGACGGTATTTTTAACAGCCAGCCCCTCAATTTGAAAACCTTGACATGCAAACAAGCTACTCCTAGAATAACAAGTTACCAGAAGGCAATGGCTAAATTCAAAATTGCACCAGTGTGGCTGTAGATCAGCTTAAAATATATTTCATTAAATCAAGCAAAACCTCTATTTCTTCCAGTTTATCCAAAGGTTCTATAGACTTAATCTGTACTGATTCAAATCCATATGAACCTGCTTTAAATTCAATTAAGAAATGCCTGTGGGTCGGCTGGGTCTTGCGTCTGCCAGCACCAGACACACACAAATGAACTTATGAGATGCTTGTGACCAAAGGTAAGTTGAGTAAATGGGAATGTTTTTCCTTATTAAGTACGGTGGCCATCCGTGTGCCTACTTGGACTGGGAAGATGGCCCTTAGGACCCTGAAAATGAGGTGAAGTGGTAGTGGTGCGGTGATCTGCACTTGCCCATTGCCTGCTTTTGTATGCTGACAGCTTTTAGCTGGTAGCCAGATTCAAAACAGACAGACTTTTTGCATAGTAAAAAACCAGAAACAGAGAGTTGGTGAAAACTGTCGTTTTTTTCATTTTGTTGACTTTTTCACATGTAGCATTTTCCATGACTGTTTAAGTCTGTGAGAAAAACCAAACCCTGCTTATTAAAAATATGTGTGTTTGTGAAGGGATACGCATATCCAATATAACCTTCATTACGATGCTTTTAATTAACCAATCTGCTTCACAATAAAGTATCTAGCTGTCACCAAAATCAACACTTTTCAGTTATTAATAGATTAAGGAAAGAATGTTAATTTCTTCAGGCTCCATTTCATTTGGTCTCATTACTTCGCAAGCCAGATGGTTAGCGGGGTCAGACCTGTCAACAGGCACCGAGAGGAAGAGCACACTCACCAAGAGTGCCAAGTTGCAATACGCGCAGCATCTGAAAACCTGCACTCTGGGGCGGCTGCCTACGATTCCTGGGAATTATTCTGCGGAGAGCAGAAGAAATCATGAATCAATCTAATTTTGTTTGATTTTTCTCACCTCTCCCCCTACGGTACCTGACGTTGTCCCCAAAATAACAGCGGTGTGTGCCTCCAGCTGTGAAGGAGGTAGCTCTCCATTAATTTTAGGTGGCCAACTGTTTGCCTTTTTCCTTATGCTGATGGATTTTATGATCTCTTCTGAATGGAGGTGATGCCAGGTTGGAAGAGATGCTGCTGTCTACATCCAATTTGCTAGAGACTTTCCTCCTGCAGTAGAAGTCTTAGGACTAAGAGAAAAGCACTTAGTCATGCTGATCAGTCAAAACGTGTAGCACATTCCCAGGCTTACATGATAGTAAAACCCAGAAAGAGAAGTTCACCTCCCTTTACAGCCCGGGATAAAATGGCTCTCAAACTGAAATTTTAAGAACTTTTTTTTCTTTTCTTGGAAATAAATTAAAGAATGAGAGGTTTTGAAAGAGAATCACCAGTAAAACTTCAGAAAAAAAAAAAAGTGAGACCATCTGTTTTTCAGAAAAACTCTCCCAGATTTTTACTTTTCATTGGACAAAAATGAAAAATTTCAATTTGACCTGAAGCTAAAATTTAAGAAAGATTTTCTCAGGTTCCCTTTTCTCTCCTTGAAGCTATGCACAGGCGAGGTGGTTCAGAGAAACACAAGGCTGCGTCAGGTTGTCTTTGCATAAAGAGGCAGAACTAAACATACCATGGCCATTCTGGAAATTATTATTATTATGTTATTGAAACTTTCCATTGGGAATTCTGCCATGTCTCTGAGTAGCCTGTAACAGTAATTTTCTATTGTTATCATTAACAAGGTTTTCCTAAAGTCAAACCTAAATCTTCTTTGCTGCAAATTAAGCCAATGTCATCTTATCCTTCCCCATACTGAACAATTGATCACTTACGCCTTTAGCTTCTGTTTTGTGTATTGTAAGACCATCAATGTTTCCCTACCCTAAATGTTATCTTCTATGTATTAAAAGGATGTCTTATTTACAACAAGCTCAGGTTTTCTAAGTTTCTTTTAATTCTTGTTCCTCTATCCTGGGTTTTCCTCAATCATTTTTTGGGCTCTTCCCAGCTTACCAGTGCATCCATGACTGATTTTTTCAACTTGTTCGCAGTTGAAAAACAAAACTAATTTAAAGTAAACTGGAATGTTTATCTTTTCCTAAAAACCAAACAAAACAAAACAAACCTGTGAACATCTTCCACAAAAAGTAATTTTCTGTTCTCTTCTAGAAAATGCCCTTAGATTAAAACATTTTACCATCCTGAAACTACTAGCTCATTAAATCTCGAACTGTAAGTGTAGAAACAGTAATATTTTTGTGAAACATTACAGTGAAATGGCTTTGAATGGGAGCAGGGCACAAATATACTGCAGCGTGGGGAGACTTGGGAAGAAAAAGTCTCTGTTCTGGTTCTCCTTTTTTTTGCCCCTTGTTTTGCTATGGGGAGGCCAAGTTACACTTTCCTTGTCTGTCCGAAGGACAGGACACGCAGGGCAGTGGGAGCAGGGTGATGTAGGCAGGACCTCCTGGCCCCATCCCACCACAGCCTGCAGCCTGGAGAGGGAGCTGCCGCAGCGACTGCTGCAAGCTGGTGAACTGGTAACGGTGAAACTAATGGCAGACAGAGACAAAAAATGATCTGCTGGCTCTAATTATAGAGTCGGGTTATAGAGTTTAAATATAAAAGGCTTTCACACAAACTCATGTGTATGATAGCCTTATGTAATTAGATATTGTAGAAGACGTAGATTAATAGTAATGAAGGCCATTTTAGAAAGGCCAGCTAAAATTACCCACAAAACTAATGGAGAGAGGAAGAATGGAGGCACTGATGGGGAATTTATCAGAAAAAAAGGTCCTGTCCTTCATCTGAATAATGCTGAGGGAGGGGAAGCAAGTAGCAATATCAAAATGGTAATCCGCCAAGATAAAGGTAATAAATCCTATAGTTTTTAGGAAACAAAAAGAGCTCCAGCTGGTACCTCACATAGTGAAAAAGAACTATTTATGCCACTATGTACAAAAAGGAGTAGCTCCTGCAACTTTGTTTTGGCCTTCGTCAAACTATGTTTTCTCGTGAAACTATGTTTTCTCATCAAAGAAGGAGATGTCAAGTTTAAGACCTAGACTGCTAAATTGTTAAAGCTGAATTTATTTCAATAGCTTAAATACTTTCTTGGTGGAGAGTCTGTAGATGGAGAAAAGATGGATGAGCAAATGCAAGAAAGGCCAGACCTTTCCTAGACTTCTCAATCTTTGCCACAGTATCATAGGGCTGTAAGGTTCCCCAGGTCTCACATGGTCTGTTCATTGTCCCCAAGGCAAAATCAGCGATAACCATGTCCTTCCTGAGAAAGGCTAGTATAATCTGTTTAATCTGTTCTTAAAGACCTCTGATAGTGGAGGTGTTGCAGATTTGCTTGCCAACCCATTCTTATCCATTTTTATGTACACACATATGAGATAGATATTTTAACGTGGGATAAAACTGTCTTGCAGCAATTCAAGTCCATTATTTCTTTTTCTAATCACTCCTGCATAGATTTCTCCCTTCCTCAGTGCAGTTGTGTTGAGGACTGTTATCATTTATTCCCTTGTTGTCTGGGTTAGACAATCCTTGTTCTTTTGCTCTTGCCTCATACATCACATTTTCTAGAGCTTGATCATCCTTGACACTCAGCTTGTGATCCATGTCTAACATTAGCTTGAACTTGTTCTTCTCAGGGATGCATTTATTTGAAGTGCAAGGCATGGTGGTGAGGCTAGTTCAGTCAGGGCTTTTGCCTCAGGATATCTGGGCTATGTCTAACATCAGGGTAGACTGAATTCCTTCCCTGAAGCAAGTTCCTCATCCTCTAAATGCTTCATTTCCTTAAAAATTGGTACCCTGATTTACCTTTGCTCCTAGAGGGTAAGCTAAGAAGAAAACCATTAACAAACGCAGAACGTCTGCTACAAAAACATCCCCTGTCGCTCAACCAGTTTGCTGCCTCTGCTGTGAGGGCAACAGGGGAGCTCAGGGGTGGACAGTGACAGAGGTGAGTCGAGGTGCCGCGTTAGCCTTGCTCTTTCTCTCCCATGGGGTGTTTGCAGCCAATTAATATTACCTCCCAAACAAACAGCATTTAATGGGGTATCTCATGTCCAGCATCCCAGTTTAAAGGCATCAATAATGAAAAAGGTCTGTATTTAAGATTCTCCATTTCAAAAGGGATTATTTTAACTGAGGGAACTAGTTAAAGGTGTCAAAATAAGTGAAAAGCATCAGGACTGGCATGTAAGAGGGGTTCAGATCTCTCTGCATCTCAGACAGAAACGTCCAAAACATGTATACCAGAAACACGTATACCAGCCTAGAGGTAAAAAGCTTGGAAAGAACAGCTGCAGACCTGACGGGAAATATTAAGGATAAGCAATAAGACTATAAGCAAAGGAAGAAGGAAGTGATCAATAAAGAAAACTAAGGCATCGGACAGTATGGAAATAGAGTGAGACTCCAAAAAAAATGAAACTGAGTTAGACCTGCCAAAGAAAATAAAAAAAAAAAAAAAACCCAAACAGTAAAGGATTTATATAATTAAAAAATAAAAGGAGTTGGCTACAATGCATTGAGAATAGGAGAGAACGATTAAAGATAGACTGGGTATGGTCAGTATTTTGAAAAACTAAATTGTAGAAAAAGATCATAAAGTTCATAAAATCAGGGATTATATCAGAGAACTGGAGACCAGCAAATACAGTGTCTATTTTTAGGAAAGGGAGGGCAGAAGAAAAGCAATCCCAGCAGCTACGCTACAGTTCATGATCATCTTGGAACGCTGGATGTCTGGAGGTTTTGAGAGCAAAGTGTGAAAATAGTGTTATCAAAGACTCAGGGGCAAACAGATGAGGATTTATCAGACCAGGAGAGAGAAATTAAAGGGCCCTGTGTCCTCCCTCCCAGCAGCACTGGCTGGTGTTACGCAGGTGGTGCAGCTGCTTGAAAGGGTGGTGGGCAGCGGTGGAAGGGCTCTCACTTTGCTGTACAAATGCATCATCCAGAGCACTGCTGCTTCCAGTCATGTAGAAAGAAGATACAATAAAATTCAGCATAAGATTCAGATTTTTTTATATATATCCTAAAATCAGATACCATCAGGATAACCCAGTATCTTCCCTCAACAACTTATTTTTCCATGCAAATGACATGCAGGCAATCTAATCTGTGTGAACTTCAGTAAAGCACCGCAGAAGCAATTGTATAAAGCAGTGCTGGTTGCAGCAGGACTCTAAGGAATGTAGGAAATTAACCAAATAGGAGATGACAAAAGTTAATCTTGAAGAAAGAAGTATGATACTTGACAGATCTTTAGGATCATCTGCAGCACAGATCTTGCTTAATATTTTCATAATGACCCTGATATGAAAAACAAGAGTATGCTGATGACATTTTCTGATCACATGAAATTAACAAGAATTGTCAGGGCAGAGCGGGTCGGGATGACCTTGAAGGCTAGAGTTTAAGAACTGTCATGAAATTAATCATATAAATGGCAAAACCATGCACTTATAAGCTAAAACTATTTTTTTTGGTAGAAGTTAAGTTTTCAGAAATGTGGAAAACGTAATGGATTTGGAAATCATTGAGGAAGAGAAAGGTGTGAGTATTGAAGACAATCACAACTTCCATAGAAGTGTCTGTGGAGAGGGATGTGTGGAGAAAAGGGATGAATGGCTTAAAACGTGTTCAGGAGAATAAGGGAGTCATCAGTGTCCATCCAGACACTGACAAGACATTATCTGGAATGCTATGGTAGGTGCTGGTGACCTCTGTGCAGGAGCAATGCCTGAACATACGGCACGTATGGACAAAGGCTACTGAGGAGACGGCTAGGGAGTAAAAGCCCAAGACCTGAAGCATTCGATTTGCAAAGTCTCACAGCGTGCAGGCTGAGATGGAATATGATCACTCTCTATGGGTGCAACATGGAAAGAAGAAATGAGGAAAAAAAGAGCTGTTTAAGTTAACAGACTTTATTAGCCTATGAACAATATTAAGCTGAGGATAAACTTAGGCTGGACACTAGTGGGGTCTCCTGCCATCAGGAAAATTATATTCTTAATTGCCTTCATGCAGAAACAGCAGGAACAAAAACACCTCTAAGTCATTCTAAGATGAAATGAGATAATTTTATGAAAAGGATTACATGATATGACTGACTGAGACAGCAGCAAGAAGGAGTTAACAATTAAGAAGGACACTTCCAGTCCTTCTTTCCTCTTTCTATGTGGATCAACACTCACTTTGTGGATTAATCAAACATTTTCATCTCTAATAGCAAACAAGATGAGGACAATATAATGCCTAAATAATTCTAAAATTTCTCATAGACAACCCAAGGCCTTTACACATAAAATCATGAAGAAAAATCCATCTGGTCAACATTCCCCTCCTTTAGGCTACTGGATAGTCATGAAATTTGCACCTCTGATACTTAATATACTGACTTCAAATGCAGCCCATTTATGACTTGCAAATTGGCGATTAACTGTAACAGCCTGACATCTCTAAGATGAAGTGCTAAGTCTCCACAGCTGTGCAAGTGTGATCCAAATTGTGGCCTGCAGACCCAATCCTCTGGCATCCAGGCCAGAGAGGCTACTAGAGCTGGGTGCGACTCTCTCCTTTCCTGCTCAAATGAGTTTCCTATGAAATGCACTGCCTGGGGATGGGTAGGGGGTGCATGCAGATACACAGGTTAGGAAGCACCTGTGTCTCCCAGTTTAGATTTATATGAAGATGGAAAGGAAGGATAACCTGAGTAGCAACCTGGCTCTGGCGGGATTTTATGCAGTTCTTGCATTGCATACCTTCTCTTTGACCTTGGCCAATTTCCTTAGCTGACTCTGTGTAAAATGAGTGTGGAAATTGTCCCAGCTTATAGAATAAGGGCAGGAGAAAAGTCACACCAATGATGACAGGAATGGGAGCACTTTTAAACACAGGAGGGTAAGTACCATGTATAGTTGGCTTTTATGTACACAAGTGTCTCAGTACTAAGCAGAAATATTTAATTTGTCAAAAAAATGCCCACTAATTTCATTCTCTATTGAAATATAATGTGAATGCAATGAAAGATAAAAATCTTAGCTCCAGAAAAGGTAGCAGGAGTTTGGCTATTCACTGTCATAAAGTCTAGATTACCTGTGTAAGGTCACTAAAGTTTAAACTACTCTTGCTTTGCCCAGGCTAATCACAACTCTGTATTGCCTTTCAGTTCTGCAAGGACCACTTGACTGAAATGTTCTCAGAAAAGGGGGATCCCTCTGACTTTTCATGGAGAAGGTCAAAGCAGGGTGCAAACCTTTAGAAATTCAGTGTTAAGTCCTTGGAAGTTACTTGTCCTTTCCTGTTCGTTTCACATGTTTATGAGTAGCTGCTGCAGTCTGAGCCCTGGTGGACTGGGACCGTTGGAAAACTGTGGGGCATCACAGAAAATAGATTTAGGCAGCTCTGTAGAGAACCCTGGAGCTGGAGAGTGAGTGCTGATTGCTCTAGTCTGGCATGGCCTCCTTAAATAAACAGGATTTTTCTTTCCATCTTCTGGTCCTAAATTTGCTCCCCGGGAGTCCCTCAGGATGCTGACTGGTGACAGACAAGCACGTCCGCCCCGAACGTGCTGCCCTCAGGCCACCACCACAGCCCAGAGTCCTTCAGCAAACTCGGCTCTGCTGTTCACAGTTGTTTTCCTTTCCTGCAACGATTGACTGTGAATCTTAATAACTTGGCTGAGACAGAAGAGGATTCTCAGTCTTTCTTCCCCAAGTTAATGCCAGCATGCCTGTTAACATGGGATAAGCTCAACTGCAAATCAGCTGTTTTCCAAACTAAAGCAAAGTGAAAGATTTCAAAGACATTGTGTGCAGGTTCATAGGAGAAAATCCTTTCTGTGCTTACCTCTCAACATTTAAATCCTTCGTCTTTTCCCTAACCAGCCCTCTTGCTTTGTGATCTGAGAGAAAGAAAAGGCACTGGAAAAGTTGTGTCCTTCAACATCTCACGTCCCTCTTCCTTCAACCCACAGCAGAACAGCAAGAAAGATAGCACAAGAAGTATTTTTCAGTTGTTTTGTAATTTTACTTCAAACACATGATGCACTTTGAGAGCATCATCTCTGATATGAACAGGTTAAGATGAGGGAAAGAAAGGTAGAAAATGCAACCAAAAGGAAATAGCTGACAAGGGCATGTGGCTCAGTAACGAACAAGTTTGGTAAAGATTTGGCTTTATGGTAGTTGCAAAAATCAGCTCAAGTTCTGTGTCCTTTAATCTGCCTCAGCAATGCAGTCACCGCCAGCTCCATGTCTGGTGGGGTCCTCATTAAGCCACACAGACTTATTCTGAGATTTTAAGTTTCCTTGCGCTGTTTCAGCAGGCAGATATTTCAGATGGGCCCACAGAGCCAAAACTGCAGGGGAAAAAAAGAAATGTTCACATGTAAAATAACACTCTAGTAGTAGAGCACATACTAAAATAGTTTCAAGGATCGATCTCTTAAAATGCTTGTGCATGGGTTACTAGTAGTAGTTACTGGGTTGTCCTTCTACAAGAAATTCTTCACAGGTCATTGCTTACTTACTACTTAATGCTTTCATCCATGATTACACAAAAAATCATTGCTAAAACCACTGGCGTTGACACAAATGCCAGTGGAATGCTAAATAGCAATGAGACAGGGCAGCCAGGTATTTTAATTAATGAAAAAATATACACAGCTGCGCGTGTGAAACAAAGACAGCTGTGGAAGGAGAGATGGGAACATAAGACTTCCTGGTAAGGCTGTAACTTGCCATGCTGAGACAAGCTCTGTTGTCCAAGCACTCTTCTGTACCTTCCAGTCTCTGTTTTTTGTAATGCAGCGGAACAGCTTCAGAGGACCACCATCTCAGGTTAGACTATGGTCAGAAGAGCACTTTCTCAAAAAAAAAAAAAATGAAAAATTAGGTTTGAGCCTACCACACTGACCAGAAGTTAATCTTTTGCTTCCAGTGGAAGTGTGTGAGCGCCAGGCTGCTGTGGAAGAGGAAGGTACCTTCTCCTCCAGCTTTAACTCGTGAGGCTTTTTTTTGGGTCCAAGGTGCTGAGTCAGAAAGGGCAAATACCCTTATCACCTCTTAAAGAGGTGATACTGACTAAGAGGAGATTTTGGTTTTGAATCTAGTATCAGTAAGGATAATCACAAAAGTCTGCATTCAGTTCTGCTATCCACATACTTATAAGTTGGTCTGAAAGAGAACACAGAGAGAAACGATACAGCCATTTGAAAGCAGGAGAAAACACTTGCAGAACGTCTTTGCATCCAGCGACCAGCAAGAAAACTAAGGTACTCTGACTATAACGTATACATATATCTTTACAAACAGAGGGTGCTGCATATTAAAAGATTGCTTAAGAGCTAGAAGCTCCTTTTTGCTATACCCTCTGTCTGTTTATAAAAGTAGGTGTTATAAAAGTAAGTGTAATGTTCTAAACTACAAGATACTGTATAATTTGTTCAGAACACTAGCACTAGTATTGCTATGAGTATACCATGCCTGTTCTGGCTCTACAACTCTTTTCTGACCAATGTTATCCATTTCTTGTTCACTGTTTGGGTGGGTTTGATTTGGTAGTTGCAAGTTTTTCCATTCATACACTTTTTCAGGACGGACTTTTACTTGCTTGAAGTGGCTGATGATGGTCCATACCTTACTCTCAAGGACATTTGATGGTAGTGTGTCCTGATGTATATATAATACTTCCGGAGGTTTTCCTGACGTGTGCCACAGAAGCACAGAGAACATTTTTTAGACAGCAAACTGTGGCCACTTGGCCTTAGACCAGCACTCTGCTAGCCCTAAATAACTCTCAGGAAGCCTTTTGTCTTTTTTCCTGGCACTGGCATGCTCTTGTTCTTATCCACATTTTCTGCCAAAATGCTTTCAGGAAATATGAGTGTTTGTATCTTGTGACCCCCTTCAGTTTAGCACAAACTGAATCATGCTGTATAGTTCAGCTGAGTAATAAAATATAATCTGATTGGCAGGAGGTATTAGAGCGGGCCACATCATTACAGATCCTCTTTTAACCCAGTTTAACAAGTTGCTCCTGAGAAGTTATTTATTCTAGCTGTCAACATCTTGTTGTTGAGATGACAGCGATCAAATCTCTGTTAGATCCTAATCTTATTCTTCTTACTCCACCTTCAAGTATCTGAGAGCCTCATATAAGCAATATCACTTTTTGTCAGCAAAATTATGTGTTTGACATTGATCATTTGCTGAAAGATACAACAATGTATTTTTTTTAATATCAACAACAATTAGTAGCATGAGATAAGGACAGAATAAATAGCAGGCAATAGCGAATCATGGAGCGTTGAAAGTCTGAATAGTTGCTATGTTGAGCATGCTGATCCATATACAAAACAAGAATGTATTTTACAATTATGAAAACTCAGCAACGCGTTCCCAGGTGCATAGATGTCACAGCAGCAAATTATTAGTCAGAGACTGATCTTCTCATGGTGTCCTGGGGAGACCTCACTAGCTAGCAGAGTGCCAGACCCGTCTCTGTTATGAAGTTATAAGAGTTCTTTTATTATGCCTCTTGATGCTGAGAATCGGGTAGGGAAAAGCTATATATTATCTGTCAGGCAGACTCCACCTCAACTTGAACACTCCTCTGACCTGAGAAACTCTCGTCCCTAAACAATGCATTCTGTCCTGATTGTATCTTCTCCAGCCCCCCAGTCCTAGACACTCATGCAACTCTATCATGCCATGCCATTTGCATTACACTGGACAGTGAAATTACTTGGAAATTATTTCTCTGTATTTGTATGCTACTTTACAAGAATGTTTTAAAGCATAAATAAAGCTTGGAAAATATCTGGAATTTTCTTGAAAGTAAAGTTTAGAACATTATTTGGAATAGGTGACTAATTTTTTTAATTGCGAGAAACTTAATATTTTGGGCTTAAGACATTTGAAATAAAACATACCACCTACTGAGTTCAAAATTATTCATTTAATATGCTATCTGTCTCTTGGGACACTTGTGAATGCTAGCACATCTCATTCCTGCACGGGAGTCTGAAAGCAGGTTCAATTTCAAATGTGGGTACTTAAAGATAATAGTCCTGATTCTCACCTGAGATCACTGAGGCATGTTCTTCCAGTGGCAAAAATCTTAAACTCAATACACAGTATATTTGTGTCAGAATGGAGCCAGCTGGTATATTTGAAGGTATTCACAAAAGTGTGAAAATATTGCCCCTGGTGGGGAGAGAGCTGACCTAATCAGCTCTGCTTCTAATTAACTGTTTCAGACAACCAGTATGTCCCAGCAGTCAGAGCAACTGCACGTGCCCATGGGCAAATAGATGCTGCCTGTACTGAGCCACCCTGAGTGCTCTGGCCAAGCTCGTCAAGTCTTGCCGACCAAAACCAGAATCGGTGTTGAAAATGTCTTTCTTACTAACAGAAAATAAAGCTCCTCTACATTAACCGACACATTTCCTGCAGGGCTGTACCCCTAGGACAACACGCCATGTGCTCCCCATCACATCACCTGAAGCATATTCAGCTGTTTATAGAAAGGAGGCAAATTCATGTTTTTCTTTTCATGCGGCTTCCTTGCTAATTCTGCAAAGTCTGGATCTCCCACATCTGTTCAGGGCAATTTCTGCCTTACTGAAAGATGATGTTCTAAATAAAAGAGGAAAAAAACAATTATGTCTTCTCTCTCCCTCTTCTCACGGACAACCAACAACTTACACAAATTAGTATTATTTTTAAGATTTTCTTTACTAAAACTGCATGTGACAGACACGTCTCTTCTGGAAATCCCAATTTGCCAGACTATCTCTTCACCACAGTTGTATTTTTTGTATGTTGAGGGGATCTTGACACTTACCTCTTCATTTCTTCTTATGCTGATTCATTGCTTTTATTTTGGGATCTCATATTTTAGAGACTAGCGTTTTTGTGTGCAAAAGGAAAATGTGTTATTTTCTGACTCCCTTTGCATGGGTTGGCTTTCTGCAGTGATCTTAATAAAGCCTGTATTTCAGATATATGTGAAAAAATCTATATCACCCCTCTTATCTCCTTCTCATTAAAGCAGTCTCATGTTTTTACATTATTTTTCCCTCTCATTAATGAATAAATTTGGCTTCATATTTTGAAATAGTTATTTATGAAAATTAACAGCCTTGAAACTCTTACTAAAACATTAATTTCTAGATTTCTTTTGCTGACTTCCTTTGCAATTTCATTGCAACTTTTATGTAATTAAAAAAATAATACTTCTACATTGGTTTGTACACAGAACAAGAAGGAAGCCTGCCTATTTTGGCCATGGGAATATTTTTGAGAAATATATTGATTTCTCTCATTGTTGGAGCTATAGATGTAAGCTATGTGGAGCTTTTCATCATGTGTATCTATTTCTGGCATTCCTGCAGAAATTTCTGCATTTCACAGCAACACATTTCTGTCTAAATGGGCGAAGGAGACATTAAGATGGAAAGCTGGCTGCAAAATGTAGAATTAAAGAAAAATTTTCTCTTGAAGCAATTGGACTAATAAATATTATTTCCCATGGATTTGTGTCTTACATTTGGATTCTGTGCTATTCAGTAATGCTCAAATTTAGATATACTACTTTGCAGAAGACTGCCCTGAAAGCAAGCTGTGAAGCAGGCACAATGGGAACCGCCCCGTTGTTCCTACTGGGGTGAGTAACTGTGTTCCCTAAAATGCATGCCCCAGAGAGCAAACTGGAATGACACACTCTTGGGAAAAGAAATTGTGGGCCATGGCCCTTGCTCTAAGGACAGCTAGTGCATTTAGCATGGACAAGTCGTAGGACAGTCTTTTGGGCAACGTGGCAAGAGCTGTGGAATTTAAGTTATAAGTGAGTCACAAGTATGAAAATCTAGTTTGCTCTGTAGTTATAATGGTGGCGTAGCTGGGTATCAGGGCTGTGCCTCTGTGCACACTTCAGACATGAATTCTCTGGGTAGTCAAGAACCCTGCAGCCCATCATTTGCCTCGGTGAGATAACAGGCTGGTTTGAGACAGTGGACTGGTTTGAAATGCATGCTTGCTGTAGCTCCTCCACAGCAAAGTGTTTGATTGCACCGGGAACTCTCCAGATGGTAATTTCAGGCAGTTCTGGAGATTCTCCCCAGGCAACAATTTGTATGTGTTGATTAGCATCCTGGCTGGAGTGTCCTAGAGATGCCTAGGCTGTTTCTCTTGTGGAACTGATCAACACGTACATAGATAAGACAGGAGGAAATAGTAGATATTGTTCCTGCAGCTACAGAAATGCTCACATAACCCTTTTTTTTTTTTTTTTTTTTTTTTTTTTTTNGATATTTAAGAGGTGTTTTGTATGTGGTTAAGATAATCATGTGCTGGAGTGGTCACATAGGACCTTGAGCCAATCAGATTAGAATTGAGCAGAGCAACAGCTCTGGGAGTCTCAACCCACCCAAAGACACTACTAACAAGGAGTCCTGCAGCACAGACTCCTGTCACCACCAGACAGCAACTGGCAGTCACGTTTGAGAGATCTGATTCTCTATGCAAGTGTTGTTCTATGCCAAGATGTCAATAAATTATTTTTTCCTTTTTTTAAGAAACTTTCTGTCCATGTCCTTGGAGATACTCAAAACCCGACTGAACGTGGCCCTGAGCAACCTGCTGTGGTGACCCTGCTCTGAGCACGAGGTTGGACTAGACGATGTCCAGAGGTGCCTTCCCAGCATTCTGTGATTCGGTGAAACTCACGGCATCTACATTTAGTCTAGTAAACTTTCTTGTATCTTCTTTTGTTTCTTTTTATAACTTTTCCTTAATCTTAAGGAATGTCCCACATCTCTAGCACAACATTTCAAGAAAATGCTCTCATTTCAAGGATTTTTATGATTATCTTAAACTGGCCTTCCCATACAAATTCTCATAAATAATAAACCTGAAAAAAATTGTCTACTATTTAAGAAATTTGCCTCACGTCAGAAAAAATATGTAAAAGGAGTTTGGACTTTTGTTTGCAAATCTGAATATATTTAAATGTGAGAGTCTTGTATCTGAGTAATTGCACTATACAAGTTAGTCTTGTATGATCTTTGTACAGGGCTTTATCTTGAAATCCTTGCTCAGGTAATAGAAATTTTCTCTAAGTAAAGATTGAGGAGAAAGAACTTTGGAGATATAGTGCTATATCATGTAAACGTGAAATATTTAGTGTGCATTTGGAGCATGGATTTCATATTCTGACCTAATTCTTGCCTACAAGTACACAGTGAACCTACTTAAAAAAAAGAAAGATTAGCTTTTGATCTCCAACTCTGTCTAATTGCAACATAAGGCTTTTTTCAGTAATAAAAAGAAAACATTCCATAGGAGAAAACTGTTTTCTGTTTTGTTTTCATGTGTGAAGTTAAACCTGTAGAATAACCCTGCAAAAAGATTAAAAGCTAAATTAAAATTAGATTTGCCATGTCAAAAAACTCTCGAAACAGCATCTTTTTAATATCGTACTAAATGGATGATGAATAAGCAGTATTCCTAGTACTAAGAAAATATTGCTTCGTGTTTCTGTCTTTGAACCACAGCATTTGGCATTTGGCTAAAATTCCAGTGAAGTAAATGATGCATCAATAATGTTTGCAATACTTCCTTAGGTTACTTATGCAAAACAAACAAGAGGTTTACTTAACGTAGGCATAACTATTCCCCCTATTAGTTTTGATCAATTGCTTTGTGGTCATGTTCATTAGACAGCCTAATCTGAACCGCAATTAGATTTTATCCTTTTAAAAGACAAAGCAGAATCCCAAGCCATTAATTAAAGGGTCTGACTACAGTTGGTTACAAGATGGATGTTGCATACCCTTTACTGATGACTCAACTCAGCAAAACAGAGCACTTTAGTTTTAAGTGGCAAATACTCTAGCAGTAATTGAATGCAAACTTTTGCCCTGGTGCAGCTGGAGAAAAGGAAATCATTTCACATGTGGATTCTTGAAGACATGAAATCCTAATGAGAACCACACGAATAAGCTAGATTTACGTAGGGCAAACTGCAAGTGCAATGAAAATGTTTGCAATAGGGGAAACTGATTAATATACATTCCTGCACCACTTATCTGCTGTATTATTTCTCTCTGACACTGAAAAAGAGTTAATACTCGGTCTTCAGACCCGCTGTATCTAATGCTGCAGTATCGCAATGGCAAAAACCAGTTTATGGTACCTGAGAAATCAAAAAGCTTATTACTTTCTTACTACAACAGAAAACTACAGGTCAGCTAGAACATTAATGTGTATTTCCAGGTAGAAGCTCTACCTCTGCAAATGTAAGAAAACTGTCTCCAGGTAAATAAATCCAATCTATTACTTACTGCATGATTAATTACCTCTGCAAATGCTCCCTGATCGCAGTCTACGGATGTTCCTCAGCCCTTGCTTTGTAGTAGGCTGCTCCATCATGCTATCCATAGTGTAGGATGGACATCCCCCTTCCAGATATGAATAAGACAGTATTCTTGGACCCTCATCCTCCCAAAACCACAAAAAGTCTTAAAAGAGTTGCTGATCTTTAAGAAGATCTGATATCACCTGGCAAGACTATAAGCGGCACTCAACCATGCGACCTTGTAATACCAAAAGCTCCAGGCTTAGGTTTCTGCTTTTCCAAAGATCTCCTGTACCACCATGAAAAATATCAAAGGGAACTTAAGTAGTTTATTTTGAAGGCAGGTAAAACATGGTGCCTTTAATGTATGGGACTCAGGCTTCTGTGGATAAAATGGCAGTATTTCTCAAGCTCCCAGGGGTCCTGCAAGGCTCTCAGCTCTAGGGGTAACGAGGGAAGCACAAAATGTGAGCTGCAAGGTAAAGGTGAAATTTGGATGAGGCAACTAAAGTTTTAAAAAGAATAACCTCATGGTTAAAGGGATTTTTTTTAATTAAAAAGAAAAAAATCAGGATTTCTTTAAATGCAGGACTTGCTGAGCTTTCATCTGGTGTCTATTTGGGTGTCTTTGCCTTTCCATGAGTTTGGAATAATAAGAGTATTACCTAGAAGCTTTAAAAGAAGAAAAAAAAGCTGCTCCTTGCCAGTGAGGGAAAAATATATTGCAGACCTTGGCAATAAGGGCCTGCAGTTCTACCAGTCATCTCAGCGTGTGGCCAGAGTTGCTAACTCAGCTATAAGGGAGCCAAAGTACACAGAGAGACTTTTTTTAATTAGCTTATTGTTCATTATTAATAGGAAACCCACAGAAAATAGAAAATACAAATTCTAGATAAACACAAAAGCCTATTTTTAGTCTGTGAGATATATGGGAAGAAGGCACAGTGCAGCCACAGGAGGTTATCTTCCATTTCTCTGAAGTTTTTATCATAAGTTTACCTGCACAGCTGTCTGCTAGGGTGCTATCTGCCAGAAATGCTCGCTGGCACTACCAAATTGTGCCCTTGCACTAGGCTGAGGGGATGGCAAAGAAAAGCCTTGCAGTTAGCTTGAGGAAGGTTTGTCTGGTGTATGTGTCCTTTAGGATGAGATTGAAAATGAAAAAAGAGCTGCGTTCTCCCATGATAACCAAACAGAGCAAAAAAGTCAGGAAGATATGGGACCACCACCAAGAAAAGCAACAAAACTAAATACAAAATTGAGAGCTGAGAGCAAGGACAGGCTTTGCTTCAGAGCAACGGTACCAGTACAGGGAGTCAGAGTTTAATAAGTATTAATTTTTTCTTCTTGTAATGATTTTCATATAGATATTCATGGACCATTAAAAATCCTGTATATCAAACCTCTGGATCACATCTGTCTGATAGTGAGCAAAACTCTGAGCTGAAAGCACTGGGGCAGACCATCATCTTCATCAGGTTGTCTTTGCTGGGCGTTTTCAGCAGACGACTGACAGAGAAAATTATGCAATGCATCATTAAAGATTAGAGACACTTTAAGAAAATTCGCCCATGAATAGGAGGAAAAAAGGGAAAATGCTCCTCATTTTGCTGGTTGTGGGGCCTCTGCAGGGTTTGCAACAGAATAAGTAGTGATTTTTTTTGATAAACATGTTTTTTGGTGAAAAATGTTTAAACAAAAATATGCGGAAAGATCTGTATTTTAGCCTACAAAAAGGAAAGAATATTTACATAAACAGCATGAAACTTCCAATGTTACTATTCTAAGAAAAGGACATGCTGAATTTTCAGTTCAAAATTACTTCTATACTGACATTTAAGTTACTTAAAACACAGAAGTCAGAAGCAAAATGAAATGTCTGAAACCATAGAAATGACAATTTCACCCACATTATTGCTTCATGAAAATTCTCAATATTTTGATTTCTGAAATTTGTATGGTTTAAATTTTTCACATTTCCAAATCTTTGTAAGACAAAAAATTAGTCTCTCCTCTTTATTCATTCAGTCTTTTTGAACAGAATAATGAAGATAATTATAGGGGTGCTTTGCCTGTGGTTAAAAATATTACCTAGAGGCACTGCATCCTACCTTAAAAGTAAGAAAATGAAGCATTTGGTCAAATATTCATTGAGTTCAATGACCATTTCCCCATTGATTTTAGTGGGTTATATATCATGCACAACATGAATGGCCTCACTTTCAGAAATGCAGATGTATAGTTGCATGTTTAAACACGCACAGGCAAGTAACGGCAAACTGTTCCACCGATTATGTGTACGGATCGTCCTTCCAGTCTTGCAGACTTCTACACATATTTGAAGATGATATGCATATATGTATGCCTATCATGCATATATATGGAAAGGAACATAAAATATTTATGCATTTTGGACTGCATCTTCAGACCAAGTATGCTTTTCTACCCTCAAAGGAACACCAAAAAAAAAACCCCACAGATCAGTAACAGCCTAGATTCGTTTGGGTTTTTTGATATATTACTACTTACCTGATCATTAGACAACCTTCCTCTTTCTAATTTATCACTTTAACATCAGATTTAGCACAAAGAACCAGCCTGCAAAAGGTAAAAAAAAAAAAATAATTATAAATTATAGTGACCAGTTCACATTAGTGTGAGTGTTAGCAACACCAAGGTGTTTCTATTTATCACCATTTGCTTTGATGGGGGACCATTCATTTCATTTATCATTTGATTCCTTTCAATTATTTCTTCTTGGGAAGAAGTACAATCAGCATTATTTAGCTAGGATCGTGTTTGCCCAACAGGTTTTGTAAAGTCCATTAAAAGGTGTCCTAGTGTTGCTAGATATTTGTGCATGGGGTCTAGAGTTTTCCTCCAATATCTGCCTACTTTGTGATTTAAAAACTTTTTGTTGTTGTTGTTACAGGAAGCCAACATAGATTTACACCTTTAAGCTCAAAAAGAGTGTGGCAAAATCATGCGAATATTTTCTTTCCAGTTTCTGTGTAACACACTTCTTCCTGGAATAGCAGCCAATTTGAAAATCTTCTACCAATATTGCTGCATACCTTACTGTTTGGCTTGAGGTTTTGGGGGGCTGGGGATTGTGTTGCTTGGTTGGGGTTTTTTTTTTCAGTTTTGGAAGCTTTGGGAGTCCTCAGTGAAGATGTGGGACATACGGTGCTAAACATGAAATAAAACTGACAAAATTAGCTCAAGCGTTACACAGCCTGCTTAGGTGCTCTGAATCATTATAGGCAATATGCCTGCCAACCTCTCACACCTCTCCTTTCCCTGCTGCCATCTTTCCAAAGAAAAGACTGAGAGAGATGCATATATCCAAAGGACAACCTAGTTGTGTATACCAAAGTCAGGAAGGGCTCTTGAACTGTAAATCCCAAAGCAGTTCTCTGAGGGTTTCTGCATCACTCCCTGCCAACCAGCTGGACATACTGGGCATCAGGAGTTTAATCCTAGAGCGCTTAACAACCAGTTTGCTCTGGGAATGGCACTGCTGGACCCTGCCTTCTTAGGCAATAGCAAATGCCTATTGTACCAGCACCTGTACCTCAGCCCCTTTGCAAATTTGAGCCTTACTCATTAAGTATCAGAGGATGCAAGATGGTGAGTAAATACAGAAATGGTGCCCAGGAGGGTGAGGCAACAGTCAAATGTCAGATGTAAATTTACAAGTGTAAGGTGGTACATTACCAATGAGTTGCTCTTACTTTCAGTGACAAATTCCTTTGCTATTTCTGGTTCCTCACATGACTCTGGCTTCTCATGCCCCAGTCGTGGGCACCTGGATGTTTAAGAATTTTGAAATCTGACCCTGAATGTTGGTGTGGACACCAAGCAAACAGTAAGTTTGAGGGTCCAGAACAAATTCCAGCAAAGCAACAGGGATATTACTCATCTCTCAGTACTTGAGTGATTACACTTGGAGGAAGAGGACTCTGACTTCCGTGAGACTTTTAACCATTCTTCTCTAAAATTTTTCATTTGGCTCTCCTTCGTAGGACGGAGACAGGGTCTTTCCAGGTGCCATTTTCAGGCTGCCAGTTGATCAGTTGGTAATCCCTGCAGCTAAATACCTCTCTGTGCTTCAGTTAGCCCCAGCTAAAAACGATGACAGGAACACTGATCAGCTTGGCAGGGGGCTTTGAGAACCACAGAGCACTGTGTTTAACACTACTTCATCAGACACGTACCACCCCTTTGGCTTCACAAACCTCTGACTTCCTCTGGGTAGCAAAGAGAGACAGGGGAAAAAATCATGCTCTGTGTAAAGACATAAAAGCAATTTTCAACAGCATTTTAAAGAAGGAATGGCACAAAGGTGCCCCTAAAGTGAGAAGTCTGTAACTATTCCTGCCCGCCACCACAACAAGCACACAGCCCCACCGACCATTCCTGTGCTGCAAACCCCTCTGGCAGCTAAGGCTGTTTGTACTTGACTCCAAGACCCCTGTCTGTGACAAAACACCAACCAAACTCATGGAAAATAGTATAACCTGCATCCTCTTAGCATCTCTACATAAGTAGGAAAGTGTCCTAAATAGAGGTCAGGAATATATCTGCCTCTGTGTTTTGTTCATTTGCGAAACAGGGACTCAGAGGGGCACAGCAGGACAGCTAAGCCTCCATCTGTTGTGCAGAGCTACTTTTTTTTTTTTTTTTTTGNTTTTTTTTTTCTGCAAGGTATACAAGAAATAACCAACACTTCATTAGAAAAGAATAATTTGACCTTCACTTTAAAATATGCCTTAGTCTGCCTAAGAAGCTATGGCTTGATGTCCTCAGCCTCACCATCCAGTAGCAGTGACAGGGAAAAAAAATCAAAGGAGTATCCAGAGCCTGGCATCACATCCCTGAGCTGCCACAACCATCTTGAAGGATCATGTGGAAGCCACAGGCTCTGTGTTTTATTCCATTGTCTTAAATGGTGCTTCCCTACGCTATAGGAGTGAGGTGAGAACCCAGGCCACTGCAGTATTTTGTGCCTTGCAATGCATGGAGGAAAGAGACAATTTATACAAAAAATAGGATGCAGAAGTAGGTTATTCAGCAACAAGTTCCCTTTGAATACCATTTTGAAGTTTTGGAAAGACAGGTTCAGGTGCTTTAAGTGGTACATAGATATTCAATGATTTTTACAAAAGTGTCTAATCATTTCATAGTCAAACTTAGGTGCCCCCACCCTATATGCTCCCCAGTCCTTATCTGCAAAATCCTATAAGCATTTTCAGAAGTTTGGGGTAAGCAGCTTCCTTCCCAGGGAGATACCATCTCTGTCGCTGTTCCACCCTTACGCCACCCCAAGAGCCTCCAGGATGCTGCTCGGCTAACCACCAGATCACCCTGCCTGCCTCAAACCTTTGCTGTGAGGTTCCCAACACACAGAAAATTTACTCAACTGTTCAGTCAAAACTCCCACGCTCATGGCAGTGAGGGAGGAAGATAAGGAGAGAGAGAAGGAGGAGGCAGATAGGTGTGGAGAAAAGATACAGGGATTTGTGTTGATTATACATATTAGACTTTCTGAGGTACCTGGCTAGGATGGTGGTACAAGCTGTGATTGTGTTAGACAAACAGAATCCACACATTGAGACGTGGCTTTGTGAAAAGGCATAATCTGCCAGACATTCCCCATCGCAACTAGTGAACATGCTTCTGACTAAAGTTTTCTTCATAAATACTTTCTTTCTCCAAAAGGCAGCATCTGGGCTTTAGAGTGCTGTCATAAAGGCTTTCTTTTGGGGTAGAAGATGTGCAGCATAGCAGTAGTTTAGACATTAAACCTGGAAGGCTATTAGACATCAGGAAAAATACCAAAGGAAAGAACAAGTGCAATTAATAAAACATAAAACATTTGCTCCATAAAAATCTAGAATATCATCATTACCGCTTCAAATTAGATGAAGAGTAATTACCCCCAAGACGTTCTGGCACCTTCTACATCTTGTTTGCAAAAGTATGACAAAACAGGAAAGACCTAGTAAAGATAAGGATATCAAAACTCTGTTGGATTAATAATGGGAAGAGAGTTAAAATAAATTAAGTGAAATGACAGTACAATCCCAATTGGACAGCGCTAGCTATCTGCGTAAGGAGTGTGCGCGCATGAGCATCTGAACCACAGCGAAGGTGACCTTGCATAGTCTCGTCTGATAGAAAAGCAGATTAAAATTCCAATCCATCTCAAATATTGTCATTACCTACTTTTAATAATACAAACTTAGTGGAAGAGTCCAAGTGGTTGTTTATGTGAGCAAGTGCTTGATTTGCTGAAATTGTGCTGCCTTTTGCACTGAGGTGATTTAGACAGAGAATTTATTAACCAGTTTTAGGAGCACAGGAATGCTTTGTGAACAGGGTGGAAAAAGTCCTTATGAAGCTTTACTTTAAAGGAGGTCTCCTTATGAGATTTATAGCATGGGAATCAATATCGTAAATATTTCCACTGTTTATCTGCGATAAGGAAAGCAGAACACCTCTATATCGCAGTGGTGTAAAGGCAGCAGAAAAGTCAAGGTTAAGATTGTCTTTTAGGCATATTCCTCCTCTGACTAGACCGGGCGAGAATTACTGGAGACAGCAAGCGCATGACCCAGGGAGGGGCGAAGGCGATGATCTCCGCAGCCCTTTGGTGCACTGAGTGAGTGTCGGCTTTAGCAGAGGAACAGATATCTCCTGTTGCCCAAGAAAAGGAGCGGGGGAGGAGGACGTGCTGAGAGTGTGGAGAGAGCGAAAGGAAAGAAAGATGGGCTGCTGGATGCCCTTCCCTCCCACCAGATCCTGAGAAGAATAATACTGTGCTCCATACTGTGCTAAAACATGACATTTAGACTTAAGCAGTTTAAACAGTCCCCTGAGCTATGTTGAGGGTGCAGAACAGCTGTATGTATAATTAAGTAAAGCTAATTACAATAAATTAAGTTAACTAGAAAATCAGTCAGAGTTCTTACTCCTAAAAGTTCTGTTGTCGTTGCCACAGTTGAAACTGCTGCAGGGCAAGATGCCGGGCCACTGCATCTTGGCACAGATCTAGTCACTTATTCTTATTTTTAAATCAAAACTTGTAACTGGAAAATGTTGGAGTAATGGGGAGGGTGTTCGTGTGCCTGAATTTTAGCTGCAAATTTAGAAACTTGATGAGGAGGCTGATCTCTCTAGGATAACTGTAGAGCCAAGGTACATGCCTTCTCCTCCTCTTGGCTACAGAAGACTTCTTGAGTGCTCGAGTTGGCACCAGAACATGGTGTGAACATTTCCTTTGCCCATCAACCCAGCTATGCCTGCACAGCCCTACTCTGAAACTCTAACAGGTGCAAAAATTGTTGTTCTAGCACAGCACACAGTCCAGTGAAAATGTAGCCTGGCTCCATGAAATTCAGCAAAGTTATACAAATATGCTGTGAGTCCTGCTGGGGCGGGGGGGGGCTAACCATTTGCTGAGATTCCTGTTTCAAGCTGTGCCAGTGGAAAAGAGGCAACCTGCCAGGAGAAAGCCTGATTGTGTTGTAAGTAGTGGAGGAGAATGTAAGTTAATGTAATGCAACCGGATGAACGGGAGATGCTTTGGATTTACAGTGGCATTGCTACCTTGAAGATCAACTCCAGGGAGAACAGCGTACAGTACTAGTTGCAAACATTTTATGGAGAAGAGTGCTGAGCAGATTTTGGCTCTAGCTAAGGACACGTGCGAGGCACAAATCTCTGGAGTTGGGGCAAACACACCGGGAAACTGTCATTGTAGTTTGCCTTTTTCTTACACCCTTCCCAGAATATCTGCTGCTGTCCACTCTCAGAAACAGGATACTGGGCTGGAAGGATCTTTGATCTCACCTTGTACAAGTATGAGGATAGCACAGTATGCTCCTTCACTTGCAGGATGTATTCAGGAAGGAACAAATTGTGGTTCAGCTGGCACACAGCAAAGAGATGCCAAAGGCTGTGAGAATTCCTCCTGTGTCTCAGTGCTGTGTGCTGGAGTTTAAGACCAGATTGTGAGAGGGAGAGCGATCTTTCTTTGCAGAGTAATGACTTTACTTTGTGCAAGGAGAAAGGAATTAGATTGGCAAGCGCTTTGATTTTGCCTTCTCCCCATAACAAGGCAGTTCCCTGTGCTGGAGAATATAGACTGCTCTATGCATCACTGCCTCAAAGTGCTCGCTTTTCTCCAAACCTCTCCTGGAACAGTGCAAAAAGGTGCCCCTCCGTCACCCAAAACTAGGGAAAAACCTGGACTGAGCCTCCTAGCAGCAAAAATACCACTGAAAACTACATTTAATTCATCTGTATTTGCCTTATTTGATAAGGAGGGATGTCACCACAGCAAAGATTTTTTAGAATAAAAATGAGTCAGTTAACTATCTTTAAAGGACTTGGTTTAAGGGTAGGCATAATGCAATCCACACAGGCTGTGAAATTATTCTCATCAGGAGGCTTTAAGGAATGTTTCTGGGAACCAAGGTGAATTAAAGTTTGACCTTCTTTTTAATATTGTCTTTCTTGACACTTTCTCTTATATATACACTTGTTTTCAGGTTTCAGGAATGAGCTGCATTGATCCTGTTTTTGGAGATCAGTCATAGTGGTAAACAGCAAGTCTCTGTGATTTATGGCTGGGCTTGCTGATAGTGCCTTAGAGATGTCTGAGCACCTACAGCTGGAGATCCAGCTTCAGGAACCGGGAATTTAAGCCTTTCAGGTATAGCTTTCCCAGCTGTGCTCATTTGTGAGATTAAAACAAATGGGATGAGACAGTGATCATTACCGGTGATACTGATCACTGCTCAGCCCATGAGAAGCAGATTTTTCTGGTTCTATAATATTATTCAACTCCCCCTTCCCATCCTTGATCAACCCTTTAATAAAAGCTAAACATGCAGGGTTTCTAATAACACCAATAATAATGGAGATTGTCAGGAACTACTATGCATGTCAGAGATTTGACAAAATTAGTAGAAAATTTTTTGGTTGGTGAAGTATTCAGACTAGTCAAAAGTGTTTTTGTTGTTGTTGTTGTATTGACTCACAATGTGGTTTAATACCAGCTACCCCAAGAACACAGCTACTGTGTGCAAGGTCTGGTTACACATCCTAAGTGGCAGCAATACAAAATAAAACTGTATGTGTGAACACTAAGTTTAACTAATGCATTTGCTTACCATTATACTTAATGAAAACAAGCGTAGCGCAGAACAGACTAATGGCATAGCCACACACGCTCTGTTATCTTTTCTTTATCTATGACAATGATGGATACAAAGACATCCTATACTACACATAAACCCATCAGTGACAGGAAAGACTGAGTCAGGACAGACTCCCCTTAAACTCCAAGCTTTAAATTCAGCCATTTTTTCCTGCAAAATAAGTGATGCAAGGATAAATTTAGCTACGCAGTGCTGGATGATGCCATGTTATTGATAGAAAGGGCTGTGCTACACTGCAGCTTCACTTCTGGCTGCACAGCATGGACCAGAGTGCTAAGGGGGAAGTCTACCACCTTCTGAGCCACTGCTAAATCTGCTCTTTGGTACCAATGGAAAACTTCAGCACGTCTAAGATTCATAAGCTGATTTGTAACATTGCATCCTTTGAAACGAACACAGCAGCAGCAGCTAACAATAGTGGGGAAAACCCTGCAGGTAAATGGCACATCTGTATTGATGAAAAGCCACTTAATAAAGCATTGAAAACATGCCACTATTCATTAGCAGTGATTGAAGGCACAGATTTTTAAGGCCAGGGGGGAATCATAATGATTTGATAGGTTGACTTCCTGTGCAACATGGGCCAGAGGAGTCCTCTGGCACAAGGCCAACAGCCGTGTTTCAACTAGGGCATATTTTCTAGGAAATAAATTTTTAAAAAGCCTTTGAAATAAGAGCCTTCTCAGTCCTTCATAATGTGTTCCAATCGCTAACCACACTGAGCAGTAATCTGCACTCTACTCCACTATTCTTACTAATCTCTACTAATCAGTTCGTAGACATTAAGAGTAAGATTCAACCAATTTTGGGCACCTTCAGTAGAGATTTGCAACTGTGCTAGTCACACTAGGTGCCTTTCGCAGACAGTGGAGCAAATAGAAACTTTAAGGGAGTAATTCATCTAACCCATCTTAGACAGCTACTTTAGACTGAGATGAATTGTGCTTTACAACCCACTGAGAGGATTGCTTAGATCTGTGTTGACACACAGAGCTTCTGGATGGACCAGCTCAGATATAGACATCCATATTTAGCCAGATGAATCCTACCATCATGCATGGCTTTTTTCTTGCTGAAGAGTTTGGCCTTTCCCAGTCAGATGCTTTTGGACTATGAGCAAACTACCCCTTAGCCCCTGCCCTTGTTAAGGGAAATAGGACAGGATCCCTTAGTATCTGACTTGATTCTTAATACGTTAAACCTTTCTTACAGTCTTCAGATTCCTTCTTGGATTGTGAACATCAGAACTGGACACAATATTAGAGAGCTGGTCATATATCAGGATGGTAAATATAGCAGTAGTAGGAGCAACAACATATGAATAGCTGTAGTAGGTCCGGCCTAAGGTCTATCTAGATAAACAGCTTGTCTTTGACAGTGATGTGTAGCGGATGATTCGGGGAAAGTTTAAAAAAGGAAAGAAGTGAGTGATATTTTCTGGACTCCTCTACCAGCCTCCGGCTTCATGACATACAGACACCTCTGTGCTCAAAAGCGCTCTGTGGAAGGTACTTACAAGAACGTGTCTCACTAAGCATAAGATTTTGGTATCCATAATATTGTATGCTAATGCGTTTACCAGTTTAAATATGGAGCATTTTAAAAAATAATCCCTTTTGTTTGTTTTGAATCTGACACAATGTTTTCCTATCCTGTCTTCTGGGGTTCGTATCACAAGAAGACAGTGAAAAAATATCCCCCGGTATAACCTCCTTACTTGAGATCATCCTGTTTATCTATGTTAGCCCTTCCTGCCACAGCACCGGGCAGCACATCATCTGCTCCAAACCCCAAGGCGTTTTTCAGAGTTTCTGTTTCTAGAGGTGTGTTTTGTAATGTAGTAGTCTTTGTCCCTGACATTTGGGCCTGAATTGAACATACCTGTCTGAATGTCAGCAAATTTATTTGTTGTTTTCTCTCATGATTTTGGGGATATTTACAAACTTTACCAGGATTTTTTTTTTCCCCCAGATAATTATTAATAATTGAAGTGCAAAGCAGCACAGGGTCAAGAATCGTATTTTGTAGAACGACTACTAGAACTAGAACGGCTTTACCATTGTTTTCTATTTATAATTACAATTCATTACATTTAAATATTTAACTGATACTAAATGCATTTCATGTGGGCTGCATTCATATATGTGTATGTATTGCACTGGTTTGTTTTATTGATCAAAACCTTGTGCTCTATCAAATTAGACAGCTAAATCGTTTAGCATTATCTACCAAACCTGCAGTCTCAAGAGGAAGCACCAAGAGACAAGACCTGTTGTCTTTGCAACCCCCTTGGTGGAGAAGGGAAATTCCTTAGTGCTATTTACTGTTCTGTAAAGAGAATTATAGTGAAGTGCTCTCTTAAAAAATGATTATGAATGAGTAAAATCTTTCTAAGATCTTCTTCTCCTTTATTGTCTGCCATATTCTTCCTTCTCTAGTAAGACCCTGGGAGCACAATGAGAGATTCAGAGGCCGTATTTAGACTACAAATTAAGCACAGCCTGCAGTTGAGATCATGTTCAAACAAATCTGTTCCTTAGTGGTTTGTGTGTCTGGGTTTTTTTTCCAGGGGCAGAGGTGGTGGCATGGTGCAAGCCCAGATGTCAGTGCAGCATCCCTACCTGTAAGGCTGTGGGGAGCTTGCCAGCAGAGGTGCATTTATTTAAATAAACAAACAATGAAATATCCAGATTTGGGAGTATGCAAAGATGAGAACCATGAACAGCCATGGCCCAGAATGCTTTGGCTGAGAAGAACTTGGGACCAGTGGTAGAGCCCATCCACAACCCCCCAGTGTCCTTTCAGAGAGACAGCAGGATGTGGGAGACTGGACGTAACCAGATAGCTGGCTGTCTTTCCTCAGCACATTTGTCCACAGGGCAGAACCAAAATGTTTCTCTTTTAGGTCAGGGTAGAAATGGTGCTGCCTTGCTCGGAGGACATTTTCACAGCTCGGTTGGGCGACCCAGTGGAGGGGTGGTGTTCATGACATGGGACACGTCTGAATTGCAGCACAGGTTTGCTCAGAGTTACAGAAGCTGCAGCACCCATGGGAGTACTGCCACCAGGACCGTGGAAGTAAATCTGCCCTTTGATTTCCCATTTTTCATTATATTTGGATCTCGCTTGTGCTGCTGATCTCTGGTCTGTGGCACTTGTAATTGTAGAAATGTCTACTGCGTTCTTTCCCTGACTTGCCTCAGTCACATCACACAAAACAAATTTCTGAAGGAGAAAATAGGACTTTCAGCCTATGCAACATAGCCAAAAATAGTTAACTCTTAAATGTTATTTACAATTTTATCTCCTTCCTCCTGGAGGTAGAAATGCTGCTGGCATCCTCCATGGGGAAGATGCTTGCCAGAGAGTGGAATGCATGAAAAAGGATAATTTCCTGAATCATCGCACCAAGGCGGCCACACTACGGAGGAGGAACAGAGCGACCTCTCTGCTTCTTCCCCATTTCACTCCATCTGGAGACGGATGTTGAACACAGGGAGCTGGAGGCAGCGGGGAGGCACATGGGGAGCTCTGTACCTCCCACTCACCACATTTGAAGACACCAGCCCACTTGCGCCAGGCTTGCCCTCTCCTCTTTAGGCTGTTCTTTCATATATTAAGGAAGATCAGGGAGCTATATCAAAGCAGGCCTTCTACATACAAGTTAAAACAGTTATTTTATAGTTTTATAATTTCAAACAAAAAATTATATTTTTATAATTTTAAACACACTGCAGCTCGCTCTGTGTGCAAAACATAAGCACAAACCCAGGATTCTGCTCAAGACCTCAGAAGTGAGGGGTCAATCTTTATACAGATCCCCTACAAAAGATGATTTTCATTGACTATGAAGATGAAGAGAAGGTAAAGGTTTCAGGATATCTGAAGCAGAAAGGAGACATGCCTGGCTCTGTAAAAGCAGTACCAGTGAGAGAGAAAGACATATTAGCCTTGCTACATCCAGCTAGTCCATAAAAAAAAATAATTTGGCTCACCCATGCTCAAGCACAAACTAGTATCTCTTACGCTATCAGAGATAAGAGGGGCTTATAGTGATGGAGAAGTCATCACACAGTTAAAGAACAGAACCTGCCACTACCTGGTTTTCATTTTTACACTATGAATAAAAGGACTTTCTCAGGGTGACCAGATAACTATAAGTCTTTATTGTAATATGATCTTTCACACACTAAAAGATGACATTAATGTGCCCTCTGATTATGTAATCTTAATCTTTCAATTGAATAAAGCATACCTGTACTTGTATATGTGTATAGGAATAAAAAGAAGAAAAAGGATAGAATTAAAAAGTTTATCATTAAAAAATTATTTAGGCAGTCATCAGAACAGCTAAATAATATTACATATGAGCTACACCATTTAAGGTTTAGTAACGATTTTGCAATCTAATTGTCAGTGATCTGAGAGATCAGTTTCTACTGACACCACTGTCCCTAAAGATGCTTTGCAGCATGGTCCAGGGTGACATTTTCCCTGGCTTTAGCTCCTCACCAGCACAAATATAACTTAATATACTGCCTTCGAACTGCCACAGATATGTATGGAGGGATGTATATTTTTCTTAAATTTAGCAGCTCTGTGTCTGAGGAAAATCTTGTACCGGAACTGCTGCATTGAAAACCAAGAAAAAAAATCCTGTGGAGCTGCAGATCCATGGTGTAACCACTGCCCCCAAACTGGCCGGCTCCAGAGCACCACAGAGTGAAATGCCTCGTGACAAAGAGCACCTGAGCAGACCAATAACTTGACATCCAGTTTGTTTGGTCTTTGTATCACCACTGAGAAAGGATAAAGCTTCGTGTCTGCCTATGCAGGGTGAATATAATTTATCATAGTATTTACTATCGATACGGTAGCACTATATCTACACCTCAGGACAAAGCCTGATAGAGATCTGCATCTCTACAGAATATGAGGTTATACGGATGGCTGACACAACTGCTTCTGTAGGATTTGCAATAGTATAAATATGAAAACTGTCTTTGAATCAAAACGATCTTATTAAATAAGCATTCATGTCAATAGCATGGACAACACATTGTTTATTTTATCAGACGTATGCACTTCCTCCACTAGTTCAACAAAGCATTGTATATTGATTTGACAAAGATACTGTCAAATCACATTGAGTGACTGCTGGTGGTACCAGTATAGACCTTAATTTATATTCTGGAACTGTGCCCTCTCTGCCATCTTGGATCTTCCTATAAAATCTTATAAGATGCACGAAAAAAATCTATTTGGCATTTTTCAGATTTATGACTCTCAAATGAAAGAAGGAACAGAAATAATCTTTCCATTTGTCAGCCTGTCATCTACATGAAACAGACACAGCTGCTGCTGCTGCAAGAAAATTCTATTACAGGTGCAAAATGGACATTTTCTTCACAAATATTTTTGTTGTTAATATAGCATAAAAATCTATGAAATCTTAGGCCAGTAGAATACTCATTTCATCTTATGAACAAAAAGACAAATCATAATTCACTTCAGCTTTTGACTTTGTTATTTTGTGCAGCTGAAAAGCTAGCAAATTCTGTGTAGTGCTTAGAAATGCATGTGCCTGGTTTTGAGAAAGGTAATATGCAAAGTTGCTCCGTCACGTCAGTCTTCCACCAAGGAGATAACAATTGGAGTCCCTACAAGGTCCCTTGAAAGCATCAGGGAATGAAGGCCACCCACTCCAGCTACCTTGCTCGCTTACGCCCTCAGTCAGTCATGGCTGAGCACTGTCTCCAGACTAGAGACAACTAAGAACAAGCTAATTTTTTTTACAGAAGAACATGTTGCTTAGGAAATACACGCAACTGTGAAATTTCATCAGTAAGCATTAGGTTGATGGTAATATGAAAAACTGCCTGAAATATGAAATATGAAACATAATTTAAATAAGAATAAAATGAAGATGAATAAAAAACCTTCAAGAAAAGGGGCAAAATTCCTCACCTGACCTGCTGTAGTACCACATAATGTCCCTGTACCCCATCCCAAACACCTCCCTAGGAAACAGATGGGAACCTGGAGACTGCAACTTGCCTGGGAGTGTGCGAGGTACAGAGAGCGCTTGGCTATGTGCTTCCCTTTCAACCATCCGCTCCCTGGGGGAAGCAACCATCTCATCCTTATACAGTAGGTCATCCTGAACCCTGTTTACCAAAGGACTTGACCATTGCTCTGAGAGCTGATCTCAGGATCCATTTTACAGCTACTTCTCCAAGCAGACTGTGTTTCAAAATCAGAGATCCCATACAGCTGTCCTGGTTTGAGGTAAAATAGAACCAATTTTCATTTTGGTAATTTTACTTTTCAGCTAAGCCTCTTCTAACTAACTGAACTCTCTGAAATTAAAGGCATATTTTTAAGACTGTAGTCCACTTCCAGAGCAGTAAGACTTGATGTTTAAAATTTATACCAAGGAATGGTATGCAGAGAGGCTCCTGCTTATACTTACTGCTATACCAACCACGGCCAGCTCACTTTGTTATTTGCCCCGTGGGAGGGTTGGAAGCAGAAAAGCGTAGAGGGGTCGCGCCTGTCGGGAGGAGCGGACAGGACAGGTGACCCAAAACTGACCAACAGAGTATTCCATCCCATCTGCCTCATGTTCAGCATAAAAGCTGAGGGACCAAAGGATCAGCTGTCTTCCTTCAGTTGCCGGCGTCCGAGGAGGGCTTTGTCTGTTCATCTGCCTTTGATCCCGATCCAGGCATTTCTGAATCCAGTTCCTGTCCATCACTGAGTCCAGTCTGTGACTGTCCCAGTGCTAGCTGGTGATGTGATCGACATCCTGGTAGCTTGATACGGTTTTGTATATATTGTATATATTTCATTATTTTCTTATTAATATTATTATATTTTCTTTTTATTATTTTATTATTAACATTTTCATTAAAGTAGTTTAGTTTCTTTTTAAACTCATAAGTTTCTTTTCTCTCTCATCCTCCTCTCCTTGAAGGGAGATGCTCTCCCTTCTCTGAAGGGGAGAGAAGTAAAAGAGAGCATCTGTCATTCATTTTAGTGCCCAGCCCAGCCCAAACCACAACAGCAAACGGATTCCAGCATGGAAACTTCACGTTTGCCTTATTTTGAAAAGTTGTAGACTCCACGCAATTATTTGGAACAAAGAAATGCTTAACACTGCTAGGATAATATAAAAATCTGCTGTCTTCAGAATTTAGAGATGTTCTGCAGCTGATGTAGTTAATGACATATTATCAACTGGATGGACAATTATTTCATATTCTCCTTTCTTACAAATAGAATATATCTAATTTTTCTTAGATTCATTAGGATACAAGGAACAGAAAAAAGGAAGAAACAGAACCTGCACTCTTTTACTTCTGCAATGATGACATGAGTAAAGCTCTAATTTTCTGAGAAAAGTTATTTTAAAGTTTTGAGAATAGAGCACTGGATAATTCACCATTTTTATTCTGCGACTATTATGTTTATCCTTTGGTTTTAGTGGAGTTGGCATGCTCATAAATCCCACCTTCCTCTGGCTGTTATTTCTGTCTGGTAAATTATTTTTTTATTCACAAGGCAATAAAAGGTCACTGGAAAAAGGAATATAATATTCACTCTCATAAAATAAAGTTAAAGAGTATTTAGCATTTATATCTTTCCAGGGCGGTAAACAAAATATGGTTTATTTGACTCAATGAAGACCTATGATACTGGAAGAGATGAATCTAATGACTTGTTTTAACAGAGTAAGATAAATCTTTCCAGACAAATCTTCAATAATGCCATGTTTTTCCTGTGGAAGTCCACTACACAATTATACGTAGGTGCCCATAGAAAGAGCAGCACTTTGGCTCTCATCTGCCAGAATTATTTATGAGATGCACATGCAGATTTCTTAACCACTTCTGGAAGTACAGCACACTTTTAAGTTTCTAGTCTATTAAATTATAAAAGCGAAACATTGCTTAATAAAGTTTAGTACTAAATTTGATCATAAAATTGCAGGAATAACAGAGATTTTCCATTTTTCAACAAGCTTTATTTTGACTGAGGGCCGGTTCCTGGGGTGTATTTTGAAAACTGAAGCAAATTAATTCCTATTGAAAGGAAGATTCAATTCTGCTTAGTAGGAAAATTTAATTCTGTTTGAGATACTTGGTTTAAAAAAAACAATACAGCAGCTAACCAACTAAATGTACCTAAGTGTATACCAGAGCCAGAATAAGCCAGAATTTTTTAGAACAAAATTGTATGTGAAAACACAGTGAAAGAATGCATAATAAAGTATACTTTACATGTTGCAACTACAATATTCAATTTAATTTTCTTTTTTTATGTGATTTCTTCATATTCATATTCTTTTAATGCAACCTGGAAGAATGGGAATTCTGCCAGAAAATCATACTGGCCCCAAATAGTTCCTTAGCGAGGAGGAGAATTTCACATTCACAGACCAGATTTTTCCTGGTTGAGCTCATTATGTGGACATCTGACAGGAAAAAAAAAGGAAAAAAGGAAAAAAGGAAAAAAAAAAAAAAGAACAAGTTATTCTGCCAATGGAGTGATGAAACAAGGTTTTGTCCTAAATGCAGACTCAGCTTCAGATTTTAGAAATGAGAGTGAAGTTAAACACCCTTCTGCATTTGCCCTATGGCTTCTATCTGCTTTTCCACATCTTAGCTCTGATCAGCCTCAGCCTATTCAGCCCATGCTCCTTGCAAACCTCAGTTCACTTCATTAATCTATATTTTGCTTAAGTAACAGCAGTGGAAGCACTCACTTTTTGAGAACTTTTTATTCTTTCATTTGCTGTCCAGCAGATACCCCACCATGGGAGGGAACTATTGGAAGGTAAGTCCTTCTCAGTGGCAATAGGACTGGACAGTATAAGGCTGATCATTCAGCTGGGCGGAGGGAGGTGTGGGTGTCTGTGTGTCTCTGTGTCTGTCTGTGTTATTTGCCCAGCACACAGGAGCTGTGCAGCCACTCAGCATGCTCCATTAAGGTAGAATTTTTACAGAAAATGCTGTCGGTGTCCTAAAAAAATCATCTTGCAAAGTTAAGATTTAATTAACTGTTCTTTGGGAAGCTTAGCTCAAAATAAGTGGCCCATGTTGGCACATGGTAGACCTTTTCAAGTTCTTACAGAAGGATTACAGTGAAAAAATATTTGTAGCTTTTTCAATTCTGGGCAACAATTTCCTTATTTCTATTATTGAGAGAGAGAGAGAGAGAAAGAAAGGAAGGAAGGAAGGAAGGAAGGAAGGAAGG
>RSEF01000002.1:23348946-23367935 GCA_003993805.1 Himantopus leucocephalus
GAAGGAAGGAAGGAAGGAAGGAAGGAAGGAAGGAAGGAAGAGGAAGAGAGGAAGAAAGGAAGAAAGAAAAGGGAAATTATGGCAGCTGCAATTTATGACTGACAAAGAACTGGCGTTTCAAAGGCAATTGAAACCAGAAGTTCATACTGATGAAAAAGAACCTGAAGTACAGGTATTATCATTGGCTTTACCTAAATGATTCACATTTTCAATCAAAGGCTCTTAAACAATTTCAGTTCTAGGAAGTGGGAAAATGGAAAAAGGAAAAGAACCAATCCTGTTATGTAAAGCTAGGAATCTAAACAAAACTGGTTGGGTTTTCCCTTACTGCTCAGTTTCCAGCAGTCTCACTGGAGTTAGGGAAAGCTTCAGGCACTCAGCATCTCTTACAATCCAGCTTTTTTGTGTAGGTGCCTAAGTTCAAGCAGAAGACTACGCTGATGTTTTTTTTCCAGTAAATAAGCCTTAATCGTTACATACTTTTCTCTCAATTAGTATGACTCATGAGGCATATCTGCTTTGTAAAGAGACTGATAGATTCAACAGAACCAAGCTGTACTTCCAGTGCTGCAGTAACCACTGAAAACAAGACCTTCAGAAGTCCTCCACTCCATTCCCTGCCTCAAGGCACCAGCACCTACACCTAGACCACCTCCGACAGAAACTTGATGCTTCATGCTAATGGCTTAAAGAAAGTGGGGAAATGGTCCCAATAAACAAACAGGAAATAAGAAAAGTGTTTACTCTTTTGCATAGTAGTTTTAAAAATCAAGTTACTTGCACTGACTACCATTTCCTCTATTATTGCATTAATTAGATACTAGAACTATTTTCAAAAGTAATACAAGCCAGACAGAGAGAGTCCTTTAACAACCACATGTATACACATTTGAAACCTAAAAAATAATTCTTTCCCCGTTCAGCTGCCCCAGTTGTGGGTTTGGAGAACTCTTCTCCGCTTGCATCAGGATCTAAACATCCCAGTCTTGCAGAAGAAAAAACTTCCCCCAATTTGCCTGCTTGAAAATCCACATCTCCACTAAACACTTAGGTTTTGGCTATTACTCTTTTCCAGTAAAGGATCACCCTGATGTGGTACTGGAAACTGCCCAAATGCCATTGTATCCAGTAGAAAGATATTTTCAAAACAGGGTGTTAAAGAGGGATTGAAGTTTGATGGAACTTTTTCTTCCTTTCTATCTCAGTATTGAAAATCAAATATAATCACTATTTATCCTTCTACCTGCACAGCTCCCTGCCTTGGGCTTCTCAAGTGGCACCATGTAACTTCATAACTCCCATAAATCAGGTAATCCTGTGTATTCAGTCCTAGAGGTGCCACAAACTCATTTTTTAACCCAACAAGATTTATTGGGTGGTGATTTTTCATGCCTTCTGGCACCCCAAGACAGTGGATATTTATATTTTTCCTCCCAACTTATTCTCTAACATTTCAAAGTAATGACTGTATATCATGGTTTGTGTTCCAAAAGTATCACCTCATGACGAACCCCCTACTCATTCATATGCACAGGATCTAAGAGTTCTGCCATTTTTTTCCGATGTCTGACTGTGCTGCAGGTTTTTACAATGAGAGAATGGATGTATCTGGAACAGTGTGTTTTGCACTGTTATTTTGAAAGACCTTGTGATGTACCAGTATAATGGATCTCCCCACCTTGGTATTTGTAGAAACTGGCAAGCTACAGGAGGTATTTTATGCCCTGAATGACAATCTGTTACCAAATCTTGTCACCAAATTTTCAAGAGACTAGTAAGAAGATAAAGAAATTATGTGCAAATAGGATACTACAGGCAGTTTCTCTCTTAATACTAAAGTGTCCTGATGCTCCAATGATTGAAGATGGAATGATTTTCAACTTTGTCAGGAAAATACTAAACCTATCGTAGGAATCAGTAACACTACAGATTTAAAGGAGTAATACTGTTCAGATAAACTTTCCTATTCTCATGCTGAAATGGTGAGAGTTGAAGATTCCCTGAAAAGCTAAATATCCAAGGGAAAAGAAACAGTAGGAAAACTGCACATTTGAGCCAGGCTTAAACTACTTACCCTGGAAAAAAGCCAATGCTGCAAAGCTTGGCAAAGAAAACAAACACACTAGAGCAGTGAAACGCAACATGGCCTAGCCCAAACTTGTCTATATTACTGTCAATAAAGTCATGTGCTTTTTATATGAACTTAATATATCTAATAAATGATTGTCTGTTCTGGCTTCTGCTGTATTTGGTTTCCTGATCTCTGTGCCATTTTGGTTAGACCACCAAGGAGCTGGTGACCATAGAGCTAACTGCAGCCATGCACATCCCATTGCAGCCACACATCCACTAATTGTCAGCTCAGTGGTCCGCAGAGATAGTTCTCCTCATTATAAACATTAGACTGCAATACAAATATTATTAGGTGTCATCATTATAAAGTTGATAATACTAGAATGTTATTAATATTTGGAGTGTATTATGTTATGCTTCACCCTGTCAGTGTTTTGTTTCCAGAAGTTTCTAACTGTGATGCATTTTACAGTTTAAACATTCCCTGATTAATTTATCTATAATCCTACCATTGTCTCTTGGAAGGCTATTGTAGCACTATATGTAACATCACCTAAGATCATGTAAGTATGCGTTGGTTATAAATAGTTGTATATTCAAAGCTCTTTTACAATGTGAAGAAAAGCCCCATCCGAGCCTCTCACTATACAATATTTGAGAAGCAGGGCCTAGAAGTGAAGAAAACACAGAAAAAAATGTATTTTAAATGCAGTCGGACTAAAGCATGACGGTCATTGCCTGAGAGTTCATAAAAGGTGCAGACTGCTTGTATATTAACAGCAAAGGTGGAATTGCTACAATTAGTGTTGAGGTTGGGGGTCTGATTATAAAAGAAAAAACTTAAGTGCTCCTTCAAGATCCACAGAACTAGGATGAAGGCTGATGCTCGGAGGAAAATAAAATCAACATGTGCTGGACCTCTGCCTCATGTGAACTAACTCTACTTGGCCACTGTTACCTATCTCAGAACAGAATAGAAATCATTTCACAATTTTCTCATCAGTCCTCAACTAGATCTGTGTGCAGTATCAATATCAATAACAATATCAAGCAACTTATCTAACAGTTCACACAAAACTGAAGTCCTCTTTCCTGTAAAAATGAAATCTACACCCAGCCTCAATCAGATTTGGCCTCCATATGGCACAACATGGCCGTGAGACAACTGTCTTTTCAGCCTTGTGCCTAATCATAAACTTAAGGAGGGATTCATGGCTGAGGCTCGTTTGCAGACCTTCCTGGAAGGGCCCCTTCAAGGCCAACAGTGGCATGGTCTCCAAGTTAGCCTGGAGCGCAGGCAGCCTAAACTGCAACCCGTTGACCCTTGTACAGCAGGAATTAGTGATAAATTGTAAAAAATCTACAAGAACGAGGAAGCATGCCAGACAGGCACACTCCACGTGCTCAAAAAAACTAAGCTCCAACTCTTTTCCATTACTAACCTACATCCAACCTATCTTTAACAAAAAGACAACCTAACTTTGACAAAAACCCGTACCCAACAAGCACATAAAGTGCTAAGAAGTAGCATAGTGCTAGAAGTAGCATAGTGCTAGAAGTTAGCATAAGTGCATAAGAAGTAAATACCCTCATCCTCACTGTAGGAGATAAGCAGAATTCAAACATTAAGCAAATATAACAAACCTTAACGCTATCCACAAACCTATAGATACCAGCGCTCACCTAGCTCTTAAACCAACATGGACAAGGGCTCAGAGGATCAAGGAGTAAGACTATCAACTCAGGCCTTAGTCCCAATCTCAACCCTAATTCAAACTACAACCTTGAGTTTAATCCTTCTTGTCCCTTTCTTATTCCAGCTTTGTCCTAGGTTTGCATGACATAGACTTTTGAACAGTAAGTCTGTCACTTCAACCTTTCCCATCCACAACAATAGATCAAGAAGAAATTATTCCTTAATCTTATGACATAAATCAATTTCAATTCAATTGTTGCAGAAAGCCCCAATAGTTGAGCAAGTTCTTGGCTTGGTTAAACTACTATCAATAAATCAATGTATTTCACATGCTAGGTTTTGAAGAGTAAAAGTAAAAGAACACTTTTACCCCCTGGGATTTTAATGAAGGGTAAACTAAGTCACTAACATACATAAAAATAAAGTGACCTGTTTCAAAAGTTTAAGACATTCGGCAAACAACATTTATTCCTCTGAATGCTCAGTTGTTTTTGGACTCTTCTAGGAGGAATTCTTTTCAGAAAAACTAGATCTAGAGAAAAAAGGTAACTATATTGGCTCTCAGAAACGTGAACATACTAAAGTTAGCACCCTGGAAAGCAGCAAAACTGAAGCAACCTATAAACTGGAAAGATATTGGAGAGAAGACATGGAACGCTTAGCAAGATTGCCTGAACCAGAGGACTGCATTAAGGATTTATGATTTAAAAATTTACAGTAGTTCCATCTGAAGGAATTTAACCGTGTAGAGTGCTCACTCTTGAAGCCACAGCAACTGTCAATATCTCTCAAGGGAACGACAATCCATATTTTTATGCCTATCAGTCCAAAATTTCCTTCTTAATAATGTTTTTTAAGTATACGTATATGAAATGGGAAGAAATTCTTGGGAAATACCTGTAAAAAAAAATTAGGTAAAATTTGTATGGTGCATACTAATTTCACATGTCCATATGGTTGTATAATTTAATAGATGATACTGGAGAATGTAATATAGATTATGTTAATAGGTTATGGATTATGCTAACAGAGTGAGTTCTTGAGAACCCTATAGAACAGAATAGAATAGAAAATAACCTCTTTTTAAAAGCTTTTTGTCTATAGCAAACACAGAATTGTTTACTAGCTAAGAAGCAAAGTTACTGAACAAAATTGGTCCAGTTTTACCTCAAACCAGGACACTCAGTTAGTGGATTAGAAAGAATTTAAAAGAGCCTGCCTTATAGTTACCAGTATGAGTAAGAATGAAAAAATCTCAAAAGCTGACAAAGCCTGTTTGGGCTCAGCCCTGCCACCTATATTGGTGAAGAACTATGCTGTAGCACTGTAACGCCCTCTCAAAAATTACATATTAGCATTTTCTTAAAAAAAGGGGACTACGGGATCATGCAAAACCAAATGCATAACTGCGTGGTGCTCAGGCAGTGGCTCACGGATGCTGCGCTGTGGGCTGGGGGGAAAGGACTCTGCTGGGCTCAGCCAGAGGTGCTGAAGCTGTAGCCCACCCTGCTAACGAGGTTGCCAGGGTTACCGCAGGGATGCCAAGTGTGGAGATTCAGGACTGTAATAGAGAAGCTTTGCTTCACTAAACAAAAAAAAATAAAAAAAAAAAANAAAAAAAAAAAAAAAAAAAAAAAAAAAAAAAAGAGGGAGATGATTAAATACTAGAGGATTGCTGCAGAAATAAATAAAACTGAATAAAAACATTAACAACTACATACAGGCAAAATGCCAGAGCTGGCAAAATTATTGCTAAATCCTGAATTACCTGCTGATTTTAAAGCGTGCTTTATAAACCCAGGGGGAATTTTTGGCACAACACAATTACTTTCACATTCCTCTCTCTGTTATACCCTTTACCACTCTCATGGTCTGCTCACATTTATCCCACCTATACCGCTTGGTGCAGGACAAGTCGAAGACTCAGCTTCAGCCACCTATGCTGGTTCAGGACACCTCCTCCTGCATTTGGCCGTAACGGGTCTCATCCAGGAGTTTTTTAACTGGGCCACAGGTTAATTCAATATTTGAGTATAAGATACTGTTTGAATCGGGACGGCTGCTGTGCGTTGTCCCTTTCCGACACAGTGGGTCTGTGTGAGACAGGATACCCAGGGCCGAACATCAGAGCAGAGGCACGAAGCCGTGCTGCTGAGCTTGCCCCGGGCACACGCGCAGCCCTGTGTAAGCACAGCAAGAGTGTGACATTTTATTACACAGGCAAGGGTAAAATAGCTTGTATCTGAGTTCAGAACTGAGCCCCTGCTATAACTACAGCCTTAAAATATGAGTTCAGAAACTACCACTGGTTCCTGTGGAAGGCACTAACACTTTGAAAGCCTCCTAAAATTTTGAGAAAATTCCATCAGTCAGAATCTTAAAACTGGTCATTCTTTTCATCATTTGGGCTTTTGTGGGGTTTTTTTCCCATAATTTTCTGCTTTGTTTTATAGTTTGCAGCTGAGGAAATCCTCGTGCTCTTGCCTTTTTTTATTTTTTTTTTGACATGGAAGCACATACGTTTTATGATATCCTTACCAAATCTTATGTAATCAGCATAAGGTCAGGAAGAGTCATGGAATAAAAGAGTTTGAGAGAAAACTTGTCTTAAAAGTAACAACCCATCACTTATATAATTATTTGTGATACCATATTATACTGAGAAATTACTTTGAACAACAATATTTACACTTTTTCTTTGAAGAATTCCTTTTTATATCTTGAGTCTAAACATGTCAGGCCTAATAATTCCTGCAAAATATTGTTCTTCATGACAGCCTGTTTCTTTGGCTGTGAAACTTAGGTTGGACACTTCTGCATTAGTATTGTTAACAATTGCAGCTATCTAGGGTATCATAGAAATCTGTTTCTATTCTAAACCATTTCTCTTTGAAGCTACTAGTTTTGAATATTACTGTAGCATAAATCCTGAACAAGGAAAGGGTGTCTGGATGTATTTATTCTATAAACACCTAGTAGAAAATTAAAATTAATAAGGCAAATATAAGAATGAAAAAGAATAATTAGCAACTCTAAATGGGCAGTTTAGCTAGTGGAAAAATAATTTTCTGAACTTAGCTCTTTAGGCATGCATCTTTATTTATTGTGAAGGTTTTCAAGCAGTATAATTAAAGTAGACAACGTTGGTTCATTACCTTCAAGTTCAGCCTGCATTGTGAAAAGTCCTGTGAAGCAAGTGGCTTAGCACTGTGGCTAATTCTGCTTTTGCCAGTTTATGAATCTGCAGTGCTTTTAGGAGATGAGGGAAGGTGACAATGGCAGAAGGCCCAGGATGTGTCTATTCGTAGGGGCCAAATCCAGGCAAACGAGTAATCTGTCTCTTGTCCTCAGCAGTGATTGGTTTGAGCACAAGGATCCTTTCATCCAGAGTGATGAGGCTTGTTTCCGCTGGGCACTTACAGAGGCTTTGGCCTTAAATGTTTTTTTAGCTACCTAAGTGTCCCTTTCTGTATTTCTTAACACTTGGCTTTCTCATAGGAGGAACCATGAACGTCCTAGGCTTCTGGAGGTTGTATTCATATCAGGAAACTTTGAATTTCTGGGTTTGTCTCTCTCCTCCTTTGGACACACTCTTCAAGCCCACATGTGAAATGGGGATCGCAGGAGCTGACCTCTTTGTCCTAGGTTCCCTAGGACATTCCATGTGATGCCTCCAAAGCCTCTGCTTGGCAGTAATCAGGGAGAATAAGTAATAAGAGAGAAAAGGTAGAGAATCTGTCTTAGGTATCAATAGCACACGTTAATTTTTTTAAACAGCATGACACCAGTTTTGGTTCCACCTTATTCCAAACCTGTCTTGTTCCTGGATACGGGTTGTCAGATGTACAGGAGAGGAGCAGAGAAGCCTGATGTACAACCTGAGGAGAAGAAAGCACACTGCAAGGGTACCTTCTTCTCCTGTTGCCCTTTTCAGGAGATTTTATTCCTCTTTTTCTCCTTTGCTCTTTCCACACTTCCAATTGGAAAAGACTCAGACTGGAAGAGAGTGCAAACAGGAGACAAAATACTGCATTGGATGCATAAAAATCCCATGGCAGCAGACTTTTTAAGTCACAGACAGGTTTGGGATTTCATTGAGGTATAAAGCTGAAGAAGAAGCTGACAAAGATGAGAAAAATCTCCCAGCAAATATAGAAAAGAATATAAAAAAGAATGTAGCCAGATAAATTGCTGTTTATACAAATGGCGTGAAAGTCTATCTTCAAAATATTCAACATATACGTAGATCTATTCAGAATGTCTCTGTCTTTCTATCGGTCACAAGTTTTCTGCAACTTTGAATTGTTGGACCGGATAACTGAATTTAAAAAATTTTGTCAAGTGTTTAGCAGTAACAAATGGGTATAATAATGGTCAGAATTTCAGTAATACAATTATGACATGATTCTGGGGTTCTCACAAAATTAAAGGGATTAAATGTCTCTCTTAAGGTTTACAGTTTGATGCGAATCTATAAATCAAAACGGCTGCCTGCAATTCAGCTGCCTAAAAAAAAATAAATTTAAAACGCACACAGAGCTTTTGATCTCAATGAAAAATATGAAGAGAAAAGTTCTCATGTTAAAAATTTGAGGGTATGTTGAGGCTGACTTTTTGGATTTTGTATTTTTAAAAGAAGTTTAGAGGCAACTAAAAGGATTTTTCCACCTTACCTAAACTAAATGAGAGGACAAAGGGAGGACTGTCCAGAGTACAAACGATGACCTATGAGATTAAAAAGAAGTCTCTTTGTTGCAATTTTATCATCACTTGTAAGTGACAAAGTGCCAAAAGACAGGTTTGTGGCAGCAGCAATATATTTTCTTCAGGGCAGGAAAATCATCAACAAGGTGTCTGTATATGTGTAGCACTGCTTGAATATGAAAGCAATTTTCTGAAGCCCTGTGGCTTAATTCTATTGTTTTCGTCAAGAACGAATATTCTGGATCACAATCTTCAGTGACTGATAGTAATGGACATGCTGAAAAATGGATGAGCAAGTTCCTCAGATGACTGCTGGACAAGGCTCCAGTACCATCAACAGCAATATTTGCATTTATCTAAAAAGAGATTAAATGCTAACAGGGTTTCAGTACATTTATCTGCCTGGCATCTGTGTATGGTTCCCATTAAATTAAAGAGGGAAGGGAAATATGTAAAGGGAATGTAACGAAGAAAAAGAAGAAGAAAAAAGCATGCTGCATGTAGAGAGCAACTACAATAGTCCATATTCTAGAATGTATTTATTCTAGAAAAATATCAACTAGAGATGCAGAAATACAAGCAGTCATACAACTGCTCAGTTGAAGTATAGGTAATGTGGAATAATAGAAATTATTGCATGATCTACCTCTAATCTACTAACATACCTTCAAGAAAACCTAATTATGCATCCAATATTCATGCTTAATATCTTCTGAAAAATGCCTCAGATACATGACAGCCAGTTCTTTTCCTGCAGCAGGACCATATCCTCCAGCATTTGATGGCAACATAAATTACAAGCTGCTTTAATTATTCAGTTCCATCCAGCCCAGACAGCACCTTCATTATCTTCACATGCAGAGCGCCCTCCGACTCGGAGCAAAGACTGCGATTGTGGGAGCAGGTTCTGTAGAGAAGCTCAAGGGATTCTCTTTTCATTGGCAATTAGAGATAGTCATTGACTTCTCCATCCACTCAAAATCAGACCCCAAAAATTGGGGTTTTTTTCCCAGTCATGGCATTTAATTAATGGTTTTTGTACAAATTATTTTGAAGTGTGAAGAATATTTGCGTTTGATTCTATTTCTTCTGAAAACAGGAAAAAACATACCTTAGGTAGGAATGAGATGGGACACTGAAAGTATTTGAGTTCAAGCAAAAATTAAATATTCTCATCCTGATTCAGGCAAGAATATAATCTAGGTACAGGCCTCACTTTACCCACATAAGCAGTCTCATTTCAGACATGGCAAAATTAAAGCGGAGGGAGGTAAACATAGGCAAAATTAAGTCTGTTCAGTTCCTTGCATGTATAAACTATTTACTCTGCAAACTTCAAAGCTATTTAGGCACCTTAATGTCTCTGAGAAGCTGGGCATTACTCAGGAACTCTTGAATTGGGCTTCTCCAATAAACAGACCTGAAACAAAATGATATTTTAATGAATTTATGCGATTAATCTGATTAGAAAATCTGATTAGAAAAATATTATGATTCTGTATTCAAATTATTGTCTTTACCTTTACATTTTGTATTTTTTGCATTAAAAAGCCCACCCTTATATGAATTTTAAACTAGATTGTCTAGTTAGTGCAAAAAATTAAGCCATTAAAATAACGTTGGGAAAACAGTTTTTGGAAGCATTAATTATTTGCTTATTTACAAATTGAAACTTTCCAGGTCTAATCATACAGGAAGGTTCATTAGCTCTCTGCTGCAGGAGTAACGCAGTTCTGCTGAAGACACATGTTACTAATTTGTTATAAAGTTCATAAAATGGTGCCTTGGGGCCAAAGCACAAAGCTCAATGGAAGCTAGCAGTGCTTAGTCAAGGATAGGCTCTGCCCATAGCTTGTTCTATTCCTGCTTTTCTGGGACAACAAACTTTTACAGTCTTCACTGGAGATGATATCCAAGACGGTAAACAGTGTATGGGTATGCATGTGCTGTTATCTCTTCAGCTAACGGAGAATTTCCCGAGTGGCGATGAAGTAAAAGGGCTGTCTGGTTACACGACCCACAGTTTACAAGGTGATGGCGTCTCCCCTAGTGGGACTCTTTTGGTTACGCTAGGAAATATTTTTGCCTAACCTCCATGAAAAATGGAAAACTACAGCAATCTGTCTTTAACTCCCACTCTAATAAACTGTGAATAATAAGTGGCTGAATACAACTATCACAAGTGAGGCTGCTATTTAGGTTAAATATAATAGCACGCACTGACTACACGAAGGGCCATGAGGACAAAGGGAACTGTTGGTGGTGTTAAACACGGATTAAAAGCCTAGCTGAATGCCTAACTAGGGAAAAGAGTATTCTTTATACCTCAGGTATGAAAAGGGACTCATGGATACATTTCTAGCTAATCCCTTTCAATGACAGTAAATTTTGAGGCTGTTTCCTATAACAATACATTTGGAAACACATTTAAAACCACATTTTGCATGGGTATTATTCCTGTAATTATAAAACTGAGATGAAACAAGTATTGTGAATGTCTTTAGTGACTGTTATAGTCTATTTGAAGACTTAGAATATTTCTTGAATTGAATTCACCTTTGAATGAGTTTACCTCAGAGCCATAAAGATAACTATTGTTTTTTAAAGGAAAATTGTAAAAGAATATGGTATTACAGTGTAAGATAATGTAAAAAGTGTTTTGCAGTGAATTCCAGTGCAATATAACCAGCCTCAGACCCCCCACTTAGGTTTCTTAAATTTCCTCAAAACTGACTCCCTCCATGAAACAATACAGCTAGTCACAACGCAAACCCACGACTGGATTATGGGGGCCGGTCTCATTAGGGCTGGGAATTCTGGGAGGGAGCTCCAGAAAGATCAGACTATCAGCAAGAAAAATAAGTCCATTATTTACCAAGATATTGGCGTTCTGTCTCTTCATTCAACTACTTGTTACACTGCACATGAGAACTACAGTACTGAAAATATACTGTATCAAGAATGGCACACAAGATCTATGAACAATTTGTCCCTCCTGTCATTGCCAGAACAAGCCTCGCCGCAGATCAGAAAAGAAGCAAAACAAAAGAAAAACCTGGAAAAACCTCAGGCATCAGATATTCCATTCAAACAACCCACATATCAAGGGCTAAATTTTCAAAATTCGCGAAGCTTAAATTGTGTGACACTATTTACATGAAAATGCATACATGCGCCAGTGAGGCATTCCTGAATGTATGCATCCAGTTTTGCATTTAAGGTACAGGTATCTGTATTTTACCCTGTACTTGACACAGCTAGACCTTGAAATCACATAGGTATTTTGTTCAATGTAAAAAAAAATAAATCATTTCAAGAATGAAAATTATTTACATTCTTACAGGTTAAACGAGCAGTTAACAAACTACCACAGTGGAATGCTTTGTATGAGCAAGATTTCTGCAATCGGTGGGATAGATGAAATAGAAAGTCATGCAAAGATCTCTGGACCATCAGCCCTGTGGTATCTTAAACAAGCACGTCATATAATTCCTTTCCTATACTCATCAAGGTCCATCTGAAAAACTAGGTGTCTTGTCTCCACAGCCCACACACAAGAATTTCACAAGCTCTCTCTCTTAAAGGTTGCAATTTTTCTTTAGATTTTAGCCTAAATATATTTATTCATTCATATGTTTGCTCATCTATACTCATTTGTTTTGAGTCAACAATGCCCTTGATTTTAGGCAATTCTTCTTAATCCCTTGTGTCCACCTTCCTGATGTAATTAAATTGCATCCTCTTTCAGCTTACTTTTTGCAAAGCTAATAAAACCCTGTTTTGATCTCCAGTTCCTTGATCATCCAGGGAACTTTTCTTTGCAATTGTTTCTAATGGATTTCAGCTTTATTGTGGATAAGCGTGCAGAATTTTATCAGTACTCCAGATGAAACCTCACTAGGGCCTTATAAAATGGCATTCACGTTTCCTTCTCTCTTAGAAACATTTCACATGATACATCCTGAGACTGCTTACTTTTCACAGTCCTGCATCCAGCCAATTTCAGAGTTATCCTTTGACTGACTACCGCTGCTTCCACATCGCTTGAGACACCTACTACAGGTAACAGCAGAGGACACAAAGACAAATGGTGCAGCATTACTCATGCCCACACTGCCTGGGACGTGCAGTCCTTTTTGTAGTGAGCACCAACCATGTCCAAATTGCACAGCACTCGATCTGGGTCCCCTGTGGTGCCTGCATGGTACTCCTGTGGCCCTAAGAATCAATACTGATCCTCTTGTGCCTTTCCAATTAGGGTGCCCAAATGAAAGGGAAACTGAATTCCGGTATGCCAGACTCACCTGAATCTTTTTTTTACCCTCTGTTGTTTGCAACAGATGGTGGTCCCCTACTTGACAGAAAACGTTGCTGTTGCTCTCCATTGATCAGATCAATGCAAATTACTTTTTAAATTGAATCATCTCCTGGTCACCTCTTAGATTATTTTCTGTGGCCATTTCATACTTAAAATCACCACCGTTTCCCTACATTGAATATAAAATAACATCAACTGGCATTGATTCAATGACTGTTTACTGAAGAAATCAATCTGTTACCACTCTGTTAACTACAGATATACCGCTAAACAAAACAGCACCAGTGAACAATGGAACTCCTCTATCATGAAATTATTAGAAAAGTCCATGATACAATTTTGCCCTTTTTCAACTAGCTGTCTCAGCCAACTCCTAAGCACAGTGTAGGCATTACCACAAGCTGGGAAATAGTCTCAATTGACAGCATGCATGGAGACAACCTGTTTGAAGACTAAAAGCATTTAATAATATGGACATGGATTGTGCCATGCTGTTGGCTTGCATCAGAAAACAGTCCCAGGTTCTCTTAATTTGCTAGCGTAGACTCAGCTCACATCATTATTAGCCTTGCCTAAAGATAAAACAAATACTTCAAACTCATTTGGAATTATTACAAACACTTAAATACATTTAAGTCTGTATTTAAACGCAATTCTTCAATGTGTGCAATGGTTTGCTGTTTTGTCAGATCTTTAGGAGGCAAGACATTCAGCGAGAGTCTTGTAACCTTGTTTGAATATACTGAAACCTAATTGTGAACATCACAGCTCGCTTTATCTCTGTGATGAACAGAACCAGTCTCCGCATTCAAACACCTCGAAACTTTGGGCATTTTGCCCAGCTTTGCTCCTGGCATGGAGAAAATGATATTTTAGTATTACAGGGCTTTTTCCTATAGCACTAAAACCATCGAATTCCTAGAAGATAGTTTCTGTGAGTAGAAAAGTGGGCCTATAAAAAGAACATAAATCTGCAAAGGTAGTCAGAGATTGTGATCATACAGAGTTTGTGCAAATCATACAGAGTTTCAGAGAGGCAAACCCTTATCAACAGAGATGCAGCAGCTCCAGCGAGTGCCCTGCAGAGACACACACATTGGCCATACCCCTCTGTGTGCTCTACTGACTCCAATGGGACCGCACATACATACAAAGCTCAGCAGGATCAAGGACAGCCTGTTTCAGACTCTTCCGTGATCCTGACTGGCTCCTATAGGTTCTCTGTAATTAATAAGTGATCAGCATGATGCATTATGCATTCAACAATCTTCTTCTTATACTAAGCTATTTCTTCGTTCTCCCAAGTAACATAGATGTTGAATTTTTACTAAACGCATCGCACTCGGTTACTGTTGTGTACTTACTCGGGCTGCATCTTTGTGCCCTTGCTTTCCCAACTACTCTTAGTAACACATTCAGGAAATGCCCGAGTTGATTTTGTTAGCATTTTTATAGTACTGGGAGCAAAGAGGGAGGGGATAATGAGAAGGAAAGGGATCATTTATCAAGACAGAGAATTAAAAGCAAGACTTTAACAAAAATATATTTGGGTTAAGATTTTAAATGGCATTTGCCTGAATTGTCTGGGAACCAATTTCTATCTGCTCTATCCTCCTGTGGCCAGGAGGCTTATACAATGCATTTTACACTGTGATTTTCCCCATATTATGAGGGGGGAGTTATTTCAGATTCTACTGTGCTTCCAGAGTTTCAAAGCTGAGTCTTAACCTTTCAATCTGCTTATTAATACTCATGTCATGGCTCCTGTTGAGAAAGAGGTTTAGTGTCACTGTCCTCAATCAGTGTCCTTTCATTCACTTTCATTAAAGAACCATGTTTTCCTGACAAAGGATAACAAATGGACGCTGTGGGTCCCTAATGTGCTTTTTGACTACAGAGCCTGTACCATTTCTCTGAAGCAATGGCAATTATTTGTCATTTTAATATGACTTGGCAAGGAGATCCAAAAACATATGACCATTATTCATCAATATGTATATCTTGTGCTTGCATTAATATTAGAATATCATTATTATTACCCTGACATTGTATGAGCTGGATAAAATTACATCATGTAAAAAACGTATTATGCTATGTTCAGCTATATCTGTAGAGCAAGGCAAAAGCAATTTAAAGACCTGTAGCAGCTCTGTGTTGAATGCTGCAATTTATTCTGATTAGCAGTGAAGCCCCTTTACCTGTGTATTAATGAAATATATTTCAGTATCGCTCCACTGTTAATTGGAAACAGCATAGTTCTGTGTTACTGTAGTTAGCATACAGATATGATGATTTCATTCATTTTCTTTGTTCCTAAAATCTCATGATATTTAATACTCCTGGAATTCCTGGTAGGTGATTAAAAAAAATCAATTTCTGTTAATCTTGGAGAATGGCATAGCCATGTTTGTCCCGTTTTTCCTATGTGTTTTCGTAGCTACTGTTCGTGTTCAGGCTATTGCACATTTCTATAAACTGAGCTTGTATGTGACACTTGAGCCTAGTGCTGGGCTCATTATTATTTTTTCCTACAGAGGAATAAAAGAGTTGTGCTTATGTCAATGACAGTTGGATTTAGATCAAAAACTGCTGGTTAAAGCCAGAGTGACACTCCTATTGTTTTCTGGTGTTGTTGAGTATAAAATTAAAAGTGGATGAAGTAAACATCCTAACAATATTTAATACTTTTCTTCTCATTTCCCTCCAGCTGAAAAATAACATTACTCTGTGAAAAAAAGTGAGGTAGAAAAGTCTAGGAGTAAAAGCTCTGTAATAAAATTCAAGGGCCGCAGGTTCTATTCAAGTAGGCTATTAGCCTTCATTGCAGAGTTAATTCAGGTTATTTCTCTCAAGAGAGTATGACTTGAGGGAGAAAGACCCCACCAGGAAATAATATTTGAGTAGCTATGTTTTCCCCAGTGACATTCTTATTTTTGCATGACATTAAAAAAGCTTCAGAGCATACATTCCCTTGCGCTTAGCAATGCAGCCAGTTCAACAATTTAAGGACACTTGGTGAATTGCCGGAAAATACAATTCATAACTAAACAGCAACAGCAAAAATTATTAGAGGTAATGGCAGAGGCACATAGCTTCAAAATGCTCAAAATGAACAAAAATTAATTTTGTATCACAAAGCCTGGAACCCATATGGTATAGTAACAAGTTTAGTAGCTGATGAATTGTATAAACTTGATTTTTCACATATTCCTCTCTCAGCTGGATTAAGATAAGGTACAAGGAGCATAATACTCTACTTACAAACTTGTGTGTGTCAGATTTTTTTTAGGTCACTTCGCCCCAAGTGTCTCATCTTTCCATTCAGGAGTCCTGGATTAATATCCACTAGGATCTCCTAAGGGCATGGGACTCTTCCCTTTGTTTATGCTCCTTGTCTTTCACTTAACAACAAAAGCTACATTATTTTACCTTTCTAACATGATTTGTCCATTAATTCATGTTTGCTCCAACTGTAGCACCTCATGAATTTTGTATCAGATATTTCTGTTAAAATTAGGTTACTCTAAACCATTTAAACCCATCAAACCAACCATGCACCTTACTGTGCACTATGTACTTAGATTAATATCCATTTTAGGAAGGGCTCCACTTTTTGATCACCTGAGTGCTTTCTTAGTAGGCAGAAGAGAGTTTTAAGATGCCATTGAACAATATAATGTGAAGCAATAGGTGCATCAACTTAGGAGCAAGCACCTATGACAGACAAACAAAGGATCATCAAATATGAGGGTGGAGGGATTTTTGCAGACCACCGTTTTGTGCAACTGAGGCAAAAAAAACCCAAAGACATGAAGAGAAAGAATCAATAAATCAACAATATGTCCTGAACAATACTGGGAGTGTAGCCCAAAAAAAGGCCCAGCAAGAGTTATGCCAAGTGCTATCTGAAAAAGGCTTATAATTCCTGTCATTTTGTGCACTGTTTGTAAATAAAAAGGATGATATGGAGACACCTGACTCCCTCAACAACTTCTCCTAAAAGAAATATCTCATTCACCAATTGCTCAAGTCAAAAAAGAGATATAGGACTACTCTTTCCACTAATGTTCGTATCTCTTCTTCACCTACGTGCCAAGTAAGCTGTCCAGCCAGAGGGAGATAACTAGGCCTGGCCAGTGCAAAAAGCAAATGCAGCATCAGGATGGGGAGTAGCAGGAGCAGGGAAGGTGTCAGCACCATAACATTTGCATAAAGCAGCGAAGAACAGGCGAAACGCAATCTGGACTGCTCTTAAACAGGTTTTGGTAATGATTATAGCAGAGGGATTCCACAAGCATGTGAAACTTCATGTAGCATGAAGCCTGTATTGTCATTTTCCATACCTTACTAAGCATAGGAATGTTTTTGGTATTTCAGGTTGGAATACGTTTCTTCAGAAGCCAAACCCACAGAAGGACTGAGTTGCTTGAAAACTGCTAGGGAATTGACATACATAGAAGGAGAGAGGAAACAGAAAGATGGCAGCAAGCCACTCTGTTCCCGGCCCATAGCTCAGGGGGACCAAGTCCTGCTCTGTAAAACACAAGAATCAAGTGAACAACAAAATAATGAAGTAGCTGGAGAGCTTGATCGAAGAGGAAGAATCCAAGGCTTAGCTACGTGGGATGGCTCTCTGAGCAAGGTCTGGAGATAGTGAGCTACGGTTAGATGTTTTGTATCTGCCCAGAGTGGATTCACTAGGGGGTACTTTTAATACCACTTTGGGATTGACTTTCTGTTTCCTGCCTTTTGATGCAAAATCAGTAAGCATGTGGCCAAAGCAGACGCATCAATGCTCGGTTATTGCTTGGAGTGCTTAACAAACATGTCTTTTTAGTGTTTTCTCAAGTGTATATACTATGGTAAGAGCAGTAATAATTCTTCAGTATTCCGAGAGCATGAGTGGGAACAAAGAAGAATGGAAAACACAGCACAATTCAGCCCACCACCCTTAAATAAGAACAGCTACACTACAAAGCACTGAAGGAAATCACACTGGCTAAATATCTTTAATATGTACATCTATTTGGCACTTTACTTTTCAATCTCTGAGATTCAGGTTGTTTATCTTTCCAGTTTTTAGTAAACAAAATACAGCTGGAGTGAGCTGCAAGAAACCACTTTGTGCAAAATGGTTCACAGAAGACCAGAATAGCATCTGAAATAGCAAATCACCTGCTGGTGCTATAGAGACAGATGATATCCTAAAAATAACCTAAAAAAAAACGCCATAAAAATTAAAAATTGCAGCCTTTATTAGTTTCCTGACCTGTCTTACCAGTGGGAATCCCACTAGCAGACCTATTGGCACAGCAGCAGGGGAGACACACGACAGAGAAAATGGCTTGAAGTGAGCGCTGACAACAGAGAAGCTCGGAAAGAAATGTATGCCACTGAAAGAAATGTACATTAAATATGGCATAGTAAAATAAGTCTCATATAAGCTTTATGTCTTTTTAGGACTGCACATTTGTGTAATTGCTTAGAAAACTGCGACGTTTTTTCCTTATGGTTCATTGGAGAGGACCCACAGCAATACACTCTGTACAGGCTTGGTGGCCACAAGTGGTGGCCATGAGTAGTGGCCTGAAAAATCAAACCTTGCGTGAAGCTACAAAGGGTGGTCATAAACATTTGAAGGATATAAAGGAGAGTTTCTCAGGATAATCTAGAACAAAGAATATTGGTCTGATGTTTAAAGTCTGGAAAAATATGTAACCAATATAAGAACTCCCTTAATACTCTTGCAAGTTTGGACTACACACAGGAAGGCAGGAATGGCTCTGCTGTCATGGAGTTCCTATAAAATGAGACCAAACAAAGCACTGGAGAATAAGAAGGACGGAACAAGATCTTTATTTTCTATAATATGGGCTTCTCTTTCATCATTTGATCAATTTTTACATTGTCAATAGAGAAAACATGCAAAAAGAAAAAGGACATATGGAAGGCACCAAGGCTTATGCTAAAATACAGATATCATTTAATAAATTTAAAAGTCTTTTCTTCATGCAAAATTTTTCTCACTTTACTATTTCTTGGATCTATCACATTTGCTGTCATTTGCCACATCTTGCATGATGTAGCAACTTTCTGGTAAACTCTCTGGGACAATGATTGTCTTCTATATTTGTTGATATAGTGCCCAGAAAACTGAATCATAGAATCATAGAATTGTTGAGGTTGGAAAGGACCTTT
>RSEF01000002.1:23368035-23456417 GCA_003993805.1 Himantopus leucocephalus
ATAAGACTTGTCCCCCAGACCCCTCACCAGCTTCGTTGCCCTACGATCCTTCATACCTTTTTTAGGTCCTCAAGCAGTGGTACTGAAAAAGAAAAAAAAAGTGTTATCTTGCACTTTTTAAAGCTTCAAATGACATGTATTATATTTTTGTTGCTGCTCTTTTCTTCCTGTGAAGGCAAATATTTATCTTGAGAGGTTGACTAACACATAATAGGAGTAGGGTATCCCACACAGTACAGTGCTGCACCAAGAAAGTCTTCAAACTCCCATCTTGAAGGATATTTACTGTCCTTGACCTTGACTGTCCTTTGGGAAAGAAAGAAAATTCTGTCTTAGCTTTCCTAAGCAGTAGCAAAAGCTAATCAAACCCATTTTCACTTCCATTTCCAGCATGTGTGTTGCCTTCTGATGAAAACTGCTGCCCACTGAGAGCTTAACCCAAATCTAAGACATTTCCCGCAGGATCTCTGTGTACATTGACACAGTAAGTAACTCCATGTCAACTTCAATTAATTTTTAGCTAATCTGTGGTTCTCCAGAATTTACCTTCAGAATTCCAGTTATATTTTGACCTGGAGAGCCTTGCATTTTATGATAAATTTTGACAGTAAAGAAATGTCAAATTAATTTGGCAAAAAGGGATATTTTCCAATAGGAAAAAGGTTTTCTTATCCCATTCTAGCTCCTCCTTAAATAGAAACATTGTGTATAGCACTGTTTATAGGTTGACAGTGACATACTTATGAATGCACACATTCACAATATTTGCAGCGTATTAAACCTCAGTGCAAACAGAGTCTCAGAGAGCTCTGGAGGATACTGTAGGACGTGGCAGGAAAGAGCATTCTAAGGAGCAACCGATGGTGCCTGTGATGAGGTGTAGCTTGTTTTCTACTTGGTGGACAGTCGCTAATGCCTAGTGCTACTAAATTCTCCCAATAAAACACACTTTGGGTGAGCTTTTCTCATCTATTCCACTTTCCACCTCTTCAGAAAGAGGATACCAAGACCACCATCAAGAAGACGACCTTCTGTTCTAACAGAGTTATAAAGCTAGTGTATGGAAAAGAAATAATCAAATCACGTCTTTCCAATAGTCTACATATTGGTAATTCAGCTAAAGAATAAAATAAAAGCAGTATGAATATATTACAATAAATTAGCATTAAATCATCACGTTGTTCTAATCCAGAAGTTGATTAAATAATATTAAATAACTCAAGAATACTTATTAAGGTCTATGAAATAATATTAGTTGTGATGGCTATTCAGTTCTCTTGCACAAAGCAATAGGACTTCATCTACCTCAACCAATATGAGTTCCAGAAAAAAATGTAATATAGTAGTAGTCAAAAACTCACAGTTTAAACTAAAAATTTCAGCTGATTACATCTCTGATGTTAAGTGAGGTACCCTGCTCAAACTATCAGTTGTCAGTTTGCAATGAATCTTTTCTCTCTTAAAACAAGAGTGTAGTCAAATGTTTAGGTATAATTCAAGATAACATGTTATATTTCATATTCATCGTAATGTGATCTCTCAGGATCAAACACTGAACTTCTGATGATGTAATCACCTATGTAATATATCTTTTGCATATCAGGATTGGCTAATCTATTGGCTGCTTCAATATATGGGAAATGAATTATTTGAGACTGGCCAAATACAAACTTTGGGACAGAACAGTCTACAGAAGACAAACTTCAGGATGTTCATTGATCATATATTTTCCTGAGCATGGTAATGGGAGTAAGAAATGGGTAGCAATTACAGCTCAGCTCTCTCCTCGCTCCAGTCCAGAACAGTACTTTTATTTTCACCCTTTACTTGGTGACATTCACCAACTCGTCCATTCACTGCAGCTGGGCTAAGGTGCCACCACTACCTCATGTTTCCAGTGATGGTCCTGTTGGGTCATGACTACAAATCACTATGGTGAAAGGACCTTGAATTGACTGCAACATGATATTTTACATTTTACATAAAAATCTCATTGTCCAAATGTTTTTGTTTTTAAAATTCTGATATTCTTTTTCAAATCAGCTCTGGTTTCAAACACAAACAATAACATTTTAAACACATCTTCACACTATCTGCTGGAATTAAAGAGGGAGACTGGTAAACAGAAGCGGATAATTATGCAGCATGATTTTTGCAACCATTGAGGTTTTCTTCAAAAAGTTGGAAAGATTAACCAATATTCCTATTGATCCTGATAATTATTCTTTTTTTCTTTTCTGTTGATCATAGGTTGAGAGGGTGCAGAAAGTGTGAAACTCCTTGTCAAGCATAATGTCACTGCATAGCTAGAAGCTGGCATGTAATGAATAATGGTCATTTTACACAAATACAACAGCAAGACTTTTTCCTATTACTCAGTTTTGATCATGGGGACCTCGATGACTTCCTTGGCACCTGTGACACAGCTCAAAAACTTCTTTGGCAACTGGGAAAAAACGTAGTTTGTAAAAAGTTAGAAGTAACACCACATAATGTTCCAGTCATTCATTAACTCATATACGCCCAGAGAACGGTAGTTTTACAGGGAGATGCTTATGACCTAGAAGGAATGTCAGCTTTGGTTTATCACAGTAAAAATCTATTATCTCCCCAAAACCCCACAATCTGTGGGGAAGAGATACAACGGCAGAACTACCAGAAGTGGTTACAAGTAAGTAAAGCACAGTTTAGTCAGTAGGCAAAGCAACTGAAGTTAGTAAAAGATTTGTTTGCTTAAAACAGGAGAGCTCAGTGCCACTGCAGAGATTGGGGTAAAGCCAGGCTCTGTAAGCGCTTGTGCACAGGGTCTCCAAGAATTTCAGCATGCTTGATTTCAAATAAGAAAACTTAGATAACTCAAAGGAAAACGATAAAAGCTCATTTTCTTAAATGGGTATACCTCACCGGCATAGGCAAATATTTCTCAAAATGGATGATTTCTTATTGAAAATGGACAATAATTATTCCAGACTGGGACATAATCTAGTTAAAGGAAGTTATATTTGAGAGCATGACGTGGATAAAAAGTAACTTAATCAAAATGAAAAAATAAAGTTTGGTTTCAAGAGGGTCAGAACACAAAAGTCATACTGTAAATTTTACTCTGCCTCATTGCTTAAATAATTTCTATTCTAAATATATAGTATTTGTTTTTCAGCACATTTTGGCATTCTATTTGTTAAGCATTATCTTTCGTGGACTTGAGTGAATGAACTGCATTGAACTGACCCCTCACATAAGATTCTACTGAAAAAATTGAAAGAACAGACTGTTTGGGTTCCTATTGATCCTTCTGGGTGAAATACTGTGTCTGTTGGAATTGTGAGGAATATAGTCATGGATTTAGTAAAATTTTCTCCTAATACTTATGATTTTTCTTTCAGTGAATTAGTTGTACAAAGGAAAACATGATACAGCAACACAAGCTGAATTCTATCATTGCATGTATCATTGTATGATACAAGCATAAGTGGGTTGACTACATCTCACATTTGCACAAGATCATGTTATTTAATATATAAAAATCAAGATGTTGCTCCTAAAAATGAAACACTAATGTTGCGTAATGTTTCCAAGGCAAAAAGCTTTCAATGAAACATATTTACGTCTAACTGACCCATACTCAAAGCTATCGTCATAAATATTTTGCAGTCAAGCAAGCTAAAGCTACTTTAAAAAGGAACTGTCAATAATTTCTAAAATAGAACATAAAAATAACTAAGGTGTCCTTTTGATCTTTGTGAGTATACTTTATTTGTCCTTGAAAAAAATATATCCAATGTACCTTTCAAAATGATTTATTATGTGTTATTGTAACAGTGTTCAATATTGTTCAATACTGAACTCCTGTACTGATTACCTCTCTCCCAGTCTGCTTTAGTTCTATCATGTGCTTTTATTTACCACCTGAGGCAAAAACATTTTAATTGGTTTAGGGGAAGCTTGAACTCTCTTTTATCAATGACACATTTCATCAAAATAGAACGAAGCCAGAAGCTGTACGTACTCTCCCACTGTTGAAAAACAAAGGTTTCGTTTGAGGACTTAAGTTTGGAAATGGATCTCTGCAGTGTAAATGACTTAATTACTTTAATAGCAATAGCAGAACATCTTGGGTTTGTTCTCCTTCATTTTTTTTAATAGTAAAAAAACTTATAAACAGATTGTACTAACTTTTCCATAGTTTAACTTTATTCTAGACAAATACATTCTGCAAACTGACCCTAAAGTCTGTGTTGTATATCCACCAAAGTTCTAGAATATAACATAACATGGTTTATGGTACTGCAAGTGACAGAACTAAATCATGTACCTTCTCCTGATTTAAGAAGTTTCTATTCGTATGATTTTTATATAAAACGGAGAAAGAATTGTAGTCATATTTGAAATAAGTTTCATTGTTTACTGCGATTAGAAACAAAAAAGATCAAATTTTTCCAGACCAAAAATGCACTTTTAAAAAATCATATGACTTTCTTGGGGAAGACATCACATGACTTGTGAAAAACAAAAAAAAAACGGTTGCCTTTCTATTTTATTAAAAGTGCTTAGTTGTAGTTGACTGGGCCAGAACCCCACTGTCAGAAAAAAAAAAAAAAGTTATTTAAAACAATAATATATGTATAACTACACCACAGTAGTTAAACTTAATTGCAAAACAAGGAATAAATCTATTAGTCTGTTTCTATCAATATTTTCAACTGTGATCATAAATATTTTTACATTGAAATACAACAAGAATTATATGACATACATAAATATTTTTTCATGAACAACGGAATCAATGAGGCCTTTTCTCCCTCACAGAGCTTGCCTGCCACTGTACCTGCATTTATCCCAGCTGTTTGTCTGGGCGAAAGGTGGGATGGCTGGCGGGTATCACACGCGTGGTGACTGACCAGCCAGTCTCTGTCTCAGCACATGCAGCGGTTCCGCGTGTACTTACGCATGTAAGTTCTCTTTGTCTTTTCCTCAACGAAGGAAATCTTCTCTGTACAAATACCAATTTTCACAAAACTTCTCAAAATTCATTACCTTTAAGATCTCAGATCCACCCTGCCCCTATTGTTTGAAATCAGTTTCTAGGATTCAAAAGTTTTTAGGGATAGTTGGAAGGAAAGACGTACAGACAGACCAAAAGAATAATTGCATATGTTTTGTTTCTTTAGGAATTCAAGTTAAGCAAAAAGCGATAAAAAGAGACACATGCAATCTTTACCTTTCGGCTTGCACAGCAGTACCTTATTGCATGTCAGACACCCTTCAGTGTCACCAACAGTCACTGGAAAAGACTTCTGCTTCCCCTGACATTTGTGGTGCTTGCTCTCTGCATGTTTACTGCAGAGGGAACAAAGGGGACAAGTCTGCAAACTTCAGACACTGCGGAGGATGCGCTGGGTGTCTAGGGCACTTGTTAAGATGTCAGATGGCCCTTCTTCATTGATCCTTTACTGGCTTGGGTGAGGAATGCCTTGTTAACCTTAAATCACACTTAAGCCAGGTTGAGATAAAATGCAAAACCCATGAACTCCAGAACAGACAATATAGTTAAAAACATTAACAAAATACATGGAATGACTATTATTACTTTACCTACAATTAGTTTATCTTTACAATAGTAACGATTTTTTTCTCCTAACAAGATACTGATAAGGTTTTCAGGTTTTATCCATTTCTTTCCCCGCTTTTGAAGGTACCTTAAGTCTTACAGCTATTTTCTTCTTTGTTGGAATTGGTATCCTTTGACCAACTTAAGTCTGTTCTCTCCTTCAATATGGAACAATTTCACTACCTTTTAATTAGAATAAAGTTTTTTCCCTTTTACAGTTATGTAACTGTTTCTCTTACACCTAATAAGGAACTAAGAAAAATGAGGTGTAATGAGGAATGTATTTTTCAGTGTACCTATACTCTTTATCAGTTTTTGCATTAGAAATATATATGATACAAATACCTGAAGAAGCTAGTGCTGTGCAACTTATTGCTTTCTCTGGCTTGAAACCAGATATTGGCAGTTATTAACCACTTTAGGGTGATTATGTGTCTCGGGTGACTGATCTCCAAGCTTTTCCGCCTAGGCACACCATAACAGTACGGCTTTGAGAAGCTTTTGAACACTCTAGTCAGAGCTGAATACATCATGCGGACGATTATTTCAGGAAAGCTTCTCAGTCAGCTTTAGATGTGAAATAAAGCAGATGTCTCTCCCATTGCTCGACTATTGATGATTCTGAGGAAGCATTTGTACCCAAAGGCTCCATAGATGAAGACAGCATTTGATACTGGGAATCTGTACTGAGATACTGGGAAAGGGATTTATATTTCAGAAGACCAAGCAGATTTTCTATTGCCTTCAGTGTTCCAGGTGAGCTGCTAGAAGAGCATCTGGCAAATCTCTGCCAGATCCTTAAGCAGACACAAGGTTGAAGGTCTGGCACTGGCATTCATGCCAAGTTTCATACTAACAGAAATTTGGGCAGGCATTGAAGACGACTTCGATGATGCACTTGGCATCCAACATCAAAACATTTCCAACACCATCCTACTCGAGCTTTTTATATCCTTTATTCTGAAACAGGAAAAAGCCCTTCTTCTATCTAGGGAAATACTACTGGTGTTCGGGTGACTGTTATAAAAAGACAATATATGACCCATGTGCCTAATTTAAAAAACTTTCCCCTGCAAATGGTGTTTCACTTCAGTTCGTGGAAAACACGCTATAACACAAAGTTTTGTTGACAAGTCATACAGAAAAATAGCATCCCTTCAAAACCATTTGTTGAAAATCCATCCAACTTTGGGCCTCTTTGGACTTAAGATTCTGATTACATAAGTTGGCAGTAGTGTATGTCTTTACCATGCACATTTAGATATAAGTGGATAATACATTTTTGATACTTATGAAAAACTTACTGGCAAAAGGTGTTTATGGAAAATACTTTTAAAATGTATTTAAAATTTTACTTCAAAAATACTCCAAAAACATGCTGCAGGAGATGATGCTTCCAGACCTGACCAAGTTTTCAACAAGTCAATAACAAATTTTTGCACAGCATCCTAATTCTGTTCAGTAATCTAAAACATTAATTTTGACATATCAAAATTTAGAGTCAAGCAGGGAAACCAAATACTGCAGACCCTGCCTATTAAGAAGCTCAAAGAGAGCAAAAGACCCAGCTATAGCAAGACCTATAGGCAAACATCAAGGTACCAATAACATTTGGCAATACGGGAAACATTTGGCACGTTATTACTTCATAGTCTTCACCTACACAAACCCAGTTCAAAGGAGTGCATTGTAAAAAAACCACTCCGTAGTTTCCCACAAGGCCGGGTTGATCTTTCATAAAACAACAATGTGTGGAAACTAAACTAGGTCCTATGATTTACAATGTTTTTTCCATGTTATTTATTGCACTGAATGGCATTAGATATATAGCGTATATATTTAATATTCATCTGTGGATTGTTTTGAGTTAGCGCATTATTTCTTAAATTCTATTCCCTTTCTATCCTTTTGTTTATTGGGTGCAATAAATTCTTATTGTTTCCCTTTCTTCATTTTAGAAGGTAAAAACTGTACTTAATGCCTCATCTTACGGGTATAAAAATGGAAGCTGATGGAATACACTGTTATGATTTATACGTCTTCACCCAGAACTGTCTGTGTATTTAATCCCATCGTAAGGCTGTAATGTCTCTATAACTACCATTTATTTCTGAATACAATTATTAGATACAAGAAATATATAACTTTTGGGGGAAAAAACATTACAAGAGACAAAACCAAGAAAGGCTGGAAACAGATCAATTATCAATGTGCAACAGTCAACCTATCTGAAATCAGGCTTTAGACTTGAGTATACATCGCACACTGATGTGTGCTTGGTGCTTTTCCTCCCTGGAGCGTTAGCCTGAGGGAACAAAGATGACCCCATAACTGATTACTACCTACACACACACCTTTCTTTTCTAAGCTTTCACATATTGGACTGTCAGAGGGAGAAATCTCAAAGGCTGTTAATTTTCTAGCTAGTAATGGGATGGGAAGGCAGCAAGAGACTTCAGTTCAAGTAGGAAACTGCTAAGCTGTTAATCAAAGCACTCGATGTATAGCTTATACTATCTCCGTACACAGTTGCTAACTCAAGACAGTTTAGCTTCAGCAAAATGACTCCATCTCTCCACTGAAGATGAGCCTTCAAAAAATACTAGTAAACTTCTCTCAGCAATAAGAATACACAGAACCATGATAATAGTAATAATTAATACAATTCGCCTGGGAATCAGAGTTACAGAAAAGCCCTCCAGTTAGACCGGGAGAAGCAAAAAGTCCAGGTTTCAGATGGATCACTACTGGTGTGTGCAAACAATTACATGATGTGATTATCTTCAGCAAGAAAGTGAATGCAACTCCTAGGAGTTTTTATGAGAGAAAAGAAGATATCAACTGAAATATCAAGAAGACACAGAGAAGGTGGAATAAATATAATACTGTTCATGCACTTCTAAGACTCAAGTAACATACTACACAAATGAAAATTCGTAACTTATTTCCTCTTCTTTCATTTTAGTTGTGTTATCTTTATATTGCTCCCTGCAGAACCAAACTCCATTGACCTGTACCTAAAGAGAGACAGATCTGTCTTACTGGTGTTAGCTCATATGCATTCAACAACTATCATGTAATGAATCCCTTAGACAGAATCATATAGGTTGAAGGAACCACTGGTGAACACTTACACCAACCCCGTACTCACTGTAGGTCCATTTAGATCCAGTTCCTGAGGGCAGTGGCCGGTTGAGTTTTGAGTATCTCCACAGATTGAGATTCCACAACCTATCCAGGCAAACCTGTTCCAGTGTTTGACCACTCAGAGCAAAAGGTTTTCCCTTTGCACTAGGATGGAGTTTTCCATGTTCTAACTTCTGGGTCACAGCCTCTTGTTCTGCCACTGTGCTCCTCTGAGAAGAGTCTAGCTCTGTCTTCTCAACCTCCTCCTAGTAGTAGTCATAGGCAGCAATAAGATTCCCCTCATTGCGTTAGCCTTTTCTTCTTAGGACTGAACAAATACATCTCTCAGCCTCTCCTTGTACATCATGTGCTCCACCCTCCTAAGCATCTCAGTGACCCTCTGATGGACTTGCTCCATTATGTCAATGTCTTTTCTGTGCTGGGGAGCCCAAAACTGGACACAGCACTAGGATGTGGGCTCACAAGTACCTGATAGAAGGAAAGAACCACCCGTTCCCTCCAACTGCTAGCTATTCTCCTCCTAATGTAGCCCAAGATGCAGATGGCCTTCTTTGCCAGAAAGACACACTGATGACCCGTGTGCAACTCACCGCCCACAAGGGTCCTTTTCTACAAAGCTGCTTCCTAGCCAGGCAGTGCTGCCTTGTGCTGTTGCGTGGGCTTATTCCATCCCAGATGGAGGACTTTGCATTTGCCTTTGGTGAATTTCATGAGGTTCCTGACAGCCCATTTCTGGAGCCTGACAAAGTCCCTCAAACAGAAACCCTGCCTTCCAGCGTACTGACCACCTTTCCCAATTCATATAATCTGCAAACTTGTGAAGGATGCACTCTATCCAGTCATCCAAGTTGTCACTGAAGCCAGACATGACTGGCATTAATCCCTGAGCATGCCACTCATAACCAGCTGCCAGGTGAGCTTTGTACCAGTGACCACCACACTGAGAGCTCAATGGTTGAGATAATTTTCCACCCACCTTACTGGCTATTTATCCAGTCCATAGCGCACCAGTTTGGCTGTAAGAACACTCAGTAGACTGCTAAAGGCATTGCTAAATTCAAGGTGTACCATATTCACTGCTCTCCCCTCGTTTGTTCAGCTAGTCATCCCGTCATAGAATGGAAGGCAGATGTCCCTCCCAGACCACATTGCACAGAGGATACATAGGTAACCTAACGAGAGCTTATCACAGATGAGGAGTGGCCAGAGTATGCAGGAACCAGTTGCTTGGCAATTGTTTCCAACTGGTACAAACTAGAAAAAAAAAACCAAAATCCAGAAATCTGTTGAGCCATAATCAGTTCCCTACTGGCTTTGCATTTTCTTCTGAAGTTTTGTGAGGAAACTTCTCCGTCTGCAAAGGTTCTGCTCATTGCAAACATGATGCCCTCTGAAATTCAAAAAAAGGAGTCAGGATTTTCATTTGCTCTGCCGGTGGAGCAACTTCTCATGCAAATGTGACAACACTGGAAGCTCAGAGGTGCAAGACTGAGGGTATACATCCTCATCAGTAATTGCCTGAAACGAACAGATTTCTTCACTGAAATATGTAACGCTTGTTGAAATTTTTGCCACATCAACCTGCACATCGATTCTTCTTTTCAATGTCATGTGAAAAAGGTGCCAAGCCAAAAATGTGCCTCTGTCATCACGTGATTCATTGTAGCACAAACTTACACTCACAGCTTCTGACAAGCTCTTGAGTTTTGCTTTCAGTTGCACTGCTCCAGAATGAAGCTACCAAAGACAGAGGAGAGGGACGCTGCCCTAGGATTTCTCTGTACATAGGTGATGCTGCTGGAAGGATACTAATGCTAACAGCTTATGATGATTTTTAGAACAAAAAAATTGGTGAGGTGATAGGAGAGACGAATGGATTTTGAAACTCATCCATACGTGCTTCACATAACGCTAAGTTTTGTAGAACACTATGCAAGGATGTACCATATGTCAAATCGCAGAACAGGCTCTGACACTACCAGTTTCATACAATTTAATAACAAGCATTTCAACTTCACCCCTTTCTAGCGACTCAACAAGATGCTTGAATATCAGACTGTCTCCTCTGTTTTCCGCAGCCAGCCATCTTGAGATGAGAGTTGCCATAATACTCTAGATTTATCTGCTGATTATTTTTTCTTAACAGCAGTGTTAGCACCAGTCCCACTGTTGTGCTGAATCAGCAGTTTTCCTCTTAGCCTTACTTTCAGAAGGTCATATATTTTTAAAAGAAAACTGGGCTAAAATTTCCCCTACTTTTGGACAGCTTTGCAGTAATGACATTTTAAACGTCTGGCAAAACTCTGGTTTGCTGTGAGGCAGAATAAGCAGAATTTCACAGTTTAAGATCAATTTGACCCTTTCAAATGTTTTGGACCTATAATCATTAAAAATCAAATAGTGGAAACGATTTAACTGGAAGAACAGATTTTTGCCGTGACTAAATATATTCTTGAAAGTGCTTTATCTAATGTTCTTTATTTAAGAATTGTACCACACTTAATAATTGCAATTTAAACTTCACAAATTATCAAGGAGGTAGAGAGCATAAAATATATTCAGTTGAATCTATAGTTGAGAAATAGGTAAGTGGTATATCATTGAATACTTTTTAATTTTGCAAAAGGACTGTCACCACCTCTAATTGTATGGAAAGGACTAAATACTTTTAAACATAAATCTTCAGAAAAAAATGCTCTCAATTGTGTGCCTAATTTGCATAGGCAATTACTGTCCTTTCACACAGTCACTGTAATTGTGATTGCTCTGACTACATGTCCAAATTAGAGAAAAGAATGCAAGCACAGTTACATAAACTTTCTGCCTGAATGACTGCAAGTCATTAGTTTCTTCTCATCTGAAAGACGGATTTAGCAACAGAAAACATACTGGATACAAATGAAGAAATGTGGCTTCAGGGATCTAAATCTCCTGAGTATCAGATTCTATTACATTGTATTAAATCAAGGTATGCCATGTATTGGACATTAAAGATGGACAACAGATACAAACACAAGAGTGGAGGACCACATAGTAGCCATACTAAGCTGTAATAGCTAACATACCATGGGAGGATTACAGTGGCCATGTGGTGCTGGAAATATAATGATGAGGATGATGATGATGGTGGTGCTGGTGAGTTATTATTGTCAAGAAGCTACAGAGCGCTGGATGAAAGCATGAGGCTACGGAAAGATTCACACGAGAGTGAGCATATACGACTTGCACAAGAGGCAGTAAGAATGGCATAAGCGACAACCAAACGGGAAGACTGAAGAGATCATTAAAGCCTGATGGATGGGTAGACACTGAATTGCAGATAGCTTCCATAGCAAATCAAAGGTAGGATCTCACGAGTAGCTTTTTCTAAGAGTATGTGATACCTGAAGCTATTTAGTGTATTTCAAAGGGGCAGAAGGGAAGTAAGAAGAGAAAAAATATCTACCTTTGAATAGGCTCAGATCTTTCTGGAATTGATAGTTTAACAAAACCCCCCAAAAAAACCTGAATTTGTACAAAACTGGGAAACTTATTTCTTTCCATCTAATGGCAAAACTTCAAAGAAAACCCTTTCTAGTACTTGCCGTTATGGTCCCTACTATAAGGACCATGAATCATTCAAAGTGTCTCAGGAATAGTTTGTTTAACTAACAGAGGAAAGTAATATTGAGGAAATGCTCCTATTCTTCTATAAAGGTTTTAACTGAGAGAGGAATGTGGTATTGAGGCTATGTTCCTAATTCATCTGGACAGTTCTAAATCACAATCATCTCTTGAAGCTTTGATGCCTATCAATTGCTATTTGGAATGACAGGAGAAAGGGCATTAGATTTTATTAGTCTTTATTCTTTCATTATAAAGAAAGTAAGAAAAGGGGAAGGGAACAAAAATGTCAGCATAATTTTGTATGTTGAGAAATTTAAAAGGAAAAAAAGAATTAAGTGGTTTATATGCGCAAAAATAAAAGATGTCAGTTAAAAAGCCAACAGTATGTAAAACAGGGACAAGTCATGGTTGTTGTGGGAAACCATAAATTTGAAAAACCTTCATTTTGTGTGTTCCAAAGCAGATGTTCTACTGCTATAAATCAGCAAAGCTCCCTGACCCTTAATTTCTTAACCACAGGATTGTGCGGAGGATTTCTTGCACTGAATTTAGTTAAACTAAAATAGCTATTCCAGCTATTCTAAGAACTACAACACCCTCTAGTGGGCAAAGAATTTTTATTCAAATATGCTAAAGTTCAGTTAATTTCAATGATCTGAAGCAACCACTGGTTGCATTCTTCAGAATGTCAAGCCTGAGTGCGTGACTCACACATATACAGTCTGTACTAGCTCTATAGCTCTATTTAAGCTACAATAACATATAAAATCGGTTGATTTATTTTGGTGATTATGATAACATTCTGTAAAGAGGAAGTAGGAATTAATCTCAGAACAAATAAACATCACATCATATGAAAGAAAAGACCCATCTTAAATAAATTCTGAAGTTACAGTAACTTGATCTCCGTTTCCCTAAGGTTTCTCATCTGATGGGCGCTTTTCTCAGTACTGCCCACCGTCTCCTCTGAGGTCCGATTGTTTACAAATCATTGTTCCCACCATGGTTCCTCCCTGCGAATCTCTTGCCCTCGCATTCTTCCTTATGTATTCTTAAAACGTCATGAGCATGTGATACTTTTGCAGAATGCATTGCAGAAACAAACTTGTCACAGGCCCAAGGAACTCACAGACTCTTGCAGAAAGGGTATCAATATCAAAGTAGATGGGATTTTCGGCTACCTCTGCGAAAAGAGACGAAATAATGAATTTTCATAACAGATCTAAAGGACAAGATGTCATATAGGAAGAAATAGATCATTCCAAGAATAAAAAAGCAATAACATTTACATTAATACTTAAGGAGACAAAACAACAGTGAAGCATGGAAAATTAAACAAAAGGCAAGTGTCATTAAACATCAGTACCATAGATAAAAAGGAGATGAGAACATAAAGGGAGGAATACCACTGTGTCAGGCATTTAGAAAAGAGGAATTTGAAACAGAAAACCTGAAAAAGTAAGAAAAGAAATTTAGAGAGCAAGACACTTACATGGGCAAATGGTTTTGATTGCCACACTTGGAGAATTAGGTTCCTGTCCCTTTAGTACAGACCACTTTCTGAGTATCTTCATTTTCTCCTATCAGCAATCCAAACCTCTTTGTTCTGCATTCTTCCAACACACCACCTGCTTCAAAATAAAACTTCCCCAGTACAACCAACTTTTCCCCAGTCTCTCCAAGATAAAAAGTAAAGCTGGTCTAAATACTTTGATGGAATTTTCAGCAGTCCTTTTGCAAAATTGGAACTTTCCCATCCAATCTTTACTAAATTCTTTTAACTTTTCAATACAATTAATATATTTCAATTCAGCTTTATTAAATTCAAACAACTCAGTCTTTTGTTTCAAATAACTTTTTGGCTTGGATCATAGTTCACATTACTAAAATTGATGACTCTACATGCCTTTTAAAAATTTAACCGCCTTACTAGCTCTCCTTAACTTTTCTTCTCCAGATTACCACTGCTAGGTAAATGCTGCAATTAGCCAGAGAGTGGTGACTGCACGGCAAGGTATTAGCCCATTCATGTCACACTAAGCTCGTCTGAGCCACTTGTAACTAATAACGCCAGAGATACAGCATTAGCATGACTGTGTTGGTACTTGACATTCTTAATTTAATTATATCCCTAATAGTCTTAATAATTACAGACTTTTTCTTGCCAATTACAATGCCAATTTTTTTTTTCCTTTTCCTCCCTCAAAATTGCAGTTCATAATCCAAAGGTGTTTGCTGTGAACTATACAATAAGTAACCATATAAGGATAATGGATTGTCAAACCAGGACATGGATGTTTAAATTTTACCTGTCTCTGTAATCTCAGTATGCTTTGGGAGGGAAAAAACCCTCTTGTTTTTAAACACTGTGAAAATGCCATGGTAACTTGCAAAAAGTGAATAAATTACTGTTTTTAAAGTAGTCCATTTTCTGTCATACTTTTTTCCACACTTACACTTACGAATCTTAAATGAAATGCTACTGTGAGTAGAATCATTATGTTCTGATGTAGCTTGTACTATAATGTCCTGGTTTCAGCTGAGACAGAGTTAATTTTCTTTCTAGTGGTTGAGGTGTTTTCAGATTTTGTATGAAAGGAATGTCAATAATGCATATTGGTTTAGTTGTTGCTAAATGTTTATACTACTCAAGGACTTTTTTCAGCTTCCCGTAGAAGCTGGGAAGGAGCATAGACAGAACAATGGAATGGCCAATGGAATATTCTGTCCCATAGACATCATGCTCGGTATACATGGGGGTTGGCCAGGGAAGGGGGAATCCGCGATCTCTGCTCAGGTCCAGCTTAGCAACCAATTCATCAAGTGGTGAGAGTGACTTGTGTCTTGTATATTCTTTTACCATTATTATTGTTGTTATTATTATTGTTATTTTCCTTTGCTGTTATTTTTCTATTAAACTGTCTTTACCTCAACCCACGAGTTTGGTTTTTTTTTCTTTCCCCTCCTTTTCTCCCTATTCTCCCTACCCTTCTCGGGGGGAAGCGGGCGTAAGCGAGAGGCTGCGTGATCCTAGTTGCTGGTTGGGGTTAAACCACAACGTATGAATATAGGGATATTCACTTATTGGTGTTTCTGCAAATGATGGAGTTATAGCTCCAGCAGTTCTAAAAAACTTACCTAAAACTAATATTGTCTATATCATTAAGACACTATATATATGGTAAATACACAAGAAAGAGCTCTTTTTTAACTTGCTATATTGGCTATCACAGAAAGCTGTGATTCTCCAGGAATTCCTTCCCATTCCACAAGGATGTCAATCCCAAACATCAGCCTGCTCAGGACAATCAGTAGCTTTTTTGTCTCATTGACAGATTCTGAGGGCAAATACCTGCAAAGAAATTGCCCATTTTCCCTTTTCCATCATTTCAGTAGGATTCAGTCCTCTAAGAACTTCTTCACATGTAGCACAAATTGATCATTTAAAAAGAGAAAACAAGAGACATCAGAGCTTTCTGTTTCTTAGACTTGGAGTCTACCTGCCCAGAGAATCTGGTGCTGACACACAGGTCAAAATATAAGAACTTTACACTCTTCTCAAAAGAAGGAGGCCTAAGGAGAGAAAAATGAACCATTCATGTCTCAGATCCCCTTGGCACCTGAAGAATTCACTTTTGTACACCGATTTCCCTCCTCATCTTCCTGCTAGCAGAAAGCAACTTACTCTGCCCATTCCCTGGATTGTGGGGTTTTTTCCTTCACCAGGCAACAAATCCTGCAGGACTACCCCAATTCAAGATGGGGACACTGAGCAGGCAAGCATGGCATGGTGTTCTTTTCCATATAGCGCCTCACTGGCTGATCTGAGCAAAAAACAGGGATCACTGTCTCTCTCCCACACCACTTTGTCACCACTGCTACTAAAATTATCTTTACCAAGATCTTAAGTGCGAACAAGTTGGAAGAATCTATGTCCAGAGCTTACCTCTGCTGCAACAGAGGGAGTAATCAGCATTTCGTAAACTGGTGACATTAATTATTCCCCAGACACAAATGTGCACACAAATGGAATTCTGTGTAGGATTTTTGTTATCAAAATTCCTTCTCAGAAATCATCCCAAGAGCAAACAGGTAAGTAACACTTTGTGTTACACCAGAAACAAAGTTCAGATACATTCATATCAGTAGGATGCTAGGTATCCAAACAACAGATAGACAACTAAACACTTCGTGATTTGGTTGAAGCCTTTCCTAGCCCACTACAATGTTTCAACGTCTTCAAAACATTTTTTCTATATGGACCTGATGGTGTGATTTTTGGGTTGAGGGGATGGGGGTGGGGGTTGGGGTGTGGTTTGAGGTAATCAAAAGGGAGTAAACAGAAAAGGGAACTGTAGAAAACTTTAATTGTAATCCCCAACTATAGCTCCTCATTAATGTCAAAACAATTTATTTATACAACACCACTGTGATTCCCTTTGGAGCTGTATGCACTAAGCCACTTGGCATTCATTAATATACTTGTTTTTCCTACCACCCAAGCCAAACAATGCATTTTTAAAGACAAGTAAGACAACGCTATCTTAGTGCGGATGAACTTTATTGAGATTTGTTAGGCAAAAATGTACAATGTCTGTAACTCGTATTGCAGTTTGTCAACAGTTCATAGCAGTAAACCCACAAACTCTCAATTAATCCAAAGACTTCCATGAATAGGCTTAATCCTTAAAAAATATATTAAGTAAACCAAAACGGGCTGCACACACACAGAGTATATGCTTATATTATTTACCTACTGCTTCTGTGTCATGGAGAACTGTTCTAAGATGTTACATACTGAAATTAACAGAATCAAGCTAAATCAAGTGAGTTTGGATTACAGACTACAAGGGAGAAAATGGTAGTTGCCATGTTTTCCTAAAAAAAACCCAAAACTGCCAAACCAGCCTGCAGAGGGAACTAATAGCATTTCACAAAGAAAAAGGTGAATAGTGCATATTATTTAAGAGGAAAAAAAGAAAACTTGCAGATATTTTTAAAAGTGCACATCGAGTCACCAAACCAACCGCATGATGGCAGTCCAACATTAAAAAAAAAAAAAAGGAAAACCACATGCATTTAATGGAAATTATTTAAAAAAGTAGTTCAAATGCATGCATACTACTCAGAATATATCCAAGCAATACTGTAGAACACTGAGTTTTAATCTTTCCTGATTTGCATACCTCTAAACATTTTTAAGGAGGCAAAGACCCAATAAGCAGAGAAGTCTGCCATTTCATCTTCCATGAAACTCTGACTTTATAGTACAGTTCATACATCCCAGAGTCTATAGAAACAAGGTCTAAATACCACTGTTTCATAATTTCAGAAAATAACTATTTCCATGTATAAGTGTGCTGACTTGCACACTCTTCACTCAAGAGTTCAGACTCCAATCCACATACATTCTGTTTCTGAAACACAGTACATAGTTTACCCTCATATAACATAGGTCAACCTGGTATTAGACCCGACTGAGCTCTTAGTTTCTCCCCTAACAAGCAAAACCAACAACCTGAAAAAACATTAGTTCTGGTACATTCCTAACTCCAAAATAACAGTTTTCAAGTATGCTTTTCTCCTAATCCCCCTTTTTTAGTTTCGTCCTCACTAACTGCAACCCAACTACCTACAGAAATTCACATATGTATCTTCCAGTCCAATTCTTTGGTATGCATACGCAACATATCACTAGCTTATGAGTGCCCAAAACTTAAAAGATGATTGGTGAGAGATCAAAAGTCATAACTGATGGCATCCGCAGCCTCATTTGCCTGTATTCAGTGTTGTTTGCTACCACTGACTACATGGTTTGCCTTTTACCATTTGTATTAGTGAGGTTAATGATTTCAGTGGTGTTTCCAAAATAATTTCCTAATGCTTTTCTTAACCAGCACACGGCAGATTGTTCTGGTTGGCCCATATGCACAAAATTGCTCCCTTGTTTCCATATTCATTAATTTTTATTTGTCTATATTGAACTGCATGCGCTGTATGCCAACGAAATCAAGACAGGTCAAATTGCTTTACATCTTGTGTCTCTCATTACTATCTTTGCTTTTGTCAGTATAGTAACTCTGAAGACATGTTTTCTCATATCTGTGTTCAAATTATATGGAGCAAATTAGCAATGTCAGAGGTATACCACAGTCAGTAGCTGGTGAGACATTTTAAAAGTGCAATCATTTTTACACAACACAAGGCATTAGCCTAAAACCTCACTACACAACAAAACTGCTACTACACCAAAATGCAGCTATTTGTCTTTCTAACTCAGGTTAGAAATACAGATTCAATTTAACTTGATATTGTGACTTTACAGGAATATTAGCTGCTAGCTCACCTGTGGGTCCATAATCACAGATGTGCGGCTTATAAGCATTCTTCCTCTCCATGGCAAGAAAGTAAACCTGTTGTGCTTAGAGCACATTAAACTGCAATGCCTGGCTCACGACTCCCAAGGCTGTGACTGAGCTTTTCCTTACATCTGTTCCAGTGCGAATACCTGTTTGCAACCATGAAATCCAAGGGCACTCTCATTCTAATTAACTTCCTTTCCACAACGTGCAAATGATCCAATACACCAGAGAGGGAAGCGGAGGAGCTTTTCCAGCCTTTTGGTGCCTCTGGGTGGTACCATCCAACTCCTCTTCCACACAGGAATGGCCATCGTCCAGTTGCAGGCTCAGCACCCTTGGCTCTGCAGTGCCTTCTCCCCTCAGTTCTCCACTTGTCCACTGAATTAAGTTTTTTGGACTGCTCCCCCAGCATCCATGACAACCTAAGTTTGCTTCCTCAGAACAAGGCCAGCAGCTTGAACAGATGGGCTAAAACTGGCAGTTCTTTCCTCCTCTTCAGAAAGCCTACCTATCAACGGACAGTCCACTGAGCTAGTTGACTTACGCTTGCACCATCGCACCATTTTGACATATACACTCCTCTGAAATATTTCAAATACTTCAAATGTATATTCAACATACTTTAAAATATATATGCTTTGATATTTTCCTCCTGCTTATGAGATGTTTACAACTTCAAGTCTGCTATACCTACTATTAAACTCAGAAGTACTACATCTGCAAGAAAAATTGCACTTTACAGCATAATTGATTGAAAACACACAAAAACTAAAGAACATAATGGCCTTTATTATAGTGTCTACAGAACATGATTTTGTTGTTACGATGCCTTTAATTCTAATTAAATTCTTTCCACTTGTTTGGAGTTTTTCTCTTTTTATGCTAAAAATCAAAAAGTGTCCATTATAAGAATTAGTTATGCAAATCCAGAATCCATTCTGTTAATCAATACTGAAGGGAATTGACGGCTTGCCAGTAATTATTCAGAAAATGCTTAACTGGGCAAGTCTTTGAAAATGCTTAAAAATCCGAAGTACAACCACACCATCTTCTGATCAATTTGTGGTATGACATGTCAGAAAGCTTTACAAACACCCTGATATCGGTTATTTTCGTATTTAATTCAGAATGACTGCTCGAGCTCCATAAAAGTAGTAAGTGTATGATGAAGTGGGTGGGCACAGTATTACAGCCAAATTCCATCTGTACTCCACATGAAGAATTCCAAGTGGCACACAGTCCTGCTTTCAGCTGGTAAAGAGTTAATTTTCTTTCTAGTGATTGCTGTGAAAGGAATGTCAATAATGTATATTTTTTTTTTACTAAATGATGTTTATACTTTTCAAGGACTCCTTCCAGCTTCCCACAGAAGCTGAGCAGCAGCATAGACAGAACAATGGAATGGCCAATGGAGTATTCCGCACCATAGACATCATGCTTGGTACATAAATGGGGACTGACGTCATGCTCGCTGTATATATAAATGGGGGCTGGCCAGCAAGGGGCAATCCACAACCACTACTCAGGCAGGTACCAATTCACCAGGTGTTGAGTGACTTGTGGTAGTGTTATTATTGTTGCTGTTATTGTTATTTTCCTTTTCTGTTATTGTTCAGTTAAACTGTCTTTATCTCAACCCACAAGTTTTTTTCCCTTTCCCCTCCTTTTCTCTCTCTTCTCCCTGCGTTTCTCAGGGCACGGGGGAGAACTCCAGGAGCAGCTGTGTGGTCCTAGCGGTCGGCTGGGGTTCAATCACGACACATACCCAATACCAGTTTCACCCAGAAAACTTTTAGATTGAAATGCTTTTTCTAAGAGAACATTCTTAGTCCAGTTTTGTAAGTGGTAATGGTTACCACACTTCTGAAGAATTTTGTTTAATAAAGTCTATGTTAATCTCGTGCACAACACTGACCACAAAACCTCCACAAAGAATTTCCATTCAAATGGAAATTGTCTTTCAAAAAAAACCCCAAAACAATTATCTTTTATAAAAATACCCCTTTTATCTCTAGAATCTCTAGTGAAAAAAAATTACTAAATTATATAAACCAAATTTATTTTCCAAATCTGAATATTTTCAAGGTCATGAGAAGTCCCTCTAACACCACTCCTAAATAGTTCAAGAAAATCACGTGGCTACCTTTCACTCTTCATTTCAAACTGTTGTATGAACATAGGTGCTGCCAGGTAAGAGAACTGCTTCTAAAATAGTAAGAATATTTCATGTATATATGGGCGCAGTACATTTTACCTATACATTAGCGCTTGCACAAGACACTATACAACACACACACAGAGGAAGCTCTGTACTTATACCGGTATGATTCTTAACTCCTGACATCTCTTGCTATATCCAGCCCATATGCAGATTAGGAGTGTTTACGCTGACTACTATCTGCTTCACATTAAGACTTAACAGACCACCTTCGGTACCGCCCGGCCTACCGCCGGTGCCGGTGCCGGTGCCGGTGCCGGTGCCAGTCCCGTCACGGCACTCCTCGCTCCCCGCCAGCCGCCGCTCCACCCTCACCCGACGGTCTCCTCAGGGGGCGACGGGCGACAGGCCACAAGCGGCGTGCGCCGCCCGCCAAACCGCCCCGCCCACCCTCCCCGCTTCCGGCGCTGGCGGAAGCAGCAAGGGCTGCCGGGCAGGCGGAAAAGGGGCCGCTACGCATGCGCAGCTCCACCAGGCGCCCGGCGAGGCCCCGCCCCCCACGCGAGCGCGAGCGCCCCGCCCGACCCCTCCCTCCGCCCGCCCGGCGCGGCCCCGCCCCTCCCCTGCGCAGGGGCAGCGGCTGCCACGGCCGCCTCCGCCGCCGGGAGACGCCTCGCCCGCCCGGCCCCGAGGGCCGCCGCCGCCCCGTCATGTCCGAGGCGGGCCAGGAGCTTGTCCACCTGGTGTGGGGCAAGAAGGCCGGGCCCCGCGGGTTGGCCGACACCATCTTCTGCCGCTGGGCGCAAGGTACCTGCGTGCGCCGTGCCTCGGCCCCCCCCCCCGCCCGGCCCTTCCCCCGCCCGGCTGCCCCCCCCCCGGCCCTCCTCCCCCGGGGGTCCTCCCTCGGCCCGCCTCGCCGTCCTCGGCCCACCTGCCCGGACACACCCGCAGCCGCCCCCGGCGGGCTCCGCGGCGCCTGTCTGCCCGTGTCCGTGTGTCTGTCTGGGAGGGGAGGGGGGCGGGGGCGGGGGCGCCGCTCCGCGGGGCCGGGCCCCCTCCGCGCCGCTGAGGACGGGGACGGCGATAGTTGTTTGCGGTCGTGTTCCCGTGTCACCGGGAACCCAGCTAGCGCGTGGCCCACGGGAAAAATGATGCAGCAGTTTCACTTGCTAAATAATCTTTTTTTTTGCAGCTTGGTCGTCTTCTGCCACAAATCTTCAAAGGGACTTAAAAGAGTGGGGAAGGGAATGTATTTCTTAAATATATTTCAACAGCATCTTGTGCCATTATTTTACATAGTTCATGGAAACGTGAACGTAAGTTGCCTATTTCTGCAAAGAACGGGGGAGTCTCAGATAGACTCCTCAGAAGTGGGGACAGGCTTGGGTCAGAGACCCACAGGTATTTTTTTTTTTAATTGGTTCTTTGGTGATTGAAGCAGGTGCATACCATCTTTAGTAGCAAGAGATGAAAGCAACAATAACCTTGGGACCTGGAGTATTTGTAAGATGTTTTTTTCCATATTTAAATTATGCAGCCTACACATAGTTTCTTCTTGATGGAGACTTTCTGGTATTCTTTCAAAACTGCAATTGCAAGGTGTAGTACAGAGACTTAATGATAAAAATGATATGCAAGAAATCAGTCTGTGTACCTGTCCTGGCTGAAAGAAGGGAATAATAGCCTTCTCTATAACTTACCACGGACCGAACAATTCTAAAAAAGGTTATGAAGATCATAATCAAAACATCCTTAATACCTGGAGAAAATTCACAAATCATAGTGCAATCTATTTTTTTTTTAACAAAAATATTTTTAATGCATTCGGGTCTCAGAGTAAAGTTGGCTGAAACAAAAGGATGTTCTCAGTGTTCTCTGTTCCTTATTCTTTTTTTTTTTAACAGGAGTTTTGTGATCTGCATCGTTTCAGTAGATGTGTGTGTCATGTTGGTTTGGGAGCTGCAGAGCTTCTCCTCTGTCACAGGACACAGTACATTACCAGACTATCTTTTTCCCTAGGTTAATCTGTGTTCAGATAATTCAATGAGAAATATTTAGGGAAAAAATGCCAAATTCCTTCTAAGTTCTAGAATTTAAGCAGGCCTGGTAAAGCCAGTACTTTTCCTAGTGAATTGATTATTTTTATGGAAATATAATTACTTTCTGCAATATCTCTTAGGTTTTGGTAGAGTGTTGCTGTTTCAGTACAAGGTTTTTGCAAAGTCTGAAAAAAGAATGGGTGTTAAAAAGTGTAATTATTTCTTTAACTGGTAATGTTAGATTACTGAAAGTGAGATTTTCAAGACAGATTGTATATGAAATTTTAGCAGTTTCAAAATTTATTGAAATGGATGTTGTAATGCCCCGCACTTGTGATCCTATGAAAGATTAATGGAAAAGGCCTTTCATGTGCTTGGTGGCTCCTGGAAGGGAGCTATTAATTCCTATCTGTCTTTAGGGTAAGTCCTATAACTATACTGTGTAGTGTATCTGTTGCCTTCTCTATATCCTCTTTAATATTGTCAATTTTGTGTAGCAAAAACACATCCTGACAATAACTTAGTGTGTTGTTTGGAGGCCTTGTGCTGGGAATAAAAAAGTAACTTTCAGTCCATTATGTTGTGTAGCAGCATAACACATTTTACCCAACTTTCAGTTTCTATTTTGTTGTAAAAGTTCTGCACCATTTACCTACTGCAAAGGAGTCTCGTCAACACTGACTCATCAAGATTAAAAAAAACCCAAGCATAATAATCAAACTTTATTATTTCCGAAGACTTCAAGTTTAAAAGATAGACCCTTGTTTCACATCAGATATACAGAAAATATCAAAGAAGTGTAAACGATGCTTGCTTAAACAAATGGTTTGGTGGTGTTTTTTTTTTTTTTTTTTTTTAAATTAAATTGTTCATGAGANTATAGTGCCAACGATGGTATTTATTTCAGATGCTTTCTGAATGTTGTCTGATCCTTTCTCAAACCCTTTGGAAGTTGAGAACTATAATTAACATTTAGAAAGAAAAGTAGAGAGTAGGGCGGGTGTTGAGGAATATAAGACTCGAATCAGTCAGTTTCTCAGTAAAGATAGCAATATTCCAGGAATCCTCATCATGCATGAAACCCATTAACCATCATATTTGTTTGGTCAAAACTGAAGACAGACTGATCTGCGGGTAGTTAACAGAATTGACGTAGCTAGTGTGGATATGCTGTTTGAAGTTAGTGACAGTAATTCCCTCAGTTTGCTGCGTTGGCAACTTTAAATATATTGTTTTGGTTCCCGACTTAACAAAGGCATGGCTGCAAAGCTGTTGTTGCAGTTTGGTTGGGTTTTTTTGTGTTGGGTTTTTTTATAGATTTCTTTTTTTTATCTTTGTGATTGCAGCACAATTTGCATTTTGAAGTTTGTGTATCCCATTTACCAGGATTCTCGAACTGGACCCAGAGGAATGTAGGGCAAGGGCTCGGTCTGCATTTAGGTGTTTACCGGCATAGATATGATGACTTGGGAAGGAGTTAAGAGGAGGACTGAACCCTAAAGAAACATAGAAATGTTAGGAGTGATTTTCTTCATTGATCCAAGAGACAAATTCGATTCATAAAGCCACTCTTAAGATCAGCCTTAAGGCATGCGGCATCAGGTCTACACAACTATGAACGTCTGGCAGGTTTGGGGGCAGCATCCTTTCAGAATTACCTAAGCTGTTTTCTCAGTGGTCTTTGGAAAGATGGGACTATGGGACAGTCTTTGTAGATGACAATTTAACTTCAAAAGAATAGCGTGAAGGTATTAGTACTACAGTTTGTGCTTATGCATAACGCACAATGTAAAAAGGTCCGTTTTATCTGGATCCTTTTCTAGCTTCCAGGTTGAGAGCTGGGTGAGTAGATTGACAACTTTTCTTTCTCCCCTAGTCATTCCAGGTTTCCTTTTTTTACATGCCTCGAACTCTGTTTCTTGGTCTACTACATTTAAATATCACCAGATTGGTTTTTATGACATCCTTGGTTGAGAAGCCTATAGTATTGTTTTTAAGTCATAGGAGCTGTAATATTGTTAGACCAGGACCAAGTCAGAGTTACTAGGAAATAATATTTTTACCAGGCAAGCAGGTACCTTTTGAGCAAAAGGAATATACTTGCCACTCTTCAAAGTCTTAAATAGAAGTAGCAATTTGAAAAGTGTTCCTCTGAGTTTAGTTTAATAATGTTTAATTCATCTGGGTGGTGGGAGAGAAATACTCATTGGTAACTATGTAATTTTTTAAAATGTTTTGATGACTATGATTTATAGAATATTTGCATTTGTCTGCTTTCTGTCTCTTTGAGTTCCATGTTACTCAGTGCAAACAGTTAATCGGGAAGCAAAGCATGTTTCATTTAAGATTCACTGTTAGGGTATAGACAAGTATGGATTGTGCAAACAGCACCTATTGGCCCACCTCTGCCTGCTTGTTGCTGCTTGTCTGCCCTAAGTGTTGCCTCTTCAAATCTTTTGGTGGAACTGCTTTTGAAGCTTCTGCCTTACTGATGCCAGTCACATTTAGGAAAGTAAACCTCAGTGAGTGGTCTTCAGGGCATGGTCTGTGGACTGCTTTTAAGGCATCTGTAAAAATGGAGCAAGAAGTTAGAAGCCAGACCTGCTGCCAGGACTGCACATTGTGTGGAAAAAATATTGAGGTCTTCAAAGAAAAAGGTACTGATGATTACTGACTTAGAGCTTCTGTTTAAGTAGAAGATGTTGCTTCAGTTTAAGTAGATGTTGCTAATTCTGCCAGGAGGAAGTGGTCTTTCTTGCTAACGCAAGCCATACTACTATTAAATGTGAGACAACAGAAGCTTTTGGAAAAAACAGCAGGGACATGCTGCCGAGAAGAGCTACCTAGCACCCTTCTCTAGGGAAGAGTCTCTGTTCTCAATTTATGCTGGTAGACTTTTTTCTTCTTTCCTCCCTTGGAGTGGCATATTTGTTTTGGGATAGTGATACTGTCTTTACAGACAAAATAAGCACATCTTGCTCTTTCAGACTGACTGTCAAATCCCTGTCTATTGTATATGAGATTTAAATGTTTATTTCATGTACTTCCATAATGCAGAGTTGTCTTAAAATAATGAATTCATTCTGAAGAACGCAAAACCTCTTGTGAAGCTTGCTGAATGAAAAGTTAGGCTTTGGGGCAGAAATACAGTTTTTTGGAGGGACTGTCTGTGTCATTATATGTAAGCAACAGCCCTTTCAGCACTGTTAAACTGGAAGGAGAATAGAAGATACCATTCACTGTGAAAGAATGGGGTGTGAACATGTACGTTAAGTTGTTGAAAAGATTGTATTTTCTGGCTAATGGGCATGGTAGCTAATGTAGTTGGAATGCACATAGAGCAGTAAGAATTTGAAATGCCCTGTAACACAATTATCTGAATTATTAGTGAACCCTAAAGCTCTTAGTTGCTGCCTGGGTCCAAAAAGGAGTATCTGAAAAGACATTGTCTTTACTTTTAAGAAAGAATATGGTGCTAGTGAGTCCATTCTTCACTTTGGATAAGGCTGACAGGCTTAAAGAAGATAAAAGGTCATGAGGAGTGCTCACAATAGAAGGCTCTTACCAGGGTACAGATTCAGAAGGTTCAGTCAAAATACAGAAGTTTCACAGAGCTGTTTTGTTTTGCAAAGATGTGAAAAAAGGCAGACACATTGGCATCTTACCTTCTTTTCTGGCAGCTTATTGCCCAATTTAGTGGTAGCCTACCAGGTAATTTGTACTTTCCTCAAACCCTCCAGGACTTCCTGGCTCTTTATCCACAACCCATTAAGTGGAGTTTAGTTGTGGTGGTGTTGTAGTAAACACTCCTTTCTTTTTGTGTGTGGGAAACAGTTGTTTTGTTTGTTGGGTTTTTTTTCCCCCCAGAAAATTTCAGAAGTTTCATTTTACTATAAAAATACACTTTGAAAGCCCAAAGCCATAAACAAAATGTGTCCATCGCTCTACACCCAGCTCCAGAGAAAGGATGAAACATTAAGACATGTTGTAAACCTTGTACTTGGGTAATAGTGGATTATTCTAGTGTTTCTGTCAGGCAGTTCGTGTATCCCAAAAAAAAGAAAAAGAAATACAGTTCCATGGTGAGAGGCTGGCTCAGCAGAGAATAGTACAAAAAATGAATAGCACAGCATCTTTGTAGCTAGGTTGGATCAGAGACAGAGCAAGTTTGTGGGTTTTCTTAATGTGGTTAACGCTGCATGCTTTTTAGCTACTCCCCTTGTCTTTTTCATTCAGCTAGAATTGGTTCTTGCACAGAGTGAAATCACTGAAGGTATACAGCATCCTTTGTGAAATGACACTGGTGCTAAAGTCTAGAGTGTCTTGGATGTAAAAATAAATAATTTTTTTTTTAGAAATAGGCAAATAATAAAAGGATGCAGGAAAGCAATGGGGTGGTCATAATACAAAAATTAATGTGTTTTGTGGTACTTTGGACCATGATGAAGAATCAGGTGTAAGAAAAAAAGTGGGTCTAAGTAAATGCAAGTTTTGGGGGAGTAAGGAGAGTAAAACTTTGGTTTATGTGATTAATAGTGGGCAAATGATATAAAAACAGATTTGGGAATATCGTAGTCACCATAACTCAAAATATTACGCAGTACACTGATGAACAACAGGAATCTAGATCTACTCCCCCTCCCGCCTTCCAACAAACAGGTTAAAGCAGTAGAGCAGTAGTGATATTAAAAAAATGGGGTCAATGGAGCATTTAATAGGGTTATAAATGACAAGGAAGATGAATAATAATTATGCTATTTTACATTTCTTATAGGTAAAGAATGATAATTATACTCATGGATAAAAGGCAGGCAGATTTAAAAAAAAATATTATTTTTGGCTGCATTACATCTGTTTTGCTCCTGAAATGTTATCTTGAGCAAAAAGAGCTGTGTGATAGATGTGACTGGTTAAAAGTGAGAGTAAGTAGAAATTAGTCTGGGTCAGAGATGCTGATCTTAGTTGGCAGCTTAGAGGGTGGCCAGGCCATTCCTATAAATCATAAGGAAGAGTGTGGGGTTTATTGGTGTTTATAAAGATTGCCCAAGATGTGATTATTGTGGAGGGCAAAAAAAGTAAGTAGGTGCAGTTGCAGGCTGAGGTAGACTTGAACCCAGCTGGACTTCAGACTGCTGGTTTCTGAAATTTTACCTGAGCTGACTTCAGATTTTGTAGGCATTTTAAAAGAGAGCAAGACCAACATCCTTGAAGCCCATTTATTTGCTTTTAGAACCTTGACGTTTATTAAGCATTAAGCAGCATGTAGGTAAAAAGAAATGAAGTGTTTCTTTAGGTATTATATATGGGGTTTTTTCCTGTGGTTGTATTCTGTCAAATTCTGCGTAATATCAATTTTGCATTGTCTGTCTCAAATTTGTATTCACTCTGGTGGATCACACTCGATTTTCTTTATTTTTAGGAAGCAGTTTTGAAAAACAGGGCAGGGTTAAGATGAGAAAGTTCATGCTTTCTATAAGAAGCCTGAAGAATGTGAAACAAATTCAAGATTTCTTAAGTGTGGTTTAATGGTACCACATCCAAGTATGTTATTTTTCTGCAGTGGCTAAATCATTAAAACAACTAAAAAAACCTGTTGTTGCGGTGTGCTTAGATGGCATGCAGTAATGCTTCAAAGTAGAGGAAGACTTACTTTTTAATATGGCTGAGCCTGCACAAACTAATTCAGAAAGTTTAAAGACTGGTGATACTTCTTATTAGGGCATGTTAACAGGGGAGTGAAATGACACTGGTGCAAACTTTGGTTGAAGTATGGATTAATGGAGCTTTGTTGCTACTTTAGGTGATGCTGGATATAAGTATGTAGGCATGACGTGTATCTGTGCTTCGGATATAAAGTACATCTTTGTAATGCACATTTGCACATTCAGTTAAAAAAAAAAAAAAAAACAACCTGGAGCCTTGCTGTCAGATACAGGGGAAACCCCATTTTTCTAAAGAACTATGGCTGCATGGATCCATCTTAAAAAAAAATCACATTGTCATTGAACAGCTATCATTTCTGTGATGAAATATGGCCTAGAAAACATGCAGCAGTCCTCTCTTGTGCTGCTTGGGATGATTTACCTGTCATGCGGTAGTGTGGAAGTCCGCACTGGGGGGATGCATTTACCCAGTCCAAATTCACATCCAGGGGTTAGGACAGGACAGGATGCTTCTGATATGGCGGCATGTAATGTTACGGAATTGGGAAGGGAAGGAGTTGTGGGAAAGAAACACTGAATAGTGTTTCCACTGAGACTGACACTGCTGAGAAAATACGCATGTCTGTCCCATTTCTCCCTGTCCCCAGTTGCTTGCGCTTGCTGGTTAGTTGCTGGTTACAGTTGCATGGTTTCTAGATTACATTGAACTAGTCACTTCAGCATAATCTTATCACCACTTAAAAGTGTAATGCAAAATATCATTCACAGTAAGCTGCCATGTGTCAGCTTCATCAAGGTAATTGTCCATGTATATGCATTTATCTATGAGAAATGCAAGCTATGAATCACTGTATCTTGAAGATGAGTTTAAGGGCAAGGTGGTAACAAAAAAATTTTCAGTAATTTCTCCAGCGTTTGCTCTATTATATGACCATAAGATAATTCTGAAAAAAAAAAAAAAAAAACCACCCCNCCCAAAACATTAAAGATGGAGTGGGAAAATAAGTGATCTTGCATCTTAGTAAATATAGTGTATCTTCTGGGAAAGAACACCTTTAAGAGGCTTGCTTCAGAGGTTGCAAGTGAATATTTGAGTTACTCGGCATATGTTAGTCTTAATAGGAAGTACTGATAGGCCAAAAATGACATCAGTGGGAGGTATACTTCATAGGGAATAGAAATATATTATGCATGGAGAAGGTCCAAAGATGATTTTTTTTTTTAACATATGTGAGACAAAATATTATCACTTACAAACAAATTTTAATTGATTTATAAGAAATAAACCATAATAAAATAAAAACGATGGTTTAAGTATCCAGCCACACGTGCCCTAGTGTCAGTTTTACTGTTAAAAATCCTTTGGTTTTTTTTAAACCCCTAGCTGTGGCCCCTTGTCGTCATAATTCCATTGCTGAGACAAATAATTCATTTCTGTGCTCTCACCTGTATTCATGACTTCTTTTCTTCAGATAGTTTAACCACATTCTGTTGCATGATCAGGGGAAAAAAGTCTTGAAAACCTCTTATCTTTAAAGGCAAATAAATCAGGTGTCATTTCTGTTATGGAAGGACTATACATAAACATGTGCTTGTTTACATAGTTCACTAAATATAGTCTTTTTTTCATATGACAGGATTTGTCTTTAGTGAATCTGAATCAACTGCATTAGAACAGTTTGAAGGTGGCCCTTGTGCAGTGATTGCACCTGTACAGGTAAGATGCATTTGTTATAGGAATGGTTTAAAATTAGTAAGCCCAAAATTTATTCTTTGCTCTATGTGGAACTAAAATAAGTACAGAAAATGTTGCAGATCACTTGTATTTTGATTTCATAATTATAGTGTGGAGGAGACAAAAAACTCAGTAAAAAGGCAGAGGTGGGCTGATATTGAACTATAATTTTGCAGAAGTGGATTTGTTAGAGGAAGTGAAGAGTTGATCCAAGCAGAGGTAACTTTAAGGTGGGGAATGCAGGATAAAGGGGAGACATAAAAGATTAGATATAAATGTAATCCTAATCCTTTTGTATCACTCAAATTCCCTGTCTTTGAGAAGGGTAGTATCTGTGTCACAATACAGTAATAGTAAACTATTAGAAATATTTGAAGTAATCGATTTTCAAACCTAACAGGGTTTGCTGTGTAAGAAAAGTAGCAATGCTGTACTTTCAAATTCCTAGTTAGCAGAATAATTGAAGTATGTCAGGTGAATGTATTTTTTTCTGGATACTTGATCAGGATTTCACTTGTGCTTCAGATGCGCTCAACTGACTGTGATTGTGATTTTTTAGTTCTTACTCCATTGTATCTTGTAGGCTATGTGCATACTCTTTGAAATGCTGTTTCTGGGGCAATTCTGACAGTTGTGTAGATACATGACCTGTAGGCTGGGTCCATTCTGCTAGAGCAGGTTGCCTAATCTGCAATTGCTCTTCGTTCTCTTAGGAGCACCCTGTAGAGACAGGCAGACATTGAGTCATGACCAGATTAGTTTTTCTGGTAACCTGACTCCTCTTACACACAGATCAAATTCTGCAGGTAGGTCTAGGTTGGAGTTGAGGCTTTGTCCACTGACAGAGCACATATTAAAGTCCTGTGACAGAGTTAATCTGATCATGAACTGGAAGGTATCTGGGTCAGACAACTGGCATTGTGGAATTGTTTGCATCTCTGGCATGTGTAATGTGATAGTCATACAAGATACTCTAAATGCTGGTCCCGCCGAAAGACTTGTACGATAGGAAGGAGCATCACTTGTTTAGCTTGTAAACAGTCAATAGAAATTTTTTTTATTATGAATTGCACTCTAATGTGGCTCTGCTTAGCTCTGTGGTCTTAAAACAAGATGTAGAGTGTCCGGTCTCTGATGTTAGAATTACACGTCTTTTATTTGGGGAGAGCGGAGAGAGTAGCACTAGCCAGCTCCTTAAAGGCAGTGCCAAGTTTTACCGTATCAAATATTCGTATAGACAGCGTTTTTCAGATTTATATGTAGTTCAACTTCCTTGAAATTGAGTATTTAAAGCATGTTTAAAAGTGAGCTGAGTTCCAGCTAGGGAAGGAGGAAGGGATCAAACAGATCTTGCAGTGCCTACTGCTGCTGTGAATTACTAAAAAAGGTGTGCTAAAGACCTGTGACAGGAGAACACGGTGAGTCTGTCAGGGAAGAAGTGAAAGTTGAAGGAGCTATTTTTAAGGTGCTGGAAATACCTGAAACAGCATCTACGAGAATAATTAGAGAGACCAAGAGCCTGCTTCCCAAAGTTTGTTCTTTCATTGTTCATTCTCTGTAACTTAGAGCATATCTTTTTTGGTTTTGTTTTAATTGCAACATTAGTGTTTATGGAAGACACAGCAGGGATATGGAGATGCATAGGTTTTCTTTGATCTGTGAATTATGACTTGCAATGGTCAAAACAGGTGGGCTCTTTAACTACCAAAGGTGTTTGTCTTGTACTACTCATCAGTTATACTGCAAACTATTTCTGCCTCCATTACTGCAGTCCTGTGAGTCTGGAGATGTTTATGCAAATATGCACTCTTTATTTGAAGCGTGCTTGAAGTTCAAACTCAATAATAGTGAACACAGGTATGAGGCCACCTTTGTAGTTAGTTTCAATGGGTAAAATCAGTAAACAGGGCAGGCTTAGGGTCTCATACTGAGCAATGACTAGCTTGAAACCCTTCTAATAACATGCAAAAATGCTCTGGTATAGACCTTGTGACATAATGTAAAAGTTGCTGTTGTCTTGTATTTTAATATTATTTTATGCTTTGATAACAAAGGCATTCCTTTTGAAGAGGCTTTTTACCAGCGAAAAGTCCACTTGGAGGGACTGTCCAGGTAATGAGACCTTTTTTTTTTCCCCCTCTTCATTGTTTCCATTTTATTTATTTGTAAAGCATGTCCTAGTACAAAGAATTTAAAATATTTTACACTTTCTTTTTGTTTAAGTGTGCTCCCATGCATTTTATGAGGCATACAGTATGTATACTACAGGTCTCTAAACTCCCATTTGTGAGGTCTATGCCTGTCTGTAGTACTTCTGTGTTTTATAAATATTTGATTGAAATCTATTGTTAGGAAAGGAATGGATTAGAAATCATATTAAAACACATTTTTCTAAAGACAGCTTTATAATTCTTTGGTCCAGTATAGTCAAACAGCAATTAGCATTAATAATTAATAAGATGAAAGTAATAAACTCAATTATTTAGATAAAATTAATGTATAAAAAAGGTACTAGTAGCTTATATAAGATACTGATTAGCAGCAATTGAACTCATGTAGGTTTCTGATCTTTCAGAAGAGGAGCAGAAGAACCTTCTCTGTCATACATTATGTGATATTTTGGAAATGGCTTGCTCAGATAATTCTGAGTCGTACTCTCTGGCAACATGGATAAGAGGAAAAACAACTGAAGAAACTGCTAGTATTTCTGAAAGTCCTGCAGAATCTAGTCGTCAAGAGGAACAACCTTGTAAGATGTACTTCTATTCTAAATTACCCATCACTTAGTGAAGTATTATGTTGTTTTTGAGAGGCCACTGCTTTTTATTATTTTTATTATTACCGAGTGGGTTTTTGCCTTTGTGATTCCATTAGCAATAGACAGATTTTTGTCTGTTGTAATTAGAGTCATTGATCGTTTTTGTCGAAAGGAATGTGCTATCACTGGAGTTCTAACATACATGTTTCTCTTGAATTTGAGCAATTTACATAATCTTTTCAATTTTATTTTGTAATTTATTCAGACCTGATGTATCTTTAATTTGGAAAAATCTACATGCTTCCTACGGCTGGAGGAATACTTTAACTTGTCACTTGTAGCTTTATTTTAGAAGAGCTGTTGTAGGAAATTCTGCAAAGCTTTATCTGTTAAAATATTCCGGATCCCGTGTTATCCCTTGGTTTGATTCCATGCAGTACCAAAACAGTTAAATCAAATCACCTTCTAGTAGATTTAACAGAATTTTTTGTAGGTTAGAATTTTTTGGTTACCTGCTTTTTGCAAATGTCTTGATTCCTTCAGTAGTAGGTACTGACATCAAGGATCTGACGAACATCTGCTGCACTAAGATACATCCAGTCGTATCTTACCACTGTGGAGCTAGTGACATGGAAATTTTATCTGTGCACACGGGATCATTGAGATGTGTATTTGTTATTTAATAGAAGATATCTAACGTGTTAAAAGATAAGCTTCTTTTTCTTTTAGTTTTTGTTCCCAATGTGTCCCTTAAGAAGTATGAAAAACTCTTCATATGAGAACATGCTTATAAAGGTGCCATCTTTTGATGGAAGGAATATGTTATTCGGCAGTTTGTGGCATAACTACAAAGTAAGAATTGTACAAGTAGATTTGTACGTGTGCAGCTAGCTATAGCAATTAGTAGTGCTGGAGCTCTTTATGTTACAAGTCATCTTCATCTGCTTCTATCAAATGCTCCATGTGCTTTAGAAGGCTGAAACAATAATAATTAAAACGTTAGTTGATTGAAAAAACAGAACATCCCAATGTAAGAGTTCCAAAGTGAGCTTTTTTTTGATTAAGAAAAAGTATTATACAAAAAGTTGTATCTACAACTTTTCTGTTTAGAAAAAGTCTTCAATAATAACGCAGTTGTAACTCTGAAATTCCTAATTTCTGTGGATTTTCCAGTTGTCTCTGAAGCTCTTGCTCATATTATGAAGTTTCCTTTGAAGAAAAAGTGAAGTAGAGCACAGTTATCAATAGGCTTTTACTGTCCTGTTTATTAATATATTGCCTTATTCTAAAGAACTTCTGACAGTAGAAAATGTTCAGCAGAAAGTCTTTTTAAACACACACTCAATTAATAATTGCTCTCAACACTAACACTTAATGAACTAATCCGTCTATTACATATCTACATTTTTCATATTTCTGTACAAGTCTACAAGTTCTGCCTGACTTGTCGTTAATACCACAGAATGTGCTTAAGGAAAGCAGGATGCATTTACCATGAACAGTCTGCTTTTGTCAGGAGCAAAGTTAATCTCTTTCACTGTTCATATTCTACATTCCCTGGTAGACACTGAATGTACTTCTTGTATGTACTCTACAGTTAAAACAATATTTTACCTTATATTTATAATGCAATACACTTCCTGATTTATTTGTTAGGGTGGGTTTTTTTCTTTTCTGTCCTGCTATTTCACTATAGACCAGCTTCTTGCCTGGTTAGGGTTGGGACAAAGGCATATGTTAATAATGCAGAGTTCTGTTACTGCTAGTGCAAAGGAATATTTTTTTTTCTTTTTTTGCTTGGTTGCTGTAATCAATAAAAATAGAAACAGGCATTGTCATAGTTGGTAGGATTAGGAGATGGTTTGTGTATGTGGAAGTATTACAGATACAATTCCACATGGCAAGCTACTGCTATTTGGGAATTGAATGTGGGAATATATAATAAAACCATGAAATATGATTAGACACAGCATGATAGAAAATCATTTTAAAGATTTTCTATACAGTTGTATTTCTCATACAGCTTATGTTCTATTGCTGTTGGTTGTTTTCCTCTCCATTAAGCGCTGTCTTTATTTAACCTTGTTTGGGTTATGCATAACTACACTTCTCTTCAGGATTTCTACTTCTTTCCCTTTGTTTCAAATAGTAGTTCTCTTACCATTTCACTCTGTTCTGTAGTAACAGAATGAAACTGCCTGTCATCCTGCTGCGTGAACAAAAAGTGGATTCGAGCACACTTACTGAATGCAATTGCATTTTTCATCTGCTTTTGTGGTGTACAACAGTGACTTGTTGGCCATGCGTTGGCTGTAGTAGTGCAAGTTCCCAGGTTCAAAGATTGCTTTATATGATTTAGTCCCTCTAACTTTCTGCTTCAAAAAATATATGTTCTTGGAGCGGGGTTAGTTCCTGTAGCATTTATAACTTTTCTTATAAAAACAATTTTTAATTAAAAAAAAGAAAAGGAAAAAAAAGGTATGTTTGGAAATTTTCTGCAATTTAGATTAATTGTTTCGTACTTTTCAAAAGTATCTTAAAAATAGATTTTCTTAAGTCCAGTTTTGCTCTTAGTCACCTAATTTTAGCAATTCCTTATCGTTTTTCACAAGACAAAAACACTCTTAAGACTACTGCTGCCTTATTTATGAAGTAGAAAATTAAAGTATTCCATTGCTGGAGAATCAGCTGTATTTGCACGTAAGCAAACAAGTGCATCTTTGAAAATACAATCAGAAAGGGCATGAAAAGCCCTTTCTGGAATTCTTGTGGGAAGAACTGATCAGTAGTATTACCCCTAGTGGCTTCAGGTCTTTAATGAATTGTATGCAGTCAAATTCAGTAGCTAGATGATCAGACATCATTTAAATATTCAGCATTAAGTGGCCTTTATGAGAAAGCAGATCTATCTGATTTGTATATTATTCCACTAGCAGGAAGGTAAAGTCCTTGTGGACATAGAGGGCACTAAAGACTGCTACAGTTTTGATGTTTGATATCAAATACAGAATTTGATAATTAAGCAACTGGAAAGTGTAACTTCCTGTTGGTAAAAGGAAAATTTGATTTTAAAAATTCATTTCATCTCCTTTGTTTGGAAATGTTGTGAGGGGAGCAAAGGTATAAAGCCTATGTTGAACTTGGGAAGACACTAATGCTGTATTTTTTTTCTGTCTTGGATGCCACACTTACTTGAAAGGCTATTTATCCATTATTAAAAGAAAACAATGAGAATTTATTTAAAAACAGGATGTGTAACACTGTGTAGAATAACTCTACTCATTTGTTTGTAATAAATAAGCATTGAAAGGGGAAATAAACGCCCAATATTTCAGTAACAGAAACGTATATTTTAAGAAAAAATACAGCTTACCTACATTGATAAAATGATCCAAATAGTCATGCTTGCTTTTCTAGGAAATAATACTTCTTGTTGACCTGCAAAATTATATCTATAGTATGCACATGCTTGATGACTTTGTGACAGCCGTGTTTTGTACAAAATTAACAGCTTAGTATTTGACAAATATTTTCAAGGCTACACACTCCAGTGGCTTTGTGCTTTTAATAAATTGATTAGTCCAAATAGAAATGTTCTCACTAATTTGTATGGTGGAATCTTAATGTTGCAGTAAATTAGTTTATACTAATGAGTTAAAAAATTTAAATGTCAAGGGAGGATTAAGTATTAAAAATATAACTAAAGCTTGAAAGTATACTAGCTTGCTGTGTGTATCTTGTGTCATTTTTTTGCCATGTGTAGTGCTGAAAAGTGTCTCTTGTGTATAGCTGCCTTGGCTGTCGAAGAGCTTGGCTTTGAGCGATTTCATGCATTAATTCAGTAAGTAATATGTTGGTACATTTAAAATACAGTATTTTGAAGTTACACTAATATTCACAGCCCTGAAAAGGGGTATGTTGAGGAGCTTTGTGTGTGTTACATGTCAGGTTGAACTTGGATTTCCAGTTTTGGTTTGGGGGGCTTTTCTTTGCATTTTACAGTTTAAAGTGGGATATTATTTTGAGCATAAACATTGGGCTTTAAAATAAAACTGGAGCAATGTAATGTGCGAAATTGACCAAATAACTTCTGCATTTCAAGTATTTGAACACAGCTAAATAAGACTCACATTTGCATTAAAGATGTTAATCGTCAATGTTTTTATAAACAATCTTCACAGGTGATTCTATCTGAAATACATGATACATATACTGAAAAATTGTCATCTAGTTGTCATTGTCATACTTTAAGTACTGTTCTCTTTTTGGGGTGTAAATACAGAGCTTGCAGTTCTAGTGAGTTTATCTTTAAAGGTAATAGCCTTTTATTTTCATGATGAATAATTGTGATTGTTATACAAATAAATCCCCAAAGAGGAAATAAAGAGCAACAGAATTTCAAAAAACACTTGAGATAGAAAATGTTACTAATTAGAACTAACTACTGCTTATTCTATCGGTAGCAATTATAATTTGTTCTTTAAATCCATTGTCATATGAGGAGAGAAGAAAGGGGAGAATATAAAAGGTTACAAAACCTTCTCTGATCAAAACACTAATTTCCTGCCCTTCCCCTTCCTCCCACTCACCTCCTTCATCCTTGGACTTGTGGTACCTGCTTCAGTTTTTCTCAGTCTTTCTCACTGGAAATGAGCACTCTGGCATATGCCTTAAAATCGAGCTGAGTGATAGATTTCGGAACTGACTTTGCCTTGCATACCTTGTATGCCTCGTGTACTCTGTGGATAATGAAAGGTAGTTTAAAAATCTCAAGTGTTAGCCAGAATAAACCCATTTATGGATGTATTTTTGCAGATGTTTGTTTCTATTTTTAAACAAGACTTAATAAAAGCATCCAAGAAATCAAAAGGAAAATAATATACCAAAGTTTGTGTAAGATAAGCAGAGCGCATAATCTGGTTCGAATTACTCAATAAAAACTAATGTTTGTGTTCCGAAAAACAGTATTTAGCTCTAAATATCCCAAGAAATTGAAAGTGTATTACTTCGCTGGAATCTTGATGGATCTCTTCCATTCCACTGTTTTTATTTCACTTTTTTCTTTTTAAACATAAGATCACCTGGTGTTACCTTATCATCCATGCAGCAACCCTATTATACAGCCAGTTTCCCAAATGTTAATGTACCACTTGAAGTTTTAAACATTTTGCTTTTTCCAAAGCTAGAGTCTAACAAAATCAAATTCTCATGGGAAGTGTAATAAATACTTTGAAAGCCTGAAAGATAGTCTTACCTGGTTAAGTGGAAGGTTTTTTTCTCCTTTGTTCATGGCCTGAATGTCTTTCAGAACACTATATAGTGCAAACATTATTTTGGTGACATACAGTCTATTCACAATTTCAGTAACTGTTTTGTAGAATTACTGATTCAAGCCACTCAGCTCTTTCACACATATATGTAACTTTATGGTTAGCATTCGTATATAAAAACTGTATTCATTTTTGCACACTGCTCCAGAATTATTTCTCTTCTTCTGATGGTTAAATACTAATGACTCTATGGCAGTTACAGTAACTCCAGAACAGCTGCTGTGTCATTCTGTATATAACACCAGTTTTACTCTGCTTTTACTTGGACGTTTTCATGTTAGGTATTAATAGTTCTTATTTGTGCTTTGTGACACTATTCTAATGCTTCTTCTAAATACATTCTCCTCTTTTGTTGTGGTTTTTGTTTTGGTTTTTTTGTTTGGTTTTTTTTTATTTATTTATTATTTAGCAAACGGGCATTCAGAAGCTTCCCTGAACTGAAGGATGCAGTTTGGGATCAATATTCAGTGTGGACAAACAGATTTGGAGTATTGCTCTTTCTGTATTCTGTAATACTGACAAAGGTTTGTGGGTTGTTTGATCTTCTTTTGTATGTGTGTTTGTTTTGTTTCTTAGAATCATTCAGTCATAGGATGGTTTAGGTTGGAGGGGACCTTAAAGATCATCTAGTTCCAACCCTCCTGCCATGGCAGATTCCCCTCCTGATTTGGAAGAATTACAGATTTTTGGAAATATCCTTGCTTGTGTATCCCTGTCATCCCTTTAGCAAGAGAAAGAAGTGTGTTTACGTATCAATTCGTATAGGAACATCAGCCTCCTGATGTTTTACTGTTGCATTCTGTTGTAAATGTTGCAATTCATTCCTTAAGAGAGCAAAAATGTTTTTAATTTTTCTGCAGGGTATTGAAAACATAAAAAATGAAATTGAAGATGCAACTGAGCCATTGATAGATCCTGTTTATGGTCATGGAAGGTAAGCTGCAATGTATGGTTGCTACCACTTAGATTAGTGGACTAGTTTTTTATGTTTCTGTAACTGATCATTCTTTTAGGAAATTATTGACATTATGACAAATATTCGATTATAACTTTATAATATCTAAAAGCAACACTTAACATAGCGTGCCTTTTTCACTGCTTACTCCATTTAGTGCATCAGTTCTGAGGAAATGCTTCATTATCGCTGAATTTTCAGAGGAATAATTCTCAAATTCAGGGCTACATTTTTATATCAAGTTGTTGATTGATAGAGTGGAGATCATACTAGCATTGCTGAATTACAAATGTACACTAATTAAAGGAATAGCGTCAGAGAATATCTGCTTAGTTGTCCAGGTAATACAATACTTTTCTCATTGGTTAGAGAGAACCACTTTTTCAGGAATAAATTGTACATCCCTTTTAATAGGCTATTTCTTTCTGTTATATAGCCAAAGTTTGATTAACCTGCTGTTGACGGGGCATGCTGTTTCTAATGTGTGGGATGGAGACAGAGAATGTTCAGGAATGAGTAAGTTGATTCTAGTTTATGCTTGTTCATAATTTTTACGTATTATGAGATGCTGACCTACAGATTAGGAATATGCTCTATTTCTGTTTTGATAAGACTTCTTGTTTACTGTCCTTTGATTTAAGCAGACCTCAAATGGAAATAATACATACTTGCACAAAATTTCTGATGTTAATATCAGTGAATCCAGGATTGTCAGCTACAGGTTGAAATTATAAGGTGCCTGATGACCTGGATGATGGAAGGGAGCACAGTCTCTGCAAGTTAGGAGGGTTGGTCAATACACTGGAGATGGGGCCACTATTCGGAGCAGCCACATCAGGCTAGAGAAATGGACTGACAGGAGCCTCATGAATTTCACCAAAATCCTGCATCTTGGATGGAATAAGCCCATGCAACAGCACAGGGCAGCACTGACTGGCTAGGAAGCAGATACGTAGAAAAGGACCTGAAGTCCTTGCGAGCATTGAGTTGCACATGAGTCATCAGTGTGCCCTTCTGGCAAAGGCAGCTATTGGCTACATTAGGAGGAGAACAGCCAGCAGTTGGAGGGAAGTGATGTTTCTTTCCCACTACATGGCACTTTTGGGATGACAGGTAGAATGGTGTGTCCACTTTTGGTCTCCCCAGTACAGGAAAGACATTGACATAGTGGAGCAAGTCCAGTGGAGGGCCACCAAGATGATCAGCGGGCTTTTGTGTTGTTTACATTTCATCTTACAAACAGAGAAGATGATTTCAAAGCAAGAACACTTTGAATTTTGAAAGTGTTCAAATCCTCTCTTCCACTGCTACAAAGTCCATCTCAGGCTCATCAGCGTGTTTTTTATAGGAATTCTCCATCATCTAAGTCATCTCTGAAAATACTGACTTGAACTGAAGTTCAAGACAGATCCATGCAAGACCTGAATCGAAGTGTTCTGGTTTGACAATGAACAAGTAGTATAATTTCCTTTGAGACTTCTTAGACTTCCACTTGATTATGATTCCATGCAGGCTGTACTTCATCATCACTTATCAGAATGTCATTTGGATATTACATCTAACTCTTCTTATACCTGTTTGGTAGACTTCTTACCAGGGTGTTTACAGTGGATTATTGCAGTCTATTATTGATGAGCTTATACTGACTGCTTTGGGGGATGTGTGTGTGTGTTTGTTTGTTTGGAGGTTTGTTTGTTTGTTTGTCCTTCCTTGTGCATGCAAATAGATTACTAATTTGTTTCACAACCCTTTGGAGGTTAAAATCATCTGTTCTCCTTGGGTTTTCATTGTGGTGGGTTGACCCTGGCTGGATACCAGGTGCCCACCAAAGCTGCTCTGTCACTCCCACTCCTCAGTTGGACAAGCACAGAGAAAATATAACAAAAGGTTCGTGGGTCAAGATGAGGACAGGGAGATCACTCAGCAATTACCAATCCAATCAGAGTAGCGTAATGAGAAATAAAAACTAAATCTTAAAACACCTTCTCCCCACCCCTCCATTCTTCTCAGGTTCAACTTCACTCCTGATTTTCTCTACCTCCTCCCCCTGAGCAGTGCAGGCAGACGGGGAATGGGTGTTGTGATCAGTTCATCACATGTTGTCTCTGTAGCTCCTTCCTCCTCAGTGGGAGGACTCCTCATACTCTTCCCCTGCTCCAGTGTGTGGTCCCTCCCATGGGAGACAGTTCTCCACAAATTTCTCCGTGAGTCCTTCCACAGGGTGCAGTTCTTCAGGAACAGACTGCTCCAGCGTGGGTCCCCTACTGGGTCACAGGTCCTGCCAGCAAACTGCTCCAGTGTGGGCTACTCTCTCCACGGAGCCACAGGTCCTGACAGGAGCCTGCTACAGTATGGGCTCTCCGTGGGGTCACAGCCTCCTTCGGGTGCAACCACCTGCTCTGGTGTGGGAGCCTCCATAGGCTGCAGGTGGATATCTGCTCCATCATTAAGCTTGGAATCTCTGCTACAGCGCCTGGAGCATCTCCTCCCGCTCCTACTTCACTGACCTTGGTGTCTGCAGAGTTGTTGCTCTCATTCCTCTCTCCTGGTTGCTGCCCCGCAGAGGTGCCACCACCAATCACTGATGGCCTCGGCCTTGGCCAACAGTGGGTCCGTCTTGGGGCTGGCTGGCATTGGCTCTATGGGACATAGGAGAAACTTCCAGCAGCTTCTCAAAGATGCCACCCCTGTAGGCCCCCAATACCAAAACCTTGCCATGCAAACCTAATACATTCCTCTAGGTTTTTTTGTTGTTTTTGTTAGGGTAAGTACCATGTTTTGCCTTTTCTGGTCTCCTGACACCTCCTTTATCTTTGCTATATTCAGTGATCATTAATGGCTCAGAGACTTATTTTGTCTAGCTACTTAAGTGTTCTATAACGAATTTCATTAGGATCTGCAAGCTTGAACACATCTGGCTTATTTACAGTTTTTTAGCCAATTTTGTTCTTTTTTTTTTTCACGGCTGACACCATCATCTTACCGTTAATCGTCTTGAGTATATGACCTTGTTTACCTTCTTGTGAATCAGAGCAAAGAAAGCTTTGAATACTTGTATTTTCTTCATATCATTTTCTTTTGTGTTTTATCAGTCAATTGCTAACCTGATTCATGCTGCATGTATAGGACATTGTTGTCATTTACCACCCCCTCTTTTTAACTGAAATTTGTCGTAATTAGCCTTCCTGGTTTAATCCATATGTTCTCTTCAGTATTTTTAATTTTCTCTTTTTGATTTTTAGATTATGAACAATCAATCTGAATTGTGCTTGCAGTTTTCCTTTACATTGGGCTAATTTGCTGTTCTGCAATTTAATGTAACTTTTTTTGAAGGCTTGGAGTTCATTCCGTCATTTCCCTTTCAGATTATCTTGCTGCTACACCTTATTAGTTATCCAAGTTGGAATATTTTTCTTTTCTGAGAACACGGAACTCTCTTTTCACACAGTAATATTCCACATTTAGGTTCTCAATCAATTCTGCCCTAAAAATCCAGAACCAGAGCTCCCACAGAAAATCTGTCTCTTTTTTCGGGGGGAGAGGAGGAGCAGAAAATAATCTTTAGTACATTTTAAGAATCTGGTATTATGTGTCCTGTTAAGTTTTTCACCAGTCAAGTAGTTGTTGGGAGCCCTCTGTTTTCTTCAAGTCCTTGGGATAATTATAGTCAAAACCAGCTTATTCACTGTCTTAAGTCTATAATGAGTATCTATTGCAAAGTGATTTGTGTAGTCTATCAAAAGAAGGACAAAGAACAGCTTGTGCTGTTCACAGCTTCTTAAGCAAGACTGAATTTTGGATACATCGTCACATTTCCTTTATCTATCAATCCTTTTTGTCATCTTTTCTTTTCTCCCACGATCACTTCCCCTGTATTTTGATTCTCTTTGGCTATAGTCTTCGGCTTCCTTTCTAGCAATGCTACGAGTTTCTCATGTAGAAGGGTTGCAGATGCCCAAATAACAAGAATGAATGTGTTTCCTGACTAGTTTCTGAAGTTGGCGTTAGGTATGTTTTTCTGGTTCGGTTACTGGTCACTTGCCTTAAATTCCTCTGGTCAAGTTGGAAGGTTTGACATTAATATTGTACAGAGCTGATTGCCAGTGAGTGCCGCTTGATTTTTCCATGTGTAGACAATGGAAAGAGATTTCAGGTACTTCTGTCATTAGGTGTAATCAGTAGGTGAACTTCTGCAACTGAGGAGCAAGAAAAGTATCCCTGGGCACAGGGGAAAAGTGGTGCTAAAAAACTGCAGAAGGTCGTGGGTGTGATGTGGTTCACAGCGTATTTGCAGGGGCAGCAATGAAGCAACAGTGAGAAGATTCAGCCACAATGCAGGAACAGGAAAAATGCTAGATAAGTGATGCTGTTATTATAAGTAAACACATTTAGTACATTGAATTATTAGAATGGCACTTGCCTTACGTTTTTATTCAGAAGCTATGTAAAGTCACTTTACCTCTTGTTCAACTGTGTAAGATAAGCAATTTTTAATTAATAAGTAAATCTCTAAAATAATTTTAAAGCTATTTTAAAGTTACTGTCATTTTATTAGTGATAAAGAAAATACTGGATTACAAACTCGAGGAATTACCAGGTAGTTTGCAGATTATACTCAGAGCTCTAACTCTTAAAGTATTGCATATTTTCCAAATAGGGCAGGAGTTATTAATTGGAATTGTTCTTGGCCACCACTGGCACAAATACCAGTGAAATGATTCCTACATATTCCCCTTTAAACCTTTCTTCGTATTCCAATCTCTTCTCTTGCCACAATTATCCACAGGAGGAAGATATGGGGAGGCAGATTTTTTTTTCTCCTTTTTTAAAGACTGTCATTCTTAGGTGAAGTGTAGGAATTTAATATGAATACAAATAATGCTGTAATTGCTTTATCAAAGTAGTGCCAAGAATTTGTGGTGTTTCATGCTGTCACTAGGTGGCGGTATTCTGTTACGGTTGGTAATACCATTACATTTTAAAACCATCATTGGTTTGGGCCTGACTTTTTTTCAAAGGCTCTGGTTTTCTCCCTTTTTAGAAATATGAGTACTTTGCAAAAGTACTTTTAAAAAAAGGAGAAACTAACTTTCTGAAAAGAGGCATACGTATTCATTTCCTTAGATGGTTTTTCGTGTTATCAGACCTCTTCCAGGGGTGAGTTTTCTTTCTGTGGGGTGAGGATATTCACAAGGATGAACTTTGATTTAGGGCAGCTAGTCTCCCTTTGTTTCCTTGTAAGTCACCTGACAGTGATTTTTTTGCCTTTGGGTCTGTCTTCTCTGTTGGCTAGTTCTGAAGGAGACATGGGTAGACCAGTGGCTACAGGCCAGTTAACCTGATAGCTTTCAGATACACTCTTCATGTAGCATGACTATTAGCTGGTCAGCACATTCACACTCTGCGGCTACTGTCATAGCCTGGATCCCAGCTCTCTCTAGTTATCAGTCAGTTCACATCTAGTTACCTGTCAGGGGAACAAATACTTAATTTGTTGTGGGTTTTTTTTTCCTGAATCATTTTCTGAATAGTAAATATTATCTATGTGCGGATTTGCTGTTCTGTTCCAAGCATCAGCTCCTGAATCTGAACTCTTTGATTAGCAGACTGAACTTTAAATTGGTTTTTATTAATGATTTTTTAAGAAATATATGCGATGTGTTAAAATTATTCCTTTAATGTACTGTTGCTTACTTCTGCCGTTTGTTTCTCTCCATTGCACATATAAATGTGCTATTTCTGAGCAATAGCTATTCCCTAGTTTGAAGGATCCTTCACTAGTTTTTTAATTGGGCTAGCTCTCTTGTCCTTGGCTCAAAGAAAGCATGAATTGTCTCAGAATATGGCAATTTATAGCAACACAGTTATAAGTCAGTGAGGTAATGGGGTTCTGCACAGTGTTATTTGTGCACCCCTGAATGTTCTAATTCCAAGCAAGTTTGAAGATAATCCTTGAAAGCATGGTTTCACATCAAAGAATTCTGCAATGCAAAGAGAGCCTTTTAATATGTATAGCTGACGACTCTAAGGAAGGAATTGCACTTCCACAGTAGAGGAAAAAGGTAAACCATTACTATAATAAGTGTTCTGCACTGTTGCAAAATTTAGAGAGGTAATCTTGAAGTTGGTGAAGGAAGCGTGGCATACCGTGGCTAGTGCTGTGAGTTACAATGAAATGCAGAATTGATTTCTGGAAGTCAAGAAATTTTTTAAATTTAGAACAGTTTGTTTCACTTGCTATGGTCCTGAGGCTTTAGCCCGTGGATAAAGATGTCATAGTTTTATGCTGTTGCACGTGAATGATCAATGTTAAAAAATATAGTTAAGTGTTTTAGGAGGAACTTTCAAATGCAGAAGTTAGTGTTCAAATAAAAAAGTCAGTGTTCTCTGAAAAAAGGAAATACAGATCCTGTTAAATTGATCATGGCATATGTTCCCATGTTTTGCAGGATCAGGTATGTGCTGCTCTTTGTTTAGACAGTGTTTAGGGACCTAGCAGAGCTGTTGCAAGTAGACAGAACTTGCACAGTTGAGATGTTGTATATGTAAACCCAGAGCTTCTTCAAATCCTTATGATTATAACTAGTTTCTAAGCCTGCATATTGAAGTGCTTTCTCATTCTTTATTAGAGAGCCACAAATCAGGCTTTGTAAGTGCTTTTCCAATCAGTAGTACATAAATATTTCAGCTATTCCTGACAGCTGTGTGTGTTTGAGAGCTGTGTGATACATTAAATGGAAGTCAGTGCAGTAAATCAAATTGAGTGAATGCTTTCTTTCCTACTAACAAAACTATTATTTGCAAAATTATGTTTTATTATTCAGCATGTGAAATGATTAAGATAAATATAGCTAGGGAAATCTTAAAAAAAAAAAGAAAAAAGGAAAAAAATACATATATTTGGGTTTTTTTCTCCTTCAGGGTAGCTGTTTTTCTTAAATTTTTCTGAGAATAATTTTGGTGTAAGTTACAAGTACTTCATCTCCTAGTAAATCCAACAACTTTTGAAAAGAGGCTATCAACAGTAAACTTTTAAAACCATCAATTTGGCTCTTCTTAATTTATAGAGAGGGAAATTAGTAAATCTTTGTAATTTTTTGACTATACCTTTATGATTTGCCATTGTTGCTAAAATTGCATCACTTTTAAAATTGTTATTTGACCAATTTCAAAATTGGTAAGTAAGAAAAAATGGCTTAAAAGAGGCTTTGCAGATTTTTCTTGAATAAATTTTGTGTTTTGTTTTGAACAGAACTTCTTGGTATACATAAACAGGCAACAGTAGGCTTTTTGACATTGATGGAATCTCTGAGATATTGTAAGGTAAGCTGTTTTCTGCATCATTTAAAATTTTTCTTTCATTAAGGTGTTGTGGGCTTCAACAGTATTACTAAAAGCTTCACTGTGTACAACTGGAGATAGTAAAGAACTTTCAAAGTATGTTCAACTTCAAATTAAAACTGAGAATAATACTATATTAAAACAGATATAAAGTTGTTAAACGTATCTTACTGAATAAGTGTTTGCTATTTAAAATAGAACTTTATTGCACCAATTTAATTATGTTATTTTTTACTAAAATAACGTTTAATGCAATTTATGCAAATAGTTATAAAACTGTCAAGTCCCAAAGTGGCTTCCTGTTGTAAATGTTGCAGTTTTGTTGTTCACTTTTTATGTTATCACTGTCTTCCATTTAAAATAAATAGCCATAAGTAAAAATGGTAAAACTACTGTTAAGTAAATGTATTCTGAATATAATACATTCAAGACCTAAAAGTTACTTTATGTATTCATCTGTAAGCATCTGAAAGTAACTAAAGTGCAACCTAGTCTATATCGTTTCTTCCCATTGTGACACAGAATTTCTTGATTTAAGGTTTTTATTTGAGAAATTTTGTGCTTTACAAATACTACTTGTGAAACAGCATTAATACGCTTAATTTGAAAAGGCTTTTTGGTTTCTCTTTGCTTCCTTTTCAATCTCTATTGAATTCCTTTAACTTAGCTCAGGGTTAAAGAGGATTATGTACTTTCCAGAGTGTTGGTGTATTGACTGTAACTAACTGTCCCTTCATTTATTAAATAAGTGTCAATTCTGAATTGATTCATGCAAAACCAGCTAATAAGTCAAGTGGACTTCTACTTCATTTAGCATCCAATTATAGTGGTGTTAAGCATAGGAGTACTTACTCGTGTGCAGTGTTTGAAGCATGTCTCGAAGGTTGAAATAAGGAATATTGTTGACGCCACTTTCTCACTGATATCTTATTTCAATTAATTATAATAAGCTGTGTTGCTTTCAAAGTCATACAGGAAATCAGTGATCAAAATTAGAATCAAAGTATTTTACACTGTTTTGTTATTTTATTGAACATTTTATAGTAATTTTCAGGGCAGTTGGGATTTCACTAACTGAATTGTCATTAGCTTGATCACTAACTAGATGAGTTTTCTGGGTTTGCTTTGTGTTTCTGATTTTGTTGTACTTTTTAAGGTTGGCTCCTATTTGAAATCTCCGAAATTTCCCATTTGGATACTTGGCAGTGAAACACACCTCACAGTCTTTTTTGCCAAGGTATGTTAGACGTGATTCACATAAATTCAAAGGTCAGATCTTGCTATAATGTGAGTTTCATGTGGCTTTAATTAAAAAAGTAGTCACCAAATCTTTTAATTAAGCCTTCCCTTGAAGGCAGAGTTGTTTAAATGGTTTAATGATATCTCATAAATTGTAGTGAAGACTTTTGGTTCTAGCTTAATTTATTGGGCTGGGGGAAAGGTATGCTTTAGAACACCGTAATTGGAATAAGTACTGTCTTAAATTTCTATAGTGCAAGAGAGAGATAAGAAGGAGACTGTTATGTGTAGGTGCTTGTTAGTAGTTTAATCTTCCTGACAGTACTTTCACAATTTTTAATCTATAACCATAGGTTTTTGTTCCAGATTAAAAATGGCTATCAGGACTGTTATGATAATTCCTTATATTTATTCTATCAGATATGTACTATAAACTGTAGAATATAGAAAATGCGTTTGAGATGAGTTCTCAGTTTAAAATCTTAGACCAAATTTTATGAGGAGACTATTTCTATTTCTTTAGTTGAAGATTGTAAGTTGTTTTCCTTACGTTTTTTAATTTCTATAGAACACTTGTTTTTGATTAGAACTATTTACTGAAATTTAATGGTACTTGCTAGTATATTTATTAGTAGTTATTAGGAATGAACTTTCCTGTACTTAATATCTTATAAATGAATGAGTATTTTAGGTATAAATGTTGAAAATAAGTGCTATAAGTCATAATTTCTTTAACTGTTGAATTTCCTTAAGGAAAACCTTGGCCTAATGTTTAAAAACAGGACACAAGTTAGATATTTTTTTTCTTACAAAAACAAACCAACCAACCCCCACAATACATTGGAAGTTTATGTGCAGTATTCCTTTACCTTTAAACTTAAATTAAAAATAATTTAAATTAATTAGCCTATGTTGCGCATCAAATATTTTTTTGCAGATTCTGATGTAAATGCTATACTAGAACTTTCCTGAATTCCTTTTGTCTGATAAATGCTCTTTCTTCCATACTCCATGGTAATAGAAAAATCATTATTCTCCTTTGGATGTTTTTCTGCCTTACTCTCTCCCCGAACAGTCTTTCCTAGAAGAGTGTTTTGATTTCAATTTTGAAATTTTATCCACAGCTTTTCTGAATTAAACCATTGAAGTCAGTACCTTGTCATAGAGATAGCAGTCTGGTGTAAATTGGCATAATCGCTCTGTTATACAAGTCAAGTGTACCCGTCCAGAATTTTATTACACCTTCTAATGTTTTGTGTCTGCGATTAGAAATCCATTTCTAATGCTAATTCTTTTAGGATGTTGAGGGCTGTTTGCTGGGTTTAAAGTAACCGGGCATCAGCGTCTGGTGCCTCCAATATAGCTTGGTTCCTCTTTATTCACTGAACTCCGCCTAGGCTGTGGAAAGCTTCAGTTTGTGATTAATATCTTAGGAACTAAGAAGCAGGAAAATAACATGGGCTTGGTAAAGAATTACCCAGAAAATTTTTTGATGAAGTAGGAGCTGAAGGTTTGTAAAACTTCCATGAGTCCTTGAATATGTGCTTTGCGTGTCTGAGCTCACACTTTCTAAAGTAAAGGTTGGTGAGCATTTCAGGTGGAGCAGAGATGTCAGCTACAGTGGAAATATGAATTGTGTCGGCAATCCATTATTTTATCAGTTGAAGCTGCATGCCAAAAACTACAGGAAGAAACTTGAATTCATTGCCAATGGTTAGTCAGCAAGTTGTTAATCATGTGTGTAGTTGTCTAGATGGTGCTTGATACTGAGGATATAACTTGATATAGCTTGATGGTGAGTGATTACATGAGAAGGAAATCTTCAAAATGGAAAGAGGAAAATGGGGTGTGAAACCAAAAGCAGTGCAGATTAAGTTTGGAAAAATACAAGTACAGCTTTAATTCTTTCAAGCTATACAGGAGCCTAAACCCTTATGTTTAAATAGAAGAACATTGGGCAATTATTAAGCAGAACAGTGGTCACTTTTGTCATTAGCTGAGTAATTGGGCCTAGAAACCTAGGAAAAAGCAGTCTTCCTAGGTTACTATCACTATGGACAAGTAGTGCGGGGAAATTAAGGAATGGGACAGAATCTTCATTGCTATCTCAGGGACTTTTCTTGAGCATGGAGGTTCAACAGGCAAAATGATTTACTCAAATTCTGCATGCCACCCTACTCAAAGAAAGTTGGCTGCTGTTCTTTAGTACTCAGATGTTTCACTCAGATTTTTACATTTGAGGTGGGGTACAGCAATAAACATTGTCCTTGTAACTGTGGAATGAAAGGTCATCCACCTTGCGTTTCTGTCTTTGAATTAAATACTATAGGCATCTGTTGCTGTCTGCCAGAATATATTTACATTACTCTAAATGTGGACCATTCTGCTGTAGCTGTGACTTTCAGAGAAATGTTTTTCAGTCATACTTCCTAAAATAAATAAATAAATCTGTCCATAGCTGCCATTCTAAAACTTTCTACATTTTCAGTGGATTTTAAGGAATGAGCAAAATGCAGCACAGCATCTTTGGGCTGAAGATCACACTTACAGCTTGAAGTGAAAATAAAAAAAAATGAACTAAAATGTGTAATTGGGCTTAAGTTCTCTTGTAAGTGCTTCTGCATCAAGTAGCCTTAAACAGCTGAGTCAATTCCTAGTTTTAACAAAAGTCTGCTGGTGGGTCAGCAGTTTGCCCCATTACTAAAATAATAAAGATTTTATTCTATCTGCATGGTCTTCATATCTACATCTTATTTGATGTGTACAGAAATATTATTAGCCTCATTTTACTACAAGGAACTGGAGGTAGAAAGAAATTATTTGAGAGATATTTTCTTCCTTAAAACAGTAATTTTGACTGAAGCACATTTTATTGAAGAGCATATCAGTAGTTTTTCTTCCTGGGACTTAGCTAACCTGTCAGCAGCCAAACAATTATTTACAGTTCGATATTTTGGAGACAACCATGCAGATACAAGTTGAAATGCAGTGGTTAATCTCCTATACAGAGCATGGAACCATGAGAATATTCATCACAATGTTTTGATGCACTGTCACCTGCTTCAGTGGAAGTGTTCTTTCTAGACCAAAGAAAATAGAATCTAGAAACATCTGAAATGAAGCTTCACTTGCATCTTCCATATTTTGATTTCTAAGGTGGACTGTATTGAGCAAAAATACTACAGCTTGTTCTGCAGATGAGTATGTAGTGCAGCTGGAAAGGAGATACGAACATTTGTATTACCTGAGTAGTTAGTTCTTCAGAACTCCAATACTTACGTATATCATAACAGAGGTGAAAAAACTTGTGTGAGTAGTTGGGAAGGGGGGCAAATGTTAGCAGGGAACCATAATTAGTACCAGTATATTTTCTTCTTTTCAATTACAACTGTGTGTATAAGGCCAGAAAGTTGCTTGATGCTCAGCAATCCAAATTTAACATTTACTGAAAAAATAAGAGTGTCCATTACTCGTAGTGGTCATGGACTCTGCATTTCCAACAAGGTAGATTTTCCCTGAAAAAGTGAGTATGTAGGTTCGTCATAGGCACCTGAAGCCAAGCAGCCATCATTTCTGACTCTCCCTGCCCTCCCTTCCTTTCAGTGAATAAGAAAACTTGCAAATGGCCTCAGGCCAACAAAAATAAACAATGAAGCTTTCATCTGACACACTAAGCATCCCTTCATGTTCTGTCAGATGGTGCTAACACAAATAGACAGTATTGTAAATGTCCTTTAAAAATCAACTTTAAATTTACAGTCTTTTTTTAATTATTTATTCATTGTAGGGAAAAGAGAGAGTGAGAAGTGGGGCAGCTCTAAATTAATCAATGTAGGGATATGGCTGTGATGCTCTGGATCAAGTGCTGTATGGTCAGTTCTTGGTTATTTTTATGATACTCGTAGGAAGTTATGACAAGCTGAGACTATTCAGAACTTTTAGGAATGTCAGAGTGTGGTCAGACGCTGTATAAAAGAATATCAACAGGTTGGTATGTTACGTGCAATATAACAAAGTGTTTCAGTGCAAACAATAGGAAAAACAACAGCAGGTTAATAGCTGCTTTCTAAATACTATCTGCTGACATGCAAACTCTGGTCTGGAAATTTGAATTCAAGACTCTGAAAGTGAAGTGACAGCATGGAATGAGTGTCTGTCTGGTGACTTCAGGTTATTGAAACTGCCGGTGGGGACACTTCAGAGCTGTGTAAGTTTTTCAGACATTCTCTTGGTCTGTTCCCAGGTCTTAGAGCACACAGGCCACAACAGAATCGGCTATCCATTTTCAGTTACAGCTTTGTAGCGTATCTAGACTTGAAGAATCAGATAAGCAGAGGAAACTCCTAGCTGAGACATCTGAATAAGTTACAAATTACTGCTTTTCAAAGAAAGTGTGCCTATTTTACCATGTTAGGACTGTACTTATGGTTTCAGATTACGTTTTTTTATTTTTCGAACTTTGATCACTGTAACCTGTTCTACATATTCTCAGGGCCTTTCTTCAGCATCCTTCATGGTATTGTCTCTCAGAAGAAAGAACATTCACTTCTCTTCCTAAACAGTCTTTTTGATCAAAGTTCAACAGAGGGACACCTGAGCAAACACTGACACTGCTATAGGAGATCCTGGATTTGGGTCAGTGGTGTTTACCAGAACTGGGCTAAGAGGGGGTGTTACTTGGTACAGCATTTAATCTCAGAACACCAACAGAGAATGCCAATGGCCATGAAAGAAAATAGGATGCATGTGTAAAAATTCAACCATTACTACTATGTGTTAGCAACTCTGGTCTCTGCAAAAGTAACCTATGTATATCCAAATAAATTATACTTATCCTTTAACTTAGGAACTCTTCTACTTTGGGAAGGTAGTGAAAAATACCTACAGCCTTCCTTTTGTTTTTTGTTCCCATAACCAGTGTATGCAGGTAATCAGATTTTGAAAAAGTCTTCATCAGAGAAGAAATCAAAGTCAGATTTTGAAGAATTCCACTTCAGAAAATGGTTATAGAGTGTGTGGTTTCAGAGTCTTTAGTTTCCATGAGTAAGTGGAATTGAATCTGGTTAGGACAGTCTGGATATCTAGTAGAAAGAATATAGCTGCATGAGGCAACTGCAGAAATAACTTCTGGGCTTAAGTAGGGTTTGAATTTTCTGTGTGTTGATAAAGAGCAGGGAGACAAATGCTGCTCCATTCTTGACAATAGCTCTGACCTGGCTAAATCAGCAGTTAATCTTCAAATATTTCTATTACCTGTTAATTTAAGAGCTCCTTTCTGCAGGAGGAGACCCCTTTTTAAAATGAATATTAGAGCAGAATGTTTGCTGTGGGATCTGTGGGCCCCCAGACAGAATTGAAGTTACTTTACTGGTTGGTTTAAGCTTCATAGTCTAAATAGTATTGCTAAATGAATTTAAATTGTTCTGAATAACACAAAGTTCATAAGGGTTGCTTTGTCCAAATAAGTTTCCTACCAGAAAGGTCAAGTGTCTTTAGAATAATGGTCTCATAGTTGGCAAGGGGCACCTCAAAATAAAATACTTCTGTGAGGTATCTACCCTATTCCAGCTTTGCAAGATCACAGAGCGTAACTGTGAAACCTTACTCTGCTCTTTGTGGGTCTGCTCCAATTTTACTTGCAGATGAATTTGTTCCTACCACAGGTGCATGTTTCTCTCCATGAACAGACACTTCTGGGCACTTCTTTGTTTATGGCTTGTTTGGGAAGTTTCCTGTGGGGAAACTTGTGCTTTTTTTCATTCATTTAAGTGATTTTCACACCAGCATTTATCCAAGTAACTTCTAGATTTTATCTAAACTATTCATTGTAGTAAAAAAGACTTAACATGTGATGTAACACTGTATGATGGCATATTTGTTTTTAATGAGACAAGTTCATGACATCAATTTAACCAAAGTCATAGTGGCTTTATTTTCTCTAAAGGTAACAACTCTGGAGCACTGTCATTTATGAAGTCTCTGTATTTCTATTTCTCATTTTCTTCATTAGAAGCATAATTTTTGCTTTAAGTGGAGGTAGCTTTCATGGGAAACTTCAGCCATTTTTGGCTTTGCTCAGGAGAAACATTTCTGTCTCCTATTTTCCTGTTTCCCACATTGTTGGAATGAGCAGCCAGCTGTGACGGTTGCAAGGAAAAATCAGATCTCTCTGTCTCCTCTTAGTTTTTGATGGTCTGTACTTCAAGAATTTTTAAATAGTGGAGAAACCAAAGCTCCTCAGAGTGGCTATACCAGTTTTCTACAGGACATGTTCTTTTTCATGTCTTGCACAAAGTTTGGTAAAAAAAGAAAAGGTTGTGAAGAAGCCAGGTATGCCCCCTCCAATTCAAGAGATGAACTAATTCTGTTTTTGCCATGTCCCTGACATCCTTTCAAGCCTACAAAGTGTCTTGGAGAACTCTGGACTTCCAAGAAGAGCAGAGATATGCAGAGGACAACAGAAAGGTTGACTGGGAAGATGTACATGTCTGTGGTAGGCAGGTGGGGCTGATCTGTAGAGCTAGAAGGTTAGGGCTCATAGATCATTGTGCCATAGTAAATCCAGTAATAGATGTTACAGAGGCCAAATCATACTCTAATGGAGGAGACTGGAAACACTGTGAATATCACATACATTATTACATCCTAAATCAAAGAGACTCAAGACACTACTGAAGTTTTCAGGATTTTAGTAGGCCTGACTTGGATTTTCTGGTTTTAGGGTTGGTGGTACGGGATCATCACTCCATCTTTCAGAGTCAGGTGGGACTCTAGCTACTCAGGATTTTTAGGTCCTTCGGGTATTACTAGGAGGGAGGATAGAGTGTGATGAGTCCCTACCGCACAGTTATAAAGAGGCCTTGAAGTGGAGATCCAGCTGTACAGTTTTTATTTTTTTTTTTTTTAGCCTAGTACAGTAACTAAAAATGTGGAGCTAGGAAGAGGAAGCCATAACCATGGAATCTAAGGTCACATGATTGACTTTTATCAAGAGTGGAGTACGGTAATATACCCATACATGTTGAGGAAATGGCATGTGAAAAGTATTAAAGAGCAGTCTGGTGGTCTTCCAGTTCCTGAGGTTGGGTGATGAAGTTGATGTCTTTGAGCACTGGACAAATTAGTCTTTGGGAAGCGGTAGGCATTTTGACAATTTGTGGTAAAAACTCTGAAGTGAGAACATTTAAGAATTAGGTTAAGGTCCTGTATGCTTGTATTGCTTTTGTCAGTCAGAGGTGCTGTGCATCCCATAATAATGAGTAGCAATTATGAGGACTTACTACTCAGATCATAAAGAGGTAACTCAGTCATGAGGTTTTGCATTATTTGTTCTTAGAGTTGAGACATAGAAATTTTAATGTAAAGGTCATTAAACTAAGAGACGTAAGACTCCGAATGTTAATCTAACCAATTGTTTGGGACTTACCATCCTACAAGAATTGTATTCACTGTGTTTACCCCAATTCTCTGACTAATTTCAGGCATTTAGTCATATCTATATGTTCTCTGAAGTTTTAGAAAACTTTTAACATTCATCCCATTATATACAGCTTTCACAATGATCATTTAAGGACATTTTTCATGGTTGGCTGATACAGACCATGAAATGTAATTGTATATGCCCCTAAGCAAATAAGCAAATTACTTCCTTTCAGGAAAAGTCTTCTCGTCCATCTGTTTTCTTTCAGAGGGGGAGGTTCAGGTTTTATATATGAAGTAGTTAAGAGTAGGGCTGCGTAGATGATACCACTTTTCATGTGTTTACATTTGAGTCGTTCCAATTTTTATGTCACTGAATTCTTTCTCCTGAAATGTTACACATTTTGATACGGTTTTGTGCTGAGGTAGATGAGAGAATGACTTTGCACACTATTTCCAAGCCTAGATGAAAACTTGTAAAATGGAGCAGTAGTTCTATCAGTTCCAATAGGAACTTTTGAGCCAGCAAATTTTAAATGTAAAAATTCAAAATAAAACACTACCACTTGTTGCATGAGCTGCCCTTTGAAATGAAGGAAAGAAGGAGGGATGAAAGAAGGAAAGCAAGCCAGCCAGCACAATGAAGAGGACCGATCCACAAATGAAAACCGAAGAAATTTCCCATGAACTGTTAAGCTCTCAAATTAGTGTATAGTAGGAGCACTTCCAAATTGGAAAACTTACAAAGGAAATATGCTGCAGTAATGGCCATGAATGTCACGTTAACCATTTCTAGAAAAATTGTACTCCTTAATCATTTCAAGTCTATTTTAAATATAGTTAGGAAGAAAAGTGATCCTAGTAGTCATCTATTTGTTCAGTTTTCCACCTTCCTAGTTACCTTCAAAGCATATGTTGTGTTTACTTTCCAGTTTGCTGGGTTTGCATTTCAGTTGGTTAAGGAACAAACTTTTGTCTGATTTTTAAAGACTAGCAGTAGGCTATGGGAATATATTTGCGACTAATGTGCAGTCATCTCCATGAAACAACATTTTCACTATAATTTAAATGATACATGATTTTTGAAAGTTAGTTATATTTTTAGTGGAGTGAACGTGTAAAGCACCTGTTGTGAAAAATGCACACATTTCTGCGGTACACCATTTCTGCGGAAATGGTGATTCATTTACTATCCATTTGTAGACAGAGCAGCCCTGAGGAGTATTTTTTTCTTTTCCTCATATTAGAATAAATAACTTTCATATGTAAACTGAAATTGGGGACTGGAAGGTAACGGATTGGGTCCTACCCCATAAGAGTACTTATTAGCGTCTAGAATGATATATGGCCTCCTGTTTCAGGAAGGAGGGTATGAGCAACACGTAGTTAGTATGTATGTTAGCCTATCAAATGAAAGGCTGATTTTTAAAGAAACAGATGTGAGTTTTTTCTTTCTTTTTGGTAGTATATCCAGAGTGGCTTGCAAATAGTAAATGCATTGAAGAGATTGCTAAATGCAGTTTTATAATAAGTCACTGTATCAAGTAAATTCTGAAAGTCAACATACTGCATAGAAACAAAGGCTGAGAACATCATTGTGTCATTCTGTATCCCTTTTAGGTGTGAAACCAATGTTGGTTCCAGCTATATTTGATACAATAGCGAAGACATTGGCCCTGAGTCATCACATGACGGGTAGATATTATGTTTTTCAAATTTGGAGGAATAGGCATCCTGTCTCATTATCAAACCATGATGAATAAATCGATAGTTTTTAATAGTATTGCAGTTTTTAAACATCAATCAAATTGATATTTACAGAAAGGTAATGATAAAAAATAAATAAAAAAATAAATAAAATAAAATTAAATTTAAAAAAAATAAAAAAATGTTATTCCTAATTCCAAATCAAGTGAAAACCAAAATGGTGATGGCTTTTTCCTCCATCATTTGCTTCTTCTAGTAGTCAGGTGCCCTGGCCTTTCCAGGTCTAAGTCTTACTCAATTCTGCGACGGTTAATCACTTTGGTTCGGTTTTCAGCTATATTAAATAGTCAAGTATTGCTTATGCTACCGGTATGCAATGCATTGGGATACAGCCATCCAGTGAGTACTGACCTGAAGGTTTTTTTAAACAGACCTTTTTTAATATAATGTGCTCTCATATGTTGCATTACTTTTTTTTTTTTTTTTTCCTGCTGGTCACAAGGCATATCCACCTCACTCGATGCATTAACATTTAACAGTTGCTGTCTTGATTCTGTATTTGGCACATGCTGTGTTTGCAGCTATTCCGGTCTGCTGGTAATGTTCTGAAATTATATATATGTCCTTGCATAATTCATTTACAGACCCCTTTCTTCTGCTGGGTCATTGCTACTAAGTATTATACAGCACAGCTTGGAAGCCATCAGACACTGGAAGGATTCTAAGTTGTGTATGTGTTAGTGGTTGGCTCACAGTAGATCTTGGCCTGAAAAATACAACTCTGCCTCAAAAGCCCTTTTCTCATTTGCATGTTTATACCTTGTCTTTTTAGTGTTCAAAATGATTTTACACTTTAGCTTTCTGCATGTATTTGGATATTTTTCAAATTGCCCCAAAATAATAATACTGTCCTTTTATTTGCGCACTCCTGGCAGTGAAGCAGGTGTAATTACATCCTAATCAATTTGTAGTTCATTCAGTTTGTGAGGAGATAGAGTGGAAAGGCATAAACTTCTCTTTTATTCCCTCAAAGTCTTAGCCCAAAAGCTTTGACTTTGATACATTTAGTGCACTTTCATTTCCTGCTAGTTTACAAATCATTGAATAGTATGCAAACAATTAGGAAGTAAATATTATCTTTCTTAATATTTAATCTGGCATCAAGTGAAGAATGGAAAGAAGGGTGTTAGTTTCATGCAGCAGAATACGCCTTTCCAGAAAGTATATAACAGCAATGGTATGCTCCAGTGTTCACATCAGGCTGTAGCATGACTGTGTATTTATGAAAGAGACAAGGCAGAGGTAAAAGATGCTGTTCTAGTCATAAGATGCAGCCTCAGCACGTGGAGGGGAAAGAAAGCAGCGTTTAGTTTCCATGCTTTTTCAACAAGTATATACATATGATTGTCAAAGTCTAAACCAGTGCAAGTCAGTAAATAAACCAATTTAGGACAGCAAATAATATATTCATAGTCAGGGGTTATCTTCGTGGAATCATTCCAGAAGTGGAATTTTAAAAGAGAAATTTTATTGAGTCATTTCCACACAGGTGGTTTGGTTTGGTTTTTTTTGAGTCCCAAAATCTAACCTACTGTATTCCAAAATACGGAATTTAATATGCTTGTAGTATCGCAATGAAGAGACATAACAGGTAGGTAGAATGAACAACTTCTTCCCCATATTCCATGTATCCTTATCTGAGGTAATAGGTAGAAATCATAAACTGTAGAAATCATAAACTGTAGAAATCATAAACTGCCAGGCTCATGCCATCCATTCTTTGCTCTACAAGCCACCTTCCTTTTTATGTTATCTTATCTTCTAATTACAGCCTACTGACTGCAGAAATTGCTTACCAGATGATGATATTCGGAATACTATTTTACCCATTTTTAGTGAGACTTAGAATTGGAAATGTAGTTTTCACTACGTGACTGAATGGCAGTTCCAGAATTACCATATGAACTGTCGGTTTGCCCATCGTGTCTTCTGTTTGAGAAAAGGAATCTATATGAATGGCTGTTAATCCGTGCTCGCTTGTTATAAATAGATGTTCTAGATTGATTCCTCAGATTCTTTCTTCCCCTTAGAATTTTTTTTTCCTGAAAATGAAGTGTGTCCTGAAGTCATAAATGTATTACAGAGCTTATGAAATAGAGAGTTTCAAATATAGTTATTGAATGCCTATTAAAGATATTTTAAAGTTAAGTGTTCTTGGGCTAAACAACAAGGAAATTATTTTGTGGTCATTTTCTGTCTCTGCATTTTTTTCCCCAAAATGTCTGAAGACCAGATGTTCTTTCTGAGCAGGGCACCATGTATCCTTGGGAAGTGGAAGATGACATTTTTTTATTCTCTGTTCAGCCTGCTTTATTCCCATGTTCCCAAACTGTACAGGGATAGATGCAGGGAACTAGAAACACTGAATGAGACTGCCAACACGACAACATATGCTTCAGTAATAAAAATATTCTTTAAAACAGTAATGGTTGTAGTCTTGTTCTGAAACTTTATGCCAAACTCTCCTTTTTGCAAAACTCCCCAACTGCCTACTAAACATGTGACATGACAGACGGAACTTGTGTAGAGAATCTGTATGTTTCCAGGAGACTTTAGGTAACTTTATAAGCGGCAGGAACCTGGGTGAAATCAGTTTGGGTTTTAGCTGTTTGATCCACAGAACCTTAATGTGTGTGACAGCTATTGAATCCCTAGGAACGTTAGAGTGAATCTGTATACAACATCTGATTTCATCCTTTACAAGTACAATCACAAATACCCTTAGCAATCCATTTCTAGCCACTTTTTGAGAAGCATTCAAAAATGAGTTTTTCATGAGTTGCTATCAACTTTGTTGTGTACAGAGTAACATCTTTGACGTCTTTTGATAAGGCAGCTCTGCTTTCAGGTTAGGATATGTGAATGAATGAATTGAAAGTCGAAATGTGGGAGGAGATAAAAAATACCAAAGAAAAGTAGGGGAGGGGACTGTCTGTGGTGGAGAAAGCTTTTAACTTTACCTAGCAGAGGTGAAGCACATTTAGTGATATTTAAGACATTACCTTAATTTTCTGTCTTTATTTATCCCCTTATATAACATCAGAAGTCACATTTTATTAGCTATCTGAATAATATATTTGTTTGTTTCTAAAACTGAAGGAGCTTCATTTCAGTAGTTAAGTGCATTTTTCCAGTGTTTGTTTTACATAAGAAGAGTGTGAAATACATTAATGTATTTTCTCATTTTAATTTGTGGTATAGGGAGTCCGATGCCATTTTGGTCTACCAATTGATAGTTTAGGAACTCTTTATATGTATATACATTTATATATGTACTTTAACTGTTTTGTGTTTCAGAGAGGTGCCATAACTTAAAGACACTTTGGTATGGAAATAATGAGACAGTGTAGATGTACTTAGAAAAAAAGTTCACTGATTGTCTACGCATAGTAGAAAACTAATGTAATTGGTGTGATGTGAGATGGGCTTTACTGTATAATACAGCTTTAAGGAGAAAAATATCACAAATTTTATATTAATTAAAGGAATGAACATACTGTTTTTCATAGAAGATAATTGCTTTATTCTACTACTACTACTGGAATTTGCTACCTAAAATACCAAATTCAAATACGAACATAAAAGGCGATATTGTTTTTATAATATGTGAAAATGGGTAGAGTTTGTGTATATTTAGTATTTTCTCCATACACGTATCAGACTTGTGCATATAAAGATTCCCTAAAACACTACCTAACAGTACAAAGTAACAGTGGATTACATGGCATTATTAATAATTGTTTTCTTAATTACGTCATAGGGCTCATACTTTTCACATGTAAAGCAATAAGATACTACTGTTAGAATAATTATTTGGGCTAATAATTGTCCTTTAGAAATATTTTTGTCGTATTTGAGATATAAAATAATTAATCTGTCCCATTTTCAAAAAAATTTCATCATTCTGGACAAAAGCAAACCAGAGGGTTTTCATCATTCCAAGGGAGAATTATATGGTTTAAGTGGGAAACTGAACACTTGAAGCTGGTTTCCAACATTAAGTGCAGCTTTCCGTACTGTGAGAACTGTATTTAGGAAGATTTGAATTGCTGAAGTGCATCCTCTCTCGCTTTGAACTCTGCTAGCAAATGTTCCTGTCATACTTGTTCATTTCCCACCTCCTTATTGTAATTGCCAAATAGAGTTAGTATGTTAATGCTCACCACAGGTAGTACAGCAAACGCTTCAGGTCTGTAGGCTGAAATAGTATTAGGTACACAAACAGTATTGAATACAGATACTAATTTTTTTTAAGTGTAAAAAAAGTAGCATAATAATAGAAGCTACCGTTCATGTTGAGTGAGTTATATTGTGAAATTTTTGGAAGTCACAAATATAGAGTTTGCCCGCTTCCAGTTTGGTTCTTCTTAGGAATAGTTTGGTGTTTGTATAGTACTGTATTCTGCCCTCAAAAAAAAAAAAAAGATCTGAATATAGCAGACAACAGGTAATTTGAAAAGCTGCTCTTTCAGATTAAACTTTTGACTGGAGGGTGATACATAATTTAGTACTTAGGTAAGAATTCCAGTAAACTCAAATTAGCTTACTCCTGGTCTGTAATTCCAGTAATTTATTTTTTATTTTAAAACAAAGACTTTGTTCTGTGATGATGAGCAAAATGAGTCAGTAACTGTGAATAAGAAAAAAAAAAAAGGACTATATACCTAATCTTTATTGTTTTACAGTAGTCTCTTTTAATCTGTCCTTCAAAGCAGGGAACACGGTAAAGAAGCTGTTACTATTTTTACCTGTCAACAAGTGTATTGTTGCCTTCTTGTAATGTTTTGAACTAAACCACCAACATCTGTGGCAATGTAACTGTTAAACATGTATTCACAGTAGTTGGAATTTCTCTTATTTTTAAAAACTGCAATGCTGTGGCTTTTTTTGTTGGCTGTCTCATTAAACCATCCTCTCCCACAGGAATGGAGCATATATTGTGGTTTCCATAACTTAGTTGAGTGCATGTTAAAAGCTCTGCTTTCCAAATGGATAGGCTGACAGCGTCCTCACTGTAGATTTCTCTGTTATTAAGTCTTGCTCTTTGATTTGTGTTTGCTTTTCGTCCACAGCCTCACTCCACCCCTGGATCAAGTAGGCTCCCTTTTCTGTCTGGGTAGTATGGGTGGAGGTGAAAACGAACTTGAAATAATCATCCATATGTAGCTTTTCAGTCTGCCCTGTTGAGAACTCTCCTCCATTTGCAGTACCAGAAAGGTACTGCAGAGTAGAGATTTACTGCAGAGTAAATGCATTCCAGTCACTCTTATTCACAAGGCAGAGTGCAACTAGAGCCAGTTTGCTCCCTTTCAACCCCCTTGTTGAAACAAATTGCTTACCATGAATGCTTCTCCTCCACCACCACCTCTGCCCCTTGATGAACACTCTCAGGTAAACTGTGTCATCTTTTGCTGGTCTGAATTACAAGGCCTGGATTTTATTTTCTGACCTGTAATAAGAACTCTGCTACCTTGGCGGTGGCATGCTTTCTTTTGTGTCTTTTCCCTCTCTCGTTCAAGGAAAGAATTTTCTTTAGGCTTCTTCTGAATCTCAGGTAAACTCTTTGAGGCTGAGGAGGATACATGATACGATCTTTGACATCTGCCGTTCTGAAGTGGAAACAGCCATGGCTGCAGAGCTCTTGTATAGTGACAGCTAAGTCAAGGACTTCTCCTTCAGTTCCTCCATATACAGCTTGCAAGCAGGAAAGTCTTTTACTCCTTCAAGTATTCTGTGGGTATTTTCCAATTGTTTGACACTAAGTGCCTTTTCTCATAGAAGTTAATATGCCACAGAGCAATCTCATACTCCACTGGCCAGCACAAAAAAAGCATTGTAAGCAGCCTGTAGAGGACACTTCCATCACTGCAACGCCTGTGGGCAGTGACCCTTCTGAACTATTGGTGCGGATGATGTCCCTGAACACAACTGGAAGTCTTGAACTAGCCTTCGTTGGCCATCTCTCTGTTCACAGCTGGACTGGTAGTCTTTCAAGCTGCATTTATGTCAAATAACATGAAATGCTTTAGTATGGACTTGACAGGTGAGGGCTCTAGGATTTTATTTGATTTGTTGCTGCAATATAATTCTCCAACTCTGTCCCTTTTCAGGGACCCTTCACAATAGCCTGCTTAAATTAACAGTAGATGCTATGTTGGTGAGTATTTTTAGAACAAGTAACTGCATACCTCCGCAATCTCAGTATCCATTTAGTGGTGCCTAAGAGGAAGCAAGATCTACGGACGTTCCATACCTGTTCAATTCTTTGTATGATGGTAATAATGGCCTCTCTTTTCAGATCTGAGAGACTCTCCCTTTTTTCCTTGATTTGATAATTGGCTTCTAGGAAGACCTACAAGAAAGCTGTTATTTAATTTCAAGCAACGCCCAGGTTCTGTTTAGTCATCTCAATCTCAATGAGAATCAACCACTAAATTTTGTATCACTGCAAGACTTTGAACCTATTTTTACTGCTATAGTGATGATGAACTTTCCTACTTGTGAACTGATACCAGTCTATGTTAAATTTTATTCTTTGGTTCACTTCCTAGCCAGTCTCTGCAAGTAAAACAGCATCTGACACCTTTAGGACACATCATTTGTATATGTGGTACTACGTATGATCTTCTGCTCCTTGCCTCCAAATAAAGCTGTGTTCAGTCTATTCTCCCTCAGTTAAGTGGGTTGATATTTCTCAGAGTGTAAAGGACATTTCATCAGTTCTGGCTTTGGTAGCAGGATCTCTTCGCCATTTGAAGAAGAAACCTTCTCTGTGTCTCTCTCCTCCAGGGTACTGACATTGGATGTGGCTCTTATGGGTCTGGAGATCCATTGCAAATGCATTACAGCTACAGGAGGAACTGAAACTTCACTTTCTTGTTTTAGAGCTCTATCCAGTTTGAAATGCATTGTGGTCATGTGTGAAAGACCTATGCATCCAAATGATAATGATACAGTTACATAGTATTGTATTGTACTGTATATACAGTAGGATTGTATGAAGTGTCTCTTCTTTCAGAAGATAATCTCCAAAAGAACCTTACTGACATTTAAAATGTTTTGACAGGGTTGGGGCAGTTTTGTTATCAGGATCTCAGTAAGCTGACCAGAGTCCCCACCATTACATCTGGACCAGGAACAGTGATTAAACTGCCTGATACCTCCAGACTCAGAAGTCTTCACAACACTGGATTGTAGGTGGCTGTCACTGGATGAGGACTCTCTCCAGCATGAATAATAGGAATGTGTAATAGACTCTTTTCCACCCTCCAGGGTGGATGACATTTTCATCTTAGTTTGTCCAGCAATCTGTTCCTTCCACATCAGCTACAGTTATTTTCTAATATCCACTTCACTTGAGTAAAAAGATAAGCAAAAGTCTATACTGAGTCAGCCCGCTATTCTGCTCTTTATGGGACCTGTGCTTTACCAAATGGATTCTGGATTACTGGTCTGGTCACTTCCTGCCAGCTCCCTCCCCAACATCTGTCAGAACTGTCTGTACCTTCACCAAATGTTTTGCCATCCCTGAAGACCCCAAGGCTGATGTGAACCTTAATAAAGCAATGTTCTTTGAAGATATCTAAGGTAGCTCCCCTGGATGGTTAGTGAAACAGTACAACTACTTCAAGTCATGTTAATTTAAAACTACATATGGAAGCGCTTCTAAGTCAAAGCATGTTATGTAAGAGCAGACCATCTGAAGCCTGTCTTCCAGCGGCTTGTCTCCTAGACCCTTTCTTAAATGTTTTTTACTCTTTCCCTTTTCATCTCTGTCTTGCAGCTGTCTTTCTCCCTCTCCCATGCATGCAAATACCTGCAGTAGTAACCCACCACTTGTCTCCTGCGATGATCCACCCAGGAACAGGCAGGCATGCAGTCACAAGTCTGGGCTCTGCCAGTGGTGTTTGAATGGTTGTCTACCTGTTGCTGAACAGAGCGATTTGCAGCAGCGTTCTGCCTCCCCTCTCGGTGGGCACACAAACCAGTACATTTCCTCCCTGCCTGGCTTCCAGTTTCAACAACCAGTCATGAGACTCCATTCCCTCCGTCAAATAAATTGAAATTAGGCAATGGATTCAGAAGTCAGCTCGGGAGATGGGAATTGGTTTCAGAGATCCCATCAACCTTCTTTTCTTGGGAAGCTATTTTGGAAAAGTTGCTGTCTTGAAAGCCACTGAGTATAGCATTGGAAAAGACACACTTTTCTCTGTAATACAGGACTCAATTAAATAATCTTCGTTCTTGCAGATCTGATTAAATTATAGCAAGTTATATAGTTGATAAATTATCAGCGTTTCTGTATTGTCTTTAGGCAAGTTTTTAAGAAGAAAGTTAGTACTACAATACGTAATTCTTCCACTCAACAGGGGTAGTGTAGAACTGCAAAGCAGTCCATATGCAAACAGATTTCATTTTCAAGGGCAACAGCTCTTTCAGGGCAGAATCTTTGTAAAATTTCATAGCCAGGATGTCAGTGTAGCTTAGCCATTATGTTCTGGTTTTGATTTGTAGAATGAAAACTTCTGGAATGTTTTCATTAAAACTTATGAAGAGTATTTTTTGCCTCTGAGGGTAAACATGGGATCTTAAAATAACTGGTACTACTGATGAGAATAGCTTTTCAAAGTAATATAAAATGACTTGTTTGTGTATCACAAGAGCCAACGAGTGAAACATGATTTTTGGGACATGTTGTACTTAGTTTTGGAAATAATTATTATAATTAACTGTTGATGGGATTCCCTTACATGGAACTTTCAATGCATGGGATACATCAAAATACAATTCATAAGGCTGGGGTGGGGGATATATTTTGGCACATATGATGAAATATCAGCTTGGGCAGCTGAAGTATGTTTTTGTTAGATGTTTGTCACGTTTTCAGCTTTGCTGCCTGAAGGAGGTATGTTACTTTTTTTTTCCCCCTAGATACAAATATATGGACTAGTTGAACGTTTAAAGTTTTCTGGATGCTGGAAATGAATGACATACTGAGTTAGGGGATGCATGGGATTTGTATATACAGGATTAAAATCTTGCATTTTTAACTATTTCCAGGACAACAGTGTCAGTGAAAGGTTAGAATTATTTTGAAGATGAGGGGTTGGTTTTTTTTGGTTATCTCTCCAAGGCAGGTAACATTTCTAAGTTTCCTCCTGAAATGACTTGCTTAGAGCATCAGTAAATCACGTTTAATGAATAAAAAGCATTAATGTGTAATAATTGGGAGGCTTTACCGTATTTAAAAGTTCAGCTGAATGACATGGAGAATTTTCAGTATTGAGTAATGCATTCTGTGACTTACTCTCTAAGTTCTTCCCATGTACACTTGCACTGAAATAACTAAGGACCTGGAAAACTAAAGCAATTGGACTATCAAAAAAATATATTTGTTGGTAGTTGCAGGAGACTTATTTTAAAAAATCTGTTTTGCATCACATGAAACGGTGGAAAGTACTACATTAACAAGATAATTTGGGGGGAGAGAGGACAACACAAATTACAGTCTTTATTCTCGGATTACATTTAGATTTTACAGAAAGAACTGCATACTCATAAACCAAAGTGAACTATGTAGTTTGCACTTGAAATATTGTCTGTACAGTTGGAAGTTACTTTGCTTATATCTTTCCACACCATGGAAATTTTAACAACTCTCCCTTGTTACACTGCCTCCATGAGCTGCTAATTCGTTAATAAGAACCTACCATAAAAATATCACCTCTTTAGAGTTAAATTCTGAATATAGAATTCACTGGTCATTTGATTGATGATAAGCTCTATATAGTATGGCATCATCTATTTTAAACTGAGAACTAATTGCAATAGTGTACTGTAATTCACTGATAGTGAAATCTGCTCCTACTTAATATATACTGACCCCCCAAAATGAAACTTTTGCAATTCTGGAGTATTCCAAATTATTTGAGAGTTGGTCACGTATTATCAAACTTTGCAGCATATGTACATATCTTATATAATCACATACGCCTTACCCGTTATAACGGAGTGTATACTCAACAACTGCACAACTTCATACATCATTTGGCATCATTAAACTAATTGTGTTGAGCTGTAGATGGTGTTAAAGCAGTATGGTCTCTTTATCTACAAAGTACTTAAAAGTTTAGAACATGCATAAACTTGAAGCTACACTGTTAAAGTGTTGATTTGCTGTAAGTGTTCAAGTTATTGTTCACTTATAAAATCACTGGAATGTTTTTCATTAAATAGTGGTTTTGTGCCAAATTAGTCATATTTATGGATCCTTAAAATTACATTATTATGATAGTGAATTAATATAAAAGTCTGGGGTTTATATTTCCAGTATATTAAGCAAGCAATTTACAAGTTGTTCTCACAAGGAGAAACCAGAAGGACGAAGGGACTTCTCCCAATTTAGTTTCTTCTGTACCCTTTCTCACTTGGAGTACTCAGGATCAGGGTGATTGGAGAAGTCACATAGTGCGGGAGGCAGAGAGTTCTGGTTTATCTGCAGGCAGGCCTGCTTCTGACCTAAAGATGGGCTCTGCAGTCCAGTCACAGTGAAAGGTGGCACTTGCACTGCAAGAGGGGCAGTAAGCTGGAGCCAGAAGTAATTTAGTCCTGATAAGTCGGATCACGTCTCAGGAACTAGGAGAATTCTAGCAGACATGATTCACCAGATCCATCTATATTAGTGATTTGGCATGTTGGAGAGCTCCTTTTTGGTGCAAATATGCGTTGTGTCTAGACTTGGAATCCTGCTGCATGCAGTTAAGCGTCATACAGATGTGCCAAAAGCTGTTTCTGTCCTGATGGAGCCAACACTTGAAGTTGCACGCTGGGAGGCCTTTCAGAGTGCCTCACCTGCAGTGTGGACACAAGGGCTTACAGCAACTGGCTCTGCTTCTGCATAGTGTGCTCCTAGGACTGACGTTTGGCACAGATTTCATTGCCAGTAAAGATGCGATGTGGATACCCGTTAATACATCAACAGCAAATTGAACCCCGATCCTTCCCTCCGTGCGCTGCATCGCTTGGTGATGTAGATGTTTGCATTGCACTCCAGTGGCAATGGAGTGGCCCTTAGGAGTGAAAGTATGTAATGGGATGGTGATCTAGAGCCTTGGAAGACAGGGCAGTTATCTCCTAACTCTTTGTCTAATATAATCCCGTATAATACCAAATTTTTGTCTCTTCTGTACATGGAAATGAGGGGAGCTCTGTAACCCCCATTGTATGCATCTTATGCCAGTAATAGCTGTATCGTTCTTCTGCTCAAAGTAAAACTGTTGCCTGTTATTTTTAAGCTTATGTTGTGTTCCCTGTTATCCCTGTTGGTGTGTCCTAGGGAGTTGGCTTTCATTCAGGAAAGTTTTCCTGGATGCCATTAGGTGTATACTTAAAATTCTTGACTGATTTGAAGTCAGCTATTAGAAGAAACTGGATAAGAGTGGAATTCTGGTCAAATGTATGATTTGCTTCTGTTCTTTTCCTGAAGCAGTTCTCTTAATGACCTACTGTTCTTTTAACAGATTATGCATCTTTTAATTCTACATTTTCTGATTTCTTTTCTGTGCCTTCCTTCAAATGCAGTACTACAGACTTGCACAGTTTAGACCAAAGTTCGCTGTTAGTACATACAGGTATAATGAGAGGATGTTGCTGTGATTTTCTCTTTCAAGAAAATCTAAGTCATCTTCAGAAAGCAAAGTTGAGCTAAACTGGATATAAAAAGAAAAAAAGATTATGTGTACTTTATAAAACAGTTTAAGGTAACTTCTTGATTTGTAACAAATCAATTTATTTAATACAATATGAACAAAAGCAAGTTTCCCAGGGTTTAATGTTATTTAGAGTAATGTCAATGCTGCTTTTTCTGGGGTTTTGTCTTTACTGTTCATAGCATAGCAGGTAACATTACATTTTCACTTTGACAGGAAGAAAAACTATAGAGGAGAGGGGGTACCGTCAAATGCAGTGTTTCCCTCTGAGCAAGTTTTTCATTTCCTTTTCTATGTGAAAAACAACATAGGTGACTGTAAATTTGCAAGAGGAGATGTAGGATTTAAGTATTCCTAGCGAGCAGTTTTTTGAGCTGTGTTTTTAAGTTTCATGTTCTATTTGAACGTAAGTCTTTGTATCTTTTTAAACCAAAGGGTGTCTTGAATAGGTGCATTTCTTACCCTTTATACTACCTTTCATTTCTCATGAATAACTTCTAAATTTCACTTGTTTAATAATTTTTTTTGGCATAAAACCAGAGGGATATGCTTTTTCCTGGTTTTACAATAGGAGATAGGCACGTGCCTATCCACATCTGTTATAGAAGGCATGATTGTATTTGAGATTTAAAAAGGCACAGATAAATAAAAGCATTACAGTAGCTACTATTGAAATCATACTTTTTAATGCAGCTAACAAATTTGTGTTGTGCCATTCTGTGAAATGGACTTCAAAACATTCTCTTAACAGCTTTCTATCTAAATAATTTTACATATCTCAATGTATGCATAGTACACTTGCTAAATTGCACAGGTACATGTATATGTGTTCTGAGCTATAAAGAATGACACTATAAATCTAAATCTCCACATAATACATGTAGTCTCCAAGTAGCTTTTGTGCAACAATATCTTCATGAAAGGACTTACATAAAATTTGTCTAGAAGTTTGTGGAATAATCCTTAACATATTTCTTGATCGTTTTACGTAACTATCAGCAATATTGCCAAATTACCGTAATATTTCTTCTGCTATATGTAAATTTTTATTAATTTAAGGTCCAAACCTGTGTAGTATGGCTAAGTATTTCCTTATTAATCTGCATCTGAATTAAGAATATTCTGAAAAATTTCTTTTTTTTTTTTTCCCAAGGATATGGCCCTTGTTGCTCCTGAAGCACCTTCAGAACAAGCTAGAAGGGTTTTCCAGACATACGACCCTGAGGGTAAGGGCTGTACTTCTTGCTGAAATAAGATTTTATGATAGGAATGTACTCGTTCAGTAGAGACAATTTCCAAATAGTAATGAATACTGCATTCTGTAGGGTGCCTCTTCAAAAATAGGATCATAATTTTCTACAATTTGTTCCAAATACTACACTTTCAAATCCACTGTCCTTTCCATGCCGGGGTGATTTGCTGTTTACATCTGAGCTGGTTAAGAGATGAATGAAATACTTAGTACTTGAGAAATTTTCAGTACAGTAGTCAATCTACAAATCACATCAGGAAATTTTTGAGAATTCTGTAGTAAGGAAAGTTGAGTACAACACCGTGCAATCGGAAGTAGAGTTCTTGGAGCATAAGCTTTTTAACCTTGTAATGTTGTTTGTAATTAGCATAAAGCTTAAATATAATTTGATTTCTCTTATATTACATTTTCATAAAATAACTGATCTGCTGTGATTGCATTCTTTGTGAAATTTTGTTCTTGAATGTATGTGGCATGCGCTGAAAATTTTCCTATGTTTTGGAAAACAAAGGATGTCTAATATTCAGGTACTATTTTAGCTAATCAAAAGGGAAAAAATGTACAGTTATTATCCCATGGTATCAAACTGAGATTGCTATGAAGAGATTGAACTCTTAGCAAGTATTAAGCTTCTAGATGTATGAATGATACACCTGCAGTTTCTGTATTGCACTCTTTTTTTGAAGTGAGAGAGGTGTTTGAAAACTATGTTCCTTCTAAAACCCCACCATTTGTCTGCAGATTTTAGAGATAAAGATCTGCAGTATTTGTATTTCTGAATAAAATTTGTACTCCTATAAAGCATTTTGTTTCTTTTCCTAATGAGAAGCTTTGCTACTTCTTCAGATAATGGTTTTATACCTGACACTCTGCTAGAAGATGTAATGAAGGCTCTGGACCTTGTTTCAGACCCTGAATAGTAAGTATGATAAAATTTAAATACTACAGAAGTATCAATTAACCACATACCGATTATAATTTAGGGTTTTTTTCTGGATTTTCTCTAGCTTGCATTCTGGGCACAGAATGTTCTTTTGAAGTGTTTAAGTCAGCTTTAAATTAAATGGGAGAAAGTGATAACTAGAAGCCAAAAAAACCCCTCAAACTTACTGCATTACTATACATTGAGGAGATAGTCGTCAGTATATTTCTGTATGTTAATTGGGGTGAAACTGTGTGACAAAAGAGCCAAACAACCAAGGTACCTGGAGGCAGGTTAGCACTGGATTACCACTGGATCTGTGTACAGAGTTGGAAGCTGAAACTGCTTCAGTTACGCTTGCGTTTCCAACAATACTCAGTACCTTGTAGTGTTTGTAATTGTCATTTGTTTCCAGGACTGACACCTTGATTCCTGGGATTAGAGTTAAAACTATCAAATGAAACGGTAGTTTATTTTAGATCTCATGTGGACAGACAGGACTAATACTCAGCAGCAGCAGTTAAACTTCGATGTCAAAGCTTACCACGTTTTGCCACTAAATGCTTAACTAAGAAAGCCGAGCTATGTGCTTGAACTTTTTACATCTCCAAAAGATGGTTTTGCTCTTTTATAAGCATATGGTCCAGTTTATTGGGGTGTAAATCAGTTGTTCCTGTAGAATGGCTGTGGGGACTGCAAGTTTACTTACCACAGCCATCTGAAATTTGATTGTTGCGATTTTCTGTCATTTCAAATGTTAGAAAGTACAACAAAGTTTACTGAGCTGTTCTCTGTGGAGAATAGGAGTGAAAATTGAAATCAAAAAACACCCAGGACGCTAAAACCAAAGAAAATATAAGACAAAAAGGCTAGCATTCATTTCATGTCAACATATGGTGAAATCTGAACTTTTGGGGGGGGTGCAGGGGAGGGACTTAGTTTAATAGGTCCAAGAGGCTTTCTTTTGGCCTTTTTGTTCTGCTGCCTCAATAAAGCTGCAGAAATCCTCGCTCTGCATTCAGCAGTTTTTCCATTTGGCTGTTTGGCCTTCAGGGTGTTTGTGGCATAGCCCTGCCCTATTTTATTGTGCGTAACACACCGAATATAAATTGATGTAGGAAGAGCCAGTCGGAAGGCCTGCTATATTGAAAAGCCATGATCAAACCATGGAATATTCAGTCTTGAAGCATCTTTTAAATAAAAATTTTGTCTAATATTAGTAAGTCTTGGGGACCCACTCTGTTTTGGTTGTAGATGTCCTCTCTACTTAATGTGGAACACAAGTGTATATAACACATTTCAAATTCCACACAGGCTTTTCTGGTTGTTTTTTGCTTGTTTGTTTGTTTATAAGTACAATTAAAGGCATTGCTTCCAAGCGTACGATTTACATTTTTTAGTTCAAGAACTAAATGGAAATTCTTTGTGGTCATCTAATCCAAAGCTTTAAGCTTCTCAGAATCTCAAGATGAATAATGGTCAGACCTGCTTAGAGTTTAAGTATTACAGAGAGGAAAACTTTGTAGAGCGGGTGTGAGTTAACAAGGTGGGTTAGCCATTCCAGTACTGAATGCTATGCATGTGATTTTAGTAAAATTTTCTAGTCTTATTAAATACATCTGAGAACCCAATTCTCTTGTTTGTTTTGTCCGTTTGTTTCTAAAAACCATCTGATACTCTTTAGGGCACCAATTTGAGTACATCCATCAGTCTAGATTTTGCTTTTTAAAAATATTTTATCCTGTCTGTCTATTTGACTAGTGCTGGAGGCTTTTGTCCCCACATACTTCTCAGCTGTAACAGTACAAAGGCCATCAGTATCATCACTCCAACATCCATAACCTCTTCAGTTAAGGCGCCAGACTTGGCACCGAAGTGACTGAAGCACGTATGCACACTTGTTTTGGTAGCTCTGCTGTAATATCAGTAACACTGAACCGTGTTAAAATCTTCTAGCGACTAATCTGCAAAATGGAAAAGCCTCAGTTGAAACATACAGCAATCAAATTTTATTGAATCTCCCCTCTTGATTAATTGATTTAATTTTGTACACTGCCCATACTTAAAAACTTAGTATGGCTCTGCATTTTTAAGCAGTCTTGTATTTCATTAGTGAGTATATAGCTTGCTTTAATTTAATTACATAATTTTAAGTTCATTTTCAAAATTATCTTTACTTAAATCTGCCTCGGGTCTGTTTACAAACAGTTTTTAGAACTCTGTTATAGCATTTCAAGAATTTGAGCAGGTTTCAGGCAGCTACAGAGATATCTTAAATTTTGTACTTTGAGAGCAGTAAGAATGAGCAATAGAAGGATTAAAGTCCAGTATCTTGCAAATCCTCAGTTGTAGTTTCACTTGAGTTGTGAAAATATTATTTTAGATATTAAATTCACATAGTTTATAGGATACCACATTCAGTTTTACGAATTTTAAAATTCTTCTTCCAAGGGCCTTAACAGGGCCACCCTCTTAAGAATTGCATGATGTATTCTGTGTGTATTGAGGCAGAAACGAAAAGAAGCCAAATAATTTACTACTACTACTATGTTGGGACCAAGAAAGGAAGCTACTTAAAAGTGAAGACACGTAAGTGATAGCCAAACAGATAAAATGCTTACGTGCAACAATAATTGAAAAGAGCTTGGAAAAACACCTGCCTGCAGCCCCCAACAGAAGAGACCTAGGTTGTTAAAAGCCTAGGGGGTAAAAGAGGCGGCTGGGAGAAGCTGAGACCGTGTCCTCTGAGACGAAACTGTAGTGCCTACATGAAAAAAATAGGAAAGAATCTACATCTATGGAATGTTAAATGTAAATACAAAATAAAGCAGTGTTAAAATCTTCTGGCAACTAATCTGCAAAGTTATAAAATAAAAGCTAATAGTATGTTTTTGAAGCCCATGGGAACAGGGAGACTTGCAAGAGATCTGTTGTTCTGATAGGTGATCCCCAATATTAAAAAGTATTTAAAGTGAGTAAGAAAAGTGTAGTGAATTCCTCTTCATACTCACTGCAGAAGACAATAGGGATTAGTTCTCATCTTCACTGGGGAAGATTACAGGGGGGTTTCCAAACTTAAGCCTTTTTGCGGGTGGTCAGAGTAAGTAAGAGTCTGAAGTGTCAAGATAAGTAAAAACCCCAAAATTCTGAAGAAACATCAGAATGAAACTGCTGAACTAATTCAGGTTACATACCACTATAAACTGTCCTGGTACCAGACAATACTAGAATGAGAAGGTGACAAATGGACAGCAGTACTTAAAAAAGGATTTGAAGGCCAATCTGGGGAAAATTCACCTGTAAATGTTTCATGTGTAAACATGGGATAAGAAGGAAGGTTTCCTTCTAGATAATAACTGATCAAAGGATAAAAATGTCATTTTTCTTAATGGAGGGAGATCATTAGAGGAATTTTACAGGAATTTGTGCTAGGTGTGTGAAGTTTGTTGTGGCACCGGTGAGGATTTGAAGGTAGGGATTAATATGATAGTTACCTGCTGATACAAAAGTATTCGAGATACTAAAAAACGGTGTGGAAAAGCATCAGAAGTTACTGGAAGATAGGGTAACAGTGAAGTCTCAATACAGTAAATGTAGATAGATTGCACATGGGATAAAACAATCCTGATTTTACATACACATTGTTGGGCTGTGAACTAAATATTACCATTCAGGAAACAGATCTTAAACTGATACTCAGTGATAGGCAAATATATGGAGTGGGATTTCTAGGAATTACGCCACTGTATAAACACATGACTTTTCACTCCATCTTAAAAAAGAACATTGCAGAAAGGTATCAGGAAGACAAGAAGGCTAATTGAAGGTACAGAATGGCAGTAGTACAAGGAAGAAGTAGGTTAGGGCTGTTCAACTTGGAAAAGAGAGACAACCATTGGCATGTAAGAGAGGTCTCTGAAATCTGGAGTTTCATAATAAATAGGGAATGATTGTTAATTGCTTCTCACAATACAAAAATGAGGTGTCATCAAACAGAATTATCAGGTGGCACGTTCAAAATAGGAGATACTTATTCCCAGAATCCATAGTTTAATTTTAATTTTGTGAGTGGAGTTTATTAAATGCCACAAGCGTGTACAGGTTCAGAGCCAATTAGGCACATGCATGGAAAGAAAAAATACATATCTTTGTGTTTTAGATACTGCCTCTCACTGAAAATATCTTTTGGCAGCAGACTGCTGGAAATGGGGAGGGTAAACTAAGGATATCACTGTCTGTTTGCCCTGTTATATTCTGTCATAAACACCCATTACTGACCAATGTCAGAAACAGGATATTGGGCAAAATGCTCTCTTGGTTTGACACAATGAGGACATTCTTCTGTACGGTACAACTTGTAACTTAGGCAAAAGGATAGGTAGATGCAAATAAATGTTTACGCAATCTGATGCCTGTAGAAATATATTGCTTAGAAACGTAAAGTTATAATTGGCATTCATTTGTAGTGACTTGAAATTATACCATATTCATGCAGTAAGGCTTTCAGATTAGTATTGTTAATATTTTCATTATTTATTGGTTTTGGCTTCTTTGATATCAAGGACGTGTTGTAAATAAGAAATGTATCTGTTAAACTTAATTTTATTTCAGTGTACTTAGAAAATCTTGGAGGCTTTTCAAACCTGCATTTAAAAACAGGTTGTTTGGCAGTTATGGAGCTGTATTTAAAAGATGACTGGTTTATGTTCAAGAATGCTTACAAGACAGCAAAACGCCTTTTGGGCTGTAAACCTGGTTTTAGATTATATGGGTTTCAAATTATTTTACCAAATATGGTGGTCCTTCAGAATTATCACTTATTTAATTTAAAACAACAGATTACTTTTATTTAAAAATAACCGTGTTTTGGCAACTTGCATGCCATTCTGGTGCAGTTGTCACTTACGATTAAAAATAGAATAGTATTGCTATACTTGGCAGCCAGTACTGTGGTAGCACAGCATAACTTAGTCATGCAAGAATAAAAATGTCTTACTCATACTTTTATATTCAATGTTTTTGTCATAGTGTAAACCTCATGAAGACCAAATTAGACCCAGAAGGACTGGGCATCATATTACTGGGTCCCTTTCTGCAAGAATTTTTCCCTGAGCAGGTAATGGATATAGCTTTATTGCTGCAGACCATTGTCTATTCTGCTTGTCTTTGAGATTCATTAAACAATTCCATAGGTATCACAGAGCTATTTTTAATAATAAGTATTGCATTCATTTGACACAGCGGACCAGCAAATAATTTCTTGTATTACACAACAAACTGCAGACTTCCATTCTGCATAAGGTGTCCATGACTTTGTTAGCTTTGCACTGGAAGGGAACTCCACTATAGCGACAAGTTCTAAAATTAACTTCAGGAAATATATAATCGTCTTGCATATGAAATTGAACTGGTTCCCTACTCAGAAAGTTCATCTGAGTTTAGTTTTTCTGAGAATAAATGACCTTGCTGTTTTTATCAATATTACAAATGTCTGCTGTAATTGCTGGCAAATGGGAAAAGGTTACAAACATATTTAAAACTATTTTTATGTATACCTCTCATAATGCAAAATTTTTGACAGTTTAACAAAAAGTCATGATAGAGCTGTGTTTAGCATATGTGGAAGTCAGTATCTGCCAAGGTAATGGAAAATTATTTTCAGACTTTCAATCTGTTCCATGTATTCTTTAAGATCGCACCACCACTGAGAAGCATGTGTTAACCTAGCACTGCTGTCCTCTTCTCCCTTTGCCCTGGGTCATGTTTTCCTGCCCTCATGCTGCCTCCCTCCTGCCACCAGGAACCTCTTTGTACAGATACGTGGTAAACCAGAACAGGGAACTGGTCTGGATGAGAGCTCTTTTTGCAGGTTTCTGGAGGTTTGTTCCATGGCCATGCAAATGCTTGTATTGGCAGAAGAGAAGGTTTCCCCGGTGACAGAAAGATGGGCTGGTGAGGCAAGAGAAGAGCTGAGACGAGTACTTCTTTGAAGGCTTTTGTGGCTTAACATGTCATTGAAACTATATGGCTTAATTTTTACGACCAAGGAAATGTGAAACTAATATTTTTAAAATGCCTTCAGCAAGACTCTTTTTGTTAAGGGCTGTGCAGCACTGTTTGGGTGTAGTGTTCTGTACTGTGAAACAATGTGGTCATTCAGAAGACACTAGAACTGCACTGCCAAAGATGGTAGGGACTGAATACATCATTAAGAGATGATTCATCATCTAGAGGAAAAAGAAGGAGTTAGAGCGTTCATTTTCTCCAGATTTGCAGAATTACATCTGCGTTGTGCATTTGCCAACTGTTTCTTCTTCCTTTCATTTTGTATATCCTAAAGTGGAAATATCTTTACAACTGAATATAATTTAATCTTATTTCTTACAATTATATTACACTTGCAAGTCTGGAAGACTCCACTGCTTAATTTTAGGGCCCAGATGCTTAGAATGAGGTCCAGAAAGCCAAAGCACATCCTCCATAATTGGCTGTGCCGAAACTGTCCAGTACTGCAGGCCATAGGGAGCTCGAGGAGAAAACAGCCATCGTACGTATGGGTCTGCCGCCTCTGTTGCCTATTGCTGAAGGGCATCACTGACTGCAGAAGGGCAGCTGCAGAAGGGAGCGTCGTGGAATCATGGGCAGATCCCCACCTTAATCACTGAGAGAGTTGGTGGAGGAAGTCTTTACCTACTGTAAAGTTGGAGCCCCAAGTCGGTGCCTGCCTGTCAGGTACCAATTCCCTGCTGCACATCATTCCCCACCACTCAGTTTTGCCTGTGCTGTTGAACTTTCCCTGGCTCCAGTACAAAACATGGGAAGTGTTACTGCCTTAAGGGTACAGCCTGAACAATCAGCGCATTTTGGACTGGGACCTGCCAGTATCAGTTACTGAATGAATGCTGAGGGCACGGATATGTTGTCCAATCTGCCTGTGCTCTGTGGCTCAGATAGCAGGAGCCCTTACCCATACTGACACCTCGTTCAGAATTCTTTCTGAAAGTGAAATTCTGCAGAAATGAAGATGAATGTCTCGCTTTAAAATACTGTGAGAAAATAGCAGATGCCAGTGATGGTTGGAATTGTTGATGTTCCCCTTTATACAATATTTGAACACGTGACTAGTGCTCAGGAGATCCAGATTCGATTCCTTCTTTGCTGAGAATATTCAAAACCCCATTCTTACTCTCCTAGGAAGTACAAAACTCCACCTCAAAAGCAGGAAGGGATCTCAGCTTTCCTTTTCAAAGCTTGGCTTAGAAGAAGAATATTCAAAGATCATTCAGCGTGAGAGAGCCTGACTCTTAGCGCTTAGGGCAACCACCTGGAGAGGACGATTTCTGAATTCCCTGGTAACCCTTTTTTTAAGGAAACAATTACCACAGAAACACTTTAACATCCATGGGACAGGAACTGGAAAGCAGCACTTCTTTTCCTTCAGGGTCAGCCCTCTTCCTCGGGGAAAAGAATAACTGCCCTCTCCTTCCCAGGAAAGCTTGATTTTATTCATCTCTGTGAAGCGACTTCTGTAAGTTACCACTTACTTTCCTGTTCAAAGCCCTCCCTCCACTGAATAGCCTGGGTTGCTGCGAGAGACCTGTACAGAGATAAGGTTTTTGAATCATTTAAGAGGAGAAAAATGAATGAGGGCTTTTCGTAATCTGATGGATGTGCTGTAACCTGAGCAGATTTCTTCTCGTTCCAGCCTTTACCTCCATGTACTTAAAGAAGGGAGATGCTTTTGTTTGGAGCCTGGTCCAGTAGGCATAAAAGAGATGATGTTACACCTGATTTGTGTTTCCTGATTCAGTGAAATGCAAAGCTTTGCAGTCCTTTTAGGACTGAAGCATTTAAACACCTGGCATGGTAAAGGTTGACAACTGCAGTACGTCTGCTGTTAAGGCCTCAGCTGAACAGGTGTCCTCACAATTAGTTATACCGTTAGGCAGGAGTGGGCATAAATTACTTCTTAGCTCTCAAATGGAGGGTTGGAGATTGGGTCTGGTCATTAGTAAATATTTAACTTCATAGCATCCAGACAGTCATAAATACATGCAAACGTGGCTACTACGTGAGGTGTCTGACTTTAAAAATTAGGACAGTTTCTACATGGTCAGTGCTGAAGTTGTAGTTTACAGTGTCCAGAGGAACACAGAAAATAATTAGTTGCTCTTGGGAGCCTTACCCATTAACTTACTGACTTTTTTTTATTTCTGGTGTGAAAGGTAAAATGAACAAAATCTGCAAGATGATGTCACCTAAAAGAAATTGTACTTTTTTACAGTTTCCTTGAGTCTTCCTGTTTAAATGCATCTGTCTAGTCGTAAAGAGAGAGACTGCAAGGCATGACATGTATGTCACATGAAATTAACTGTCTTCTTTCTACTAGGACTCCAGGGTTTCAGAGTCGTTCACTGTTTACCATTACAATGGACTGAAGCAATCTAACTATAACGAAAAGGTAAGATTTAAGAAACAAAAATGTAGCCCTAATAACAATTAGTGTGCAAGACTGACTATAGTCAGGCAAAATACTTTAACTTGAAACAGACTTTGTACAAAACTGTTATTTCGACAATTTTCTTCCAAAATGATGTATTTGGAATTGGAAACTGCTTTGTGCTCCTGATCGTATTTTAGCTAGTATAGTGTATTGGTTGCCTAGATCACATCTCTTAATGCATTTTGAATAGAGCATTTCTTATGCTTATCCATCTGAAATGTAAAGGACAATGGAGATGTAACACAGACAAACTGCAACTTCTGTAAGTAACCCTACATCTAAATTGAGACGTTTGGAATTTTTTGTGAGATATTTCAGTACTCCAGACTTGCATCAAAAATCAGTATTTTTTGGAACCACTTAGCGGGGGACAAAAATGACGTGTTTCATTTTCAGTTTTCTTGGAAGGAGGGGTACACATGACACACCATGAGTGCTTCTAAGTTAGTTCCTGAATTAGCATTTAGGGTGGAATAGTAAAAGGCATTAATAGACATAAGGAACAAAAATGACTTAAAGTAAGAAGACTCTTTGAGTAAATGTATGTACTCAGTCTTCAGAACTTCGGACTTTTTAAGTCCTTAAAATTACCCAGTTTCATACCCCAAAATGTAGGCAAAAGCATTCAAAGATGCATTTATCTTTGCTATTGAACATATATACATAATCAAGAAAATTTAAACGAACTTTTGTTTTCAGAGGATTCTACTTACAGCATTTTAAATACTGTTTTATAAATAGAGCTGATTTGCAACAGAAGTTCCGTTTTATGGAAAATAAATTCCATGAAGTTAAGTCTAAGGAACACAGTCTTGTAAAATAACAATATCAAACTTTGCAACTGCAACAGTAGTAGGAGATCTGTTGTTACAGAATTTCCTAGATTCCCCCCCCCCCCAGTTTTGGCCTTTACTGTCTGTTGAAGTAAACAGTCAAATGAATATGGCCTGATCAGGATTTTCAGGCACTTGAGTCTAAGAGATTAGGTTTCTTTTGATTTCGTATCTCATTTCATTAAAAAAAAAGTATATCAAACTTAATGGATTTTATTTTTGTAGCAAAAAAAATCCTAACAAATCCTTTCCTAACCTGGTGAAAATAATCATCTCATCTTAGAGTTCTTAAATGAACACAGGCTGACATAATTGGCTTTATTTTGACAGGTCATGTATGTGGAAGGCACAGCAGTTGTTATGGGGTTTGAAGAACCAATGCTACAGACCGACGACACTCCTGTAAAACGCTGCTTGCAAACCAAATGGCCATATATAGAATTACTCTGGACCACAGATCGATCTCCTTCTTTAAACTGATATGTTGCGCACAAACAACATATTACTATCGAATGCTGGAACGGGGATACAAGAATTGGTATTTGCTTGGAAAGTGGTATACTTTGACTGTGTGAAGTTATACACTGGTATCATTGATGAATTGTAAATAATGATTACAAACACTTTTTCAGTGTTAATTGGAATATTTAATTTTTTAATCAGATTGATTTCTATTATAATAGTTTGTCTTTTTTGGCCACTGTAGTACTGTTAATGTGAGTTATTCTAAAATAAAAAAAAGCCTACTTATAAAGTCTTAACATTATTTTGCCATCTCATGAATATTTGAAAAATGTCTGATATTGCAGAATCTGCATATTAGATGTCAGATCTTTAAAACATAAAACATATTCTGCTTCCTCTGAATCATATAGGCATGGTTTATTATTTAAATTATATTGGCTTACATTACAGTACCATAATGTGTGGACTAGACTGGCCTTTGCACTGGATATGTTTTAATAAGTTTAAATTTTCTGCAGTTTTTCCTAAAATCTAATTTTACCTAAAGAGCTTGCACAATGTGACATAAATATAATACATTTTTAGGAATATTAATAAGTATAATTCATAAATACTCTTTCTTGGCAGTTGTATATTACTGTGGCTTAGTTATTGGGCATGTTAAAAGTGAACAGAAAATCTGAGGAAAAATAGATTTATTAATATTTATTTGAATTTGTATAAAAGAAATGTAAAAACAGCAGAAAGAATTTCTTGTTCTATAATCTCTAAACTATTCAAACTTATAATATTGCCAAATACCTCTTCTCAATTTGTCCAAACAGCAGTGTAAGCCAGCGTTATTGTATGTGTTAAGTGCATGAGAACATCTGTTACTACATTATTATATTCCTTTATTTATTATCAACTTGTTAGCCCTAAAATAAAATCTTTTCCTTGAATTGTGATGTATTAAGCTGGGTTTCAGTCAAACTTGTTTACTGCCTCTCTAAGATGATGAAAAGGGACCGTAGGTTTAGAAATGTCAGGTTTCGAGTTGAACGCATCTCAGGAAAAAAAAAAACAACAAAAGATAATTAGTTGCCTCTTAACTGTGATTGTAGAGCCTACGCTATTGCCAGCAGGGCTGAATTTCACATTCAGAATTATTAACTTTTAAAAACTTTATTTTCATGTGTAAATAACAAGATGACTCTGGAATGATCGTCATGCAGGAAAACAAACTGATTTAGTCGAAAATGAGGTATGTAGTGCGTGGGAGAAACCCTTGTTGGGGAATTTGTTCTGTAAACCATGTAGAAGGTGGTAGAAAGATAACATCCTTTGCATGACATTTGCAGATAATGTCCTCTGCAAGACTGTACAATGTGTCTTTGAGATTTACATCTGGCAATGGGTGAACAGTATAGTTCTGTGGTGGGTTGGCCTTGGCTGGCTGCAAGGTGCCCACCCAGCTGCTCTCTCACTCCCCTGCCCCAGCAAGACAGGAGGAAAAAACAGGTGAAAAAGCTCCTTATCTCATCGAGATAAGGACAGGGAGATTGCTCACCACTTATCGTCATGGGCAAAACAGACTCTAGATTAATTTAATTTATTGCCAATTAAAAATAGTAATAGAAACAAAAACAAAACTAAACCCACCTTCTCCCCCACCCCCCTTCTTCCCAAGCTTTACTTCAATCCCAGGTCCTCTACCTCCTCCCCACTGAGCGGGGCAGTGGGGTGGGGAATGGGGGTTGTGGTCAGTTCGTAACACTTCATCCCTGCCACTCCTTCCTCCTCACCGTGTTCCCCTACTCCAGTGTGGGGTCCCACCCACAGGAGACAGTCCTTCACAAAGTACTCCAATGTAGGTCCTTCCCATGGGCTGCAGTTCTTCACAAACTGCTCCAGCGTGTGTCCTTTCTGCGGGGTGCAGTCCTTCAGGAATGCACAGTTTCAGTGTGGGTCCCCCACAGGTCCTGCCAGAAAACCTGCTCCAGCGTGGGCTCCTCTCCACAGGCTGCAGGTGGAAGCCCAGCTGATGTGAAATCTGTATATAAGCGTTAGTCTGGATTAAAATTTGTGCTGTACTCCAGAGGAATTTAGCTGATGCTCCGTGTGGTATAAGAACCCTTATTGCTGCATCTTTCTTTTTCCTTCATACTGCCCTGTTGTTTGAGGCCTGGCTTCTGGTTTATTTCACATATTTTTGGACTGCAGAGGCTGACTAAGAGTGCTTAATGGAACTTAGCCAGCTCATCTGAGAGCCTCGGCCAAGTAAACCTTTCTGTCCTTCCCTCCCTGATGGACAAGATAGGAGAGATTCTGACTTTATGGAAATTCACCTTTTGTCCCCTAAAAGAGTGTGGTTATTTAGAAGGCAGACTTACAATTTGTGGGGCATTAAGGTCTGGTACTTCTGATTTGCTTCCATAGAAAAATGACCAGAAACCTGTATAATTTTAACAGGTGGTTCTGCTCTAAATGCCAAATATATAGGCTACATATGTGTGTGTGTGTGCATATATATATATATTGCAGTTTGCAACTTGAGGGTCTGTCCATAAGTAATACCAGAGCACTCTACAGGATTCAATACATACTTTAACTAACCAGAGCAGATTGGTAATGCTAACTGTAAGAAAGCACGTGAACTGAATATGCGATTAAATGACATTTTGATTAATAGTCTAGGTGAATGATCTTTTTTTGCGTTTTGTACAGTGCTTCAATTTTAATTGCCAAGGAAAGGTCAGGATCTTCAGGGACACAACTAGTGTCCCAGCTGGCAACGTGGTACAGTCAACAGGCCATCGGACAGTCGGTCCAGAAAACTGGGTTCTCCCTTCCATGCCTCAAAACCCTTTGGGACAGAAAATTCTTCAGCTACACATTGGTGTCTCTTTTCTCTAAATTCACTGTCATAACAAAAAGATGAGGAGAAAAAGAGGTCCTGGGGTCAACTGCTGTTTGAATGGTAAAAGAGAAATTATTTCCACTTCAATGTATACTGAAGTTTGCAGGTAGATACTCTAAATAAATTATCTAAATAAATAATGGAAATACTACTTCCAGCGCCTCATATTAGCCCAAGTGAGTTATATTTGAAGGCTTAAGACTAACAAATATATTTTTGCTTTGTTAAAGCCTGAACTGTTCAAGGTAAGCAGCCAGTATAAACCCAAATATAAATATCCTTGTTATAATCCACATGGACGCCTCTTTTAAAACAGTGAATCACTTAAGTACTTGCAGGGCACTTTGTTTTTTTGAACACTTCTGTTGAAATTCTTGGCTTTGTCTTTCAGACAGTTATAATTTCTGCTTATCTGATCCACCAGTATGCTTTTTTGTTCTCTCTTCTCTGCTTTGTGAGGATTAATTTAGGGCAAAGGAGTCCAAAGTGGGCCTGGATGGAGCAGGCAAGTGATGTGGGAGTAAAATCCGTTAGGGTAGTGAAATGGCAATGTCTGCACAACAGTTCATGAGCAGGAACAAGAACCTCCATTGTGCATTTGCTGTCCAACTAGATGACCGTCTACAGACAGCCTGTGGGCAGTTACTCTGCGTACTCTTGATTGCCTGTGAAGCTGCCCAGCAGATAGCATCAGGCGTGCTCTGGGGAGCGCCTTCAGACTCTGCTGTGGGTTTGCTGAGTGTTGTGCTGCAAGTCTGCTGACCGCAACAGCCTGGGAGGTGCAGTGGTAAACACTGAGTGCACGCACAGCCTCCCCTGCAGCGTCCCTACTCTTCCATCCTTTGGGGTCTCATGCACTAAGCAGCCAGTCTGTGCTTTCACGGAGGTGGTAGATTGGCTCACTAGACTCTGGTTTACATTGATTTCATGTATCTAAACTAGTTAATACTTATAAATGAAGAAAAAATAGTATTTCCATGAGATGTCTTGAAAAGAAACATTTTTTTCACAGGCTGTAGGTTTAGGTTGCTAGAAGACTTAGTCTTGCACTCTCAAATTAGCTTTAATGCTTTTCATGTACTAATTACTTCTGCTAATATTTTTAACTTGGAGAGTGTTCACAGAGGTAAGGTTCAAAGCGGAATGCTGAACATCTTTTGCTGACATGCCATCCTGAATTCAGACCCCACCCACTAGCATTTGGGGGAAGAAGAAACAAGGTCTTGTAGTAGTAAAGTCATTAGTCTAAGGGAATTTAGCAAACCTTGAATTGCAGCTTAATGAGTTCTTAATTGAATTGGACACAAGCAAAAATTGTCAGGCTTTTTATTTCCAAATGCAGGAGAGCATCAGTACATAGGTGAAAAGCACAGAAATGAGCCCCATAATGAACAATGCCACTTCATGGCTCTCAGACTTGTATATTGGCTAAAATTCACCCTTTTCAGTTAGGAGGGACAAGCAGATGCTCGGATTCAGAAGCTGGCAATAACAAGGCTGGTAAATTCATGTTCTTGTAGAGTGTGATCACATCCTCATTTTATCCTCTTGCTTTGTGACAGGATAATCAATACAAAATACTGTCTCTGTAATGGCTCCAATTACAGTTCAGGAGAAGGCTTCCTGCCGGTATCACTTGGGATGCAAAACCTCAAGTAATATGGCAGCATGAATACAGACCAAGCAGTCACTATTTCCTGAAGAGCAAGATTGAGGATCAGTACGAGGGAGGTAATTTAGCAGGCAATATATCACTGCTTCTCTTGAAAAGGCTTAGAATAGAATATAGAATAGACTATTTCAGTTGGAAGGGACCTACAACGATCATCTAGTCCAACTGCCTGACCAGTTCAGGGCTGATCAAGTTAAAGCGTCGTATTAAGTGCATTGTCCAAATGCATCTTAAGCACTGACAGGCTTGGGGCATCGACCACCTCTCCATGAAGCCTGTTCCAGGGTTTGTCCACTTGGTAAAGAAATGTTTCCTGATGTCAAGTCTGAACCTCCTCTGATGGACACAGCTTTGAGCCATTCCCACATGTCCTGTCACTGGGTATCAGGGAGAAGATCTCATCACCTCCCTCTCCACTTGCCCTCCTCAGGGAGCTGTAGAGAGCAATGAGGTCGCCCCTCAGCCTCCTTCTCTCCAAACTACACAAACCCCATGTCCTCAGACATTCCTCATAGGACATGCATTCCAGACCCTTCCCCAGCTTTGGTGCCCTCCTCTGGACGCATTCAAGGACCTTCACATGTTTCTTAGATTGTGTGGCCCAGAACTGCACACAGTACTCAGGGTGAGGCCACACCAACGCTGAACACAGCAGGATAATCACCTCTCCTGACCGGCTGGTCATCCTGTGTTTGATGCATCCCAGGATGCGGTTTGCCCTCTCAGCTGCCAGGGCACACTGCTGACTCAGACCGAGCCTGCTGCCAACCAGCACCCCCAGATCCCTTTCTGCAGGGCTGCTCTCCAGCCACTCCTCTCATAATCTAGACTTGTGGCCGGTGTTACTCCATCCCAGGTGCAGAATCCAGCATTTGTTCTTGTTCAGTTTCATGCCACTGATGATGGCCCAACGCTTCAGTCTATCTAGATCCCTCTGCAAGATCTCTTGTCCCTTGAGAGAGTTAACAGCACCTCCCAGTTTAGCATCATCAGCAAACTTACTAATGGTGCATTCAACTCCTGCACCCAGATCATTGATAAATATATTGAACAGAACTGGGCCTAGAATTGAGCCCTGAGGAACACTGCTGGTGGAGGGACAGTATCAAAAGCCTTACTAAAATCCAGAAAAACTACATCCCCCGCCTTCCCTTTGTCCACTGGGTGAGTGACCTTATCGTAGAAGGATATCAAATTAGTTAAACAGGACTTTCCCTTTGTGAACCCATGTTGACTATGCCTGATGATTGCATTGCTCTTCAAATGCCTTTCAGTAGCACCCAGTATGATGTTGTCCGTCATTTTGCCAGGAACTGAGGCTAGACTAACAGGCCTGTAGTTTCCTGGGTCTTCCCTCATGCCCTTCTTATAATTTGGAATAACACTGGTTAGCTTCCAGTCAGCAGGGACCTCCCCAGACTCCCAAGACCTTTGGTAGATGATTGAGAGGGGTCCTGCCATAACATCTGCCAGCTCCTTCCGTACTCTCAGATGAATCCCATGAGGTCCCATAGATTTGTGAACATTCAGCTGATACAGCTGGTGCCTTACAATTTCAGTGTCAACAAATGGAAAGTCACTGTTTCCACACTCATGGTCCTCCAAATCAGGGTCCCAGATGGCCCAAAGTCTATCAGTATTATTAAAGGCTGAGGCAAAAAACTCACTGAATGTCTCCACTTCTTCTTCATCCTTATTTGTCACATCACCATCTTCAACAAATATCTTGGCTGGGAAATGGATAGTAGGCACCCACAATGATATCTGCTTTGTTTTCCATCCCCCTAATCCTCACCCAGAGGCTCTCAACCACATCAGCCCTAACTGTAAGGGCCGGACAGTCAACCCTCTCCCTTACATGCAGTGCAACTCCTCCACCTCACCTGCCCTGCGTAGCCCTCCCGAACAGCCTATAGCCCTCCATCCTGTTTACCAACCTCACTTTGTGGGAAGATGTTCAGATCTTATCTAAAACCCTTGCAAATCTCCTTTTCATTTAGGATTTTTAGTATTTTGAGTCCTGAAAGAGTAAGGGAGGTACTGTTCTTGTAATTTTGTACGTTCATACCAAAATTGGTATGTATATTCGGACTATGTAAATAAGGGCATTTATACCACATACATACATTTGGCTGTGGTGATGCCAGAGGCGAAGGAAAGGGGTTTGGTTTCCTTTGCGTGAACTTTGCAGAGACATGGAGAACATGCTGTTTACAGTGAGGTCTTCTTCTTGGAAAGAAGTCCTGAATTGTTTTGTGTTCTTTACCATATTTTTCCTTGCACTTCAATAGCTCTTTTCCTCATTTGGTGTAGGAAAACACCTGTTTCCATGACACGTCCTTGCAGAACTCAAGTCTGTGTGAAGGAGAAGTTAAAGCTTTACCTCTTTCATCATCTCAGGAGTAAGGCTTCTGTCTCAGGACTTGGGTCCATCACATTTGTTGTCCTGATGCATGCATGTTTTCCAAACTTTGGTCACAAGGGCACAGAACTCAGCAATGTGCCCCTCTGGGGTGTGCAAACCTTCTTGGAAAGCTGCAGTTTGGTCCTTAAAAGAAAACACATCTTTTCCCACCTCTCCCTAAGTTGCTCTGTACCAGTGGGTAGTGGGTACCTTGGTCATATCACCTGCATGCTGTGGATCACAGAAGCCACCTATCTATGAGAGGGCTGGAATTTTATTGAAATGAATTATTTTTTCTATTGGCTGCATTCAAATCCTAAACACATTTCTGCTCCTGTGCTGGTGGGATCCCAATATCCTCAGCTCCATCACTCCCTTCACTACATCCTTCAGGAGGCACACGGTGAAGAAGGTTTTTTCCATCTCTGCTAAGTATATACAAACAAAGTTCAAACCTCTGTGCATCAAGGGTATAGCTAAGCAAATTAACATAGTCTTGTTTCTTTCAAGCAGGTTTTTCCATAGAGATTTTCAATGAAAATTTTAAGAGTCACTTTGGTCACTGATCAGCAGTCCTCAGACTGGAAATTCATTTTC
>RSEF01000002.1:23456517-23500459 GCA_003993805.1 Himantopus leucocephalus
GAGAAGGAGAAGGAGAAGGAGAAGGAGAAGGAGAAGGAGGAGACAAAGAAAAAGACGACGGTGAAGACAATGACAAAGAAGAAGATGACAACAATGATGACAATGAGGATGATGAAGAAGAAAAAAAAGAAGACAAAGAAGAAGACAACAATGACGAAGATGACCATGAAGATGAAGATGACGACGATGAAGAATAAGACTGTGAAGAAAATTAAGAAGATGATGATGAAGAAGAAGAAGAAGGAGAACAAGAAGAAGAAGAAGAAGAAGAAGAAGGAGAAAAAGAAGGAGAAGAAGGAGAAGAAGGAGAACAAGAAGAAGAAGAAGAAGAAGAAGAAGAAGATGAAGACAAAGACAAAGAAGAAGAAGAAGAAGAAAGAGGAGGAGGAGAAGAAGACAACGACAACAAAGATGACAATGATGAACAAAAAGACGAGGATGGCAAAGACGATGACGACAACGAAGAAGAAGACGATGACGACAACGAAGAAGAAGATGACGACAGAGAAGATGACAACGATGAAGACGACAACAAAGAATAATAAGACTATGACAATGACGACAACAATGATAAAAAAGAAAAAAAAAGAAGACAGAAGAAGAATATGACTTCAACAATGACGAAGACGATGACGAAGATGACAACTAAGAAGACAAAGAAGATGAAGATGAAGATGAAGATGAAGATGAAGATGAAGATGAAGATGAAGATGATGATGATGATGAAGAAGAAGACAATGAAGAAGATGAAGAAGGAGAAGGAAAAGGAAAAGAAGAAGAAGAAGAAGGAGAAGAGAAGACATCAACGATGAAGAAAAAGATGGCAAAGACAACAAAGAAGGCGGCGACGACAATGATGACAATGATGATGATGAAGAAGAAGAAAGAAAAGAAGACAAAGAACAAGAACACGACAATGATGAAGACGACAACAAAGATGAAGATGATGACAACGCTGGCGACGACGATGATGATGGCAACAACGAAGAATAAGACAATGAAGAAGATTAAGAAGATGATGATGAAGAAGAAGGAAAAGGAGAAGAAGAAAAAGAAGAAGAAGAAGAGAAGAAGAAAAAGTAGTAGTAGTAGTAGTAGTAATAGTAGTAGTGTTGTGTGGTATGGTGGGGTATTTTCAAAAGTAGGACAGGTGGCGATGACAAGCATACATTTTGCCTTCCAAAACTTGCTCCACTGTGCTTCTTGGCCAGTGATGCATTAAAAATGCTCTTGTGCCTGCCCTGCACTTGTATTGCGTGCAGGGAGAGCTGAAAAGTGGCAGTGCCTGATGGTGCAGCAAGCCTGGGGCTCTTCCAAGCACAGGTTGTTTCGCACAAGCAAGAATCCCTGGGGAAATTGAGCCAAGGGAAGGGCAGAGTTCGCTCCTGCTACAAACTTGCAATGGGCAAGAGTCAGAGAGCACCAAGGCAGGAGTGGCACCTTGGAGGTGCAAGAGCAGCAGGCAAGAACCAAGCCAAAAGGGCCCAGAGGAGCCCTGACAAGATGCTCTCTTCAATGTTACAGAGGACAAGAAGCAAACCCCGCGGGCCACCCTTGGGGCCCAACCTAGGAGTCTAGAAAGCTTGGTCCATCTGGATGCAGGGCACGAGAAACACCTTCGTGGAGCACGAGCAGCAGGCACCTAGCCAAAATGGCCCAAAGGAGCTCTGGCCAGGAGCCATGGTCAATGCTGCAGAAGAAAGCAAAAATCCCCCGAAGACACTTGTTAGCCCATCGTGGGGGGAAAAAAGTCTTCCTCCCTGCAGCTGCAGGGCACAGCAGGCCATCTTCGTGGTGCATGAGCAGTAGGCAGTAACCTAGCCAAAACAGACTGGAGGAGTCCTGACAAGTGATCATGCGCAATGCTTCAGAAGAAGGCAAAAAAACCCCGGGGACCAATGCCAGTCCGCCCTGGTGAAAATTCCTTCCTGACCCCAGCACTGGCAATCAGCTATTCCCTGAGTACGTGAGCAGCACCTGCCTCCCTGTCCCACAGCTTGGTCACACCTCCCAGGAGATGCCCAAGCCCTATTTTCCCTCAGCCTGGAGCCACCTCAGGGCCTTCCTAGAGTGGCCACATCCCCTGGCTTGATTGACCTTGGGGATAAGAATCCTTCCCACACCTGGCAGGACACCAGTGGATGCTCTAAAGCACTGGGACCCCTCTGGGACTTTCTATGCATCCCACTTCTTAAGGCTACTGCCCCTGGCTCTGCAGGGGATGAAGATGTAAAGGTAAGCTTTTCTGTGGGAATTGGACACTTAGGCTTCTGTACTGCCCTGTTTTGAAAAGTTTTAACCATAGAATCATCATTAATTTAGACTAGATTTATGTTAAAGTCCCATATGATTCTTTGAAATACTTATCCTTCCTCTGCTAGCAGGTAGATTACTAAATAATGCCATAAATGAGCAAAGCTTTCATAATAGACCCTTCTATGAAATACTAATATTTAAGTTTTGCTTCAGCAAAACTTTCCATAGAAGCTCTGACTGGTCTGTTTTTAAGATTGGAAAGACCTTAATGATATATTAGCCTCATCAACTGCACATAATATAGGCTGTAGAAATCCACACTGTGAATCTTGTGTTTTTCTGTAGAAATTATTTGGTTCCACATCTGACCTTCCAGTTATTCTGTAGGGTAGATAATGACTTTTGGATCCTTGGCTAAATGTTCTTCTAAAAGCTCTCTGTCCTGGCTCCAGGTCAGGTTCTAGAGCCTATTAAGACTTTTTAGTTCAATATTCAAAGCAGTTATTCTGTCGGGCCACAAGTATGCTAAAGACCAAACTTCAGTCTACCAACAACTGGGGCAGCTGCTTACCTCTTGAGCAGTGCAGATCACAATGTCCAGTCTAAAGTATGAGGAAACCAACATCTGGAATAAGCTTCCAGTGATCACAACAGGTCCAGGTTATTCAGGGAAACACTGCAAATCCTTTGAAAAACAAAAAGATTTTTCTTTTCGCTTATCTGTTTGAATTGATTTGGAATATCCTAGATTCATATATCTCTTCTTTATATGGAAAAAAAACCACCCAAACACTAAAGGAAAAAGGTAAGGGGAGGGGGAGTGCTGTATGTTAACACCTTGGGATTAAGAGGCTCTTGAAAGAGACTTTCTTCTTTTCATTCTGCCCTGCTCTCCATACAGGTTTTAGCCTGATAACCATTTGAAGCACTACTTTTCCTTTTTTAAATTTAGTTCAAGCCAACCAGGTTAGGTGGCATGCATTGCAAACTGAAAGACAGATACAAGGGGAGCACATGAGAACTGTCTATGTTCTTGCTATGCCCCTTCTGCTTTTCATTTGGGTGAACACTCACCTGTCTCCAACTGTGCTAATTACTGAATTTTAACTCTGTTTTGCATATATCTGTACAAGATGGATACAGCACCAGAATGTGCTGCCTTCTCGCTCCCTGAGTGCCACAGGTCCAGTGTGCCATCTGAGCAGCTCTCCAAGCCCCAGCTACTTCATTTGTGATGCTCAGCACTGGTGTTGTGCTAAATAAGAGCAAGGCATTATCATGATTTAGCATAAGGCAACATGACTGTCAAATGCCTTCAGTTGCCTTAAAACTGTATGACTTTTAAGAGCAGGCGTTAAGTCTACAAGTCATTGAGGTACTTCTGAATTTATTACTGGTGCTTAGATCTCAAAGAGCTACTTGTTCAATGTAAAATAATGAAATACTGCCAATGATGATGTTTCACTCTAATAGCAAGAGTAAAGTTGGTACAACTGTAAGGCGAGCAGATTTAAGAAATATTACAAGCCTGTGGGGACAGCTAAGGGTCACACAGTTAATGCGGGAAATAAACACACAGTTCTATTTTCGTGAACAGGAATGTCAGTCTTATCTGAATAATCTTGCCATAAAGCACTTAAAATAAAACAAACACAAAAGTAAAGAAACCAGAACCTCAGAACAAAACAAAGTACTCTCAGCTGCTTTCATAGGTATGCTCTACTCTAGCATGTTTACAAATGGGTTCTCTACCCTTCGGATCTTTCTCTGATATTGTTTTGGACACATCTGTATTACAAATGCTGAAAAACAATCCTTTTTTCCTCCTAACAGTGTTGATTTAATAGAAAATAAAATGTTTCTCCTTTTCTTCCTATCTTTGAGTTGGCCAGAAAAAATACACAGAAGACTGTTTCCTCAAGATGTGGGTGTGATGTCCCATTTAACTTCATAGGGGAAGGCAGCATTTCAGGCAGAGTCAGTTTTTATATATTCTTAACAAAACCAGCTAGAAGACTACTGTGGGGCTTGCGGGGGCAAAACAATTCAAGACAGGAGTTATACAGCCTCACTGTTTTTAATTACTTTTATGAAGAAATTATAAGAGGAGCTTTCTAAAAGCTCCATTCAATGCCACATGCAATAAGGTAGTATTGGTCCTTTCTGTGGAAAAAGAGGCACAACACCTACACCTGCATGGAGCTGAGGTAAAGGCCTGTAGCAATGCTTTCCTTTGTGAAAGTGTAAGGTGCCCCCTTCAGCGTATTAAAATTTTATGTAGCCAGCAAGCACTAACAGAGAAACTTACAGAGGAATGCATTTCCTAATGTGTTTGGAACTGTGTGGTTGGGTTTACATCTTCCCTGTGGTCAGAAGCGGATTTTGGTTGCTGGGTTTTTTTTAATAGCTGTGCTGGCAGTCACATAGCAATCTGATGAAGGTCTGTAGTTTTTGTGGGGTTTTTTTCCATGCACTTTAGTTTCCTAAAAGTCATTTTCAAGTATCAGACTCTTCAGTTCAAACTCTTGAAAATGCCGTGAGTCGAGAGATTCAAGTAGAAACCACCAGCATCAACTCCGCCATTTTCCCTTGTGAACATGACTGTCCAAACATAGCCATCCGGTAACTCTGCCGGGCAGAGTTAAGGGGCTGTCCCAGTTAGTCTATGATTTTCCCAGCCTCTCCGGCTGAATTTCTTAGTAAGACAAATGAATTTTTCCAGACACGGCCTGGTTACTGCAGTAAAACCATCCCCGACCACCCTGTTTAGCCAGGACGGAGAAACCTTGCCCAGGCCCCAATGTTGCTCCCCGCGCCGGAGGACGAGGCCTGCAGCGGAGGCCGGCTGGGAGCAGCGCTTCTTCCCCCGTGCTCCGTGTCCCTGACGGCCACAGCGCTGTGACCACCGTCCTCTCTCGCAAACAACACCGAAGGCGCCGTGCGGAGCCGGGCCGAGGAGCCGACACCTCCGCCGGCGACGGCGGGACGGCTTCTGCCTCAGCGGGGCTTCTCCCTCAGCGAGGGTGAGGCGGCCTCAGACCAGCGCCTCGCCCTGCCCAGCGGCAGCCGGCCCCACGCACGGCTGGTGGCGTGGGGGTCCCTCCGCCTGCCTTGTAGAGCAAAGGCTTCCCTCCGCCCCCAGCCGCGGCGCTCCCGGTGGGAGCCTCACGGTGGGACGGCCGACAGCCGCGTCCCGCCGCGCCGCGCTGCCTGCCGCGGGCGCCGGGCGCGGGCCGCCAGGGGGCGCCGGAGCGCGGCTCGCCCCGCGGCGGGCGGTGGGGTGAGCGGGGCCGAGCCTCCCCCGCCAGCCCCCCGCCCCGCCGCCGCCGCCACCGCCAGCGCACGGCGGCAGCCAGACCGCCGCGGCACCGCACGGCCGCCGCTCCGCTCCGCTCTACCAGCGGGAGCCGGCCGCGGAAGGGGCGAGGATGCTGCGCCTCAGCCGCGGGACCGGCCGCGCCCGCCGCCGGCAGCGGCCGTGCCCGCTGGTCCTCCTGTCAGCGCTGCTCTGGGCGCCGGTGCTGGTGGCCTTCAACCTGGACGAGGAGAAGCTGACGGTGTACAGCGGGCCCCCGGGCAGCTACTTCGGGTACTCGGTGGACTTCTACATCCCCGACCCCAGCACGTGAGTGCCGCCGCCGCCGGGCGGGCTGGGCGGGACGCTCCCCTCAGCGCGGCGCCCGCGGCCCCGGGGGGCGGCGGGGTCCGGGCTGTGCCCGAGCGAGCGCCGCCGGGCCGCCCCTCCTGCCTGGCCGGGGCTGAGGGGGGGACGGACACGGACGGACACGCCGACGGGCTCGGGGGAGGCGTTGGGGAAGGCGGCGGGCAAACGGCGGCGTCCCGCCCGCCGCCCTCGGGCCGGTGGCCGGGGTGACAGCCCCTGGGCCGCCGTGCCGGGGCCGCCGCCCGTCGGTCCCCATCGCCCCCGTCGCCCCGGTGACTTCCCGGTGTGTTTCGCAGAGTCAGTGTCCTGGTGGGAGCTCCCAAAGCCAACACCACGCAGCCAGACATAGTGGAAGGAGGAGCGGTGTACTACTGCGCCTGGCCCGCCACCCAGTGCAGGCAGATACCCTTTGATAACACCAGTAAGTAAATCTCTGCATCGCCTCGCGCAGCATTGCGTGTGTCGCTCTGCTGTGCTCCGGTCCCACTTTGGCACGAGTGGCTTCCGCGCTCGCTTTCGTTGTGTCACTTCGGTCTGGGTATCTGCAGCTCGCTGGAGAAATCGCGCTCCATGTGTGCTTGCAGGCAAGGGTTTAATGGTCCCCAGAGAAGTAACTGGAGTATGACTTCCAGGATCTGTGTGCGTAGTTTGCCTTAATGCTTTAATGAAAGGTGTTTGTGGCAGATTCCTCATTTTGAAAATAGGGTGGTTTGGGTTGTTTTGGTTTTATTTCGGTTTTTTTTTTTGAGTGCTTAGAAGGCAAAACCCCCAAACCCACGTCTCACGCACTTCTCTGAACCCTGGAAGTCACAGGATTGCTAGTCTTTGCTGATATTTTCAGCAAGGGGTTCTCCATCTATTTGGATGGATGAAGTACCTCATGTGGCATGCTTATTTAATTCTTTTCAGAAAGCAACAATTTTATTTCAGAATATTGGAAGCTAGATGCAAACTGATTTAGGCACAATGTGGATAGATTATATCCACTTCCAAAATCCCAAGACAGATGTTTCTTATTTAATTAGAAGGAACACACGTTTTAAACGGTTCAGGCTGTTTATGTTTTCTGTTGTCTCTTTATAGGTCTTGAAAATAATTTAAACCTAGTGTTTGCAGGGGCTTTAAAACTGATTCCTTTATTTAGGCAGACTTTGACAGTTTAATCATTAAGCAAAAGTTATGATTCTTTAGGTTATATTTAATCTTAACATTTGTGGTTTATTGAAATGTGAACACAATACAATTCAGGTTTGGGGTTTTTTTTGAGAGCACAAATGAAATTAGAAGAGCTTACTTAAATGTAGTAAGTAAGCAGAGCAGTTCTTTATGCCTTGCAGCTCCAGCCACCCACACATCCTATTACTGTGGTAGTGTCTAGGAACTCTATTCAGGATGACTGTCCTGTCATGCTGGTCATTCTTCAAAACAGAGTAAGAGAGAGCTCCTGTATGTATATGTGGCTGCTTGGGCATGTAATACTATGTACAGCATATGATTATATATAAATGTGAATGTACAGACATAGCCAGTATGCATACAATATTTTTATTGCAATATGCCCTGAGTGGACATCTTTAAAATAAAACCAGTTTAGGAAATATTCCTGTATTTCCATCTTATGATTAGATAGTGGAATAGAAGTGGAATATATTATCTATACAATTTAATTTCAGGTTTGAATAGAAATCTTACAGGTCAAATGAAAATTCCACCACATTTTAGAGGGACCTTTTGAAAAATTAATGAAAACCTAGTGATGAAACCTAGAAGGACATCTGGCTTTCCTGTGGGAAACTCCAGTTGACTTAAGAGAGTCAGGACCATTCCATACTCTTGGCAGAGATGTCCTTTTGCAGATACTGTGTTTCAAATAAAGGCACAAACACAGGCTGATGAGTAAGTGTATCAACAAAGCTTTGAACTGTATCACACAACACAGTTGTTTTTGTTCTCTGGGTAGATGCCTGACTTGTAGACAACTGAAGTTTAGCCAGAGAGCCCTTTTTCTAGATATAAATGCACTGTGCTTGGAGGAGGGACTGCAGTAAAGGCAGGTTTTGCAGTGTTATCATTAGCTGTCTAAGGGCAGTAAAGGTGTCACTTTGCACAATTCAGCAATAGCCAGCTGCCCTTATGGACAGGGACCCCAGGAAGGTTTGCATAGCTTGTACCGACACCCATTCTTGATTGCCAGCAACATAAAGGCCATCTCCAATACAGCTTAGATGACTCTTTTTGCTGAAGTATGGTTGTATATTTCATGTCAGTTTTTTCTCTCCAAAATATGCTGCTTACAGGAGTGAGTTTTTCATCTCTTCTGCTATTCCCCCAAGCAGAGCAGTCCACATGAGCTCTAGCCTAGATGATACTATTTCAAATAGTCTGTTATGCACAGTTCCTTTTGAAGCCTTTTTGGCCACTGTATGCCTAGTGGGACCTAGGTAGTCCTCAGTAAATATGAGGCGTATTTTCAGTTTATGGCTCTTGCACAGGCACTTTGTAATTACTATGCCTTCTCCCTACAACATCATTCAGAAATGCTGCTGTTACCATTTAATCTTTATATTCCTATTTTTACATTTATTCTGACAAACAGAAAAAAGTCAGTCTGGGTTGTCAAAGATCATACAGGAAGTTGATGATGATACTGGGAACAGACTTGGGATTTTTTCTTCTTCCTCCAGTGCGTTAACCACAAGATTATCCTTCCTCCCAAAAGAAAAACACCCAGTAATTGTTAGAAGACTGGAAATTCAGCTCTAGCAGCTTTAATTTTAAAGATTGATGCTTCATGCCTCATAGGAGATTTTTTAAAGTCTTGGAAAGCTTTGGGAATGTTCTCTGAAACAAAAAAGAAAAACTACAGAGGCTGCTTCAGAGCTGGAAGATTTCATTTTGATGCATTTTTATACAAAGCTTCACTTTTTAAGTACTTTTTTTCTTGACTCAAACCAAATAATATCAGCTCTTTCAGTTACATTCACTAAGCACAATAAAAGAAAAAAAAAACCTGCTGAATAATTGAAAGCATTTTTTAATTAAGATCAGAAGTAAAAATTTCAGTGGAACTAGAAAGAAAGGGAGAGTATAATGTAACACTTAAAAGGCAGAGTGACCCAAAAAATAGATAAAGAATTTACTAAATCAGTATTTTTCAGCCACAAGAGTTCAATGGAGTACTTCTAAATTCTAAAGAATTTGTAAAAGAAAAGGAGATTCACATATACTGTGTCTCAAGTTAGATATGTGAAATTGCTGCAGGTTGCAGAAACTGTGAAATTTCCACTATAACATAAAAATTCAAGAGATCAACAAATCCAAATGATTGAAAACCACTGGCTTCAATTACATATGAGCATGAGGGCTCATGTCTTCCATTTCTGAGGGCTGGGTACACAAATGAAGCTCAGGTGTGTTGCATTCAATGCAAGTTATGTTCTGCTGTTGAGGAGGGAACAAATAGTGCATTTGGATGTTATTTGGACTTTCACTGCCACAAATAAGTGTGTAAGTAGGCACCTAATTGGTAAGACTCATATGTAACTGTACAGATTATTTCAGTTTCCACAAGAACAGGAGACCTAATTTCAGGAAGAGTTCCTTCATTTGCAAATGCTTTGATGTTATTTGTATTAACACTATTAATATCTTGGTCCTACTAAATGAAAACAGTGAGGACATTGACTACTATTCTGTGATGGCTTCAGTCAAGATTCTGGACATTTTCAAATATCATGGTGTTACAGGTGTGGAGTTGCTTTGTACTAGTTTGTAGTTATCCTGTGTTTTATGGATATTGAGATGTTTACTGAATGAATGAATAGATATGCCTTGTTATGGGGCTGTAAAGTATAACAAACTAAAATGGAACAAAATCTCTCTCCACGAGCATAAGTGCTTGCTAAGAGGCAATGATGAACAAGAAAATGCTCATGAGTCAAGGAAGGGAAGGATTAAAAAAAGAATGTGTTGGGTTTGTAAAGTATATATTGCCTTAGATAGAGGGGGCACTTGTTCAGAAAGTGGTTTGAGGCAACCAAGTGACAGACACCTTAGTGAAAAACTTAGGCCTACTTAGGTTCATATTATGATGGCAAGCACTGAGATAGGATGGTCTTTGATCCTATAAAGGCTGTTTAGTTGTAGAGTTTTGTTTTTCTCTGCGAATTATATCTTTCTATTTTTAAAATAACTAAAGTTCTAGTTTAAAGACAGTTATTCTGTGTTCTGCATGCCATAGAGTCCTGCAGGGAGAATACAAGTGCTAAGCCTAAACGGATGTGACATCCTGACACTGGTGTAAGATAACTGCAATGTTCCCCAGTGGATCAGAGATCTGACACTGCAAGGGCTGCTACTCAGAGTCACTGGCAAGGTGCAGCTAACCTCCCTGCCACCGCACAGGCTGTGACACTCAGAACTAAACCCTATTCTTTGTGTCATGTAAGCTTTAAATATCAAAAGACAAATCCTTATGGTTTGTGAAGCTCTCTCACTCCTTTTTTGTCAGCAACTAAGATCACATGAGGGAGTAGACATTGTGTTGATTACTGATGTATACCCAACAGGTACAGAATTCACTCAATTCCCAGTAAAAGATATGAAAACACCTAGAAAAAATGTGTCATTACTTTTGTGTGCCCTGTTCTAGCTGTCAAACAGAGGCTGGGTTCCTCGCTACTAGCACTGATATTCAAACCCATGACTACTTCTGAAATCACGTCTGTGGCACAGTGCAGGTGTTAGCATGCCCAAGCTGCTCTGAGTGCTATGAGCAGCTGCATAACTTGTGTTAATGTGGAAATGCGTGTGGACTAAACTACTCTGCTGAGAAGATGGCTTAGTTAGAGTTAATAGAGGTGCAGCAGTACCTGCAGCCCATGCCTAAAAGTTGTACCACCGAACTGAAATTATTGTACAGGCAGTTCCCTCAGATTGTTACTAATTTCTCAGGTCATCTGTCTCTGTTCTTTATAGTAGCTAATCCAGACATTTCCAAAGCAATGAGGTGATTTACTTGCAAACTAACATCAGTAATTAATCCTAGTGATGAAATATTGTTCCTGACAAGGGACAGGGCAGCAGAGGAGGGAAGGAGGATGAGGTTTTGATGTGCTGTAGGATTGGGCCGGCCCATCCATAAGCAAGTCATGTAACCAGACATTCCCATATGGGTTGGCCGGTGATATGGCCTTCAGCCAAGAAGGGGGTTTAGCAGGAACTCTCCGTGTTTCCTGCTGTTGATACAGCACTGACTCTGCACTCCTGTGTTTTCAGTTCTTTAAAGCTCCCAAAATCTGGGTGCTGGGGCCAAGAGTCTGGGAAGAAGCCGAAAGCACTGACCCTGAGAGCACAACTGGTAGTTTAACCTGCTCCATTGCAGCAGGGAACTGAGATAAAGTATAATGGAAAGGCTTTTAGTATCTCCTTACTCCAGGAGATACGGACTGAAGGGCAGAGACTCTTCTCCCTTGTTTCCCAGCTCTGTAAAGCTGTCCTGTTGCATTGCTGTGTAAGGCTGTGATACTCTTTGAAACTCAATGTTTCAGGGGGAACAAGCGGAACAAGGGAACAAGCGTTGGCATTATATTAAAGACCTGTGATCAGTCTTTCCCCTCTTACCTACACAAAGCTAACTTCTCCTTTTCAGTTTCTCCATTATGAAATGAGGTTTACAATGACTATTTCTGCTTTAGCATTGAGGTAGAATTACCAAGTCCTTGTGTTTAACCTGGGTGCTCTTCCGTTCAGCTGCCAGGAGAGGTAGCAGGAGAGCAATATGAAGAAAACTTTCTCCCTGCTTGATTAACTGGGGAACTTCTGAACCACTCAGAGCATCTTGCAGCCAGAAGCAAACTCAAATGCCCCCTGAAGTGCACTATTGCATTTGAAATCTGGTAAAAAGCTAATAGTTCATATTTCAGAAACTCATTATAATGGTCACTTTTAATTGTAATACTTAACAGACTGCAACAAGTTCTTATGTTTTAAATTAGCTCCTAAAGGCAGAATTTTAGATACCACTTCCCCTGAGTCTCCAGAATTCACTGGGGTGTTGTCTTTGCTATCAGTTAACTTTACCAGTTTTAGTAAAATAGATTATATTTTTCTAAACTAGCTGGAGAAAATTTGAACAGCCTCTGAAGAAGAACAGAGGAGGGGGATGTAGATCGGTTCTGGCCAAGCGTGCAGTTGATAAAAAACATGAGCTAATCTGGCCAGCAGTTGAGCTGATTGTAACAGAACCCAGGTACTGTATAAGGAAAGGATGTATTGTGGGACTCGAGAGGTTTAGTTACATGAAAAAATCATTAGCTGTAAAGATGGTAAGATTCTAGGGAAAACTTAGAATCCTGTTATAAAACAGAATTTGCATCTCAAGAGAAAGTGCTGAGGGAGAACTTTGTTGTACTTTTAAATGTTGACACATTTCAGTCCTCTATGCCAGCAAGACCTTATCTGGAGCCTCATGGTTCACTTGTAGCATTCTGATTTATAATAGACCCTCATGGGTTTCTTTTATAAGTCTCAGCCTTATCTAAAGAAGGGGAAAAATACCCATAGCTATGTTAGTTCAAACCCTGAGGTCTTAATTTGTTTTTGATCAGATTGTACTTAGGGAAAAAATCCTATTGGGTTTGATGATTCTTTTTTTTCTTGATTCATGGAATGAAAGTCCAAATAAAGCTCGCTAGATATGATCTATTAAATTAAAATAACTCATATGAATAGCATCTAAGGCACAATAAAAACCAGAAATTAAATAGATGTTTGCAGAATCAGATAAATCTAAAAATAGAGGCAACTCTTCTCGTCATACAAGGGTTTTGCATGTCCTTACTGTCTCTAAACACTATGGAGTCCTTTTTTCCCCAGCATTAATGTTGAAGGCAATTGCTTGGCTTGGTTCCCTAGATCATAGTCTTTAGCTCCTCTCTGGGGGTCTAATATCAATGACCCCGTGAATGTTACTGACTTACCTTTGCTTAATAATGGGTGATAATTGTAGTGATACCAAAAAAATATCACTCTGCCATGGTGATAGGCTGAAAAGACCCCCTCTCTTCCCTCACTTCTAGAATATGGGACCATGTATGCCGGTACGAACCCTTCCCTCTCTCTTCCCTCCTGTAAGGCAGGACCCTAATGATGCAGCAGGGCTGATTTCAAAATTAAATTAGGTTGCTCAGAGGCTTGTGTAGCTAAGTTCTGAGACTACCCAAGGATGGAGATGCCACGGCCTTTCTGGGGAATCTGTTCCAGTGCTTAATCACCCTCACTGTCAAGAGTATTTTCTTTACATCTAATCAGAAACTCCCTTGCTGTAACTTGTTTCTTTTGCCTATTTTCCTTTTGCTGTGTACCTCAAATGGGAGTTTGGCTCTCTCTTCTCTCTACCTGTTGAACACTGGATGAAGTGCTAATAGATCCTCCTTTGCTTTCCCTTCTTTGGGCCAAACACCTGCAAGTCTTGTACTGGTGTCTCAAAACTGTACGTAACATTCCAGGTGTTGTCTCCATGTGAGGGGGATATTCACTTTCCTTGACCTGTATATATTTATATAAATGTAAAAGTTTGTTGGTTTCATATGTTTGTATTCCCATTTTATATAAATATGGATAGGTTGAGGTGATTAGTCACCTCTACTCTATGTATATATAATTATGTATAAATATATGCAATATATATATTACATTTGACATCTATATTTATTTATATGTATGCATGTGCATAGATATATGCACACTCACACTTATATTAAAACACGTATTTGAAAGGGATTTACCATCCTGGATGTAGTCTGAGTAGGTACAGATTAGAGGGCAGAGTGTAACTGGGCCTGCTGCAGATGCCTGGTTAATGGCCGTCTGCATTCATCCAGTACATACAGGCAAACACACACGAAGTAAGGATAATACTTTCCAAAGTTCCTGAAGAGTGAGAACTCACCTGAAAGAGTTGCAGGTGTATTACATAGCCGGAATTGTTGCTTTAATCAGAAGCATTGTTTTCCTGTGTTAAGTTTGATGAAAATATTTTCATTTGCTTTTGTTCATTTGAGTATTTTCAAACTATAGTAGATGCTGCATTTTTTACTTCTAGTTTTCAAGAGCTGAATGAATCACAACGAGCCACTATCAGTGTTTGCAAATACGTGCTTCTTATGCAGATCCTGATTACTACAACAAAGAAATATTTGTAAGAGTAATGTTTGATTCATGCCTGTTAAACAGTTTATAATGTGCCGACTCAGTGACTGAGAGAAGACCAATCTGTGTAGAAAGAGACAGACTTAGTCTAATGTGTGCAAATAATGGATTTGCATTAACACTTGCTCCAGGTTCAAACTTCAATTCCTAACAACGAATCTCTACACTGTTGTTCTTACATAGGTTTGCATTTTACTGTCTGGATTCACACTCTTCTGCTTGTCCAGCTACTGCTTTGGGAATTTAGGGGGCCTTTTTCCCTTTGGTAGCCCCTAGGTACCTCAAGTCTAAAAGACTGAGTGAAGGAACACTGGTTTTGAGAATCGTATTTCACCGTCTCCAGAGTTGCTTCTGAAGCTGGGTTGTGGGGCAGTACCAATGTATAGGAGTCTTGGCTCCTGCAGTAGAAAACAAGATGCTTTGGGGTTGTTGAAATGCAGTTAAAGGGTGTCCTTGCACCTGGATTTATACTTACACATCTCTTTGCATATTCCTGGTTGTCTGGGCCTTAGTCTGCAATAAAGTCTTAGGCAGTACAATTAAGAGTGACTCCAGGGCTGAGTTTCAAGCCAAATTTGCGAGTCATCCAGACTGTTGACCATCTGGAACAGCTCCTGGGCTGGCTCTGAAGCAATCCAGCTGGTACTCAGGCACTCCCTGGACCGCTCTGTGGACAGGCTCAGGCGTTGTGTGCCCAGCCCAGCTGCTGCCTTGGATGCTAGCTATCATTGCACTAGTGTCATGTATTGTGATACAAGATAGCCTGGACTCCTTCCTAAAAGGGGCCAGGCATTCTCTTCTAGAAGAGATGACATTTGAATGCAGCCTGAATTCAAGCCAAGTTTTTGCCGCTCACAGAAGTTTAGCTTAGCCTGTGGGTAACATACAGTATAGCCATAGCCTGTGGTCCTCAGATCCCCATAAATAACACAAGGAAAGATATGTCCCTGTCATATAAGGGTCTTGTCAGGATACAGACGTGTTATTTTTTGAAATACTTAGATAACACAGTTTTGAGAGATGTACCGAAGACAGAAAAGACAACTTTATGTTTTTGGGTTTTGAGTTTTTTTAAACTGGATTGGGATTTATCAGAGTAAATGAATAGTTTTTATCTGTCTAGTCTAAGCTGGCTATCTACAGTTGGTAAAAAAGAAAATTAAGTACTTTTAGGCCATGGTTCTTCTGACCTTCTCAGACGTTTGCTTTAGGAGGATAACTGTGCCCTAGATTATGTCCTCAGCTGTAAGTGGATGACTAGCTCAGAAGTCGACATTTACAGTGGCTTCATTCAGAGTCCTTGTCTAACTGAATACAATCAGGGCACAGTAATGACAGTCCACATGTATTCAGACAAGTTAATTGTGTATATAGTTTCATTTTGATAAAGTTTTAGGGGAAGCAGTAGCTGGTTCACAGCAATCTGAAATACTGAATGTTGTTATATGCAAAAGATTAAACTGTATTTTAAGGCACAACCTCAGAAACTGGGAATATGATTCCATAGGTCCAACAAGGATCCTGAACAAAGGTGATTAGAGAACTTCTGTCAAAAGAGATTTATCTAGGGAAAAAAGCTATTTATTAATTTATTAATTTGTGTGTCTGTGATATTTTACTAATTATTTTATAATGAAAATCCCATGCAACAGGATGAAGGATTCATACTACACCATATGACACTAAGCAGGGTGGTTGTGTGTTCACAGTTCTTGCAGATTTACTGATAGATTCAGCTATGGTTTTCATAAATCCTGCAAACGGTTGTCCTAGTTTTAAAACCTAACTTCTTTTCAAATTTTAATGTACTTTGCCAGTGGACGACTGTGCTGTTTTGATTGAAAATGTAAGCTCTTTTTAAGTTAGCGTACCGGTCATGAATATCCTCAGAGCCAGGCTAGCATTGGCTGCTGTAAGCTGGCTGTGGCTGATTTTCAAGCTTCAAAAGCTTTGTTTCTATCAAGACCTCATCTGTGGACATTGATCATGTTCAGATCTGCTGGAGCATTAAAAAAAAAAGAAAAAAGAAACCTTTAAAGTTTGAAAGGGTCTGACTTCACTGGAAAAAATAATCAAAAGTGGTGTTGCCAACAACTAGGTAGAAGCTGGCAGCTTATACAATGCAGTGTGTCAAAGTCGCTGTCTCCCACATTCTTAAAGTTTAGGCCTAACTTAAATAAAACGTATTTTTAAAATTATTATTTTTAGAGTGATTTTAAATTGTTCTTCCTGAACTTTTGAGATCTAAATATTCCTGAAATTTACCTCTCTTCTCTGTCTAAGCATGGATTTCCATACTAGCTTCTGTAATTGGTGCAACACAGAAATGAGTATTTGTATGAAGGAAGATGTTTTCTCGGAGACTTTCAAACTTTCACATATTCATTCCCATTAAACTTTCCTTCATGTTTATTAGAAAAATACAGAGATAGAGTACCCTTGTTCAACAAATATAATGCATTTTTCTTTCTAAGTCAGTTTATATCTGTACTATTTATGAGGCTATCATGAGCTGAGGTAGCTGGTGGTCCAACATCCTAGGAAAGCATTCAGATATCTCCTTTATTCCTGTTGGGCAAACCCCAGGAAATGTTGGCTTTTTAAAGGTGACAATTATATCAGCTGCATTTTCCTTCATTTTTTTTTAATGTATGTAGATCCATGCAATGTGATCTTACTTTTTTTTTCTACATTCCAAAGTAGATGGTATATGGTTTTATTTTCACTTAGAGTGAATAAAAAGGATTGATTCTTGTGAAATCCCTCCTGATAGGAACCAGGAACAAACATAAGGGAATGCAGATACGAGTGGGAAGGAGTAATGCCCAGCTTATGTATAAATTGAGAAGTTCATTAGGAATGACTGGTAAGGGAAGAGCACAGCTCATGAACATATGGGAAATCAGTTTACTTCAGAGAACTAAGGGTGAAAGGAAGGGATGTCTGCTTTTTATTAAAACCTGAAATGCATTATAATTGGCCCGAGTCTTTGCCCAGATGGCTTCTCTTATGCTGACATCTGTAAGAGTGTATATAAAGCAACATTAAGAAGCTGTCTCTTGTGACAGCGTGTACACATGTAATTCTGTTAAAAACTAAGTCCTTTGCTATCTGTAGTGTTGGTCTTTGAATAAGCATGCTGAGAAATGTCATTTGTTTGACAAAAACTAATTACGGAACATGGTTTTTACATGGAAAGTTTCTACCATGTACGAGAAAACTTTTTAGGGCTTTTCATCTGCTTTTGTAGATTCTTGTTCATTCTTCATCATAAATTGCACTTAAACTTTTTTTTTTCTTTTTTTGCAGGGTTTCTTCTTCCAGCTCTTCGTATTTTTTTTCTGAAGTTTAAGTGTAATTATTTAGACTTTTTGCATGTGAATTTAAGTTGTTTTCCACTGACCAGTAAAAAGCTTAAATGATACTAGAATGTCCATTTCCTATTAAACTGGTAGGACAATGACAATGGATGCAATGTAATATATCCATTAGTCTGTTCGCTTGTATCTGTAATTCACAAGGTAATACTTTTTTAAAAAAGCTGTCAACATACTGTTTCTTTCTTTATCAGACAACAGGAAAATTAAAGTCAATGGCACCAGGGAACCTATTGAATTTAAGACGAATCAATGGTTTGGGGCAACAGTGAAAGCTCATAAAGAAAAAGTTGTGGTAAGTCTTATATATTTGGTATTCATTTGGAGGTAATGTTTATTTTTCTCAAATACATATCTTTAATAGCTCTCTGTGTCGATTATGGAAAAAACTATGATTATGCATGAATTATGAAACAGATGATGTATATAACTCTGAAAATGAAAGCAGTCTATAAAATCAGGTTGAACTGATCAAGTTAAGATGATCCCACTGCCATGTGAAAATAGCAGAATGCCATATTGTTAGGGAAGTGAATGATGATTTCTTTTAAACAGATAATGGACATATTTTAGAGATACACAGTAACTGATAGCTATATGCTATGAAATGTTTTGTATTATGAAGCTTTTTATTTGGAACGTTAAATGCAGAATGTGATAGAAGCCAAGAACCTGTACTGAAGATCAATTAGTAAGAGACAGCACCGACCTCTTTTGTCACATTTACATTGTTTTGAACAGTTACGTTATAGTCATGGTAAAACAGCTGCAAAAAAAGTAATGATAAAAAAGCTCCAAATCAAGACTGCTGTCAAAGTGCAATGTCTGTTTTACAGTTTCACTGAAGGTTTTACCTGCATTGACAGAGGACCCCAGCAGGGGGCAAGTACTTTTATTGCTTAGTAAAGTAGTGCTGATGCTGCTTATACACAGACATTTTATATTTACAATGTATGCACTAAGGTTTACATTGAAAATGTCGCTGAAATAATTGTGGTAAGAATAATTAGTTTGGTCATTTGTTTTATTAGTTTATACAATTGCAAAGCAATAATTAGTGTCTTGGGATTTGCTTAAAACTTCCAATTATCACTTAAGTAGTCATAATGGAAGAACTATCTGAAGGAAATGCTTTCCCTTAAATAGTATGCCTTGTGGTTAACCTAGAGAAGGATTTTGACATGAAACAGGTATTGAATAAAACATCACCCTATTCTGTTACGGAACTAGCATATACTGTTAATTCTCTGTCACTTGTGTCAGTGTTATCACAGCTCTCAAACTTCCTATCCAGTGCTTTCATGTACCACTCTCTTTTACATGCACTTTCTATTTAGAAGTTAATTACACGAAGAAAGTGTTTATAAGGATAAATATTATGTCACTTTTCTTAATTGTCAATGTAAACATTCTAAAAATAGCTGATTTTTTTTTCATTTTACGTACTCTACTAAACAACAGTTCACAAACTGAAATAGAATCATCCTTTACCACCATTTGCTGTATCTGAAGCAAATGAGAAGAAAACCTCGTCACCAACTGATGTGCTGTGTCTGTACTGACCAAACTTTGTTTTGCTTCTGATAACTCTTCTCAGGCTTTCTGAAACAGAGATATATTCAACGCTTTTCAGGCAAAAACTTGAACACTGAAGCTAGAAAACTTTGTCTTTTAAGATTTGTAGACTGAAAGGAGAGAAAAAGAAAATCTAATCAAGCTGTCAGGTTTTTTTTTTTAAACTACAAATGTGATAGTAGTGCACCGGGGTCGGGGCAATCCCTAGTATTAATACAGGCTGAGGAATGAAGGGATTGAGAACAGCCCTGCTGAGAAGGACTTGGGGGTACTGATGGATGAAAAGCTGGACATGAGCTGACAATGTGCATTCGCAGTCCAGAAAGCCAACTGTATCCTGAGCTGCATCAAAAGAAGCGTGGCCAGCAGGTCGAGGGAGGTTATTCTGCCCCTCTGCCCCTGCTCTGGTGAGACCCCACCTGGAGTACTGCATCTACCTCTGGGGCCCCCTATATAAGAACGACTGCATCCAGCTCCAAAGCCCTCAGCACAGGAAAGACATGGACCTGTTGGAGCCGGTCCAGAGGAGGGCCATGAAGATGATCAGAGGGCTGGAGAACCTCTCCTATGAGGACAGGCTGAGAGAGTTGGGGTTGTTCAGCCTGGAGAAGAGAAGGCTCCAGGGAGACCTAATTGCGGCCTTTCAGTACTTAAAGGGGGCTTATAAGAAAGATGGGACAAACTTTTTACCAGGGCCTGTAGCCATAGGACAAGTGGTAATTGTTTTAGACTAAAAGAGGGTAGATTTAGACTAGGTATAAGCAGGAAATTTTTTACATTGAGGGTGGTGAAACACTGGCACAGGGTGCCCAGAGAGGTGTTCCCATCCCTGGAAACATTCAAGGTCAGGTCGGACGGGGCTCTGAGCAACCTGATCTAGTTGAAGATGTCCCTGTTCATTGTGGGGCAGAGGTGGACTAGACGACCTTTAAAGGTCCCTTCCAACCCAAACTATTCTATGATTCTGTGATAGTAAACAACATTAGGTTAACATTTATGATTATATATAATTTTTGTTTCAATCCGTTTTGCTCAATGTCAAATGTACCCAAAATCACCCTCACAGGACACATATTCCTCTTTGCTGCACTCTGGTTTTGCTCTCTGATATTTTTTTAATCTGTAAGATCTTTTAGGCAGGAGCATGTTAAGGGTCCCTGGTCCTTATACCAGTGTTCCAGAAGCTCTGAATTTTATGGTAAGCTCTGAGTAGCACAGTGGTTTATCCAGCTGGAACTGATTGCAGAACTATGGCTTATACAGTAATGTGAATAATAACAGTGCCTTGCCAGAGGTAGGCAGGTTTCTGATTAGAAAAGTAAGACAAGGTAGGACATGAATGGAGGATTTGTTTGTATCTTAGAGAGACAAGGTTGTAGGGAGAGGCAGTGTCTTCTCCCCCCCAGCCAACTGAAAAGTTTTAGGGCACAGGAATCCCTGAAGAATGACTTGCATACCCAACAGCTCATCTTCTATTTTTCCAATTACTTGAATTGCTTTCAAAAAAGATAGCCTGTCTCTCTACACAACTTCTATGTCTTTTATCCTTATACTGTTGTGTTAGTAACACCACTACCATAACACAGAAGATTAAATGTTAGTTCACTAGCCAAAGTTTAGTTAGCAAAAACCTGTTCACTGAGAGACTGTTGAATGCATTATAGCTGTGTCATCTCTCCAAAGATTTAAACCAGAGGTTTATAAGAAGGCAGACAATCTGATGATTGTGATGCACAGTATGACACAACACCCTGGAAAATCTCCTTCTGCTGCGTAGAATCATAGCATTTCTACTGCAATGGCCATTATCTTAAGACATGTCAGGACAGAAGTAGGAATGTCTTCAGCCACATGTATGTCATCTGCATCTTAAACTATGGGATCAAGCACTGTGCAGTGAGCAGTAACAGAGCAAACATATTACTTGTGAAGCAGGTTTAGAGGGTATTTGTAACATATACTTAAATGTGAGTTGTAGTCACTGACAGATTTCACTTGCTAAGGGCTATAAGTGAAAGATCAGACTATGCTTTTCAGATTATAATGAAGTTATAAGAGGCGGTGGTCCTGCATTTTCTTCTGTCAATGTATTATGATCATTGCTACATCAATGATACAAGAGAGAATCCTTGTATACTGTTAAAAACTACATTTGCCAGATGCGTGAGTGTATGAAAGGTACGTGTGACATCATTTCTGTTTTGATAGGCTTGTGCTCCCTTATATCACTGGAGAACCCTTAAAGATAGCCCTGAGAAGGACCCCGTTGGCACCTGCTATGTAGCAATTCAGAACTTCAGTGCCTATGCTGAATATTCACCTTGTCGTAACAGTAAGTATCAATAGGAACAATCTTGTGTTGGAGGAATTGATATTGCACTCAATGTTTTCACCCTTTCAGTCTTCATACAGTCCTGGTTGAATGAAGATTACCATGTGACGTTATTGCATTGGATGAAGGTTTAAAGAAAAATTGACATTAAATTGTATGCCTGCAATTGGATGCTTTATTGTATAATTGAAAGAGGAGAAATTAAGTAAATTAAGCTTATATGGCTATAGTGATGAGATATAATTGGTTCAATTTAAGTGGCTTTAAAATGTAGCAAGGAGATCTAGATAAGAACCAGACAGCATTTTAAACCAATTACTCATGCTCATGCTTAGTATAAGTCTCTCATCACAGGATCACCATCTGAAGACCAGACCCTTCACAGAAACACACAAGCCTGTATCACCATTCATGCCAATAACACCCACAACAGCTCATTTATGAACAACTTCCAGCATGGAAGAAAGCTATGCACATTAGCACTGCAGTTCCACACTCTTCTCTGTGCTATTCTGAGGATGTGGTAGCAATCTCGGGGCCTTACTTCATGGTGAATAGGGAAAAACAGTGCATGTATATTTAGAACTAAGTTCAGTTACCTAGAAGTCTGCATAAAATATCACACATTAGATTAAATCAGTTGTTCATTCTGTTCAGCATCCTATGCCTAAGTGTTTATGATGATTATTAATACTGTCATTACCTCAATGACAATCAATATGAAGTATCCAGTAACTTTACTGAGCTTTGAACTGGGCTGGATGTATGGCAGTTTCTGCAGTCACAGATCACAGACTTGTTCTTTCAGTTACTTTGCTAAAGGTAATGTGTGTAAGATAGCATATATGATGGGCTTACCTATCCCTTCCAGAGGAAACCCTCGCAGCAAAGCTATGATGTTGTTCAGTTTAGCTGAGATGGGTAGCTGTTTCAAGTTGTATGTGCTAGCCAATAACATGAGAAGTCTGAATGTAGTTCCTTGTCACGATACCCCTTGTACAGAAACCCTGCTATTGCAGCTAGCGTTCTTACCATGTGCACATGGGCTAATTTCAAAACACACCTTTTAACTGTTCCTTTACTGCAAACTGCTCCTACCTTTGAGTTTCTCATGGATTATTTTGCCAAGAAGGTAACAGGCATTTTACAGAAAAAGCAGACACTTACTTCACATAATTAAAAGGTCTCTTTCCTGTGGAGATCTAGAGACAGCATCGTATCATGTAGCTGGATTTTCCTGACATCTGACAGATGGGTGATAAAGTAGCCCAATAATGCTTTTCATGGTCTGCCAGAAAATCTGCACACCTATAGCAACGTGAGATATTTGCACGTACATTCAGTGTTACTCTGTGGCTTTCCTTTTCTTACATTGAAGCATAGCTCTAAATTGAGTTGTGCTGCCAGGTCTTTCTTTTGACACCTAAGCCTTGTCCCTGAATGGACAGGTACAGAAAGAAGCTGAATCTGTAAGAAACGGTGACCGTAAGGTCTGCGTTGTGTACTTCTGATGGCTCGCTGGGGCTGTGCCAAAGGCTTATGCCATTTGAAAAGTGAGTTCAAGTGGCCATTCCTGCTCTCATTTTCCCAATCCTGCAGACTTATAGCACTCCGGTGCTCTTAGAAAAGCCCTAAAATGCATGCCAACACATTTTGTACAATTACATAAGGATTTGGAGACTAGAAATAAAAATGGACTGAAGCAGGAAAAATATTTTTGCATGTAAAAATGTGCATCCAAAATTATATTACACTTCAGTCATCATTGAGTAAATGCGTATCAATTCAATGGCTGGCCCTTGTGAGGGACATGTGTCCCTTTCCTTTGCCATAGTACAGATAACAAGGATGTTGTCTGAACATTGACCTATACTGAGCCATCCACTATGTCAACATTTTTTGCGAATGTCTTAGTAAACACTTATTTTTGCGTTTATGGCAGAGCAGACTGTGGTGACTGTTGAGTTCTTGGTAAGTTGTTTACTTTTGCATCTCCAGCCAAGTTCAAACTGAATCCCTGGTAGTGGTTGCAAGGGTCCTTCCTTGGCAGTGAGAGGAGAAAGTCCCAAGTAACTGGTCCTGTTTTTCAAAATCTTCACAAGAGGGCTGCATGTTCACGGTCCTGTAGAAGGTCTTGATTTGATCTGCCTCTTCTGAAAAAGAATACACATCTTTTCACATATTTTGGTAGTTTTGCATTTACAGCCTTAGAGCTCCAGGGGTGTGTAAGCTGTCATCCACATGTACTGTGAAATCAATAAAATGCTTCTACCTTCATAATTGCAGGCAATGCAGATCCAGAAGGACAAGGCTTTTGTCAAGCAGGTTTCAGCTTAGATTTTTACAAGGTGAGATTCTGCTTCTGAAGTACTTTGACCAAATGTAACTCTGGTATATCCCCAGTGTTCAAGCACTGTCTCAGTGATTATCCCCATCCTGTTGCATATGGGAAGTTTCATGAAGTTGTTGCAAGTTCTTTCCTCCTTTGCAAGCTTTGAACTTTCTGGTTTCATTAATAAAAGAAATACTGCAATCAGCACCTATTTATCTCTTTGCAGCACTCCAATCTGACTCTGCTCAGCCTATCTTAATAGATAAATAGGCGAAAAATTGTATGTGCTTTTATGTCATTGTGTCCCACTTACGATGCTTTCCAGAGACTTGACTTTCAGGAAATAATGGGCAGGCACCAGCTAGTTTTTAAAAGTTAAAATAGCTTGTATCAGGATGCTTTTGGAGGCAGACCAGTCATTGACTAAGACTGTTCTTTTGTGAAGGTGAAACTGAAAGTGCTTAAGGGGTGCCAAGAGGGTCCAGAAGCAATATTGTGGGCCAAAGAATAAACTTTGCAACTATTGTTATGTGTGCCAATATTACAGCACCAGGACCTCACATAACTTTGATCATTGCCATAGTTTTCAGTGTTCTGCAGCTACATTGTATTTACATTACTAATTGCTGAGGAGTAAAGACCTCATTGTAGGGTTGACAAAAGTATATTTCTCCATAAAGCATTACTATTGCTTCATTGAATGAGAAGACCCTCTTTTATGCTGACTTTGTTTTGTTACAAATAATCAGCAATTTTTAAAATACTGTGTTATTCCTACAAAAATTACGGCTTTCATTCAGGGGAAGATGCATAGGGTGATCTTAACTTTATTTACCTGTGGGTTTTCCTGCACATCCGTGCACCTACATCCTTTCCTTGAATGGGGCTATTCTCTTTTATCATGATTCTGATATTCTTTTGGAAATTTAAATTGTTTTTCTCATGTATGCTTAATTTTGTTGTGTTCTTTTGTTGTGTAATTTTATTCAATTCTGCTTTTTGTAGAATGGAGACCTGATAGTAGGCGGGCCTGGTAGTTTTTATTGGCAAGGTATGTTCATCTGGCTGGTTGACTTGATCTAAGAAGTGAAGCAGAAAGTACTGTGGAAAATGTTGTTCTAGATTTCCATTGTTTTCTGAGTTTAAGATAACCAGTGTCTGGTGTTATTTTCAACAAATACAAGTCAGAAGAATTGCTTAACAAGCAACAGAGCATAAAAATACAACAGGGAAAATTCAGGATGTAGGTTGTACAAGAAGCAAAACAAATAGAAATAACTATTTTTATGTTGGCATTTTTGCACATTTGTCATTTAATTAATAAGCTGATATCTTCCCTAGAAATACTGCAATTTTTAAAATAGCTAATATTTGTACAGCAAATGTTTGTCACTATTTGTTTCTGAACACAACCTTTTATTGCTATCTGCATATATTTTTAGTCCACTTGCAGTGTCACTGTAGTTTCCAAGAGGTAGTTTCTCATGTAGATAAAACCTGAAGTGGTTTTGGTAAAGGGTTAAACGGGTATTTTTGCTTTACCCTGTTTTGACATGTATGATGTAGCTGATTCGCAGACTCTGCCTACCAACTTGCCCACTGTCGGCCTCATTGATGTATGGTTTTGCATTGCTATTAAAGGAGGAAGATCTGCTAGGTAGGGAATTAATAGCTTTGAATTCTCAATTGAGAAATTGCTTCCATTGATCTACTGAATTTGTACTGTACAGCATCAAAAGGTAGCTGAGCCTGAAAATGCTTGAGTTTAGTTTCAGTCAGCACCTTGAAATGGGTCTGGAGATGTTTTTGTGGTGGTTCAATAGAGTCTCAATGCCTTGTTTTACTGATTTATGGGTACTCTTGAGACTTTCAGGGTAATAATGGAGAAAGATTGAGAGAAGTTTTCTACTCTTTGCATCTGTGCTATATTACCTCTTCGGCTCTGTTCTGATTTTCTGCTAGCTCTATTTTGTAGAAACTGGCTCTCCTTTATGTTGCTTTCATTTATGAAGTTGTTTGAATCCAGGTCAGGTAATCACTGCAAGTATTGCGGATATCATTGCAAATTACTCCTTCAAGGATATTCTGAGGAAACTGGCACGAGAGAAGCAAACAGGAGTGGCACCACCTTCATATGACGACAATTACATGGGTAAGCTAAGCTCTATGTCAGTTAGCAATATGTTCTAAAAGCATGGGTCTTATAGAAATGTGAAAACAAGCCCTAAATTACTCATGTCCCAATTGTGAGAGGATTTAAACATGTTTTGCCTTAAGCACAACCGCAAATCAATAGTTTGCTAGTTACTTCAATGGGATTATGAACATTCTTAAAAATATGTACAGCAACAAGGTTGGAAGGTTGAGATCTTAGATGGCTCGTTAGGGTTCTTATTATTTGATCTTAAATAATTAAGCAGAAATACAAAATTTTCCCTTTTATATCTTTTTCCATTCCAAGATGATGGATTGACTTTAAAGTAATTAAAGACTATTTCAATTTTTAATAGATAAAGGAAAATTCAGTTCTACAGTATTTTGTACAGTACTGCACAAATACCCAATTTATTCTCATTGATATCTAAAAGATGCAATTGAAATAAGGAAGCTTTTTTTTCAGATAAATTATTAAGTATTAACGATTTAGAAGCTCATTTTTGGAGAAAAGGGATAGATTTATTATACATTCAGACCTATAGTTCATTTAGTCATAATAATGTGATAAACAATTTTCCCTTTTTCCACACAGTTTTAATATACTAATGTTAGAAAATTTGCATTCTGATGATCAGATGAACAGACAAATCTGATTGTCCTTGCTTATTTTTTGAAAGAAATGGTTTATCAAGGGTTTTGCTTGTAATTTATCTTTAAACAGGATACTCAGTGGCTGCTGGGGAATTTACTGGGGATTCTGAACAAGGTAAGAAGCTATATACTTGAATGGAAACCATATGGCTGTGCACCTATTAAATTCCTCATTTTGGCTCTGTACACAGGAACGTACCTTTTATACAATTTAAACACTGGTGAGACTTAAGCTATCTGTACCCAACATTCTCAGAGGCAAATATTTCCTTAGAAGGTATAGCATAACAGAGCAGAATTTAAGTAACCCAAAAGTCTGAATCTGTTGTTAAGGTATTGTGCCCATGCATCTGTTCAGCAGTTAGAACTGTCACAGCATGGTAGGTGGAGCCATCCAGGCTCACTTAATTTAGCCAGTTTGGTGACCAGTAGTAATAAGTGGAGCCACCAGTGCAGTCCTGTACAGTCTCTTGGTCCATATTCAAGTTCCTCACCTGCATAGAGGCTGCTGGACCTCAGCATCTGGCTGGCCAGATGCAATGTGGCTTGGAAATGTCTGTGTACACTGAAAGCACACTTCTGACTGCCACATAAACATAACAGCCCAGGCTAGGAGATAACATTCAGCTGCTTCTGGGCAAAGACATGGATCTACACCGGCATGCTAGCTTTTGTTGGTGAAAGCAGCTCTAAGCTCTATAAAAGTTTCCCTAGTTCCAGTTCATGTGCCTTAAGGATGGGGTGCTTGAGGCAGTTCATTAGCTGACCCTTTTCATACATATTTTTCTGCACAGGTATCATGCAGTAAGAACAAGTTCCTTGTGCTCTTGCTCCTACACTGAGCCTTATATTTAACAGCAGGAGACAGAGGAATTGAATTCCTTTTATTAAGACCTGGGCTTAGAGGGAGAGCAAACATTCTACAGGAAGATGAGGTGTTCAGTTAGTCCCTTGAATTAGGAAAAGCTGGATGCCCATGAATATAAATGTCTGAATATAGAATCACACCTGAGACTTTGTAAAGATTCTTGGATCAAGTAAGTTTGATACAGGACATATTTAGAATAATTTTCATTTAGACAGCAACTGCCATCCACAAAGAACCAGACATCTCACAGACTTAATAGCATTGCTTAAAAATGTCATCACTGTGAAACCTTCACCTGAAATGTTTCATGATCTTCGCCACGTTCTAGGACTCTACATCAGTGATTTGATAAAGTAGAGCAACGTGCACTGAGGAACACGTTTTGACCCGAATTGTAGGATAAATATTGTTTTAAATGTACAGAATGTCATTACATAACTTAGAATTCAGCTCAAACACTGAGGTTCAAGTTGATCCCTCTGGCAAAAGGTGACGCAGGATGTTTATTAGTTTCACATGGACAGGGAAACCTGCCTTGGAAGGTGGCAGCTCCAGTAACATAGTTCTGTAATTCTCTAAGGACAAAGTTGGAGCAATCCATCCTGAAGAGGCTAGGTTTAGCAGCAGTAGTTCCTGCAACACCACTGAGGCTTTCCCTAAATACCAACAAGACTTAAACCTCACTTAATTGATGTACTGAACTCATAGCACAAAGTACTGTGGCAGGAGAACTAAAACCAAGCTGAATGTTGCCTGATTTTTAAGTTGTAAAGTACGTTTTGTGGATATGTTAGAAATCGAATACTAGTTTTTCTGTGTCTCTGCAAGCTGAATCCAGTGTAGAGGAAAAGCTCCTCTCACAGCTGTCTGTTTAGTGGAGTACGTTAAAAATAATCAGTTATAAACAGAAATTTGTCCATGATATAGCTAGTTTCAAGTGTTCTGAAATTTTACAGGATTTCAAAACATATAATTAGTGAAAATATCTGTGATCCCTGGTGTTTCATACCTTAAGAGCTATGTTTCTTGTGTAAGGCTGACAGTCTGTCAGAAAGTATGGGTTAAAGGGTTAGCTTTCTTGAGGAGGTGAACACCTCCATGTTCCAGACTCACAAAGCCAACAGAGACACAGTATATTTCCACAAATGAACCTGGCTCCCAACAACTGCTGCTGCTTAATCCCTATAGAGTTTCCTGTCCTGTGCCACTATGGGTTAAAAAAAATTAATAATTCTCAGCTGAACGTTATAATGTGGAAAAAAGATGTGTCCCTGGTAATGGAAGGCTGCAGCCACTTTTATATATATATTTTAATGCATATTAACATTTTTGTAATGGATGGTTCTTGAATCAGTAAGTAACGTGAATGATTGGCACAAAGAATTGCATTGTTGGCTGACCTGGGAGTCATCCTGTGTCGTGTGCAATCCTTCATTACTACTTCCAACCACAGGGGAGTATATAAACCCAGAGAGGAACAGAGGAATGCTAGGTCAATGCAAGCAGGTGTCTGAAGTGCTCTGCTATCTGAAGTTCCTGCTGCTGTCTTCTGATGTGGATATCCTAATGAGGGAAGGTTTAGACAGTAAGACTGCAGGCTGTGACTTTGCTCTTTTCTTCTTTTTTTCCCATTTTTTTGACTAGTTGTTTAAGATTTTACCACTGAGCAGAATCCACATCCTAGAAGGCAGCTAGGTCCCATGTTTCTTGTTCTTGTTCAGTGGATTCCCTCAATGCCACTCACAAAAAATTTCCTTGTAATGCTTTTAGATAGCCTGTGCAGAACTTGTCGAACGCTTTCATGTCATCAAGCCAAGTAACAGATGAGCCAAACTGTTGAGCAGCCAGAAAGAAAAGGGGTATTTGTAAGCGCAGTTGTGTTTAGCTTCTGTACTCTAGTATGTGATGCCACAACTAATTCTGGTTCCACCAATCCACAGCTGTCAGGTAACAAGCTGAATTGTACTAAGAGCTTTATTATACTGTGCTGTGTTAAGTAATGCTAGGCAGAAAGAGATTTCTGGATGAGTGTATTCAGCAGTTAAGGTGTAATATTTCATGCAACTAGATGCACTGAATGAATTTTAAAATCTTATGAATGAATGTCTTGAACTGATTTGCAGGTGTATCTGGTGCAGATAACAAACCAAAATCCTAAGTGTTAGATGTCAAGGAAGAATTCAAGTAGCATGGGGTTGCATGTTGCATGGAGCACTCAGATAGCGCAAGCTATCTGTTGATCTGTTGATCGTTTATCTTTTCAGAGTTGGTTGCTGGAGTCCCAAGGGGAGCACAGAACTTTGGCTACGTATGTAGTGAACCCATATTTTATCCTTCTTATAGTGAGAATGCTGTTAAACTATTTGGAAGATTAAAGTCTACATTATATTCCCTGTCTCTTTGATCCCAAACTTTCTAGTCAGAGAAAACTGACACTGACTTTCACCTTCAGGCTTACCTGGCTGTGTTGAAATGCCTTACTGTTTTGGGCTTTGAATATTAAGCACTTAGTTCTTTCTGAAGTTTTTTTTTCAGTAGCCAATTAGAAGCATGCTTTGAGTATGACTAGTACCCCTATACCCGCTGAGCGTTATCAGACCTAAGCTTGCCCATAGGTTAGCATATTTCATGTGCAATGCTGTGTCCACAGTGGAGAGAAGTCCAAGTTCAGATTATTCATACCCAGTGTTTATTTTCAGTGCTCTAAGTATACACACGGAATACCAGATGCAAAAACTCATGATATGCAGTTAGAATTGAAGGGACAAAACAATATACATGTGTGGATACATCTTTTACCTCACAGGAAAAAAAAAGTTTCAGAACTAACCTGATTGGGAGAGATCCCAGCCACAGACACATTCTCAAGTTTTCATAGAATCATAGAATGGTTTGGGTTGGAAGGGACCTTAAAGATCATCTAGTTCCAACCCCCCGGCCATGGGCAAGGACACCTTCCACTAGACCAGGTTTCTCAAAGCCCCATCCAGCCAAAACTCTTTGTCTCTCTGGAACTTATTAATACCATTTTTACAGAGGAAAGGGGGGTGTGTGTGTGTGTGTATATATATATGTATGTATGTATGTGTTACTGTTTTAACTTCATGTTTTCATGCGTACTAATGTAGTCACTGATTAGCTGATAGTCTGTGATTTGCTGCTGTTCACAGTGTCCAGTAAGGAAGGAAAATAGTCTTTTCCCCATTTTATTCATGGGGGACCTGACACTTGTATAATCTTAGTGATTGTTCAAGGTCATGCAGGAAAACTGTGGTGAAACAAAATAATTGTTTTTTCTTGGCCACTTGGACCATCCTTCAGTGTGTCAAATTGGTTTGCAGTGATGTTACACTCTAACATCTCCATGTGTGCTTGAAACTTTCCATAATTTTCTGTTACCAGGTCTCGATTATTAATTCTTCAGACTTGACCTTTATCCAGAATTTCACTGGTGAACAGGTAATGTCAAGCAACTATGTGATAAAATATTGTATCTCTAGAGAATATAGTTTCATTAACACAGTTTCGAGAATATAAAATATTTTTTTAGAATTAATGACCATAGAAACAAAGAGGATTATCAGTAAAAAAAATTTAAAAATTGATATCTGATATGAAAGCCTATCTGTTGTTTTTTATTTCCAGATGGCGTCTTATTTTGGGTACACTGTTGCAGTATCTGATGTTAACAATGATGGGTAGGTTACCAAATATATTCAGCTCCACTGAACATTCATAGAAGCAATGCCTGATATTTATTAATAAACATAGGTTTTCAGGTGCTTCATACCTCAAAATGCTTCTCTTGGCTTCTCTGCTTTTCTAATTTTAATTGTTCACGTAGACTTATCTTTGTGCAATCACAGTGGCACAAATATTTGCAGGCCTAGTTTTGGTGAGTTTATCTTCCCGAATATTTATTCAAAGCAGTGTGGCAAAGTGGGAACATCCAAAGTCTTAGGAAACAGATCCAGGTAGAAGAACGGTGAATAAACAGTGCTAGCTACTGCTTGGAAGAGATAGGTGAAAGTCAGAAGTTCATTTTCCCATTCTCAAAAGCAGCTGTCTTCTCACATGCAGACCATCCATAGCTTCACTTCTCAATTTTAAAAGCTTTCTAATATCATCAACTCCTTATTCCAGCACCTGCTGGTTGGCCATCCATTTTAATCAACCAGTGGACCAAGAAGTGTCTATGGCCCGTAGCTGTTATGACAGACATTGTGCTTGTCTGAGGGACAATGCTGCTCAGCTCCCAGGGTCACGCCTAAGACAGTCAGGGATTTCAGGGTCTGTTGAACAAAATGCTTGCTAACTTTGAACTCAGGTAAAGTCTAATTAAATGTTTTAGAAGATCAGGACTTTAGTAAGTGAATATTGATACTAGCTTTCTAGTGAGAAGATAAAGATCCCTGAAGCTCAGAGCCTTGGAAGTCTGCACAAAGGTGAGCCAGGATTATATTTAGAGTTGTGGCATACTCTTTCCTGTTTCAAAATGTCTCAGATGTGTCTATTTCATATTCTTTTCTTGTGATTATTTCTTATTAGGTGCTTAAACGTAGTGCATTAAATATTTTTTCTGGGCTAGATCATTGCTTCCTGTCAGTGACTTTTTAAAGAGTGAGGGACACAAGAAAAGAGAAAAGTAACAAGTTGATAAAATGTTATTGCAGTTCCAATTAAAAAAAAAAAAAAAAAGAAAGCAGTTTCAACAGTTTCTGTGGTGGCTTCATGGTACTCAAATCTTTCCAAGTTTCTGAGGCCAAATTTTGTCATAGTACCATAGCTTTTGAAAATTCCTATTTTTATGATATACAGAGTCAGGATTAATTTAGTCCTACCATAATGCATTACTAATGTGAAAGGGTGGAGAAACATTAATCTGAGTTACGATAGACACTCATTAGACTTTCAGGGAACTTGCTATTTAACTTCTCACTGAACCAAACTATTTCCTGTGCAGGTTATTTCCTGTGAACCATAGGGATACTTGGCAGGTCTCATATTTTGTGTATACCTCAAAGACCACAGTTTATGTCAATAATATAATCAAACTGCTGTTGAGGCCTGTGTGGTCTCCCAGTCTATATCTTAAAAGAAATCTAACGACTCTCTCTGAGATCCAAACATCCCACAGAAAACAAAACACAAAGCTCCACTTGATAAACATGTCTGATTAGATATGTAGTCTGCTTTGCTGGTTTGCACATATAGTCGATAGAAATATTTATCTGAAAGGGAGAGTAAAACAGAGAGAGAAAGAAAAAAAGCAAAAGGGAAATGACCACTTCAAATTCACTTGGGTTTTTTGTGCAGCTAAGGATAAAGGAGGTAGTGATGGCCTTATCAATATGAGAAGCCTGATTAAGTTGTGTGCTGGAAAGATTAATAGCAATAATGCTTTGCTGTAATAAGACTGAAGCCACGGCTTAAAGATTAATCTCATCCTAGGAAAAAAGCTCTGTAGACCTTCTGCTCCAGCAGCTCTGCAGGTGTTCCAGAGTGACTCTTGTAGTTTTATGTGTACCACATCAGAATTGCAGGGAGAACCGGGAAACTGAAGATATTGTTTGAACCGCTGTTTAGTTTCCTACTGCTAATAACGAGAAATCCACAATGAAACTTAATGAATCAAGATTTGCCATCAAGTTACAGACTACATTCCTACTGAGGAGGAAAAAAGAGAACACTTTTAATTTAGACTGAAACAGTCCAATAAAAATAGTGGAATAAACTGTTTACTGGTCTTTTATTTGGCCTATATCAAAGCTCCCCATAGTTATACTTTGACCTCTTGACATTTCCCATACTCCTGCTTTTTATTACTCGGCAGGATACAAAGAAACTGTATACAGTCTCAGCAGGTGGTCAGCTTGTGCGTTTTAAAGATTTTTTTTTTTTTTATCAGAAGGGAAGCAATACTGGGTAGTTACCTTTCTGTGCTGGAACAAAAATAAATATATAATTTACGTTAACTGCAACATCTTAGTGAAGTAATGAAATAAATCTGATGAACCAGTTCAAAATACACTGCAAACTGAACTGCACTTTATGATTTAATATTACTGTCCAGTGGCTTTTGCTTTGCTCTTACGGCCTTTTAAAAGGAATCACGTCAACCTGAATTTGGCTCAGAACTCCAATTTTGTAAATATAAACTCCTACAATTTAAAAGCCAGTTGAACTATCCTCCTTCACCAACAAAAATGCATAATTCTAATCACATAGGGTCACTTGTTGGGTTTTAAGTACCTCCCCTTGACTGCTTGGTGTCTAAATACTTAAACTGTAGGAGCTGGAAGGTAAAACTGACTATAAAGCACGGTAAACAGCAATTGCTTGCCTATTACTCACTTGGAGAGAAACCAGGAATAAGTAAATGAGGATCAGAGGGTAGCTGAAGAATCCTTCCTCTCTGGCCATGGTACACTGCTGTGACAGTGAAAAAAAAAATAATAAAAAAGACAATAAACAAAAAACAGAAAACCAAACCTCAAACTTTAGAATTGCCTAAAGGAGCATTCCTTCTTGCAGAGGACTTGCTGAAGCAGCCTGCCTTGACCTACAGAGTTCAACACTGACAGAGAAGGGGGGAAGTCAAGAGGGTGAGGAAAGGAAGGCTTTGATGTGGGCGGGATGTGCCAAGTCCTGGAGGGAAGGCAAAGTGCTGTGGGTGTTCCACACAGCTCTGCTGCCCATAACCAGTTTAGAAATAGGTCAGTGTAATTTTGATGACTGCCTTCCTCCCACCTTTCCCTCAGCACATCACAAGATCAGCCATCTTAGCTACTGGGTTCTGGTCACTGCTCCCTGGGCTGTTCATGCATTTTATACAATCATTGTCATTTATTTTAACAAAGTAGAAATTTTTGTAGAAAAATAACCCAGCACTGTGTACTTCCAGCTGAGATGCTGTGATCCCTGCACAACAGGCTTCAGCTTCTGTCTGCTTGCTTTCTGTCTCACCTGGTTAATTTTGTATTTTGGGTTAGGCTTCTGCTCAGAGAATTTTAGGCCACTGTGGATGATAGATAGTCTGCCCATCTCCTTTCATCATTTTAGGCACTCTGGATGTCGCTCTATGGACCAGAGTTTAAAAGGTATTTAGGTATCTACTTATTTTACATCGATGAACTGGGAGCTTCCTGGCTCTGAATCTTTTGGTTCCTCACCACCTCTAAAAAAATATTCCCTTAGTCTTACAATCCTTCATTTGTAAAATATTCATTGGAGCCAAGCGTATCTTTTACTTCATGGTTTATACAGCACATAACACCATGGGGTCCCAATCTTACTGGGAATATCTGGACTGCAATGTAATAAAATAATTGATGATAGTGCTACTGCGTAATGCTTTTTAGTACATGGCATACATAAAATAACTTGTAAAAAAAAGAGCATTCATGATCTGTTTTTGTTGTTGCTATTGTTTCATGGCAACTGTTTCAGCTGACATTCTGTCCCAACCACGAACATCTTCCATTAGTAGAGGAGGACTTTTTGATGTTTAGTGAAAGGAAAATCCCACCTTTGATGTCAAGTCAGCATCTGCTTCCTTCCTTTTTTAGTTATTCATGCCATGGGGTAAAATCTGACATATAAAGAATAGAACAACTGTACCAAAGTGACCTGACATTCTGAATTACAGTTTCCTTTATGGAAACATACTATAAAACTTAATAGAAAAATAACATTTCTAGAAGTACTTTGTCACAATTTATGGAATGTGTAAGTTCTACAATGTGATTAAAAGGCTTCTAGATGAGAGATTCTGTACTAAATTTATGATATATATCTTAGAACCATAGTCTATATCTACGGTAAAGTAGTAGCTGAGCTACTCCTAAATCATATGGGGTTTTTTCTGTCAGGATTGGGAAAAACAATGTAGTGCAATTTTGCTAATTGGTTTACTAATGGATAAAGCCTTTGTGAAAACATCACTATTGGGAAAATGATGAGTTCAGAGTAGAAAGTTTTCCATAAGTTTTACAAATTTTGAACAAAGTTCCATGTTAGAGCAAGAGAATATGTTTTTCAAATTAAAAATTCTGGGATCAGGAAGTACTAGTTATTTCCAGTAATGGAGTTCCTTAATATGGATGATCGATGTCCACTGAATATAATGGGAATTGTCCCACAAGTTTATACGGGCTTGATCAACCTTCAGAAGTTAATCTGATACTGTCGTTTCATATCTCAGAATAATCTATTTGGAATATTTCTACTTGGTTTGTGTCTGTCAATCTTGCTTGACTTTATTCTTTACTGTCCAGTAAAGGGTCTTTTTTTCCCGCTAAATAAATGTTGGTAACATGTTTTGAAACACCTCCATTTAGAACAACATGCAAAATATCAATTAGTCTGTCTTTTTTTACTGATTCTTCTTGGCGTAGCAAAACGGGCAGAAAGACTTTTCCCTCTAAGCCTCATATTTTTGTGATTTTATTATGTCCTTTCTCTTCAATAATTAATACAGCAAATTATGTGAGCACCTCAACTACTCAGGTACCTAATATTCAACAGAATTGTTTTCAGCAATAAAGCGTTGGCTTTGTCTCCCAGCTTCCATTTGAATTAATGATGAGGCATTCTCTATTAATTGATGCTCTACCTATGTTTCATGTATATTACTTCCAAAATCTGCTGGAAAGTGGCAATTATTGTTCTGTTGTTCACTTACTGATGTATAATTTTTAAAAGCTAAATTTTATACTAAAATTCGTTTCTCACTATCACTGTTAGCTGGATAGATCTGCAGAACTTGTTCTAGTCACATGGATCCCCTCTGAGTTAAATTCCTGACTTCTGGATCATTAACTGCAAAGTATAGCTTTTCAGTGTCTATTGAGGGCATAAAAGGAAGTGCAAGAAATTCTGTTTAAACCTAGGAAGAAACATTTTTGGTGTGAGGGTGATTAAACAGTGGAAGCAGTTGCCCAGAGAGGTTGTGGAATCTCCATCCATGGAGATATTCAAAACTGGAGTGTGCATGGCCCTGGGCAGCCTTCCCCAGCTGACCATGCTTTGACCAAGTGTTTGGACTAGAACTCCAGAAGTGCCTTCTTACCTCAGTTAGTCTATGACTCTATAATAATTATTAATTTCCTGTTTAACAAATGCATGGACTCTGTTGATTACACTCAATCTCTCGGTGACGCTGTTTTTTGTTTGACTGTTCCAGTTTAGATGATATCTTAGTTGGTGCCCCTCTCTTTATGGAACGAGAATTTGAGAGCAAGCCTAAAGAAGTTGGGCAAGTTTATCTATACCTGCAAGAAAGTGCCTTCCTCTTCCGAGATGCGCAAATTCTGACAGGCACTGAAGTGTTCGGTAGATTTGGCAGTGCAATCACACACCTTGGAGATCTCAATCAAGATGGATATAATGGTAATTTAAATGTAATGTAACAATATATATCTCTGTATAACATTGAAATTAAAAATGGTTAAGCAGTGAATATGAAGTTTCTGTGCAGTGGGTGAAAAAGGCTTTTTAACATGTAACTGCCTTTGAAAGTCACGAGAAATTACACTAATCCTAATGAAACTGATATTGAGGCACAAACCGTGAAAAGCTTACCTATAGAAGGGCAGTAATATTGACTACAGTGCTAATTTTTACTAAATATTAGCATGTGCATTTAAATAAAAATATTATCTGTTGTTTTATGACTATAATTTCATTTAAATACTTAGTTAAGATGTTGCATTTGTTTAAAAGTAGAGTTCTCCTTCTCTTCTCAATGCTTGGATGAGTTTGAGAATTGAATGAGATTCAGTAAATGGAGCATTTTTCCTACAAGGAAAGAACTGGACGAGTACAGACATCTTATTTTGGAATCAGACTTCCGTTGGTACTTAGGCACTGAAAGTAAGAGGTGCATAATGGGACCTTTTTCAAATGCCTATAGCACACACACACACCAAAACTTTATGTAAGTTATCTGGGAGCCTAAATTCAATAAAACAATGCAATTAGACTAACTTACTTAATTAGCTGAGATAGCCTGGATGCCTTGAGCTCCTAGAGTTAGCCTCCTAGACATGGTCAGTAACACCCATGCATTTCCTTACTTGCTATTTCCCAGGATGTTAGGGAGCTGCAAAGCAGGCATCTCTGCATCTAAAACCCCAAGGAATTTTTCCTGGAGGAGATATTTTGCACAGTAGCCTTAAAGATAGTTGGCCCACTAAGGAAAAATTAATGGACTTAGCTCCTCCTTAACTTGAGGGCTGTTTTTCACGGTGCTCTAGCCACTAGATTCTAGGGCAGTGTTGCCAATGTGTGGCTCCTGTGCAAGGGGTAAGTAATGTCAGGAGCCATAGTCTGTATTGGGGCTCAGGGTGCGCAAAATCCAAATCTCATCCTGTGGGAAGAAGCCACTGGATTGTGACTGCTAAGAATACCCTCACTGAGTTCTCCTGGAATCCTACCATGGAGTCCAGCTCAGCTGGACCTCATGGTGGAGATCTCCTGTTTTCTACCTGTGAGCAACAGCAGAAGCCCTCAGCTTCTCTGGGCAGGGAATGTTGGTATCCCTGCTGTCCCTCATTCTGGTAAGAAAGGGAGGAGATATTCCTCCTTTTCTCTCTCACTGTATAGAGAAGGCTAAGAAGAATCTAGAGCCAAAGTCTTCTGCTTCATAACTGAACATGCCAGTCATAATAGCTTTGGTGCACTCCTGCCTTTACAGTGAAGGTGCTGAAATCAAGTTTAATAAAGAAGTCCAGCATCAGCTCCTAAATGAGAACCTAAAAAGGAGAGCTGTAGATATGTATCCTCCTCTAGTGTTTCCTATTGGCTAGCTCAACTAGTGTGGCTGTTGAATCTCAGTCTAGACACATGATTCTCTCCACGTTCCATGTGTAGGAAACAAGAAGAGCATTGTGAGTTCCACTTTTGGATATGGCACCTCATTTTTTAAGGATTGCAGTGCTTAATTGCAGAATGCCCAAGGCCTCCTGTTAAATTCCTGACTTAGTACTATTCCCATTTCTCAATAAGATGTTGGCTTGGTATAGATGACAACATTATATTCCATTGTTCTCTTTTGCATACTAAAGTACTGGATGTTTGGGGGGAGTGGGTTTATTTGTCTATGTTGAATATCTTATCTGGAAAAAGAAAATTAGTTTAATATAACAGCTTTTCCTTATTAATTAGGTGATAGAGGAAATCAAGGAAAATTTGTGTCTGTTTAAAAATATGGAAGTAGAAGCAGGCATTCATTAGATCTTGCTTTATTAAAGCTTATGAAATGCCCTGCAAATATGGTAGAGGAATCCAGTGTGGACTAGCTATTTAGTATAATGCAATTACCCCTTCATATGATGATTTTGTAAGCTTTTCTCATGAAAGTTTGATACAGAAAAGACACTATAAACATCCTTGTATATTTACCTTAAAACTAGAATCCATACAGAAGTACAGAATGTTGAAGTTCTTGCATGTATGTAGCAGAAGCCGTTTATGTCTGTTTTCCTGCAGGGATTTAATTTTTGCTTTATTTTAATTGTGCCCGTTCTTTTTATTCTTTTATTGCACTACAGACATTGCTATTGGCGCACCATTTGCAGGAGAAGACAGAAGAGGGAAAGTGCTCATTTACAATGGATACAGTAATGGGTTAAATACTAATCCTTCCCAGGTTCTCAATGGAGCCTGGGCCTCACAGTCTATGCCTTCGGGATTTGGCTTCACTCTAAGAGGAGACTCAGATGTAGACAAGAATGATTACCCAGGTAAGATTTTTCCATTAGAAAGGGAATTTCATACTTCCATTCTCTGGAAAATGCATCATGCCTAAACTGTTCCTTTTGGAAGGCAGAGGTCAGAATAAAGTATAGACATTTTTGGATAGTTCTAGCTTGCTTTCCTGAGAGTTAAAAATCAGACAAAACAAATACTCCCTTTCCTGTCAAAAGACATGATCAGAAAGGCAAGAAAGGGCCTAAATAGTTACATTAACATAAAACATGTGAAGTTTACAATAAAAAGGTTTAACCCTTTCCCTCACTTACAAAAATTGAATGCTCTCAGCTTATTGAACTTGTAAGGTCCCCTGCATCCTGGCATTCCTTCCTAATTAAAAACATGTTGTGTTGTAGAAGAATGGATTGACTTGGTTGTGTTGCTAAGTTGTTTTTTGCTGTCCGAAGAGACACTGAGCTATATATAAATTCTTAATGGCTTTGATCACATTACAAAAAAGCAGAGAGAATGCAAAGACATTGCTTAAAGGTAGATATTTCATTTGGGCCTTTCCATCCCTTTTATGTTTTCATTCTGCTATGTGGACTCTTCCTTTTTAGGTTAGCTTTGATTCTTCCATACTAGTATACCTGACATACATTCAAATTTATCAAGTTTGTAACATTAGTTGAGTTTCGCTGGGGAGGTGTTTATTTTTTTAAGAGGCATGTTCATAGCATCATAAGTAGTCTGAATGTTTGAGCTATTTTAAATGTGCTTGTATTTTCTCTCTCTCCTCTAGAAGCAAATCTGTTCTGTTTCTCTTTGTCACAATTCAAGACGCTTTAGCAAGGGTGTGCAGTAAAACATCGCATTTTGTTGGTGTGAATGGTTCATCCACAGTAAAACGCAATAGTCTTTACTTTCCTAACTTACTATGAAATCACTCTAGGTTATTTCAAGGTTAGTGTTTAAAGTTGTATTGTTTCAAAAGTGAAAATTTTCAAAGGGACAAAAATGGGATCCTTTTACCTTTTTGTGATGGATTGTAAAAACCTTGAAAGAGGTGTCTTTTTTCAAAAGCGGAAGAGAGTTTCTGGGAAGAGGTGTTTACAATAGAAATTAGGGTTTTACAAACAGAAAAGCTGACTGCAGAGTAATAAATTGAGGCTATCACAAGACTGAAGTGAGAGGATCTTTAGCATTTGAAAAAAGAAAGGGCTTTTAAACACTGTTCTGACTTTTTGTGTATATTTGATGTTGCTATTAATAGTCTTTCATTGTCCATGACTAATGAGGTTCTTTTGGAACACGGAGCTCTTTAATAAAGTTTCAGCATTTAAACATTTCCTAAAGCACCCACAAGGCCCCCAAGCAAAACCAAAGAAAACAGGATATTGCATTCCTGACATTTCTAAGATTGAAAAGATAAAGAGAGGGAAGAGAGAGATTCTTTCAGGTCTTCTTTGAGTCACATGGGGAAGAAAGAAGAGTAGGAGTCTTAACTAGTCTTAGCAAACTTTATGTGGAGCGCCTTTTAAGCTAATTTGTGAAAAGTTCGGGTGATGGGTCTTGATCTTTCTAAATGTGTACTGAGGAACTTCTATAGTCAATTCAGTTTTGAGCTTTCTAGGAGTTATTCCACTTGTCATTGTTGCTCCACTACTCATCCTACTTGCAGAATTTCACATTGTGATATCGGCTCACTATGTGTTAGATGGTTTGGTCTTATTACATGAATTACTTATTTTAGGAAAAAAAAAACCCAAACCCTGCATTGACTGTGACTAGCTCTTCCCCCCATCCCTCAGCTGGTGTCTGTATGAGCAGTCCAGAATACTGGTGAGAATCTGTCAGAAAACAACAGAAGAAAACCTTACTGTCAGTCAGCCACCTCGTCCTTCATTCCCAAAGACTTGCAGAACTAAAACAGAGCTGTAAAAATAGCACAACCATGGCACAGTATTTGCACAAAAATAGAATGCCTTCCTATGGGAAAAAGGAAAAAAAAGAGAGGAAATAATATGGGGAAATGCAAGTCCAGGACAAACATGCTAGGCAATGAAGTAAGCAATCCTTCTTGTGTCAAAGAGCTTTTCTTCTTCACCTCCTGACGGAAATGCTGAAGGGCAGCCCTTGTACAAGGAGGAAATAAGGAACTGAACTTGGAAGGAATAGGAAGGAAGTTTTATTTTAGATGTCAGTTGAGAAGCAGAGTATTTGCTGACTATAGAAGGTCTAGAAAACTAGCCTTTGATTCAGTGCTTCCCAAACTACTGGTCGTGATTGTGATGCAAAGAGGGTTGTGAAAGATTGGGAAAAAAACCCCAAAAATTTCATTTAAGCTTTTTAATGTGTATATTATAAAATCAACCATTTTATAAAAAGAAAAAAGTAATAAAACCAAATTATGCTGACTTCTCACTCTCACAAGTTCAGTTCCCATAGGCTGGGAAATGAGATCTAGCTATAATGTCTGGCTGCAGGTATAAACATGTATTGTGACAGTCTAAGGTGAGATTCTCCAAGCAATTAGCTCTTCCATGGCTAGAGTTCAAGTGTTGTGTGAAGACAAATGAGCTGAAAAAGGGATCATGCTTGCAAGAAGTTCAGAACTGACACCAGTTTGTGAGGACTTGTGCAACTATAGCTGTGCTTGTACAATTTGCTCAAGCCTTTGTGCCTAACATTGTTCATGAGGCAGGCATATCCCTGCTAGAAAGTGAGAGGCTGAGAGATGGGAATTACTCTGCCATTTCATTTTTAATGCACTGTGTAGCATTTCCAGAGCTATTACAGTTTCAGACCTTCTTCTTTAAATCAGACCTTTTATTAATGTTCTTGGAGCAGGTCACAGACCTGGAGGCCAGAAGAGACCACCTGCTCGTGTGGCTTCTTATCACAGACCACTGAGCTGCATCCTGGGTCGGCTGTATTGAGCCCAGGAACCAACACTCTTAGAGGCTGAGTTACAAGTTGGGGAATACAGTTCCTAAAAAGTGAAGTTGAATCACAGTCAGATTTTTCTCCTATTGGACAAAGGTTAAACCCTCTCTTGGCTGGGAGTTCAATTCAGGCTGAGATCTACCTATTAGCCTTCTGGGAAAGAGCAGCCATTTGGTACAGGAAGTGATATATTTCTCTCTTCATCCAAATGCCAGTATAAGCTCAGGAACAGAGAAGCAAATAGGGAGCAGACAAAAGCTGCCTAACACTCAGTGCTGTTCAAATCCCCCAGATTTCCTGGGTGTGGAGAAGTGGTTTTTCCTTCTCCCTGTTTTGGCAACTCTTGGCCAGCAAAGGGAGAGAGACCACCTCCTGCTTCCTGGTCTTATCTAAGAAAGCCAGAGGAAGACCTTCTTGCCCGCCAGGACCTCAGTTGTATAATAAATATGGGAGAAAGCTGCTCACGGACAGGTTTAATGGTGGAGTAGCAGAGCAGGCAGGGAAGAGCATAATACAGCCATACTGATACAGATGAAAGATCTGTCTGGCACCATAGCCTATCTCCAGCAGTGGCCAACAACAGATATCAATGAAATTGTACAGTTGTTGTGATATTTCCCAGAATATTCAGTTCTAAGCAATTGGAGGAGCAAGTCGTCCCATAGTCAGAGGTGGCATCTTAAAATTTAGTAGCCCTTGACCGACTTTTCTTACATGAATTGGACCAATCAGTTGTAGAACTCATGTGAACTTTTGGCACCCACAGCAACATGTGGCAAGGGGCTCCACAGACTAACTGCATGTTTTGTGAAGAAGTAATTCTTTTCACTGCATCCCACTCAAGTCTTTAACATTCCACTGGACAGTTTCTTTGGATGTGCCTTAGTTCTTATACTGAAGAGACAGTAAACAACTTTGTAGTTGGATACAGCTAGTGAGAGGGAAGCAGTAAGAGGAAGGCAGCTTAAGCATGTCAGTCAGATAGATTGAATGTACCAAGCTAGCTCTGTGCTTTTTGATGTGACTCTTCAGAGGAAGAAACAACATGCAGCTTTCCCAGTCTTCCAAACATGACACTGACAAGCTTTGTGCCATACTGACCTGAGATATTCAGTATCTCTCCAGTATACAATATGTACCCAGTATTTGAAGGAAAAGACCAATTAATCCTCTTAAGCTACATCTACACTATAAATATGCTGTTCTTTGGTTCTGAACTGTCACTGAACAGTCCTTGTCCATAGTATCAAACTCACTTTCTTGCCAAAACAGGGTTGCTGCATGCTCTCTTTTGGAGACTAATAATTGGCAAGGGCCAACTGCTTTATGGGCGTTCTAATGATACCACTGCAGACAGTGCAGATATGGCACACAGGCACATTCTGTGGCACTAATTTACTAACACTGACATAACTGTAACATATTTGAGCAGATGATCCATTTCACAGTTTTCTGATAACTCATGCTCTAAGGTCATATTGAAAGGAGAGGGTCCAATCTCACCTATGCTGCTGTAGTAAATACTGACTTAATGCCGTTACTCTGGATTGCCAGTCATGTAAAAAAAATAAAGAGAATTAAAGAAAGGAGGAATACAAAGACATTGTCCGAGCAGCCAGGGATCAGGTTAGGAAAGCTAAAGCCCAGGTAGGGTTAAATCTGGCCAGAGACATTAAGAACAACAAGAAAACATTCTATAGGTATGTCAGTGACAAAAGGAAGACTAGGGAAAATGTGGGCCCACTCAGGAAGGAAACAGGAGACCTGGTCACCCGGGATATGGAGGAGGATGAGGTACTCAACTTTTTTGCCTCGGTCATCACCAACAAGTGCTCTGCCACACCGCCCAAGTCACAGAAGGCAAAGGCAGGGACTAGGA
>RSEF01000002.1:23500559-23552932 GCA_003993805.1 Himantopus leucocephalus
ATGATCTTTAAGGTCCCTTCCAACTCTAACCATTCTATGAAATAAAGGCGGGGGGGAAGCAGTGAATGGGGTGAAAAAGTGTAAAAGGTGGGCTTTTTTCAGCAGTTTAAGTGCAAATACAGTGGCAGTTGGAAGGAATTTTGTGCAAGATTCTGTGCTGCACTTTCCAGTGCCGAGGTTAAGACATGGCAAAGCAGCATTGTGCTATATCTGAGGCCGTACTGGCGAGGCCCATAACACAGTTTATAGAGCCATGGGTTTCTCTCTAATAGCAGCTTTTCTTGGTTTGCCCCAGATATTCTGAAATCCGTGCCTCAGCACCACCTTCCTGGCTGTCTTCTATGCTGGAATATCTGAGCAACATAATGATAACTTTCAACACAGCTTCCACTCCACTTAACAGTAAATCTGGGGCTTTTAGGGCCCCTTTGCTGCATCCTGAGCTTTATTTGTGTCATCAAGACCTCAAGCAGGGAATGAAGCCTCAGCTTAGGCGTGTATTTTGAATTGTGGTTTATTTTATTTATAATTTTGTCTTTTTCTATTAGCATAGTTCAGTTTTCATAGGAACAAAAGAAATCCATAAATCTGTTTAATGGGAAAGAAATTTGTTTCTTTTGGCTTCTGGGCACCCATTCAAAGCTGGTCCCTACTGAGTGCTTGGAGTCTGTGATTATCTAGGTGATGGTGCCGCACTTCCAGCTGGTTCATCTATCTGTGCAGGGCTCAGGCATTTAGAGGCTGTAAGGTCTCCACCCTCACGTTTCAGCATATGTTCAGTCACTTGATGGCTGATTATAGCTGAGCAAATAGTTTATAATGAATAACTTACTCAACTCATTAAGCTTGCTTTCTTCTTCTGGCATATCCTCCAGCAGACTGTGGTTTCTTCAGATGTGTTTGTGAACCAGGATGATTTAACCAGTTTCTTGTAACAGTGTGGGTGGATTCAGAGCAGTGCTCTAGATTAATTCACTATTCAAAGACTGTTGATTAGTTAATTAGTTAATTGCTCAAATACATTATGCACTATTGTTCCTGCTCCCTGCCTGTTTAGGCACTTGTGTAAGTCACCCTGGACTCAGTGCCACTGAAGCTTCATCTTCAAGGTATCACACTTTTATACAAACACAGCTGTTGGCCTGGTCTTTTAGTTATTCTTTTTATTCAAGCCTTTGTCAGCACTGGGAAATGTATAAAGGCATCTTCACGCCTTGTTATTTTGGACTCAGTTATTATCTTAAGAATAGCATACAGTTAATCTAAACAAATGACTCTAGAAACATTTAAAGAAGGAAACAAGTGTGTTAATCAGAAAAAAATTCGTCACAACTTCAGTAATTCAGTATAATCTTATGAAAATAAGAGTATTTAACAGCTCCATCTGATAAGTACATTAACTCAAACAGCAGGAAGAAAACCCTCAAGTTTCTTTCTGAGGCAAGGGCTCTTCAGCATTCATAACTTTTTTGAGAACAATAGGCATTGTGCCAACAATATCACAAATCATAATCTAGTGATGATTAAATTATGAAGCTGGTCCAGGAGATTTGTGGAAGACAAACAAATTAAATCAATGAGAAGCTGCATCTGCTCTGGTAAGAGAGGGCTGCTGAGCGTGGGAGCCAGAACAAGGGCGTGGGTTCTGCCAGCAAATGCAGAAAAGCTGAAATATTTCTACCAGCTAATTATGTTTTCAAATGAATAATCAATCAAAAATGTAGTGACAAGCCAAGAATCTCCTACAAATATGTTAATTTTATTGCAAATTATTTTCTGTGTAATTTACAGGTATGCTTTTCTAAAATTCTTTGATATTCATTGAAATCACAATGTTATGCCCAATAAGAATAAAGCAATTAATCCCAGTAAGTAGGGATTTACTGAAGTGATAGAACATTAACTGCCCTCTATTGGATTTGTTTGTAGTGTAATTAAGTGAATAATAACACTGAATTATGAAAGGGAATCATTCAGACAAAAGGGGAGCATTGAAATTAATTAGCCTTAGGTGTTATCCTTAACAGATCTGCTACCGCAATGGCTGAAAAACAGAGAAGGATCAAGACAGTTGAGAATGGGAGGACTGGAAGAAAGTGACTCTGTTTTGGGTGGTGGTTGTTTGTAGTATTTAACTAAAATTCTTGAGACAAGTTGGCTGAACTGGACAATCCTGTGTCTATCATGGTCATGCCTGAAGTAATGGCCAATTAAAGAAAATTCTGTTCTGGACCTTTTCAACTGAGATTTGGGAGTGTAGTGCTCTCTGAAATCCTAGAAAAAAATAGAATTCTGATCACGGGCCTTTTGGGCACCTGATCCACTGAAAGAAATAAAAACCATAAAGGCTCACAAAGATTTTTAGCAGAGTTTCCAGTTATGCAGTTTTCTCTCTCTCTTTTATGAAATTTCCATTAGCACCTGTACTCAGATAGGATTCTAATTGTTTTCCAGTTCCTATTTATACTATGCAATTAAACTGACAGAGTACACAAAGTGATGTTTAAAGCTGTCAGCAAATCATTCTGAGTCCATAAAGTCAACACTTTGCTGCCTGTATCCTGGTAGAGTTGCAGTGGGGAGGTGACTCAGCTATCTATTGTTTCATTTTTGGGTTTCTCACAAGTGAAGTGTGTGCCAATTATGTAGTCCTTCATTGGCTGTTGTTCTTGGCCACTGTCCCCCATGAAGCGAGATGGGATACCATGCCTTGGCCGTTTCTATTGGGATTGCTGGACAGACTCCAACCAAGTGTGGGGTGCCGAGCACGCTGCATGTTCCCCCCTGCTTAGATTCCTTGGGGCTGCATCTCTCACGGGGATGGAGATGTCCGTCCTTTAAAAATATTGGGGGATCAAAGAATTTGCTCAAGTTAATAAATGAATATTTCTTCTTGAGACTGGAGGTAGGACTTAATTGATCTTCCCACTTCCTCCAGCTGGTTGAAGGTTTAGCATCATGGCAAATTTCTGCCCTTTATCACATGCATTTCACATCTGCCACAGCCACATGGCAGAAAGTGCAGGTAACCAGACCAGCTTACAAAACCCAGTGTGCCTTTCAGTGCCATCTGTGAATACTCTTTCCTTAACTTTTTATGATCATTTTACCTCAGAAAAATGGATTTTGTTCCCCAGACAGCATCTTACAAGCCTGCCCTTCAGAGCAAAGTAAAATTTGAAACAAGCATTAGGTTTGTTTAACTTTGCACAGTGTCCCTTGACTTCAGTTAAGTCCGTGCCAAAGACACTTGTTTCAGGATTAAGCTCTGTGAACTCCACCAATTGGGATTTTAGTGCGTACAACCCTCAAGCTGTGTTGAAATGCAAGTTGAAAATTATTTTGGAGTCACTCCGTGCTTGTTTTCTTAGTTTTTGTGGTGAGATTGTGACCCCACAGCTCATTTATTCCACAACAGCAATGAGGCAGAAGTGCACAGCTGCTGCCACCAGCCCCTCCTTACAGATCTCTGCTTCTCTGAAGGGTAGCAGCTGATAAAGGATCTTCTCAATGAGACGACATAGGCAAAGTGGTCATTTACTTAAATCTATGAGGTCCCTCATCCTCCTGGAAATATGAAACATGAGAAAAGGACTGGAGATTTCGTGATTCTGATACTTCTCTCTCTTTCTTTCTCTCTTTATTTATTCACGTTTTAATCTGGGCTTGAAAAAAACCCCTCACAAATGCAAAGGGGCAAAGGGTTCCATATGCTTTTCTTCACGCTCTGTTTGGAAGGGTTATAAGTAGTTAAGCTGCTGGTTTTTGCTATGTAATTCCAAATTGCTTTTTAAACCCTTATTTTTCAGCTAGTGACCTTTGCATCAGTGACATCACGTGTGTAGCATTAACAAGCAATGAATAAAGACAACTTCTCTCTATTTTTAGGAGGAGAAAGTTGCCAAACTTCAGATAATTTAGACATCTCATGCATTTTTCATAGAAATGATTAATAACTTTTCTTCTGGAGAACAAACAACAAATTCAAACCTTCTGCTTATAAAAGTGCTCTGATATGATGTGTATTCAAATCTCATGGATTCATATCAATGTCAAAAATGTTTTTTTCCAATGATGGGTATAGGAATTGCACTCCACAAGGCAATGAAAGAAAGAAGAATAAAACTACTACTCTGTAACAAAACAACTAGAAGCAAAGTAAAATCCCTGATGGATCTTCCAGTGAATACTCTGCTTGAATATGTAATGACTTGGTCCTTAAATTAGATCAGAGATGTCATTACTGGATATAAGTATGTTTTATTGTTTGCATATTCATTCTTAAGTCTACTTTTCCTACTGAGTAATTTCACTCTTTCAAGCTCTTTGGGTCAAGAATAAGCATGGCTTAGACCAGAGAATAAAGGATATGTCAGGAAAAAAGTAAGAGCTTCCAAACAAGAGCAGAATGAGCACAGTCCTGGCTGCCCTTAGAGTGTGCTCAAATAGGGCCTTTGTGATGGTGCCCTGATTGAATGTCCTCATCTTTTTTTGCTGTGTCTCCAAACCTGGTTGAGGTGGCAATGCAGGAAAATTGCTCATGGAAAACCAGTCTTTTGATGGATGGGGCATATTATTGCTCCTCTAGAGCCATTACCAGCTGTCTTCAAATAAGCTGGGCTCTGTCCCAAAGAAACCAGGATTTAACTATTAAGCAGAGGTACAAAATCCCCTTTAACATTAAAGTGGGGATGCCGAGATAGTGGGGACCTGAGTCTGCACAGCTGTAGATACTGAAATGAAGAGTTCACTTGTACCAGTGAGGCTAACTGTATCTGAAGACTTGTTCTTTTTACCTTCAGATTCAAACAGGCTACATTTTATCAAGCTTACTCAAGTTGTGTGTTCAAGCTTTTCCTTCTGCCTGTGAAGGGTTGGAGTGCTTTATTTTTTAATGAAAGATCAGATTCTGAAATCACAAGACTAGGATTTGGATAAGTCTTGAATATCTACCTGTTATGTCTCTGCTATAACATAGCCCTGTATTGAAACCTTTTGAGTTATCAAGTCTAGTATGAAACAGTACATATACTAAGTTAAGTTTGTTGCAGAATTCATACGGATCATCCAGCTGGGAACAAAATAATGGAAACCCTTTCCTTCTTGTCTTTCACCTTCTGTTCATAACATAATGTTTCTTTTTCCTTTAAAAAAAAAAAAAAGACAAAANAAGACAAAAGAAGGCCCCAACTCAACGACGCAAAAAATCCAAACACAAAACCCAAAAACCCAACAGAATATTAAATCTTTTGAGGTTACCGTGGGTGCTGCTGTCAGGGAGCTGCCAGGGAATGTACTGCCATGTGCGTTATGTAGCCCTTATGGTGATGGCTATGTCTCAATCAGTTGTTTATTTAAGACGAAAATAGGTTTTGGTACTCTGTGCAAGTTGTCTATAAAAGCTGCTAATGAAAAGGACTCATAAATGTCCCAAAAAGGAGATAGAAACAACACTAATTTTCTTCTGCTATTTAAAGTGTTCTTGACCCTGAAGCATATTTCTCTAAGGTCAATGGAAGTAGAAAAATGTAAATATTGTACAAAAAGAGGATCAGACCCATAAACTGTCCATGCCTGCTCTTATTAGGACATTATTCAATGGAATTCATTGTAGGACATGTTGCCCATGTGGAGTACTTGTTTGAACTTGTGAAATCCTGACCATCTGAAAGGCAGACAGAGCACTGGAAAACACACTGCCAGACCTGGCCCAAACCCACCCAGCTAATTAGCATCAAAGCATTGTATTTGCATCATGCTTGATGACTTCAGGGCCTCTTAAGCAAATCAGCGCTCAAACTATGGAAACAGCAAATAAGGGTTTATTTACAACCCTGGGTACCTTTTTAATCAACTCATTTACGTTGCTAGTCTGTACCACTGCAAAGTCTGTTGTAAGACTTAGTCTACTGAATAGAACAGGTGTAAATCAAATCGTATGATAACAACAGTGGAGTGAAAAGGGGTGCCCAGATAGACACAGAGGGTTTGAAAATGTTAGAGGCAGCAGGAAAGTTGATCTTTTTCCTCACTGCTTGGCTCCAGCTTTTTTCCAGCAGGCCTGAGTGGTCCAGCAAGCCAGTCTGGATCTTTCCGGAGAGCCCTGTGTGGGGACTCCAGGCAAAAAGAGGAAATATTTGGGCCTGTAGATTCCCAACCCAGGCCAGTGTCCTGTAACAAAGTTGTGCCCAAGGCCCAATGTAGCACTTGTGTTGTTCACTCCCTGTGTTCCAAATGGTGACTGGTGGGGAAAAAGATGGCTTTGGATGCGTAACTATTGTAAACCTTAGCACATGCTGCTGCAATGCTGAAAATATTATAAACTGTGAAATCAGCCATCCTCTCACCTGTGTGTTGTATTTATGTACACAGAGATGTAATGCTTAAATTAATGAACAAATTACTTAAAACACAAAGCAGGATGGGAAGGATTGTCAGGAAGGAACACCATAAATTTTCAACATGACCTGTATGAGAGTGATGACAAAGTGGTTTGCATCTCTTTGTGTAATGGGCAATTAGTGGTTTGGAATAAAATGTATAGGAGTTAATGGCATCGTTTTTCCCCTGTAATGCAAGTTGGAGAGAAGCAAGATTGTGGCATGGGTGACCTTGTGTTAAATAGACTGGCACTTACTGGATACAATCAAGACATTTTTAAGCCCATCTCTGACAACGTGAAATGTTCTCTTTCAGGTACACTGTTGAAAAAATTACTTAGAAAGGAATTATCACATTTGGTTTATGTTACTGCATTTTTAATATAAATAATTTATGCTGGGAAAAATGTATTAGAGGCTTCTATATAGTTCTTCTGAAGCTCTTTTTGTTTTTCCAGATTTAATTGTAGGTGCATTTGGAGCTGGAAAAGCAGTTGTCTACAGGTACGTGGTAAATACAATGGATTTTTTATTTTACGGCTTTGGTGGGAGATCTGCAAATAAACAAATTTCACATTCCTGTGTTTCCCTGGTGAAATGTGTAAATGATGCTCATTACATATGCTAGATTAAGCATCTTGTGAGAAACAAATGCTATTTTCCCATGCTCAAAACTTGTCATTTTCAGTGAAAATTTCCATGCTTAGTCTTATCTCAAGAAGGTAATTTGGGTATGTTTGACTCCTCAGTTAATTTTAAATAAGAAGTTTAAAAAGCATAACATTGAAAATTAATTTCTTTCCTGGGGGAATGGTGCTAGTAAGAAACTTTCAAGTTACTCTGATTCTTCAGAGGTTGTGTACCTGAAGACATGAACTATTTATTGAAAATAGAGACTGCTGCTTTTAGCCTCAGTTTAGAAAAAATCTATCAGATCCTGTTTTACAAATCACAACTTTGTTGCTGACAATGGATTTTCACTAAATGCACTGTTTGATTAGAGGTATAAATTAAAACTACCAAATACATAAACAAAAATCTGCTGCTGCCCTCTTAGCCCAGCCATGCCAACAGTTCTTTGCATTTAAATATTCACCATCTGTTGCTGCAACAATATAGTCATATTTCTTGATTCCTGTCTGTCTTCTTGTTGTCTGTATTCCCAATAGTACCTGACTGAGAGAAGGTGTGTTCTGCTTCCCAACTGAATGTTTGTCAAAGCATAAGAATTTTGTAAAAAATGAATGTGAGCTCATTTTAGCTAACACTGTAGGTGCAGTGAGTAGACCTGATTTTCCTACTGCCCTATTAAAGAGTCATGCAAATACTTTGCAGTTGATCACTTTGCAGTGGCATGAATGACTACACAGGATGTGAAACATTGGAAAATTAGATCCAGTGCGTATTTTAGATAGGAATAAAAAATGTGTTCTATTTAATTTAAGAAAGTGAATAGCAGGAGGCCCTCAATCTTTCCGTTTCCTGGCCAGAGTATATCAAATATGCAACCTGTCATATTGGAGAAACAGAATTTTATTAACTGAAATTTGCTAGAAAAAAGGTTTTCCCTGTTGCACAAAAGTGAAGAAAGTGCTTTTATTTTTAATGTCTTGCTGAAGCTATATAGAGAAGTAATCATAAAAGCTCAGCTGTGGATTAAAATATGAGGAAAGTAATTTTGTAATAAGCTGGTTTGCCAGAATTATGTAAGTTACTGTAAAATACTACCACTGTCTTAAAAAAAACAGAATTGAGACCCTTTCTTGTTTTCATTTGTCTTCTAAATTGCTCTCAGTTATAGATTATCTCATTTCTTAATAACAGATTGTTATTCAGAGGGATGGTTCGCATCACCTCAACTATATATTCACATACTCAGCAGAATTCTGTGATGATTATTCCTGGTTTCCAAAGTCAATTGTCTCAAGACATGTCAGACAGAATTTACTTTATTATTGGCTCAAGATATTCTAGATCAACTTCTACTTTAACCAAATTATGTCTATTTTTTAAAGAATCTTAAACAGAGATAGCAGGTCTGAATATGTCACTGTTAATTGAGACAGTATGAAACAAATCTGACAGCGTAAAATAATGGCCAAAGGACCGCTGTAAATCCCAAAAGGCAGACTCTGTCCCTTTGTGAAAACTCAATGAGATGAAATGTGTCTGATGTGCCTTAGTCTCAGGGCACACCTATTGGTTAACTATAGGTTACTGTTTCAGTGATGCTGTTAACCTGTGATTTTTTGTGAAGAACTTTCAAAATGACATAGTAGGAGGTATCACAGTTAGATAAAAAAAAAAAAGTTATTTTGGATAGGAGCAGCATTATATAAGTGTTTTCTCCCAAGTAACCCTGCATTTCCAGCTTCTTTGTGGCCATCTCAAGTAAGTGTTTTCTCTGCTGCAACTTAGGTATTAATGTGCTCCTTCTTATTTCTGTCCCTCAGAGCCAGACCTGTTGTGACAGTGAATGCTCAGCTCATTCTGAACCCCATGATTGTGAATCCAGACAATAAAACTTGTCAGCTCCCTGACGCTCAGCTTTTGGTGGCCTGGTAAGTTCATGATTAGACAAAAAATATCCTCATCCTCTTTCTCAAATAACTTCCTATTCCTAACTTTTCTTGTAGCTTTTTGTTGAACATGTTCAAAGTTAAAAAAAAAATATGTTCAAACGCTATGAGCACAAAAAAAAAAACCTATATAGAACAGAGTTCTTTTTGATATCTTCCAGTACTTCACAGATTCTCAAAATGAAATAGCTAAAAGTTGAGTCCTTTGATACACTGAGTCTCCTCCTGCACAGGAGGATGTTCAGTGTCTCCTAGGATCAAGCTGCAAATTCATATGCAGTGTTTGGATGAACGAAACATGAAATAGCTAGGACGGATAAAACCCAGAAACATTGACCTGTCAAAACATACATCTTTGTTGAAAAAATATAAGAGCGAAAGTGATGCAAAGTGCAAATGGTGGACCCACCATTTTCTGTTAGAGAAAGAGAGATCTCAGTCCTTTGTGGAAGAGAGAAGATATCTGGCTGGCCATCCTGAAAGCAGTTCACAGGATGTTGCTTCTGGCTGCCATTGGTCAGAGGAAAGGGTTTTTTTAGTGCATCGTACAGGACAATGTTGCTTATATCTTTAAAAGAGAAACCCTCTACCACAGTAGCATTTAACTTTGAAAAGAAAAAGTGCGTTAAAAAAACCCTTGAAGTTAATTAATCAATATAAGATCAGTTACAAATGTAAAATGCTTGCAGGACAGTTGGAGGCTAACAGCACGTAGTACTGCATAAAGGCACGTTTACTGCACTAGAAAAAAAGCCGCTTAGAAAGGACCCCAGGAACAGCTGATAAAAGAGGCTATTACAAATACATAAGATACTGTTTAAAAGTGGAATTCATTACAAATGACGAAACTGAAAACAAAACAGAGCATAAACATGTGCAAGTTGAATATAAAATACAAGTAAGTCCTGCCAGAGAGACTGTGAGCAACAGATTTCTAAGACATAAAAACAAGTCATACCATTTTATTTAAACACATTAGAGGCAGAAAGCCTGCCAGGAGATGGGCTGGATGAAAAGAATATCAAGGTGTAAAGGGGGACTCCAGAATATAAGGTGACTGCAGAAATTTTGCACTGCTTTTAAACCAGAGGTGGTCAGAGGGATTCCCCAAACTGGAGACATTCTTTACAGGAGACAAGTTTTCAAAATCATCTTAAATGTAAGAGCCAGTGAAAAAGCTTTTAGAACAAATTGATAAATATGAACCCTTAAAAAATAATCATGACCAGAAGTAGTTCATTTAAGAGTCATAAACGAACTCAACTCTGATACACTTAAACCGCTAAATATATGGGCTTTCAATGCATTTGATGCAATTTGTGACTCAGGAAGTTTCTAAAGCGACTGATTATGAAAACCTGGGATGGGGCTGTCAAGAGATTTTTACTTTTGCTCTCTTCTTTTACACTTTGTGGGACTTCTTCCTGTGTAGAAAATCACCCATCTACAGAACAATGTAGAAGGCACTCGATAGAACTATGGATTCCCAGGACTTTAAAAAGCTTTGGCCTTTCTGGAATAGGATCCAGATCAAGATCCATCCTGAATTTTTGATTCAAGCACCTTTTGTTTCAATGGTTGATGTAATAGAGAATTTACAGTATCGACATCAAGAGGAAGCATGTTCATTGATCCAAATTATGTTTTTTTAGAACTTCAGTTTTTAGGACTTTTTAAGAATGCTTTATGCCATAACGGGAAAGATTTCAAAACCATAACATTTACCAACAGTGCACTGAAAGAAAAAAGGTGGTTTCGTGCACAAGAGAAATAAATAAAAACATCTCTGTTAAAAAAGTATTCCTGCTGTGAGATATTGTTTAAAAAGGAGGGGAGGGAGAAACAAAGTATGGTCCTTTAATGTGTAGTTTTTTCATTACTTTTCATTTTTATTTTACAATAAGCCAGAAGATGTTTGGTTCATATCTACAAGGGTTTTAATAGGAGCATAATTTAATTTCTATCTGCTTTATTCTAAAATACTCTTCCCTAAGGATTTAGTTTGTATTACTGAAGAGCAGCTGCTATTTTCCATGCCGTAATTTTTCTCCTTAGTTGATATAAGCTTGTATTGTACATATGAAAACAATTAGTAGGGAAACTCCAACAGGCAAAGAATTCTTCAGTCCCATGGGATAGATTTCTGTATCTCTTAGCCAGCTGTGCAACTTGTATAAAATATCTACCGACTGACACTGCAAAATTAGAATGAAAGGAAACCTCCTACCAGAAAAGTTTCAGGAAGTGTGTGTGTATGAATAATGTGGATTATTGTACATTTTCAAGTATTAGGAAAATATTATTTTTGCCATGATATAAATTGGAAAGCTGAAGCACAGAGGAAACATGCACAAAAAGTCATTTTTATGCACAGTCCTAAAAGAATTGTCCTGAACTTCTAGAAATGTATAATTCTTTCTCTGCTATGTTTAAAATGTGGCTATTTCTGAGTTCCCAAAACTAACACATTTGGAACAAATTCTGCAACTTTGAAGCTGTTAAAGAAAATGTAAAAAGACAAAAAGATTTTTTTTTTAATGTGTGAAACATGCAGGTTAATTTCTGTGAAAAGGAGTAAATAAATCAAACATTTACATTTTTCAAAAGCTCTTTCTACATCATATGATTTATTAAGTCCAAGACTGGGTTCCAGCCATCAAGAGGTCTAATTTATATCTGCATTGGTATTTTTATCATCATTTGAGATCTGATTATCCACTAGCTACTTTGTTGCTACTTTGTGCTTAAATTATATCTGCAAATTTTATTTACTCCGCCTCTCAGTAGCTTAAGGTGGTGTGCAAATATTGTTACTTCCGTTTGGCAGAGGAGCAAGAGGTCAGAGAAGTTACCTGACTTACCAAAAATTAAGTAGCACAGAAGTGTCCAATCATGATAAAAAGTCAATTTGCAGAATATATTTTATTTGTTAGTGCTTTTCAGGTTTGGATGTCTAGTCTGAGATGTGCCTTGTAGGCTTCTTCGGGGAACCCAGCTATCCACCTTCTGTAAGCCCACTAAACCAGAGGCAAACTGCTTAAAATTTCTGATCCTCAAGTTCCTACTATCAAAAATAATTTGAAAGAAATTTCTCTTTCTTTTATCTCTGTATGTGGTGTTGTTATTAAAACAGGAATGAAATATTTATAATCTTGAGTCAGCTAGATTCAGTAAATGAAACATTTCTACATACACCTCAAAAAAAGCTGAATACAAAATTCCTACCAAAAATATAAAATCCAAAAATAATAACATTTCAAGCCTTCCTAACTGCATAATTTTTGGACTATTTTCTAATTTTGCTCCTTTCTACTGCTAGTAGTTTCTTTTCCCATTGACTTAATTTGAAACTGGATATGATCGATGCCCCGTGGCTATGGACCTAAGGGCCTTTGTACTTTATTGAGATGAATTTGTGTAAGATTTGCCACAGACTGTTGGCCAGCCTGACTCCATGAGGCAGATAGCAAAGTCATATGGCCAAGAGTCAGAAGACACATACCTCAAACCTCAGGGGCTGATGGGAGGGAGGTAGGCAGGTCATGGCAGTGGCTACCCAGGAAGCCCATTGCTGTGTTGCAGACCTCTGTTGTGCAAGGAATGCAGCTGGGTAATTTGATGGTATTCATTTTAGTAGCCCTAAAGACATCCAAAAGACAGTCATTTGAGTTATCTAGCAGCCCTTGTGTTACCACAGCCTGGCCACGTGATGTAGCCTAGCCATGGAAAGTCTTCAGCATTAAAGCTCCGTGTTGGCCATTGTGGGTCACTGGGTTAGGCTTTGGCATAACAAAATCTAAAAGCAGGCCAAGTATTAAAGCATCACAATAGAAGCATATTGACTTGCTTTTATGTATTATTCTTCAAAGAAGAAACAATTTGTTTAAAGGTCATTCATCACCAGATGATAACAGCTTCTGCTATTCTTCTGTAGAGGTTTGTGACCTTGCAGGTTGGGTATCAGCCTCACAGAGAATGGAAGTTCATAGCATCAAAGTTTAAAGTGCCTTTCTGCTAAGGTGTTATCCATTCTTCCTGTCCATGTGCAATCCTGTGTGCTAAAGAAATTGCCAACAATGACAAATGACAACTGGTAGGATCTGGTAATTCCTTGCTTTACACTTCCTGAAGCAAGTTTCCTATTTTTTTCGCCTACTAGAATAGCCAGACCAAAATAAATTCTTTGTGATACAAACTGCAGTCCGGAAAACATTATTTGAGTTTAACTGACTTTTTTTCTTTTCTAAGGATTAACCATTTTGAGTAATATTAGGTAATTTGGTTTTACTTCTGTCCTGGTTTGAGGTAAAACAGAACCAGTCTTCTAAAGAGACTACCCCCGTCTACGCCATGAGTAGTTTTGAAGAAAGAGGAATATTTTTAAGCTTCTTATTCTAATAATATTAAAAATGTTTCTGTCTACCTGAAGAACATAAAACTATTTCAAACTGCTTTATTTCCCCGATTACCAGGAAAAGGTAGTGTGTTCAGTTTTAAGGCTTTCCCTCTATTTTGTAGCTGCAGTCAAATACTATTCAAACCATAAGCTTATCGTGATGACAGACACTGCAGAATAAATGCAGTGTGGAGATGTCTTCAGAGAGGCAAGATTGATAGCACATAAAAGTTCATATGCTTTAGGATGATGGACTGTTTCCCAGTTGTTTCTTATCTGCTGAAGTTTTCTTCCTTTGATTGTTAATTGTCTCGTTTGGTTGAAACAAGCTTGAAAGCTCAGCTGTTTTATTTCTTACTGTGCCTAGGAGTCAGATCTTAAATCTCATAAATCCTTTAGACTCCTGTCCTCTTTTGTGGTCTATCTTCTCCTCTGCTCTTTTTCTCACAGCTAAAGCATCCCACAACCTCTCCGCAGCATCTTCTTGTCAAAGTGATGAGCATATCTCAATTTGTCTGGGTTTGTGGTCAAAAACTATTATGTCTTTAGAACTATTTCTGAACTAAATATCCATAACATCACAAAAGTGTGGCAGAATTCTGCTAAACCCATAGTCTTGCATCTTGCATGGCCAGACACTGGGAGACTAATAAACTCCGAATTTTTGCTTTTTTGCACTGCCATTCCCTTTTTGACATTCTCTGCCTGGAGTGGAAGGGTTAAATCTTGGGTCTTAGAGTAATAGTCTAGACCATTACTTTGGTTCTCAAATGTGTATGATGAATTATTCTGTTCATTACAGTAAATTAAACATACACCAAAATTGTGCTGTTGAACAAGTAAAGCTTTTCAAGCTGGATTTTTAACTCAACCTTTTTTTAAACATGACAGTGCAAAAATTATGTGAGACCTCCAAAGCAAGATCACCAAGTTTAATATGTGATGGCAGTTCCTGAGTTTACATGTGAGAAAATGCTCTCTTATGAGAGCTCTCTTATGCTATGACATGTGAGACTGGCTTGTGAAGCCTGATGTCTAAATTGCATTTATGCAGTTACACAAGCTTTTCCCATTTTTGTTGTTCTTGGCCTTGTGTATTAGTAAATAATCAGTTCCTCATCTGTTAACTCATAATTGTAAAGAAGTAGGAATATGACTGAATTTGCAATTTCTGCATGGAACGTGAGTCAACCCTTGTAATGTCATTTGGAGGCTACAGTTAAGTGGAGTTTAATGGCATAAGGCAATTTTTTTACCCAAGAGGAAAGTGTTGAGTAAGGTCATGAGAGTCACATGAATCCCAGATGTGGCACAGTTTCATTACGTTTGTCAGAGGAAGCAAATGCACAATTAGAATGGGATTACAGGTTATTTTAAAGGTTATGTTACTGGTTTTGAATCCACTGCATTGAGAAGCTCGTATATAATATAACAGTAGTGAGATTAAGAGTAATGGCTAATTCAAATATGTTTTTATTTAACCCAAGCTGATTTCACATCTTCCAATGCTGACCTACAATCTATGTTTAGCTGAGTCTTCCATATACAAGACAAAACATTTTCTGAACCCATGAAAATATTCTGTAAGAATGATTGGTAACCAGGGACACTTGCAAGTTTTAAGAGGTCACAAATTTTTCACCTGAGCAATTTTGTTACATTATACGGGACTTCTTTGGGAATAATGGTGTGGAGAACTAAGTCCTTGTGGAGTGCGAGAGAAGAAATGAAACATCAAGAGCATCTTTCCAGATTTGTTTTGTCACTCATCAGGAAAGTACGCTCTGCTAATAGCATCAACAAGCATTGTTACAACTGTTTCCCTAGCCAGAGTAATTTGTGAAAGCATTTTTTAAATGGCATTCAGTCAAATATTTATATAACTTGCATAGTTTCCTTACAAAGTGAAACTTTTCAATAAGCATTTATAATTTTGGGGTTTTTTTAATTAATTTCTATAGTAAGTCTTGTTAGAAGGTATCAGCCAATAAAACTACAAAAGAATTCTCCTGTCAGATGTTGAGTGTAACTGCAAATCTATTGCCTGTCTTACAGAGAAGTGGAAAGAAATGTTTATCATGAGACGTAACTAATTATGGCTAAGGTGGTGTTTGCATAAGACAGTTATAGTTGTGATGTGAGTATTGCTAGGCTCGAAAAAGCTTGCTATAGACTATGAACAGGCAAATGAAAAACAAATAACTTGTAATGTGCTTCATTGCATAGAATGCATTGCATTAGCATACTAAATAATGAACATTAATAACTAGTTTCTCTGTGCTTTGATTTAGGTCATGTACCTGCCAACTTCTGCGAAACTTAGCAAATTAAATACAATACATTCTCGTTAGTCTTGTGCAAAAAAAAATTGAACAATTCAGTTGGTCTGTTTGGAATGAATTATAGCCTTTTGAAGTCATGAAAGTCTTATAGTAATGCCAATGGAGATCATCCAGTGTGTTTTGATTTGCTAGAAAATAGCTTGGGTGTTGATTACATAGTCAATGAGTTTTCTTATTTGACCATGGTGAACCAGAAAGGACTTCTGCAGACAGCCTCATACAAAGGTGCTTTGCTGAAGCTCAACATAAGGAACACAACTTCACCAATAGTATTAGAAGGGTGATCTCTGTATGTTGTCTCAAGGATTAGTGGCAACAGGGACTCTTCTCTACATCTTTCCCAGGAAGATATTCAGACCCTGTCTTCTTTGATTATTAGCGGAGCCTAGGACACTTGCTAACTCAGTTAGGGAATATCTGAGGTAGCTAAATACAGATCTCGGTGAACACCTTTTTAAGAAAAGAAAAGGAAAACTTGAAAGGTATGACTTGGGAACTGCTGATTTCCAGGTCAGCTCTCTTTCTACTAATAATTACTTCCTCTTTTTTATATATAGCTTTACTGTAAGAGTCTGCGCAGACTTTGAAGGTCAAAGTATCTCAGATGAGATAGGTAAGAAATTTTTTATGTTCCTATAATTTACTCTGGCCCACTCCATTTCAGATGTTTTTTTTTTCTTACACTGTGAAAGATAATAGGAGTGAGATCCTCCTAAGGCGAGAAAATACAGTTAAAAAGATATAGATATAGATATAGATATAGATATAGATATAGATACAGATATCACACAAAGCTTGTATTATTCACTTGAAGGATTTTTGATTCAGTTTAAGCCATTTTCCAAATAAAACCAAGAATGTACCTTGTTAGAGAATGTTCTGTTTTGAAAAAAAAAAAAAAGAAATTTGCAAGAGATGGAAGTTCTGTACACATATGATCTGTAAGCAAAATTAGAAATATTAAATTACATGTATTCTATACTTTGGATCAAAAACTAGTGTGCTGCTAAACAGGCAGGCACTTAAAGCAAGGATTAGTTTTACTTGGAAGATTTTGTTAGAGTAATTAACTATAATATATAGTGAATTGTTTACTATTTTTTCTTTCCATGTTAAATAAAGAAATATTTGATTTACTTGTATCCCTTAGTGCTGAAAGGTGAATTGCAATTAGATTCATTGAAACAGAAAGGAGCTGTTAAGAGGACACTCTTCTTTGACAACCATCAGTCACATCATTACTTCTCCATTGTAACAGAAAGACAGAAACAGCTCCATTGCCAGGACTTCCTTGTTTATCTCAGAGTAAGTTGTTTAAAATATTTTGGACTGTCATCATCATTTGAGCAATATCAAGGATTTAAACATGATGGTTAAAAAAGGAGCCACTGGAAAAGGAAGAACAATTTCCATTGTTCTTAGATCCCAAAATTACAGAAATGTAAGATTAGAAAGGCCTCATCTGGGTGTCCAGAGCATTCTTCTACCTGGGCAAAACTTCCTATGTAAATATTTTTCTAAATCCTATGGCTCATCTTTTGTCAATATAAGTATAAAATGAAGACTTCCTTTGAAGAAGAGTGTACAGATCCTCTGTGTACAAATACACTCATTTTGTGCTCTTCTGGAAATTCTGATTAAATACTGCATCTCTTGATGCAAGATTGCTCTTCCTATAGTATTCATAGTGGGATAATCAACTAAATATGTTAAATGTCATGCCAATTCAGTTTCAAAATATATTTTAAAGGAGTGTCACCAGCAATATTAGCCTAAAATTAATGTATTTTGAAAAATATTTTTAGGGTATTTTAAAATGTTTTTAGAAAAACTAAAACTGTGGAACTCAAGTTGTAAAGGAGAAAGGGTCATTGGTTACTCGCAGCTGGAATTACCTCATGCAATTGAAGCAGATTCCAAGGCTGGTTCTAGAAATGCAGTAGGAGGTGAAATGGAGGAGTCTCAAGCAATATGTAAGGAAGTATCTAGGCAATAAAGGTGGTGGGGTTTTACCATTGCTAATCCATATAAATTCTTGGTTATAGAACAAACCAACAATATTACCTCCACAAATCCACACGTGCCCTCCCTCCATTCAAAAAGGAAGGAGGACAGTAGCTGATAGGAGTTGGTTCTGTGTGTCTCTTTTAAACAGCTTCATTTTAGGCTAATGCTTTGAAAAAATTCTGAGTCTACTCAGCTTAGCCAGCTTCTTCCAGATGTGGGGCTGTGAAGGCAATGTGTTCTGGGCATTCCAGTTACTGGTGAGTCACTTTGCTTTACTAATGGCATTACATACAGCCAGAATTTGGCCAGCAGCTGTGAAAGACCCTATCTTTACCTTCAATAAAGACTAAAGTCTGATTCTGTTGCCATGCCATACTAATCTGAAATAATTATATTAAACCATTGGTTTTTATTATGTGATTGTCACTCACAGGATGAAACAGAATTTAGAGATAAATTATCTCCCATCAATATAAACTTGAATTATAGTTTGGATGAATCCAATTTTGAAGACAGCTTGACTGTGAAGCCAATACTGAACTATTACCAGAAAAGCTCAGTAACAGAACAGGTATGAATTTTGCGTGCCACATTTTCTGTATATAAATGTGAAAGCATTTACAAGTACTATGTGTGTCATCTTCCTTAAAACAGAATACCATGCCCAGAAATTACACAACAAGGATTTAATTAATTCAAAATGTAAATTGAATATAAATATAGAACCAGGCAGGCCTTTAAACCATTTCCAAAACTGTGTTGTGTTCATAGTTTTGATTGCATTCTAGAATATGTAAGCCAAGTTACTGTGGGAAAGGGCCTGAAAGCTTATATTGTTCTGCTAAGGACACAGTTGACAGTCTAAATAGTCTCCAGCAGTACTCATGTAGGAAGGAACTTATGGAAAGGAGAAAGAGATTAATTCACCAGGGCAGTGCTAGTGATATTTAAGGCATTTAGGTTAGGGATATTTAAGACATTTATGTTCGTGATATTTAATGAAGTGATTTCGACTTTGAAGCATGTACTGACTGTATTTTTTTATTTTTTTTTTTAAAACAATACAGGCTTACATTCTGGTTGACTGCGGGGAGGACAACTTGTGCATTCCTGACTTGCAGCTTTCTGCTATGCTGTAAGTTAGATAAAATAAATGATGCTGTGTGTAACAAAACCCAGACGCTAACTGCTTTAACAGAACAAAATATGTAGAACACAGTTCTGTTGTTTGCTATAGCTACTCATTCTTATCTGATTTCCAGATTTTAATTTTCTCATCCATTTCATCTAGAAAGCCAAGAAATGGAGAAATGTCCACTTAGAAACATATCTTTGTCAGATATATTCTGATGTTTAATGGTTATCATAGAAAATATATTTTGCAGTGTTCGTTAGGAGTGATTATAGTTCTCTGAATGCCAAGAGATAATACAAATTGTTGTTCAAAGGAGATTTTAAATTTGTTTATTTCAGTGTGCCAGTGACTTTGAGCTTGGGACACAATTGTCCTGAAATCAGTATACAGTGTAGTAAATGAATCTCAAAAGAAAAGAATTTCAAAACATGGCAACAATTCCTGCTATGGAGGGAGAAGTATGCCAAGCAGGACAAGTGAGGAACCTCTGACAGTTATCTGACTCTGTGGCATCAAAATCAGTACATAGCTGTGAAAGGAAAGGGCACAGTGCCGTTGCAGGTTTCAGAAGGCCTTCTGTCATTGTTCATTTTACAACAGGCATGAGGGGAAAACGCAATCCCACCACCTTTGTGCCCTCCAGAAACAATGCTGATGGGACCCCTGTGGCAAGTAATTTCTCCAGTGCGTACTTCTTTCTGGTTAGGAAGTAGTCAGGCTCTGATATTTTATACAACTAACTTTCAAGTTCTGTGGTACTCTACTTTGATGGTCCATGGTGGTGTTTTCTCTTGACCTCTTTCCTACCCAAGTACTGGCATACTTTCCCATGGGGTCATTTTTTATGGAAAATGTTTTATTCTATGTTCACAGAATATTTTCCAGAAGAGATGCTATGAGAGCAAAATGTCCTTCTGCTTTATTCATACATAAATCATTATTGTGCGTGTTTTTAACTCCTGACAAGTAGTATGTTCTATACAGAGATAAAGATCAGCTAATAATTGGAGAAGAAAACTGTGTCATGCTCATAATAAATCCAAGGAATGATGGGGAAGGAGCCTATGAAGCTGAGCTACATATAAGGATTCCACCTGAAGCAGATTACACTGGGGTCGAACGCAACAACAAGGTAAATGAAAATCAAAATGTTAGCGATAATAAAGCAGAAGAACTGAGAGCAAGCTTAACCTACATAGGCTATACCAGCTGAAAGCAGCAAGTAGAGAGGTGCCTCTTAGGAAGGGAGATTTCATTGACTCTCAGCTATCCTTTCTCACACAGTCCAGGCTAAAGATTAGCCATGTCACCAGGAGATGGGAAGGTCAGTACCATTCTGTTCAGAGCCAGCTCGGGTCCAGCTCCTTGCTGTTAGCTGATTTATAATACCACACAAATACTGTCACGTTTCTCCTAGGGCTAGAGATATTCACAGCATTCAGATTTTGAACTAGTAAACCCTACCAGTAGCAGGGAGTGGTAGTGCAGAATCCCCTGAGCGCTTCCAACCTTGGATCCTGTGTTATCAGCTCTCAGTCAGTTAATGAGCCGTGCTGAACCCCAGACCCTTGGACACCTCTGTCTCATGCTCCCAGCACACCATTGTTTTACCATTATTAAGGTATCCTGAATAGTTGAACATTAACTGCAGCATAAACTTGACAAAGTTGATTTCCTGTGTAGTCAATTGTTTTATCTTATGGATAGGCCAAAAAAGCGGTAATAGTGAAAAATGTATTGGTGTTCACAGAAGGACTAATATTGACTGAAGTCCTGCTGAGCTGTACTGAACATAGTGTTTCCTTTTTGGGTCTGTTTGTTTTTTAAGAGGAAAGACGAAACACTATCCTGCAAACAAGCAGAGTGTTCATGTATTCTCTGTTGGACAGCAAGTCTGAATCGCCTCATCTGCACATAAATCTCCCAAGCTGTTGCAACATGAGCTTGCTTTTTTCTGTCAGTGCCTGGAGTGTTCAGAAGGGCCTCAAGGGTGAGAGTGGGAGAAAGCAAGTTAATTTCCTTTCTGAAGGCAAATGTTTTTAAGGAAGTTGAAAGTAACTTACAAGGTATTTCCTTATTCTCCTTGTGTCAGTGTCTTTATTAACAGGCTTTTAGCCCAGTTTGAAAAAAATGACAAGAATTAATGATGTCACCAAAGATGACAATAGGGAAATGCTCTGCAACCTCACTTCTCAGAAGCATATCTTTGTACGCAAAACAAATAAGTAAAGACACCAGCCTCTTTCTGTTGTCTATTTCTTTTGTTCTCTTAGCATAGCCTCTGTTTTTTTGGACTGTGATCTACAGAACTTAAGTTCTCTTTAATGTGCTACACCTGGTTACATTTTTCCTTTGTTGCTCTTAAGGAATCTTTAGCTGTTCTTTTGGCCATTACCAAGGATGTCAGGGGAGGCACTTATTCCAAAACCCACAGCACATATAAGCACATATCTATCATTTGGACTGGACAGAAATCACTTAGGGCTTCTCATTATTTTAGGAAAATTTGAATTTTGTAGTGCCAGCAGGGTTGACTTCTGGGGAAAGGAAGGAAAAAAGAGGTGGGAGATTCTGGTGCTTTGGAAGAATGAGGAGAAGCTAGGATGGGTTGGGAAAGCATGTCAATGTTCTTTTTCTTTTGAAAATAAATCTTTAAAGGCCCAGGAAATGTAATGCAACTTTTTTATTTTCTTCAGTTTTTGACAAGTCCAATTCTGAATCCTTCTGGATTTACAGAAAAAAATTGCCTTCATTTTGCCTGCATTTATTTAGTTCACTACAACACGTAATTTATTTCACATTCTCTTGCATTTCATACTTATTCCATTCAAAGAGATGTCATTATATTCTTTCTGAGAAGGATCAAAAAGTTAGTCCTACTGCCTACATCATTCTTAGTGTCTTGCCTTCCGCATTGCAGGTACAGTTTTCACAAGGATAACATATGGTACTGAAAGCAAGTTTATTCTTTCTATTGTTTTAAAACTAAATGTATTTTTTTAAAACTATTGTCTTCATGATACTATGGTTCCATTAAATAAACTAAAAAAATCACTTCTAAGTCCATTTGGAAAATAAATTGATATTGTAATTTTCTTCAAAAAGATAAAACTAAAACTTGCTGGCATTTAACTGCTGGTGGAGGTTAGCTCTTGTATATATTCAGTTGCTTTTCTGTACTGCCATATGTCACCTAAAACTGCTGTGAACATGACAAAGAAGAATATACAATCTTTGTAATTAAAAAAAAATAAGAATGGAAAACCACATTTTGACACTCAGACATTCTTTTATAACCTTCCTGTTTTGTTTTCTCATTCAATTTATTCTGTCTAAATGTACAAATTAAGTAATTTGACCACTCGAAGCGAGAATTAGCAGGGGGTTTTGTGTTGTTTTTTTTTTCCCCAGAGCAATCAGAATCCTAGGTGTCAGAGGTTCATGTGTTACCAGGATCACCAAATTCTTAGAGGTCATAGTATAAATAAGTATAAATTAAAGAAGGACTCAATTAATTCAACTATAGGGATTTAAAAAAATATGGCAATTTGAACTGCTTGATGGGAGCACAGAAGAAGTTATCACACTGGTATGCAGTAAACACTGAGGTATATGGAAAAAAGGTCTCGATCTATGGGTACTTTGAGGCACTAACTTTGAGAGGTACTACCTCTTCCCTTCACCTTCGTGAAACACAGTGACCTGCCTCTGTTGTCATTATCTTGTTATCTCAGGCCTGATTCTGTAGCATATTGTACATAGACTGTGTAACCATATCAAAAGAGTGGCATTTTGCAAAGATGTATGTGTTCATATGCAAGTGGATAGCCAAGTGAATGTGTGTAATCTTAAAGTCTGAGGTCAAGGATATGATTTTGAAGTTTCATTGATTCTTGCACGTACTGATACTTCTTTCAGTCAAAAGCTGACTAATGAAATACAATGACCTACAATGATACCAAATGTGGTATCCACTAGTTGTATTATGGAAATATTTAGACGGTCCAGAGGTCCAGAGGTAAATGAGTAAATTACCACAGCTTTACAAGTTACTGGAAACCTGTTGCCATGCAATCACTGTCCATATGCAGTAGATGTGGAGTTACTGGAATTAGCTTCAATGAAAAAAGTAAGACTTTAGTACATTACCTTACATTTCCATGGGCAGCAGTAGGTCCAGAGACAGTATATAGTTGCTGTATGGTACGTTCTTACACTATGATAGGATGATTGTGTCTGTCTGAACCCCAAGCCATTGCTAGAATACTGGGCGCTAATGCTTTGCTCAGTGACAGAGTTCCACAGGTCAATCCTAAATTAGTAGCAATGGCTGGAACTGAAATTCACATGGAATAATTAGTAGAAGTAAATCAAGGAAATCCAAAGCCATAATAGGTATTTGTTCCACACCCAAAAACATTATGTATTTTGGCATAACTGTCTCTGCTCAGGCTGGGAACTGCAGAATTGTTGCAGATCACAACCAGATTTATATTGCAGTGGATAAGCTCTGAGCCATTATCCACATGCATTTCTGAACTACAGCATGACACTCTCTTAAAACAGGAAAAAGACCCGAAACCTTCTTGTCTTAGCTGAAAATTCGTAGAATAAGTACATGGTGGCTGGCTAGATGAGATGTGATTTGAGCCTTGCGAGGACAAACACAAGTTCTTCATTTATCAGCTGGATGAGAAGCTAAATTCTGGCACCTGGTACCTAATCCATCCACTTTTTCTCATAAAATAAGATTGGAAGGTGTTGATCAAGGAAAGAGAAACTTTTCAGCCTGTTGTGCTTAACGATTCTGGCATCAATTAGTAATTCATCACTAAGACCACCAGAAAGAGTTTCAAGTTTGTAGGCTGCCTGGATTACTTAAAGCATCCAATCATTTTCTAGTTAAAATGCACCCTGGGAGCACACGTGTTAATTGTTGGGGTTTTGCTTCTGCTCAAGACTGCCAAAAAGACCATGTGTTGCTATAAAAATATAAATTGCTACCAGTGGCAGGTAGATGGATTTTGTGGCAAAACCTTCCATCTGGCTGAGCTACATATGAAGTCAATGATACTGACAATACTGGGTGTATAAGTCTCTGCTCGTGCTTGATTCCTGCCTGGTTTTAATTTTCCTGTTTTGTACTTAACCACCTCAAAAAGGTGATCAATGAAAAAACAAAGGCAATAAATCTCAGTATTGAAGAAATTCTACCACAGCTGACCCTTTGTCACATCTTTATGCTGCACAAGTTAGCTTTTGTGATGCTGGTCATATAAATTCTGTGCCATTGATCATTTTCAGGCTAAGAGCATAGCCTCCAAATTGCAGAAAACCTGCTTGCAAAACTCCTCTTTTTGCTCAGCCTTTGAAAGACAAAAAAAATGTGTGATAAGGGCTGATTTACTGTGTACTGGTGTGTGTGATACAGCATTAATAAACAAACTGAAAAGTATCAAATATAGATGAATATTTACTTTCTAATATTAAGACCTCAATTTCAACACCCACTCCACCCCCAAAAATAAAATCAAAACTATAAACCCACATATCAAGTTAAACCAAACAGTTTTCCAGGTAAGTTTGGTTTCAACTGTGTTAACACTCTCTCTTCTCCCATGTTGCTTCCCACCTCTAATTAACCAGCTGGAAAGAGTGTAAAAATCCCCTACTCCCAACCCTAGAGAGGTTTGGAAAGGCTATTAGTGCTCTGGACGTGCTGTGTAACAAACTTTGTTTCCTCCTCGCAAATTGTAAAAGTGTCAGTATACAGGAGGTGTGTACTGAGGGCATGCTTCACATGGGCTCCTTTAGGACATGCCCTATCTTTTCCTTTAATCTCTGGAAATTATAAGGTCAGCATGTCCATGCTGGCTTTTAGAGATAGCAATGAATTGATAGTCTGGAGATTTCCCAGGTCTTTTTATATAAAAAGCATGACCTCGCACGTGTTGCTTCATCTGTGAGAATCACAAGTGAGAGGAAAGGTAGTGGGAAAGCACTATAGCAACAACTAGCTGCATCCTGCTTTTACAAAGCTTGTTTACTTCTGCACATATATGGAAGTATATTCTTTTATTGAATATGCCAGAGAGGTGAACAGGAAAAAAAAACCACATTTTGTTGCTTTGTCTTGCTCTGTATCTCCTAACTTCCACTATTGAGCTGTTCCTCATTTTATACAGTCTGTTTTGTTCACAGAAGATAACAACTAGTGATAAAGATTAAAGGGTTCAAAAAAACCACCCAAACATAGGATACATTTTACATTAAGAGCTTTAGAGGGACATTATACGAGTGTATCCTCAAAGCTGTCAAACGAACTGCCTGAGAAATGTTAGGTACAAACTGGACTTTGAACAAATAGTTGCTGGAAAAAGTTAAATTTTACTTATTGCTATAAACAACAAACACCTTAATTTTTGATAATGTGAAAATCTGTCTCCTTTGTTGCTGAATTATAAACACAGGTAACAGATTATGTTTTACAGAAGTATTTAATGTTCTACTTTACCACAGGTTGGAAAATAAAGTTCTGGACTTGATCCATAACAAAGTTATGCCATAAAGTTCTGCCAATGCCAAAAATTCACTGCAGAGACTTCTAGTGATGGATAATACGACCACTGCAATTAGTGTGAGGCCTATTCTCCTCACTCAGTTTTGCCTACTCTTTTTTTCTCTGTTGAGTCATTATAGGAATGATTCACAACAACAACGCCGTATGTTAAAACTAGAAATAGAGTGATCTCATCATGGCTCTTAAGGTACTGGGGAACTTTCCTGTTTGTTTTTCCCTGGTATCAGTTTTCCCCTATTGTCTGACAATAACCCATTAAATGTTTTGATAGTGCACTGAGCAGGTGTCTGAAATCAAAAGAAATGTCACAGTCAAAAAGGCATCACTTTCCCAGCTGGATACATTTCGCTGTGATCTCTGACCTCCATATTGGTGTCCTTTTGTTACAGGCACTGCGTGTATTAAGCTGTGATTACAAGATGGAAAATGAAACGAGAATGGTGGTTTGTGATCTTGGGAACCCCATGGTGGCTGGCGCAAACGTAAGGGAAAACCAGATGCATTTACTGATTTTTATCTAATTGAATTTTAAAGGGGAGCAAATGGAAGACTATTCAATTAGTAGAATGTGCCCCAATAAGCACCACCTAAACTGAATTATTTACTTGGACAGGAAATTGTTGGTGTAATAAGAGGTAGAACTGTGCTTCTGAAAAACTAACGATTTGTTGTTCTAAAAGATTAATCATGCTAGAGCCTGTGTTTTATTTCACCCACTTAAAAAAAAAATCAGAGTGATTCAAGTCACAGAAGTTGCACTAGTATGAGAATCCCAGTCCATAATGTGATCTGTTTATTTCTCCCTTTTTAGTATTCTTTCTACTTAAGATACCTATAGTAAATGACAGCTTCTTTAGCCTGATTCTTATCTTGAGTGCATAAGGATTGTCTTATCAGTTTTATCAAGATTTATATCCATGAAAATGTGGTTGAGTCAAGTTCTCCTTCAAGTTATTAATGTCATTCTAAACATTTTTCCTAAGACAGCTATTCATAAATTAAACTGAATGTTAGGTAGAACACTCGTAGCATTGTTTTTAGACAAAAGTGGGACTGAATAATGACTGACGATGGACAGCAGATAAGGATTAAACATAGGTTTGGAGATAAAAAAAGTGCTACCCATTCCACGGTTGTCATCACTTGTCCCTGTTTCATGACAAAACAGTTCAGGGCAATCCCAGAACTGTTGAACCCAGTAATGTTTGCCATGGATGCCTTTGCAGAGGAATTCTGGTGCTGCTCATAAATTCATTAATGCTATGAATATTTAATGAAAAACAAATAGTCAAAGCTTATATACCTAGATAAAAAGTAAAAATGAAGCAGTCATCAGCATGAACATATATGAGGAATAAACAACAGTTTTTAATTAAAAACTGCCAGTTTGCATTTCATATTGGGCCTGTGGCTTTGCAAAGAAACCAAAGCAAATTTCCTTTGTGTATTCAAAATCCTTATTAAGTTAAGGTTTGTCATATGGAAGATCAATATTTCACTCTTCAGACTGTCTATAGAGGGATGTTTTTCTGGCCTCTTATGATCTTGAAACATTTACTGTCTGACCCTCGATAAAAGAACAAAATTGGTCATATGATAGGAGACTGGGACTAGAATAAGTTTGTTTGGATCACAGGATTAGCTTCAGATCAGTCATAGAGCTTTTGAAAGCGAATGTGAGACCAGGTGTCTCATACAGTCAGCTGTCTCCATGGTCATGAGCAGTCGCAGATAGACTCTTTGGGATTATAAGGAGCTGGAAACCATTGAAAAATTAACTCCAGGTGATGGACCTACTGGGAGCAGGAACCTGCCTGGTGAGAATCCTTCTCTGTAGAACTACTGTGAACTACAAGTCTGAAGGGGCTACTAGAAACATTTTCTGGGAAGGACATTGCACTAAGAAGGCAGACTTGATAGATATTGCAGTCAGTGGCATAGAGAAGAGGGCTAAAAGGTTTTGTAGGTTTTGTTTTATTCTACCAAATGAAACTCCTAAAAAATAAGAGTAATTGAAAACATTTTTGAGGAATGGAGTTTTCATAATGGGATGATGGGAGGCAATGATGGGCCAAAGCACTAGATAAATCTCAAGTCAAGGCAGATAATTTCTTGTACCAGAAAACCAGCAAATTTAGATATCTGCTTAGTGGTTTCCTGGTTGGTGTCATGGCAGAAACAAATTCTCAAGATGCGGACAAAAGTGGACAAAAATCTTGTGGATGATTGGGATGCAGTGGGGGGAAAGAGAGCATAAAAACCCATGGGTTTTGAAGAGAAAAGGAAGTCTAAACACAGGAGACACTAACACTGTATACCAAGCTAGGAGCAAATCTTTGTGGTTTGCATATTGTCATAAACACAAGCAATGGAAAGGTCTGAGTGTGGAGGTATTAGACTACAGCCCCTCACACTCTTCCCTTTGAATCCAAAGCCCTGTTTCCCCATCATCCTTGACGCAAAACGCTAGCACTGTGAAGACATCAGGAATGCTATTTGGTGACTACTAAAACAGTACTACTCTCACCTGTCTCCTTATGAATTATCACAGCATAACTAACCTTGTTTTTCTTCAGAATCTATTCTAGGGCTGCCATGAATACATTGTTAGCAAATATTCCTAAGCAAAATACTTCATAAAGAGAAACTTAGTAGTAGTAGAATAAAACAGCAGGGTTCATAACATGTTTAAGGATATTCTGGCTTATAACAAAAGAATCCAACCCTTGAAAATTAAGGCATATGAAGATAGACCATTACCAAGCCAGATGGAAAAACTGCTTGATTATAGTGAGTGAAAGCTTAAAGCCTAACTTTATCTTTGAAACCAGCTCTCCTGGAAGCTTAGTAAAGGTGAAAGGACTTGAGCTTTTTCAGTCCAAACATATTTATGATGGCAAAAGTACTTCCAACAGCAAAATACCAACCCTTTGTACAAATTGCATAAATCATGAAAGGCTGCTCTGATCCATTTCCAATTTTGCAAAAACAATTCGGCTCTGGCAGGAGATCAGTTATTCTCAAAATATTCGGTCAGAAAGGGACTCTTTGTGGAAGTTGTGAGGGAGTGGGAAGGGAGGGTTAGGTCAAAATCAAACATTCCTAAAACTCTTAACTATTGAGTCACTGTAATGACTTTTCAGCACTCTGAAATCCTAGAATTCTTGAATTCTTTAAGATCAACTTCTGAGTATGAGGGTTATGTCAGGATTTTGTGATATAACCCATGGGATATTACTGCAACGGGCTACAGAGTTGTCTGATACTTCACATCTTCAAAATGCATTATTGTCATCAAAACTGGTATATCTGACTTTTTGAAAATCTGTGACCTTAAAATCATTTACTGGCCACAAAAAATACTTAACATTTGCAGTGATATCTTTGTGGTTAAAAAAAGATGAAAAGATAAAAAAGAAGATAAAAAGAAATGAGAAGGAAAGTCACAAACCCATATGGCCCGGAATGCACACTGAATGTCTGTGATACCATCTCACTGGCAAAGAGTGCTCAAAGTACTTATTTATGATGCTGAAATGAATCAGACTGGTAAGCTTCCTAGTGCATGTTCAGCAGACTTAGCGAGTGAGATGTAGGTTTTATTATAAATTCTTATAGAAAAATTTGGAATTCAATTGAAATGAATAGAAATACATTAGAAGACTGGGAGGCTTGAAAGATCTCACCTATTTCTTGGTATGTACTAAACTGATTCTTCAAGAGCACAGGGGCTTTATCTTTCATATGAACTGTAAGACACTTCAAAAAAAGCCAGCCCTCTGTCTCCCAGCATAATTCTAGGTCCCATGTAAAATAATGACAGATTAAAGTTTATCAGTAATAGCAGAAGTGCCATGTATTTCAAAGACACAAGAGGTTACTAGTGTGGAAAATAATGCAAATTTAATGTAAGTAACTTGACTTGGAAATTTTTAAATAAAATTAATCTATTCTGATAAAATGAGCGTCCTACTAAAATAAGGAGGTTGAGTGATTGCTAAGTTACAAGCTCAAGCAAATTCAACTCCTTTGGCCTCAGTGGGTTTTCAGCAAGGGCATGTGAGCATCTTTGCCCCATTATTAGTATCAGTGTCAGGGGTTACTTGACATTAACAAAGTCATACAACCATACAAAGACAACATCTGCAGTTTATTAGGGTCATACAGTAGGAGTGTGTTTCAGTTTTAAATAAGGGATTAATCCTCAGGGGTATAATAGATCATGAAAACTGCAGTTCATCTCTGCTGTATCTGAGAAAAATTTTATCTTTGGTTCATCAAATCTTTTTTCTGCTATAAGTGGAAACAAATTTATATAGACATGATTAGTGAAAAGAGTAAGAGAAATGCTGAATTGAATATTTGGGTTTTTTTGTCTCAGAGATTAAAAAAATCATGTTATATTTTTAAAGGTGAATGAAATATCAATACAGTTGTTAAAATCCTCTCCAAAAAGTGGTCTTGAAAATAGCTTACATCTCTATTCCAAGTCAGCTATTCAGCTTCTGTTTAATTTAATGAGCATTATCTTTTAATCTTAAAGATTTTGCTTCCAAAAGTAACTATAACTATGACATTAAAATGCTCAGGATTCAAAGACTTGAATTTGCCATTTGTTTTATGATGACAATATTGCTTTCAGCATAGGACAACTGAAAGAAGTAATTGAAACATGTTAGCTAAGTCTCGTTCTAGAGACGGATTAAGATTCAGTGATGCACCACTGCAAGTGAGGAAAGGAGAATTGAATGAAAATTTTTAAAAAATAATGCCTGGGAAAAAGGAATTGCTTAAACATCTGAAATAACACCCACAGAGGAAAATGCCTCCTCTTCACTGATGTTGAATCTAGGTCCCAAACATAAAACTCTATATTGCTGTCCTGTTGCTGACAATGCTAACCCAAGTATGTTAAGGATAGAGTGCCAAGCAGACAACTCTTTTTCTTTTACTTTTTTTTTTCCCCCCTGTAATCTAGTCAGATATTGGCAGAGATGACGGTATGATGTCCTCATTTCCTAATGCCTTTTGATGAATTTCTCAGGAAGATTGTTTCTCCACATGGAGAATATGGCTGTATGTAACCACCCTTTTTAAAAAAATGAAAGCACAGTGTGCAAGTTATCTAGCAGGGAATTCTACTATCAGGCAATAGGGGAGGTAGGGGGGAGGGAGAAGTTGTACAAGATTACAGGCTGTAGACTTTGCTGTCAGTCTCGATGCAAAATTCACATTTCAAAAACTACCAGATTCAAAACATGTGCAGTTGAAATGAGGCAATTAAAACCATTAATTTAAATATTGCAGTACCATTTTATTAATTTGATATGGAGGGCAGATGGCATCTCCCCCTGCTCTCCTGCCACTTGCATACTGGGGCCCTAAGTGTCCAGCAAGAGGGTTATAGAGACCCCACCATATGCTGTTGCATATTCCTTCTTTAGTTAGCCCTGCAATTCCATTCTGTCTTCTGAAATAGGTTCTTCTGCTTTACTCTGTGCCCTTCTTGCAAAGCAGAAGGAAATTATCAGATGGAGGAAGCAAGGTCTGCATAAACACAAGGCAGGACCAGTGCAAACCTTTATCTCCTTCAGTTTGGAGAACTGTGTGTTTTGCCCTCTATCTTCTGTGGTCACACGCTGAGAGTTGTGGCAAACTGAACTGCAAATACAACTTTGAAGTTATATTCCTCTTAACTGAACTATAGCTTCCAGAAGCTGCAATGAAAAAAACTCAAACCAAATCAAACTAAAACCATCAAGCTGCTGCTAATTTAGCCTTTAGAAGAAAAACAGGTGATCAGCCAGCCCTGCAACACCTAAAGCATACAGCTCATGCACAGTTACAGAGGCAACAGGAGGAGCAGGAAGTCCTGGAGACCTGGACAAAGGCACACATGGATGGAGACAGGGGTGAGAGGTGCCAGACAGCTATTATTTTCTTTTGGCTTGGCAAAGTAAAGCAGACTGTCTGGATGAAGAAGGGCCCACCGCTGTGTTCTTGGGAGTATGCTTCTCTGTTTCTCTTGATCTTTCCTCTGTCCAGCCAAGTTTTCCATCTGGTGACACACACAGGCAGGATGGTATTTCTTCCTAAAAACAATTAAATGATATTATTTCATGTTAATTTTAAAAGTAACAGTGTCCTATACAAGTCTGTTAAATGCAGTGTTGAATAGGACTCCTTTCTCTATATGGAAAGATCAAACCATTTTTAGTAACCTGTTGTTTTGTTTCTTTCCCAGTTCTCTACAGGCATTCGATTTTCTGTTCAGCATTTTGAAAATGCAGATTTCAGCATCAATTTTGAGCTGCAAATAAAAAGGTTAGATGTTTTATCAAGAGTATGGTTATTTAACTTCTGAATTCTGTTGATATCTGAAATTTAATATATAAGAAGGTCACTCGAACTCTTCAGTGTCTTCATGGGCTTTCCTATGGTAGCTTTCTTGAGGAGGATTTGTGGAGTTGGAACCTTGTTAGCTTTTAGCACAATCAGTCGTAGAGTAATTCTGAGAATTTTATTATGCTAAAATTCAGCGTAACTGATTTTGATCAGTGGTGCAAGGATGTCCTACAGACAAATTTGCACTTTATTCTCCACTTCAGGATTAATGAACAGTGATCACTTTGTAAAACATATTATATCATGCTCTGAAAAAAAAAATATGCCACTTCTTCACGACAATTCAAAAAATAGAAGGAGAGCAGTTAAAATCTGCTCAACAGATTTACTGGCATGAAGAGAGAAAACTCTTTCAGTTTGATGCAGGTGAGCCTTTGTCATTTTTCCATTAGGTTCCTCCATATTTGTGGCGCTGAAATATTACTGCTGGAGAATCTTCTGTTTTATGCTGAGCAGTACTTCCTCCACAGGGACAAAAAAGCACAGGACGGGCTGGGTTAGGATAATAGCAAGAACAAACCTGGGACTTTTTCAGTAGGTGGCAGGGTTTCTGCTCCATCTGTCCTCGTTAAATACACACTGGAGTTCTTGATGGGGCCCTCCCTGCCCCACACACAGAGACCTAATTGCTAATGTCTGGCCTTTAATGAGGGCCTTGATCACGTTCATGATGGTAAATAACTGAGACATTTAAAATGTTTAAGTCATGTTTCCAGAATGTAACCCTTGAAGGAAAGGACATGCAGAAACTTGGGAAGGGCACAGCAACGCCACAGAAGACAATGAGGTGACTGGTCAGGCCTCAGCCCTCTCCCAGGGGTCTGGCTGGTGAGCTGGAGGCCATGCAGACCTGGGCACGAGCTCCTCCAGACAGAGATACACGATATAACATCTGGATTGTAGGTCTCCTGTCCATATCACTGTTCACTGTCAGGTCATTAATGCAAGCAATACAGTCTGAAATGGGTATCAGAGCCGCTCATCACTACCCTTTTCGTGCTGTGAAATTGGAGAGCTTCAGAGCTTTTTGGGTAACTAGATCTTTCTAGGTAATAAGAGTTGAGGGTAGGTCACTTTCATAGAAAAAGTGACAAGGCTTTACCAAGGAATAAGACTGAACTTCAGGAGACTGCAACATCTCATCCTTCCTCCATGAGTGTGACTCACTAAAATGTAAAGGGAGGAATCTGTTGGGTTACCAAAAAGGACAGTTTCCACAAACTGGTATCAAAATGCTGAAGAGCACCCAGCTACTTAACAAAAACAACAAAAAAGTTATATTTCTTGCATAGAGAATGTACCCTACAGTTAAAACTCACTGCTTTGTACATTCCTCCCCAAGCAGCACTACAGTGTGTGCATTTCTATGTCCTTAGTGAACAGGTAAAACAGTCTTAAAAGGAAACAGAAATCCATAAGGCAGAAAGAGGAAATTACCTAAATGGAAGGAAAGGGAAGCAGAGAACGTGTCTGAATTTGTGTCCTGGTCTGAGTTATTCAAAGGAGAGACATTTAACTTACTTGAAAACATCAAGTGGAAAATAAATATTTTCATTTCAAGACTGAAGTTCATTACTTATAGGAAATAAGCAAGAGGCTGAGTAGTGTCTTGAAATCCAATTCCTTTTCTGATGTGGATTTTACTAAGCAATTACATACCCCTTAGAGGGGGAGATGTCCTGGCACTTACATTTAAACTCTTTTATTTGCTACAGAATACCATAAAGCACAAACAAGATTTGCATACTAAACAGATACGATCAAAAATCTGTATTTTAACTCTATGGAAAGTAGTACCATTATACAAATCGGAGAAGAGCTTATTCTGACAAATTAGTGGTATAGTCTTTTTTATAATTTAAACAATTTTTGTACTTTTGTACTCAAAGCAATGGCTATAGAGGATTACATCAAAAGTTCAAATTATGTTTGAGGGGAATCTGCATTAGTTTACAAACAAATTAGAGCTGCTCCTAATTTTAGAAATCTGTAACCAGAAAGCCTGGATCAAAGCAGTATTGCCCTTTACTCCTCAGGAGTCAGTTGCTGGGAATGCTGGCCTCCTCTGATTGTTTCCATTTCACTGATGCTACCCAGATGTGATAACAGTAAACTGTGACAGCAACAGAAACTCCGTGAAGCAAGGAAGTACTTCCACACTTGCTTGGAAAAAACCTTCAAACTTAGTGTCATTAATCCCATAATTAAATAAATTCTAAGTCTGCAATTATTTATTTTCACCGTCTTCATCAATTTGAACCTGTAAACCTTTTTTTACATGGATGGGCTATAATCATAGGAATGGCCTTTTGAAGTGAGAGAAAGTACCTTTGCTACTAAGGGTTTGCAATAAGAAAAGACAATAAAATGAGTGAGAGCACGAGGCTTTAAACACAGGGATCTGTTTTGACTGCTAAGTGGGATTAAGGGTGTAAACGCTCTCTGGATAGGGGAAGGGAGAAAATAAGAAAGGTAAAGAAACAGTTTATTTTGGTGATTTTTCTACAGAGACTCTGTCATGCAGAAGTCACAGGTTTGGAGAGTCATAAAAGGAAATTTTATTGTAACAAAGCCTATCTATCTTGTTCGTTAACACTGCCTTCCTCCAATGCATGAAACACCCTTGTATTCTATTAAGATACTCATATCCATACAGATAGCCAAGTTGAACAAGGGAATTTACGTGATATTGTGAGCTAAATAAATTTGTATCATTGTAATCATGCGTAGATTTCTTGTAAGGAATCTTGAGTTGATTATATTATTAAATGTGATGAGCTCAAATAGTATCAAATTTAAATAACAGTGTCCTATAAGACTGAAGAGTGGCAATAGCAAGCCCATGCTGTAATATGTGCAACGGCATCACTTCCTAATTGTAGGCCTTGTGGTATTCAGTGCTGTATCTGTAACAATCTAACCCTTGTACACATCTTTTCCAGTTCTAACAAGATTAATCCCACCAGCAATTTAGTTAACCTTCATATCAACATCAGTGCTGTGGCTCAAGTACAGATCAGAGGGTAAGTATTCAACATTTTGATCCAGAATGATAACTATTTTTTGTATTGAATCTTTCCACATATAATAATCCCATGTAGTGGATCTTTTGACATATTATAGTCCATAAGGCTTTATCCACCAAGAATACCTGAGAATTCCCAGGGAGTCTCACCGCTGCAAGTCTTGCAGGATGCAGCTACTAAGGACTTAGCAGGTCATGTAGGGCAGGACTGCCCACGTCGATTCTAGTAAACTTACTGAGTGTCTGTGCAAATGCAGCACGCTGTAGAATCCCACATTGTAGTAACACCAGTCAGAGCCAACATTTTATTTGGGCATTCAAGTTCTGTATGGATGTTACTAGTACAAAGTGCCTGTTCATATGTGTAGGTCTGCTTGCGCAACCACTTAGGCACTTAATTCTGAATACCAAAGCAGAATCTGCTGCTTTTATAACTGGAATGATGAAACACATTATGGCAAGGCATATAGTAATAGAGAGCAGAGTGAGACCTTTGGAGAAAGGATGAATGAGTAATGAGCTATGAGCTTTCTGTTTCTTACATTTCTGTCTGAAGCAGGTGCCTGCCCACTGACACAAGGGATACCAAAATGAAACAAGCACAAGATATGATCAAAGATGATTATTTCTATCTCAGTTCTCACATACAGCTTGGTTTCCAAAACTATAAAATGCAATTAGGTGATAAGAATCTCAGACTACCCTGTAAAATCTTGGAACTAGACTCCTACCCTGGCATCCTGGAGGAAGTCATCAGGATGTTCTTTAAAGCAAATAATTGCCCCAAATGCTTTCTGTCTGGGATCTCAGATTTCCTACATTTCGTCTTCTCAAACTACAGCTCTGGACCTTAACCGTTCTCAGCACAGCTTCACTCCCACAGTCAGGCCATGAGGCTTGGCTGATGCAAGAGAGGCAGGTGTCTCTTACGTGATGTACCTCAAGGGGCTGCCTCCGGTGTACACAAATGAAAATGCATTTATTTATGCTTTTATGGATTTATAAAAATCTATTTGTTGTTATCACTTCTAAGACAATACTTTGACTACCTAGTGCCAGCAGAGAGTCCAATCATTTTGCAGATCACAGAGATCGTGTTTTCTGCTCCAATATTCAATCTAAATCAGGGAGTTTTTAAAGAAGTTTTCATCACATTTTGTAAGTGCTTTGCAAGTTAAGAAGCCTAACCCCAAGGCCAGAGTTAGGCGGGAAAAAGAGGACTGGTACTCAAAGGCTGTGTGGATATATGTTAATGCTTATATTTTTGAAAAGGAGCAGTTGAAAGACAACATGTTCAACAAGAACAGAAATGAGAGTATTATGTCATTTTCTGTAGTTAGTGGTGATCTAGGGAAATGAGCTGGACAGGAAGAGAGGTGAAAAATACAAAATGAGGGGAAAGGTAACACAGAAAGAGTAGGAGAAGCTGACAAAATAAGAATCAAGGGGTTAGCTGATGGGCTGCACATGTGTGAGAAAATGTTGGGAGACAGCAACTGCTAGATGTTGCCATGGGTGGACACTCAGGTTAAGGACTGGCTGGAGTTTCAGTGTGTCAAAGAAACGGTTATGGAGACATACACAAGACTTGTCAGTAAGGGGTACCTCCAGTGCTGGGAATTCTGTTTTTTTTCAGTGAGGTTGCTCATTGCTTTCATAGGAAAATCTTGCAAACTTTTTGTATTCTTTGCAAACTTTTTGGAAACTTTCTGCCTCCGTCATGTTCAATGTGCAATGGTGTGTTCTTTTTAATGAAAAGTTCTGTAACAGGTAAATAGATAGACACCAAAAAATGACGAAAACATCCTTGATTCTTAAAAAGAGCATGCCCACAAGTGGAAAAAGTGGCTTGAATTGCTGCCTGCAGTGCTAAGAAACAGGTCATTAAATACAGAGGAATTGCTTAATTGAATGACTTCCAGTTCCTTTCCTCTTAAGTCTTTTAGTTTCTTATTAGCTATAGCATGCATGTACAAAGGAAAATTCCCAAAAGCTTTGTTGACAGATTTTGCTAATTACTCAGAGTTGCTAAAACATACAGCTCCAAGGGAACTATTTGCTCACAATTTCCTAGATAAAAATAAAAGAGAGACACTGTCCACATTTGGTCTGGAAAATATCTTCCATTAGTTTCCCTATTGCTCTGCACAGAGTTGCATGAAGTGGCACTGGAATCATTGTACATTTTACTGAGGAAAAGTAAGTAGTTATCAAATTGTGCATATACTTACATGCATATATACTTGCACAGAGGACCCGTGCAAATACTGTCTCTATAAGAAAGGAAGAAATCTTCTTCAATATCCTATTCAAAAGAAATTTAAAGTAACTCCTTAGATAGTTCATTCAATGAGGAGTTGCCCCGAAGACTAAGATTTGATTATTATTCTTACCTTTTTTTCTATGAAAAAAGTAAGTTTTATAGTTCTAATTGTTATTTCCCACTGCTGAAAGAACACTAGAGGAATGAGGGATTCAGGAAGCAGCTGACAGAATTCTTGTTGTATATCCCACCTAAGAATTTTCCTTTACTTGCTTTATCATATTTTTCAGTGCTCTTGTTTGACTGATCATCCTAAAAGTCTAGGAAAAATCCTTGTCTAATAAATCATACAAATGTTAAAAATATTCTCAGTTAAATGCAAAATAAAATAGTCAAAAGAGAGGATTTCTGTTTAATTTGACCTGATTTTGATACTTTCATGTCAATAGCAGAATTCTTCAAAATAACTGTACAATCTGTTAAACTAAATGTTCTCATATACCTTATAATAATTTTAATTGAATGTCTACATTTACACTTTGCACTTTGTAATTCTGTGGATAAGAAAAACACTGCACAGGGAGTGTAGTAGAAAACACTGGTTTTTGAAACCTCATGCCTGCTTCTATTTTTCTATGTACAGTTTCTGGTTTGCAAATTTTTGCAATAGCTTAAGGGTCTCTGTGTCTTGGCTTTTGTAAAGACACAGGAAAGTTCCAATTCTCCAACAACAATTAATAATTAAAATTCTTATTGGAAACAAGGCCATTTGGGAAATACAACAAGGTAGGCTAAGTACCTCATGAAATAACTTTTTAATGAATATGTTTCATTTCCTTTATTATTTGGTTTGGCTTGTAAATTTGTCCTTTGGCATAGTTGTTAATACAAACTGCTGTCCTTTTGAAGTCTGGGGAAGTATTTAGAGTTAGCAGGATACTCCAGGATACCCTAAATTTTGTGAAGAGTTGTACTTTGGATGGTATTAAGTTGTTCTTCTCTGGGATGGCTTGCTGCTTTGAGAAGCTGTATTCTGTAGAGGAGTTTCCATCAGACATTTCATTCACTGTATATGACATAAGAGCTGGAAGCAAGAACAGTTTGTTTCTTCCTAAAGTATTTCAAAATGTCATCATTTGCAACAAAACACCCAGTCTTCTGTTCTCTTCTTCAAGGGACAATCTGCAGTGGTGCTTTCTCTGTTTAGACTCAAAGAAAAGTAAATTAACATTGGTGGATAGAAGTCCATCGTTTAAGTCAAATGTTATATTCTGACAAAAAACTCATTAGCAATTCTTTTTTAACAGTTTTCTGTCAGCAAAATTCCAGCTTTGGCAGAATAAGCATTGAAATTTTATGGCTTTTCTTTAAGCTAAAGATTCCGGAAACCAGCAAAACTGAATGAGAGTTGACCCTTGCAAAGAAAGGGCAATACTCACCATTTTAGCACCAAGAGCTACTTTCAGTACTAGCAGATGACAGATGTCCGTGCCAGAACTCACGTACCATGCTAAAAGAAATTCTTGGGATCTGATTTCCCAGTTTCTCAACAACTCAATAAGGTTAAAGTTGGCATCTGAATGGGACCCTTCCAAGGAACTTGCAGTTTTTATGTGAAACAAAATGCGTGTGATTCAAATAGGAACATTAACAGAAGACTGCTTAGTCCCTTCTTGAGGTCAGACAGAGTAGGAAAGGAAAAATAAAATAAGAGACAAAGCAAACGGGAAGCCTGGAGCACTATTTCAGGCTCTAGTCCTGAATTCAGTTTCTTGATATACCAATTTCCATTGTGACTTTATGGAAGTCACAGTACCTCAGTTTCCCACCTGTAAAACGAGATAGACTACTTTGCAAGGTTTTTCAAAGGAATAATAACAGAGGTTATAAGGAATTTACAGTCAGAGCAGTTAAATAAATATCTAAAAATGTATTGCAGGGAAGGAAGATGCATAGCGTTAAACATTTACAGGCTTCAAATGGAAATGAGAAAATACATTTATTTACGTATCATTACTGTGGTTTTGTGGATAATGTATTCAGATACCTCATCAGTGAGAAAGACGTAAATGCCCGACAGACTGCATTCCTCTCCAAATAGAGAACGAGTCACTCCCTTGTCTGGAAGGGACCATCCATCAGAGGAAGTATGAAACTAAATGCACACCCTCAGTAGTCTGTAAGGATGGGGTAGTACTTTATGGAAGCATTGCATTGTTCACCTCATGTAATTCTAATGAATGTGCCCAAATAAAATGCCTTTAAGGGCTCTAGGTTTCTATAGTGACCTTAATTTTCTCTAAAGGTAATGCAGCTGATTACTGGTAACAGTTACTGTTTTAACCCGTTTTATTTATTACAGAGTGTCTCACCCTCCAACAATTATTTTGCCACTTCACAACTGGGAACCCAAAGATGAACCTACAAAAGAAGAAGAACTTGGTCCTTTAGTAGAACACATCTATGAGGTAAAAATTATATATGTTGCCACAGGACCTCATGCTGCTTCCATTGAAATCCTGATGAATTTGGTTTATTCTCTTTATCTGCAACGAGATAAAGCCACAAATGTAAATATTCTGGCTTTAGCATATGACCCGAATTTAGTCTGGGAACTCACAGCCCCAGGATCTGTTCAGGTTGGTGGAAGAGATATTAGTTTATGCTAGGAGTCTGTCTTTGACATTTAAGGGATCTATAAACATTTTGGGTGTTTGACAAGAATTAAACACAGTGCTTAAAAGCTCGTTACAATCAATGCCAAATATTTTCAGTGATTTAACTGATTTTTCATTAAAAGCTGTGAGTGTTGTGCACAGGAAAAATTGTTTCCTGTAACATTTAGCTAACTGAAACAAACTGCAGGCATACATGTAACTTATTACCTCATTGCTCAGGAATAGTTCTGTAGAAAATAACTCTTAATGTTTGAAATATATGTATTTCTACCTTGTACTGCTGTTGGGTTTTTTCTGTTGATGATTCCTCAATTAAAAGAGAAGAGTTCAGGTGAGAAAAAAGTGCATTGAGTGAACTACATGGAATACAGGCCATCTTTGGAATCTGATGGATGACATTTATTCTAGGGAGTAAAACAGAGTGCTTCACGTATGATTATAATTCACAAACTACCACTCAAGAAAATATAAGCAATTGAGCTTAATCAGCAGTGTAAGATTACAATTTGCATGACTGATACTAAACTGTAATGAATCAGACTGTAAAATACAAAATATTATTTGTGAATTTCTCATCTTAACACATTTCTCTAAACTGAAAAATATCTAACAAATCTTCCTACCTCAAGTGTTTGGGCTGATTGTGGAACTATATATGTGACTTCAAATGCATTAAAATAGTTACAGTGATTAAAGAAACCACTTTCATGGTTTATTGATATCAGCAAAGCATAAAAAAGCCCAAACACCCACCCAAAAACCCTTTACTGAAGAAGATGTAAGATTTAAAGTGGGTTTATTTGGTTCTAAATAAAACTCATCGGTCACCAAAAATTCTACATGTTTTAAAAAAGGAAGTTCTCACATCTCTAGAAACTTTGAATAAAGTTCCATGGTGTTCTGCTTCTTTAGCTCTCATGCTCAGTGTTAACACATACCCAAACTTCCTGCGGTCATCAGATATTTTCAAATTGTAAACTGATATAAGAAAACTATTTTAATAGCCCAGATTTTTTTAATTTCTACCTTTTCTATTTTTACTCATTTTCCCAAAAAAGAATAATGTCCTGGGATGTTACTTTAGGAAAACTAGTTCCTTTTTTTCTTTTGGGGAAATTTAAACTGAGAAGTGTTGAAAATAGAGTTCTTAATGACAAAAAACTAGTTTAAGCTCTGCTATACTTTCTATTCCTGCACCCTGAAATGTGATTCTTTTGTGTCCTGAAGTTTCAGCTACTATTTTCAGGTATGTTCTGTTAAGGTTCATTGTATGTATTTGTATAGTGTATTTTGCTAGTGTGTTTTGGTTTGGGGTTTTTATACTTTTTTAAGTAATTTCAGCTCTTTCATATGTAGGAAAAAAATAGGAAAGGTGATGGATTTCTTGAATACAGACTCAGACGAAAAAGGTTGTTCTCCCAGATTTGCCACTGGCTTTGTGATTAATGTGGAGACGTCATTTTCCCCTACCTGCCACAGAATCTCCATCAATAAAATGATATTAATAATCTGTACATATTTCCCAAAGTAATTCAAGGCTGTGGACACTGAGAATTTGAAAATGTCTAAGTGGTCGTTGCTGTGTTTTTTGTAGTTTTTTACTGCCTTGGAAAGTACTGATGATATTTGTTTGACAGCTACACAATATAGGACCAAGTGCCATCAACAACACAGTTCTCCATGTCGGTTGGCCTGCGTCCAGTCGAGAAGAATTTCTTCTTTATATTCTTCATATTCAGACACATGGACCATTGCACTGTCAAACGAGCTCTCCTATTAATGCAATGCAAATAAAGGTAAGTCAGCCCCTTTTATTTCCATCACTGTCTGCATTTTACTTGATTTTTCTGCCTACATTTCACAATGGGATGGAGATTTTGGGAAATTTTTCACAATGACCCTGAGCTCATTTTCCTGGCTAAAAAGCAAGATATAGTCTATAATGTTTCCAGTGTGACAGTTGTGTTGCATGGTATGTGTTTTCTGTACTCTTCTTATCAGAAGTATCTTTAAAAGGTGTAGCACAATTTTAGTTTTTTATTCCGATACAAATAATTTACAGCTGATTTGTATGGTGATTTGGTTTTTTAAGATCAGAGGCTAATTCAGGTTGGAAGAGACCTCAGGAGTACTCTGCTCCAACATCCCAGTCAAGCAGGGTCAGCTGTGAGTTCAGACCAGGTTGTTCAGGGCTTTATCCAGTCTGGTCTTTAAAACATCCAAGGACAAAGACTGCAAAATCTCTCTGGGAAAGTTCTGCTGCTTCTTTATTGTCCTTACAGGGAAAAGGTTTCTCCCTGCATCCAGTCTGAACCTCTCTTGTTTCAGCATATGCTCAGTGCCACCATGCACCTCTGTGAAGAGCCTGGCTCCATTTTTGTGATAATCTTCTCCCTCCGACAACTTTGGTCTCCCCAAAGTTTTCTCATCTCTGGGCTGAACAAGCGCTTCTCCCTCCAGCCCTGAGCATCCCTGGGGGCCCTCCTCTGAACTCATTCCAGTATATTGATCTCTGTCTTCTGCTGAGGCTCCAAAAATGGATGTTGTATCTACATGTGGTCTAATGAGTGCTGAGCAGAGGAGAGTAATCACTTTCTCAATGTATTGCCCAAGATGCTGTTGGTCCTTGCTGCTGACAGGGCACACTGCCGACTCATACGCAGCTTAAGCCAGGTCTTTTTCTGTAGTGCTGCTTCTTAGCCAGTTATCCCTCAGCATGTCTTGTTGCCAGGGGCTATTTCCTTGCACCAAGTATATGATAAGATACATATTTTTAATATCATATGCTATATTTTTTATTATGGTTAAGTTCAACATAGTATGAGACAGTATAATCTGTAAAATGGGAGTCATTTTAGAAGCCTATATATTTTTACCTGTCTTAAAGTGTTCATGGTTTTAATTTTTCAAAGGACATACTTTGAATATCCTATAAAGGGAAACTATCAACTGGAATTCTCATGGAATGTACTCCAGAAATGGAAGCTTTCATGTATTGCCACTGGATAAAATGATTCATATAGTCTACAATTATTTTATAGCTTAATCAATATTACCTCTTAGAAGTTACAACTTTGTCAGCAACATGATGATCTTAAAGGTCCCTCCCAACCTGGGCGATTCTATGATTCTATGACAGGTTTTTGTTTTTTCTACTTGGAAATGATTCTGTAATTATTTCAATCATACCAGCAAAAGGAAAAAAATCCCCTGCCTGTTTTTTTCATAAGTGTTATTCCTTGGTATTATTTGCCATCCAAATTGCTTCCCCTTCTATGGACGTGGTTCTCCTTTTACAGCAGAGCTGAAGATCTCAGAGTCTGGAGGAAACACTAACAAGGGGAAGCTTAGTAGCGGCCTCCTCAGTAAAGTGTTGATATGCCAGTGTCTACAAGCCTCTTTTAAGATCTATGTTTGTGATGGCAGATCCCTCCAAAAGAGCTTGGTTTGGCTCAAAGTCAGAAGACTTAGCAAAACACAGCTCTTCATATTATCCCATCAAAAACAAGGTATCCAATTTATTAAGCATAACTGATTCCAGACACTTCTGGAGTAAACAACACTTCTCGAATTTAACCAGTAGCCTGTTAAACATCTTGTGGGAAAAGCTGTGTTCCAAATGCTAAAACTGCTATACGTCTTTCACATACCAGGAGGGGTTTGAGTTCGGCACAGTGGATGAAAGTGGAGACATCTTTCTAGTGAAGGGGATTTCTCATGACCACAGGAGCTACAAGACTTTCTCTTAAAGAGACAGAACTACAATATATACTTACAAGAATATAGAAGAACTGATGTATAGGCTAGATTTTTTGTGTTTCACCCAGGAAGCCAGAGAGGGCTTAGGATTCTGCCCTTTTATTAACTTCTCTAGAGGAAGAAAAAGGAAATGAGTGATAGGGAACTGAAGGTAGAAAATGTTTCCATTTTGTACCCACAACACAGTAAGTTTGGAAACAGAAACTTTTTCTGTTAATCCTTTCCACCCCATTTCCAGCTATTTTTCCAAAGTGCTAAGGAGCAAGAAGCTGAGCTGCTACATTTGTATTTGCAAGCCCAGCATCTCAAAGCCACTGGTCAGATCAGGTTGGAAGTTCATGAAAAGGAGTTCAGCATCCCTCCTTGCTAGCCACTGCGTTCTAAGTTTCAATTAAGAAGCTGAGATGGGAACATGACTGTCAGGAGGGCAGAGCTCCTGAGTAGAACAGCACCACAGTTCTTAATGACATTTTCAGGCAACGTATTTTTTGATGATTTATTTTTAATCTTTTGAGTTTGCTCTTCCTTCTCCTACTTGATAATGATTACATCTGTTAGATAAACAAGACTAAATTCTTCTGAGGTTTGTGTGAAATCTTCCTGTAATAATGAAATAATGGTCCATCTGTCTTAGCAGAATAGGGCTTTAGATGCACAGTCATTATTGCAAGAATTTAAACATCCTTTCCTTATTTCAGCTTTTCAAAGCACCAAACAGCATTCATACACAAACCAGGTTTCAAATGTTTAATGCTTATCTATTGCTTCAGTTGGGACGAGGATACAGAGACAGCTTCCTTCGGGTTTTGTATAAACACCAGGATGCCTGGCTCAAATTTCCCAATAAGGCTAAGGACATTATATGCCTGGTTCCTCTTGAATTTCAGAACCCAGCTCTCTTAGGGTGCTTGGGCATTTCCCCTTTGAAATGACTTAGGTTGTTCAGTTTGAGTTAAAGCAGTATATTCCTCCCCATTGCTGAATTTTTTGTCTTGTAGAAAGGTTTCCTTTGTGCTTTGTTGTTTCTTCCACAATGATAAATCAAACCTGTGCACACATGAGAAGACTCTTATTTAGGGACATTTCCTTTTCTGCAGCTAATCTTTCTCTGAAGACAGTGAGGGATGTGAAAGGATAATAAAATTATGAATCTTACAAAAGGTGTAAAGAGGAGCAAAAGATCAAAGATATGGAATGGATTCACTTGCAGAAGAACCAGGATACTTCAATCTAGAAAGGAGGTGACTATGCACAAGTATGATCTGCAAGATCAGAAGTGGCGGGAAGAGCATGGGTGGGGATTGACTGCTCTCTGCCTATTCCTGCACAGGAATGCAGTGTGTTCACTGCACAGGAACTGGAGCATCAAATGAAGCCTGTAGAGACAGATTCAAAACAAGCAAAAGGAAGTGGTTGTTCATGGTGACAGGTATAAGATATCTGGAACTTGTTGCCAAAGGAAGTAGTCAGAGTTAAAAGTTTACATGGTTTTAAGAAGAAACTGGACAAATTCACGAAAGAGAAGTCCAATGAAGATTAATAAATGAACAAAAACTTCATGCAGATCGGGAAGTCCCTGAGCTGAAAACATTTGGAAGCTGAAAGTTATTAGGAGAGAGCATTATATTTGCATGCCCTGTTCTTCCTCTTCCTTCCACATCTTCTTAAAGACAGTGTTGATGAGAAGAGGGCTCTGCTAGATGGTGTTTTGGCCTGAGCCATTATTCCTGACAAGTTGGGTTTTTTTTCCCAGACTGATAGCTAAAAACCACCACATGGGTAAGGTACATCCGCTAACATGACTGGCAGGAGCTAACCTCTTCCAGAGGCAGTGTCTCCTCACACTGCAGAGCCGTTATTACTGTGCGTAGGTCTAGAGACAAAATAATACCATCCAATGCATTGCTCTTGAATGGTCACTGACACCTCTCATACAACAGTTTTTACACAAAGTCCACTTCCAGAACATTTCTGATGGAGTTACACATTGCAGCAGAGGGTATTGACTGGCTAGAAAAAGAGGAAAGCTAAACTGGGTTTTGAAATGAGAAGTGAAGAACTGGAGAGATCTGAAAATCTGCTCAAGGTGACAAGGCTCAGGAGAAAAAAGTCGTACAGGTTTCCCTGATGGGGAAGCCAAAACAGTCTGTTGTAGTTAAAGGGAGGGAGAGGGAGTCCATTTAAAGTCAGGTATGGTGTGCTAAATATGTGGCATATAAAATAGCTACAGAGAAAGAGTTTTACAATTCCATGCTACTGACTCAAGAAGGATAAAATATCTTTAACCTGAACATCTAGGCCACCGGAGAAGTTCTGCTTTTAAATTGTTGCAGGAGACATGTATGTTTTGTGTTAAGCAGAGAGAGCTGTTTTCAAACCTTTGCTGTAATAATTCACTACCAAAGATGCTAACACTCTAGGATCTATAAAAAAAATAAGTAAGTATAAAAATCATTTAGTATTCAAATGGACCTACATATATACCAATTCCCATCATATATTGAGGGCTTCTTCAAAGGCATGTCATTATATTGTGGTTCTTTTAATTTGTCTTCATTAAAGAAGCCTATATGTGCTGGTGAAAGAATCCTGGAAAGAGAATTCCCACATGTTATCACACTGAGAGGGAGAGATTTACTAGCTATTTAACTGTTCCCTTATTGCAAAACGACAATGTTAACCTAATTAAGCAACAGGAAAAAAAGAAGATTCTTATTTTTGCTTAGAGGTTTTCATCAATTAATAAATTATAGTATCTCACTTTGTAGGATGCTTTTGACTGAAGATCTCAGACAATGTCAAAACAGTTCCTTCTTTAACCTCATAATTTTAATCAGATGAATGGCACCAATTTTCCAAATCTAGTACTACACAGCATTAGTGTGAGGAAGGTTTTGTGTGTTTATAGCTATTCTCTTCCCTTTAGTGCTACAACATTTCTTACAATTACAAACATTTTCTTTAGGGAATTTGTTTGAGATATTTTGTGTTGAGAGGTTAAAGGAACTGAGAAGATGGATCTGATGTAGCTCTTTATAATCTGAGGCCCTTAAAGAATAGTCTTGTCTATGTTTAGGTGAGTTGCTGTTGAGATCTCATTGCAAACTTTCACATATGTTTTATTGTGATTTTACTTTATTGGATTGTCATGAATTAGAATTTATCTTTTCCTCCATAGCAATTGGGTTCCCAGGCATTCTCTGAGGCTTCTTGAAAGAAACTGTAAATGCTCTGTGCAGAAATTAAAGACAAACTGCCAACAATAAAAATAGGTTTTAATCAGAGAATAAAAATCTGTGAAGATAAAGCTGAAGACAAGGCTTTTTAATATGAGATTAAAAATGAACAAACTGTTGCGTTATACAAAGTTGAATTGTTACCAAAAAAAAATCTGTAATGAATAATGATCAAAAGTTGTGTTGCTAGAATTCAGATTTGCTTTTTCTTTTCTTTCTTTTACTTTCTAAAGCTGGTAAAATCATTATATTTCAATAGGCAGATTCTGATCTGAACTAGTGACAAGATTTCCATGCAGCAACTTCGAATGTATTCTGGTACAGAGATCAGAATCTGGTCCCAAGAGTCCAACAAAATTAAGTACATCAATGAAATTGACACCAGTAAAAAGTGGAAAAAATGTTATCTACTGTAATTCCTATAACTGGGCAATATCTTACTGTGCTATTACTCATCATGCTCCTAGCTGAAGACAGTATATTCTTATGTCTGTGTTGTTAAATTGAAAAAACAGTGTTAATCCAAAATTCGAGACCTCTGAGAAGGGAACAGATCTGTTAGAACCATCGCATGAGTATGTCATTACCATTCACATTTTTCTCTTTGCAGTTTGCTATTCCAGAAGACACTCCTGAACTTGCTGCTTTTTTATACAATTCAACAATTTCTCATTACATCAGGAGAAGGGAAGTCACAGTGGCAGAACCTCACAGGAAAAACTCTGCAAAAATATTGGTGAGCTATCTAAAACCTATAAACTGGGACTATACATGCAGTATATCAAGGTGGCTGTTGGTTAAACTGCAATTTGTTTACAACATTTTAAATATTTTTTAAGTGATTTTTAACCTCTCAGTTGAAAATATGGTTTATTACATATCACCATGCCACAGGTTAGTGATTTTGTTAGACAGATTTTTACATTAAAAATCATGCATGCCAAATTCCTGGCTTTCTTACTCCTGGCTGTTTGCAGACAAACCTCTGTGGTCATGCAATGATAAGCACACTTATCACAGAGAATTTCATCACAGATTTAGAGAATGGGCCCCTCTTCCATGCATTAAATTTCAGTTTCTGACCTCTGAAAGGTAGGTCTCTTCTTGTTAGCTTGTGTCCTAGCATTCTGGCTGTTTCATATAGAGTCGCTCACACTTAACATTTTCATGTAAAGTAACAGTTCTGACATACAAATACTTGGGAGTATTTTTGTTCCCCCCAGCAAGTACTTATATACACATGGAAAGGTAAGACTCTCTCCCTCTACAGTACCACAAGCAAGGCAAATGGGACAGGTCACTGCATTTTTAACTTACCAGATAATGCTGGAGCAAGAGCAAAAAGCTCTCTCCCAGGATAATAGCTCTGATTAGTCTGTCCGGTACCTCAGTATTTGGATTTGGCTGTATTTTCAGAAAGCTGGGTTTTTTCCATTCCTGCATTCAGTGTCCTGTCTTCAGCACGCTTCAACATTGTAGGTATCAGCTCCCCTTGCCTAGAGGCTGTGTTCAAACTCGGTGACCTTGAGGTCAGTTGTGGGATTCATGCAGTCAGTGCTTTCCATCTATTTTTATGAACCTCGGGCAGAGTTTCTTTCGTGCTGTCTGGTCTCTTATAAAGCTGTTTACTGCAAGCTCATGTTTGAATTCCTTGACATCACTAGAATTTGGTAGGAAGAAAAGAACCTCACAGACCTAGGTATTCTTGAGTAATAGAATAATTATGCTGCTTCTGAAAGTTAATTTGGCAATTTTCGTAGCAGGAAGAAGATAGAATCTGAAAGTAATGAATACCATAATGTTATTAAGAACAAAAATCACAGATGAACCCATTTTAAACAATAATCACTGTTGATTCCTATGTAATTCTTTCATCAACCTAATGCCCTGGGAAGAATCTGATTCCACTGGGGCTGAAGGAAAAATGCCTGTGCTTTCGAAGACATACCAGTCAATACCACAGAACACTTAATCCATTCTTCAGTAATACCTTAATTGTCAGTTATCTTTCTCAGTGATTAGGCTCATATGCTGCCAACATAGAGATTACTGCAGCAACTGAAAGTAGTTAACAAAGTTCTTAAGTATGTACTGTGTCTGCATCTTAAAATACGAAGCAGAGATTTTTCAGCTACTTGATGCAGACAGTATTTAGCTGAGTACTTAGTAATAGAAAATTGGCGCTGTGACAAGCAGTCTTCTAGTACAATATGCTTTTGATAAGCACAAATTAGGATAGGATTGGGTACAGTGCTTATCACTGGATATATAGCAGGACTTTTCCAGGATGGGCCTAGAAAAGCAGTATGTCATTTGTTCAGTTAGAAAGCTGTCCCAATACTACGTGCCTAGTATTGCATACTACAGATGCAGGAAAATTAATTTTTTTTGACACATGGAAAGTATACATGGAAGATGAATGTTGCTCTGGAAAATGACTGATTGGCCAAAGGTAATTCTTTGTTAAAACTTGTAAATTTTTTGTCAGAAATTTTAAGTTATTTTCTTCAAAGGATTTTCACAGTGAGGAAAAATGTTCTGAAGACCTCCTATTCTATTTACACTGTTTATTAAACATTTGCTTTCTTGTCCATTAGTTCTAATGTTAGAGTGTTTTGAAAATCACTACAGGATAAATGCATTACTAAGAAAAATAGAAATATGTGTTCAGGTTCTAAAATGTCAGCCAAAAGTAGACTTTTTTGCATACTAATGATTTATTTTGTTAATATGTGTTTTTGGCCACTATGATGAATGAAAACAGCTCTCCTCCTTCCTGCAATATAAATAAATATGGTTGGAGGATGTTTAAATATGAAAAGCCAAATAAACAGATACTTTGAAATATTCATTTCAAAAAAAGGTTTATAGTTGCAAGTTCCAGGGTTTACAGTTTCATTTTCAGGCAGATTTAGAAAACAGCAATTAAGCATACAGCTTCTACTTAACTTGTGATAAGATAGAGATTTGAGGGGAAAGCTGTCTTAAGGATTCCTTGAGGGTGTTTTCATATCTGTTACATACATCATCATCTTATTTTCTGAAGTATGGGCTATGGTAGTGCAGCCATTCTCACTTTCCTGAGGGAATATACTTGTGAGAATTTAGCTTTGCTTTTGAGGTCACAAGACCCGTCATGAGTGTCAATAAAGCATCTATAAGGGAAGGATTCTCTACTTTGTTATAAAAATATGAATCAATTAAAATCCCAGCCTTCGTCTTGAACCAAACCAAAACTTTTCAGGTAAAACCTACTTCTATGTGTAAACTTATACATATTTTTACACACACTTCTAATCATTTTTCTGTGAGATCTTTCTTCCTCTCTAGCCCCAAACAACTGCATAATTTCTGTGGTTACCCCATGAGACTCTGCTCATTCCCTTCAGTGGCTCTAGTCAGCTTCTAACCTTTTTGTGACATTCCTCTGGCAGACTTTAACACAGTATATAGTTTTGAGTTGCATTGCTTGGCGTTTGTCCTCAACCCTGTGTATGAGCCAGAATCACTGCTCATCAGGAACATTTCATGAACAACAAGTTTCAAGTAGAGCAACTAATGAATCTCAGCAAATGTTCTGGCTGCTATAACATAAACATCAGTAAGAAAACCAGGAGAGTCAGAATAGAGGAAAGATTTAGGAACATAAATAAAGACTTCAGGCATAGAGAACGGGAAAAAAAAGTGTTGAAATCACAAAATGACTGATAGGTGAAGACAAAGCACGTGTTTCAAATGTTTGATATGTATCTGGACATTTTAAGAGTTCTTCAGGATAAATATTGTTGAAAATTATTACTTTTATTTTCATTACTACAGGTAAGTGGTTGTATTCGTTGGTGGTGCAAAAAGAATCTCCACCGTGGTTTATAGTTCTCACAATGACTCATGGGGTATCTCTTGTATAGTAGATGAAATTACTGATTTCAGACTACTTAGCTTTTTAAAGGAAAGATGATTTGTTTTGCTGATTTATAGCGTTTGAAAATTATTATATACATTTTTAAAGCATGGTTATGACTTCCCTTTATTTTGTACACAGAACTGTACAAATGTGAAGTGTATCCTAATTTCCTGCACTGTGGGACAACTGGAAAGAGGAAAGAGTGCAGCGCTAAAAATCAGGTCCCGGCTATGGGCCCAAACATTCCTGGAGGTAATGCACACAAAAATCTCTTTCTATACACAAAGACCCCTGCATCTTTTATTTGACCAGATATTTAAGAATACAAATGAGGAAATTAAATGGGCCAAATACAAATCCTTTTTGTTATCACTTTCTTTGAAGATAACATCTCAACTGTTCGTGTTCAGGTCACATACATGCTGCTTACTTTTCTTTTTCTCACTATCACTCCCTCTCAAATTCATGTCCTGAATCTTACCTGAAAATTCCAAGATTATTTTTAAACACCTTTCCTGGTTTTGTTTCTGCTTTCCTGGACTGGCCCAAATCAATAATCTCTTAGGCCTCCATGATGTGCTCTACATTCACCATGTCTTTCCCGATGAAAGGATTTCTTGGATCCAAACAGTATATGGTGTACACTGTGTCCAGCTTAAAAATTTGTTATTCACTGTCCATTAATCTAGGAAAGAGTAATACGTATCAAGCTCATATAACATACAACACTCATGTGGTGACAATCTGTGTTTTAACCACTAAAAAGAAGGGACAGTGCAGACCATGGAGAAAATGAACTTCTCTCTGCAAATTCTTGCATTTCCAACTTCATCTGCTCTCAGAAATGTATTTACACGGCATAAGGCAGAGGGATTGCACTGTGAGCTGTTACCTCACAGCTGGCAACGTGTCTGTAGTACTATGTGGCTGTCATATCTTTAGCACTGGGCAGTACATTGAGAAATTTATAATTCAGTTTGCTGTTACTAGGAAATAACTGCAGATCCTATCTTGATCAAATGGGTTGATTATCACCTTATTTCTTCAAGGAATTTAGAATTCCCCAGTTTTTCTACCTGGAATGCAAGAACCTTCCTGTGTTCCCTGTAGATGTAGAAGAATGATTTAGCCCCACAGTACCTCTTACTGTAGCAAGAGAATTGAGGATCTTCAGCTTACAACAGGAGCTTTAAATTAAGCTCCTCACACCTTTTAAGTTAATTTCTCCCTTTCCTCAAATGTGAAAGTAGTTAAAAGAAATTCTTCCTCACTTAACTTGCTTCCCTGGAGAAAGAAGAGAGCAGATGGGACAGTATTTACAGAAAGTTGAATGCCAATTCAGTAGCTAGCCATCATGGCTCCAAATCCACAATGGGTGCATTCTTTGAGGGTCACAGATCTCTCTTAGCATACAGGACTTTGACTAAGGATGACTTGAAAGGTTTTTCTACCTATCTGTCAGGACTCAAGGTCACACTCTGTGTTTCTTCTGCAACAGCTATTAGCACCATTATGACTGAAGAGAGCATAGAACTATCTGGGCTTGCTTGAGAGAAAGTGATTTCTGTCTAGCTCAATAACAAAGGACATCCTTTCAGATACTAGGTGAATTAATTCTGGATTTGTCAGTACGTCTGACATCTGACTGGAGGTTGGCAAATGTGACACCCATCCACAGGAAGGG
>RSEF01000002.1:23553032-23780670 GCA_003993805.1 Himantopus leucocephalus
GGTCCCTTCCAACCTTAACAATTCTATGATTCTATGATCTTTTGCTACTCCACTGTCCTTACTTACCCTTGCTATCAAACAAGGCTTGTTATGGGGCTGTGACTTTACCTTTTATCTGTATCCTTAGGAAACATTTCTGTTTCCTTCAAATAGTAACTTGCAAGCCTTGTAAAGGCTCAGAAAACTCCACTTAAAGCAACAGGATTTTTTCCTAAGTAAAAAAAGGTAGTCCCCAGAGAACTGTTGCATCCTCCCATTTATGTCTAAGAAGCTGCCAGAATAACATGACTCCTGCTTCACGTACAAACTTCGATATTGAGAAGAGAGAGAGAACAAATAGTGCGACGGGATCTGGTTGCCTTCCTCCCACTCACCTCAAAACAGTTCCCTTTTTCACAGCCCCTTTTAAAATTAACAGTTATACAGCCATCACCATGAAAGACTGTAGAGCATAATTAGTCTCCTAAAAAGGGTATAATGTGCTCTTAGTAAGCCTGTAAACTTCTAGTTCCTAAGGTTATTCCAGAAGTAAACTAAAATATACCTAAAAACCAACTGCTGTTAGCAAGGCTGAAATCTGCAGATTCAAAGTGAGGATTAAAATACAGTAAAAATAATCAGGATGTGGTGATTCTGAACCAGGAAGGACTGTTCAAGGGCCAGACTGAATCCCACAGTCATGGTTTTGTAAAGAAACTTAGTGGAAAAGCTGCTGTTGCTACAGCAACATCCCAAACTCTTTTGCATATGCAATTAATGTACAAAATTTTCATATGCCAAAGAAAGCAAGATAATGGTGACATACAACATTCCTCAGTGTGTTATAACATAAATGAAGATATGATCATCTGCAGAAGAAATTGTTTGTGCTCATTAAAGCTGAGAACACACTGTCATTATGTAGTTTCTTCTTATAGATATGCTAATGCAAATCTGAGAAGAATTTGAAAGTCATTGATTAATGTCAGGATGAAATAATTCTTGTTTCTCATTGAAGTCATAAGGATCAGCCTGTATATTTTGTTGCCACAAAAGATCAGTCATGTATTGAGTGACTCCTTCCTCTTCCACTTAGTTTAACTGACAACAGCTGACCCCTTTGCCTCTTGACAGTTGTAGTCTGTCACCTTAAAACCCAAACTAACTCCTATAACAAATAACAGTTAAATGACGTGCAATGATTAGACATGTTTGAGTAAATAAAGCAGCCCAAATTTCCCAACCAGTCGACAAAGATACAGACATTGTGCAAAGGCCAAGAAGAATCACAGACTTTTTTGGATTAACTTCAAAGCCTGGCTGTAAATATGAACCCTCTAGTAAAGCTGACTTTTGGATTCAGACTTGCTGATCGAGCAAATAATAGCCTTATTCGTGCAAAAGAGAAACAACCTTATATGGTTATGTTACGTTGTGTTCTGTTAGGGCTCTATTATGTCCCCATTTGTCTAATCATGGTATTTCTGAGTCATCAGAGGGAGATCCAAGGGGATCTTGCCCGGTGTTCTTTGAACTCTAATGGGTACTTTTTAATATAAGACTCAGGAGTTGGCTAGTAAAACATCTGTTTTGAAAATGTATTTCTAAATGATGAATTTGTACCATCTGTCTGATTTGCAACATCCTTCCAGGCTCCAAGCTCTTTGGACACTTATAGCACTGTGGGAAGTGGAACTCGGTTAATTCTTGACTATTATTTCAGCCTGTATTGAAAGTTCCTCACAATGATAAAAATCTCCTTCTGGGAGAGCCTGGGGAGGCAGTAATGTAAAAAAACCACAGAGGGTGTGCGAGGTTCCCAAGAGGTTTGAAGTTTATTTTATTTTCTTTTAATGTTATTGAATATAATTGTATTGTGTCTCTCTTGACTTTTAGACAGTTCCAGGTATTTGAATTTGGCACCCCAGACCGCATGAACTTTAATAGCTAGAAGGGAGGCAAATCTAGTTTTAATCTGAGAAAGCTGAAAAGCAACAGAAACCTGGCAGCCACACTGTAATCAGGTGCTCCTTTAGTACAGAAAGCCATGTTTTGGCTTCTCTGTTATATATTTATTTCAGTGTTTCTGAACATGCACTGCTCCTGTTTCTTTTTAGATGCCTATAACTGGAAATATATGCTCGATATAATAAAGGTGATGAGTGCTGCAACACCCACATCTTAAGTGCCTGGCCCCAGACTGGTATCCAAAACCTGAAACTAAATACATAGGCTCCCTATACAGCATACGGAGACAATGAGGTACCTCAGACAAATTGACTTGCACTAACCATCAGGGTGGTGCATAAGGGCTATCCCTTATCAGGACGATAGGCACGCAAATCAGGATTAAGCAGGAATATTTCCACCCTGTCAGAAGGTAGAATCCGAAAGTGACTCAGGAGGTAACTATAGCATTAGTTGAAAGACATAAACAGGTCTTTGTTTATTCAATATTCAGTGTCAGAAGCTTAAGCTGGCAGTCTAGTGGTTAAAGAATTCATGAAGAGGTGAATTCAATTCCCTCCTCAGCTTGAGAAACACCACATCCCTTCTTTATAGAATGATGGTGTTTCTGTCTGCTGAAGCTGCACCTCTACAAGGACATAAAAAGAAATTGAGAGGTCTGGAAGGGTATAGAAAATGAGAAGGAGCCTGATGTAATACCTTGGGTTTTTGGGCCATCAGCTAGAAGTCCTCCCAGTCCTCTCATCCTCCTTTGCCTTCATTGCCTGTCACCTGGAGCTATCATCATTGTTAGAATGAATGTTCTAATTATACTTCCTTGTTGAGAAATTTGGTTGGGAATCTCCGTAGTTTACTAATGGTGAACTCAGAGACTCTTTTTAGTGTGGTAGAAATTCTCTAGGCCAGGTAATGCTTTTGGGACAAGGATTCAATTTAGGTGCACAGACCATTGGCGGCAGAATGCAGATAACCAGTGCAGTGGGGCCACACAGACTGTCCTCTGTGCAGCACATGTATGTTTGCAGAGGCTTGAACATCAGAACACGGGTGAACTGGTGGAGGTGGTCCAATACAGGTGAGAGATCTAGCTCTTGTACAGAGCTAGATCCTTTAGTCAATCATTTTTCTCCCTCTTCTCTTTACTATGGGAGCAATTATTCCATCTGTAAGTGGGATATGACCCCAAGGCACAATAGTTTCTATCCTCAGCATCCCCCAGCACAGAACCTCTTTCTGCATCCAGTGGAAAACATGTCATTCAAGGGAAGCTTGCTTAGCCTTTTCAAAGCCTTATTCTGCAGCCAGCCTAAATTCCGTATTGGTGGATAGAAGTGGGGAAGCATCAGAAAAATTAGTGAGAGATATCTTGTTCTCTCATTAATTGCCATATATAAGCCATATATGGAAGTTTAAGTAGATGATTTTAATTCAGAATGAGAATTAAAAGCCATAAATTTGATGCACTGCCCTTCAAGCCACATGTAATAACAAAAGGAGGAAGTAATCAAAGAAATTTGCCTTTATGTCAAACAACTGTTGTTATTTCAAAAAGCAAAATAAGTAAAAAATAAAACTGTGGGTGGCCAAAAATACTGTATTGTACTGGATTTGCTTGTTTGTGTGGAATGAAGGCTAGAAAGAAAGAGTCTGGCACTGGGCTGAACTAGCTGGAAGTTTTTTTGGGTGTGGGCTAGTTTTGTTTTCATTCATTGTTATTTAAAATAATGTCAAAACGTTGACAAGAGCAGAACCTGAGATTCTTGCTAGATGTGCTAAAGTATAGGTAATGTCAGGTATATATATAAATATCTCAAATCAATAACCATTAAAATCTGTATATGAAAGTGTGCTGAAATCACAGCAAAATATCTGCCTCTATTATAATTTAAAATAGTCTGTTTAAATGAACATAAAAGATATAATGTGCAAAGTGTAAGAAGTTAATGATAGAGATGAGGATGTGTTGATTTCCAGAGGAGTTGTATTGTCTTTGGTCACAGATACATTTGGGTGGACATACCCTCTTGTTACAAATAGCACAAGTACTTTTTGACCATGCACAGAGTCATACATACATTTTTTAACAAATTAATACAAGAACAAATAGTTGTGTGACCTCTACTCTCGGCATTTATGTAAGCTACTCTATTTATTGGCAGTAGTTCAGGTTTTTGGAGGTATGGGTCAAAGAAAGCACGCTAATGAATTCCCAAAGCATATATTTAAAAGGTAACACCATATTGCTTACCCTCTTGTCTCTAAAATGTGCCAGACTCCAGCAGACACAAAGGGAAACAAATTTTAATCAAGCAGGGCCAATATTGTTATAACAGCACTGAACTCCATATGCAACAGACGTAAGTTCTGGGAGGGAAATTCCACCGCAGCATGCAGCTTGCAATAGAGAAAATACGTGCCCTTCAGATAGGGTGACTTCACTGTGCTACATCTAGCCAAAAAAAAAGTATTTCAGAGGGGTTGAACAACGCTCCATAGAGGCAATGGAACAAAGTCATTCTGGGGACCCTCTCCAGTAGTTAAACTCTTCAAACCTGAAGAAGAACAATGACCTGTCAGACTTCTTTAAGCTGCTAAAAGTTTTATTCTTCCTACCCACAGTTTAGCTCCCTGAGGGCCAGATTTGTCCTTGCATTTTAGTCTGCTCTCTGACTAGGATGCCTCCATATGCCTTAAAGATGCTTTGGGGAGACTTCAGGTCTTTGCTTGAGCTTCCTGCAGAAACCACCAGCGTTCCACTAGAGCCTGGAGAACTCTCCTTCAAATTGTCCAAGATTTTCCAGCACTTCCCACATTATTTCTGTTTGCCTCAATTGTACTTAGGGAAACACTGCTCTGGATATTTATTGGGAACACTTTCCTTCATTTCTGGATGCTTCCGTGTCTCACAACTGTTAAAGAAAACAAAGGCTTCAGTTCAAAAATCTATTTGTAAAACAAAAGTGTGTAGAGAGAAAGAAGCCTTAATAAATACACCAGCAGGGATCTACCACCCAAGCAACGCAGGGAATGACCATGTTTTGCCTACTTACCAGGATATTGGCAAACTACTGTCTCAGCAACGCACACAAGAGCAGGCTCTGCTTATTCTAACACAAAGGAAGCCTCAAAAGGCCAATGTAGCTGGGGCTGGGCTCCCTGCTGTTGGTCACCAAATGCCTTCTTCCCCTTCCTCTGAGCCATAAGGAAGTCCTCAGCTTGAATTGCGAACCACAGGTCTTGCTGCTTCCAGTAAACACTGAATATTTAAACATATGCTATTTAAAAAAATGATACGGTAAAGAAATGCTGTTTCTCACAAATTACTTGAGAATTATAAATGAGGCTGTAGGAGAGACAGCTGCCTGTATCTCCAAGGTGGTGGTACAAGTAAAAATCTTGTTTGCAACTGATGCTGACCACAGTCATTATTTTAAAGCCCTTTGCCACAAACACATAATTCTGTTAATGCAGGAAAATACTCTCTAGTCTTTTGTATTCTCCATTCCTGTACAGCAATGGAGATGTGCAGCATTTCTGGAAGCCTAATGAAGGGTCGCAGAGGGTGGATAGCTGTGGGCACAACCCAAGGTTATTAACCCCAGCCAAGGATTAATCTACAGGAAGTACCCTCCTCTGATGTTATTATTGCTGATAAGCTGAAAATGAAATAAGCCATGTATAGTAGGTGAAAGGATTTCTTTTTCCATGACTGCTGTGTTTCCTTTATATGATGTTTCAAGAGAGTTAATGCATTTACTGTACCTTAGCCAATCCAGCTGCATGTCTAATGCCTACTTCTTCTACTTCTTTAATAATATAACATATCTTGCTCTCTCCATTACAGATTACTTTTATAAATCATATCCAGAATCCTGCTTAATATGAATTGCTTAGAATTGAAAACATGAGGCTTTTTTCAGGCTTTTTTCTGAATGCAGATCATTGCACAACTACATAAACACACTGGGACTTTGTGTGAGAAGTCTAGTGCTGTAGAATAAAAAATGAAGAATGGCTTGAGTCTGAAAATGGAGAATAATTAGTGTGATAAGGCAAAATTATTTTTCTGAAAACCATCTCATAGATGTTCAGCACTATGAAAGTGTATAAAAAATACTTATTTGTCAAGTCCAATATTAAATCGGTCTAATTTTTGATTTCAAACGATAGAAAATGTAGTTCCCTTTCATTACATGCCATCCATGTTAAGGAGCTGATTTGACTATCCCTATGTAGTCATTGGAGGCAGTTTTCTTCATATTGCTCATTCCTAATATAAGCCCCAAGGAGAGGTTAAATGTTCTGATAATAAACATTCATCTGCTCTCAATATTTTAAAAGAACAAAATTATGGCATAGCCAAATGAGTTCCAGAAGGCAATAAATGTGCTGGCTTCATGTCACCAGTAAACACGCACATATTTGAAGAGAAAACTAGTTTTTTAAAAAGAAGACAGAATGGACAAGGCGAATACCAGAACTACAACCCTGGACCTCAGAAGAGCAGCCTTCAGCCTTTTCAGAGATCTGCTTGGAAGAACTCCACGGGGGATGATCCTTGAGGAGTCCAGGAGAATGAGTGATTCTTCAGGACCACCTCCTTTAAGCTCAAGAACTGTCCATCCTGATATGCAGGAAGTCAAGGAAAGGTGCCAGGAGACCTGCATGTATGAACAAGGAGCTCCTGGTAAAACTCAAACATAGAAAGTAAACATAAAAGAGGTGTAAGCAGAGTCAGTTGACCCAGTGCAGGGACTGGGTGGGGAGTATAGAGACAGTGTCTGAGCATGCGGGAACAGAGTTAGGTAAGTAAAAGCCCACCAGGAGCTGAGCCTAGCAAGGGACTTAAAGGGTGTCAAGGAGGCTCTATAACTATATCAGTAGCAAAAGGAAGGCTAGGGAAAATATGGGTCTTCTGCTGAACGGGACATGGAAAAGGCCGAGTTACTCAATGCCTCCTTCACTTTGGTCTTGACTAGTAAAACCTACATACAGTAATCTGAGGCCTCTGTGACCAGAGAGAAAACCTGCAGCAATCAACATTTACCTTCAGTGGAGGAACATCAGGTTAGGAAAACATTTAAACAAACTGGACACAGAAAAGTCCAGGGGATCTGATGGGATACACCTAAAAGTGCTGAGGGAGCTAGCCAATGTCAGTGTGAGACTACTCTCAATTATCTTTGAAAAGTCATGGTGATTGGGGGAAGTTCCTGACGACTGGAAGAAAGCAAATGGCACACCTATCTTCAAGAAGGAGGATCCAGAGAACTACAGGCTAGTCAGCCTCATTTCAGTCCCTGAGAAGGTGATGGAGAAAAAAATGTGGAAGCCATTTGCAAACATCTGAAAGACAAGAGGGTGATTGAGACTTGTCAGTGTGGATTTACAAAGGTGAAATCACGGTTGACCAACCTGATAGCCTTCTATGATGAGATAAATTAGGTTCATCTTTGTGGACAAGGGGAGAGCAGTCATTTTTTATCCTGATTTTAGCAAGGTTTTTGACACTGTCAAAATGAATGAAGATAGGTTGACAGAGAGGTGGATTCAAAACTGACTGAACTGCCAGGCTTTAAGTGTTGTGATCAGCGTCATGAGGTCCACCTGGAGGTCCATCACTAATGGCGTCCCCTAGGGGTCAATACTGGGGCCAATACTGTTTCACATCATTAATGACTTGGATAATGGGACAGAATACACTTTCAGCAAGTTTTCAAATGATAGAAGAGTGGAAGGAGTGGTTGATACACCAGATGGTTGTACTGCCCTTCAGAGCGACCTGGACAGGCTGGAGAAGTGGGTTGGCAGGAATTTTATTAAGTGTGACAAAGGGAAATGAAAAGTCCTGTACTACAGAAGGAATAACCGTATGCACCCGTACAGGCTGGGGGCCAACCAGCTGGAAGGCAGTATTCTAGCAAAGGATCTTGGGGTCCTGGTGGACACCAAGTTGAACATGAGCCCACTGTGTGTGCCCTTGCAACAAAAAAATGTCGACAGCCTCGGGCTGCATTAGGAAGAGCGTTGCCAGCAGGTCAAGGGATGTGACTTTTCCTCTCTAGTCAGAAGTGGGTGTCAGATCTGGAGTGCTGTGTCCAGTCCTTGGGCTTCCCGGGACAAGTGAGACACGGACATGCTGGAACAAGTCCAGCCAAGGGCCAGAATGATGATTAAGGGCTTGGAGCATGTGATATTCAAGGAGAGGCTGAGAGAGATGGGACTGTTCAGTCTGGAAAAGAGAAGGCTCAGGCGGGATCTTATGAGTGTGTATATACATCTGACCGGAGGGACTAAAGAAGACAAAGCCAGGCTCTTCTCAATGACATCCAGTAACAGGACAAGAGGGAAGAAGCACAAACTGAAATACAGGAAATTCCATTTAAACATAAGAAAAACCTTTTTACTGTGAGGGTAGTCAAACACTGGAATAGGTTGCTCCTAGAGTTTCTGGAGTTTCCATTCTTGGAGATATTCAAAACCCAACCAGACACGGCCCTGAGCATACTGCTCTAGCTGACCCTGCTCTGAGCATGTGGTTGGCATAGACAATCTCCAGGGGTGCCTTCCAACCTCAGAAGTTCTGTGAAAACTCTGAGTTGGGCCATGGTCATCCAACTGCATCCAGGTTGCCTCCTAGGTTTAAGTTATGCTTATTTCAGGTCATCTTCACAAACAAACCTTTCTCCATCGGTGAAGGAACAAAACAGTAGCCCAAATTATCATGGGGTCTTCTTACCTCAGTCTTTGCTCCACAAAACAGCTGAAAGTGGAGAAGCAATTCTTAGAGAGGGTTTATGCCTTTGGTGCAACAGGAAATTTGAGAGAAAAACACCCCCTAGCAGGGAGGAAAAGATGTTGAGTAATCACATAGGAATCGAGTCTTGTCAATGGAGCAGAACTCCTAAATGTGCGAGAAGTAGAAGGAAGGAGAAAGAGTTTTGCAGAAGGGGATTTAGGAAGTGACAGTGATATTCCAAACACACTGGACTGTAAGAAGCTGGTGCCAAAATGAAAGATTGCTTTACTCACAAGGCTCTGTCTTTCCATAAATCAAATACTGCGTTGAATTCTGGTCATCAGATTTCAGAAAGGATTGAGACAGGCAGCAAAAATTATTAAGGGCTTCAAAAATATTCTCATAAAAAAGATTAAAATTGTTTACCTCAAGGAGTCTACTGTGAAGAGATATGATAATTATAACTCCTACCCTCTGATTTCCAGTGGACATAGTAGCACTTAACTATATCTAATGCCTTTCAGAGCATATCAAAGCACTTTCAATGGAGATCCATATCAGTACCCCAACTTTACATGGGATGGGATATACAAGATAAGTTGCACGTAGTGTCACCCAAAAAATCAGTTGCAGAGATGGAATTAGAAACAGGTTTGTTGACTTTCATAAGAGCATGGTAACCACTCAGCCATCCTTCCTTGGGATAAAAACAAGGAAAAAGAGGACATAGTTCTAGTGCAGAATCTTCTGTCTGTAACAAAATAACATTCAGTGAAATTGAAACATGTCACATTCAAAGTGAACTGAAAGATTTACTCGATACCTGATGTTCTTAGCCTTCAAAACTAACTCCAGTTAGATATCGATGATGCCAAGAGCTCAACAGGATTCAAAATACGTGTGTGGAAAATATTTGTAGTAAATGTTGCAACCATTAAGATTCTTTTAAGGGACATGTCAGTGCTTATGCCAGTTCGTAACAAATTTAGGCAGATACTTTTCTAGTGGACATAGGTAATGCCTAATCTAATCTAATCTAATCTAATAATATTTTATAAATACAAGCAAGTATAACTGAAACACAGAGAACTGACAGAGAGATACATCTTTGGTTTTGTTGAAGTGCTTAATGAGAGCTATATAAATATTTTACTAGGCAGCCAGTCAAACAATGACTGCTACACATTCCTATGGCAGTTGCACAACATAGTAAAAAAACCAAGGTGAGTTGCTCTGGGATTTTTGAGCTCTACTGCAGTAGGAAATCAATCACACTCTAAGTGAAGTGCAAAGATGTTTGTTCCTATTGTTGTTCTTTGATGGGAAGGCACAGCCATTCCTTTGATGCCATTGGGAGCTCTACCAGCCTGGTCTCAACGTAGGCCTGGAAATCTTCTCAAGCTACCCACGCTTGTTGTTGGGTTTGGTGAGCAGAGGCAAGTTTTTAAAACATAGACACCCCTTAAACCTCCCCCTTGCTTCAAACTCACCAGTCTCCTATTTCAGAGAGAAATATGAGAAACAACTGTATGTGTCTTTCTACATATCTAACCCTTCTTCCCCATTTGAACAGGTGGTCTTTGTATTTCAGCTTTATGCTGTATTATGTGTTTGTCTCGTGGACACATACAGGTCCCAGGATTGCTGTACCCTTTACTAAAAGAAACCATCTTTGCCTTAGGAAATCAGTGCTCTCTACTTTTTCTCTGCTTATTTCTCATAATGCTTTTAAGTATAAACATGGGGTTTAGTAATTTCTTTTTTATATCATTTCAGAGAAAGAATGATCTCTATACTCTTTCTTCCAATGTGTCCTTCGAAGTTAAGAGCATGCCATATAAAGTACAACCAGCAAAGCTCCCCGAGGGAAGCATAGCAGTAAGTAACTGAAAATGGTATCTTTGTGTGAAGCACATGTATTTGGTCATTCTGATCACAGCTGTGAAAGTTTTTATATATGAAAATATTGAGATCAGTCTTTCCTGTGTTTCTAGTGTAAATTCCTGAAATAATACCTAAAGGAAATACCTTTATTGCTTTCTGTGGAAGTTGCTGATATATGATACTAATTCAATTTTTAAATAATTTCTTGCTGCATTAATGTGCAGACTGCTTTATTGCAGTCAGGATGGATTTTTCACCCAGAAGAAAACGAAAAAAGCATAAAAGCAAGTGTCTAATTATCTTGTGTGGGGTAAAAAAAAATCTGGAGGAAATTTTTGTGCAAAATCCAAAATCTTGTGTCTGCCAGGTTTAGATCTCACTCTTCTCCCAGTCAGCAGTTCTCTCACACAAGCTTACATGTTATCTGTGGCAACTTCTTTCTTATCTGTATCAAACTTTTTAGATACCCTGATTTTCAGAAAGGTCTGCGTGCCTCTCTAGGGTTTCCACATCTTGCACATCAGGTGCAAGATATTAAATTACCTGGTAATCCCTACAGATGTGATGTGATAGATAGATACTAAAGTACTTGCCTTATTTGTAGAGCAAGATTTGTATGGCCCTTTGTATTATATGAAAACTTAATCTTGGAGGCATAAATTTGATTTAATTGTTGGCTGGTGCCAAAGCATTGAGTTTGGGGAGCAATTTGAAGGAATTTGCTTCTTATGGTGTCTAATACCATGGTTAAAATTCACTCTATTTTGTCATTACTGATAGAAATATGTAAAATATGAGTGCAAAATTTGATTCTATTGCAAGAGTAATCTGAAATTTGAAGGCTTATTGTTCTCATCTTTATAAAGATTTATCATTTACAGTCCTTCTTATAAAAGGTAAGCTGAGAACAAACTTTTCCAAGTTAAATCATGATGCAAATACATCATATGAGTCTGCTGACATGTAGTAGTAGGGTACAGAATATTTTCTTATATGGAAAAGCAACATAATAATACACTTTACAGCTTACTTTGAATGTATTTTAGAGGATGCAGGCTATAAAGTCTTGGTTTTGAACAAACACAGATAGAATGGTTGATTGATACTTGCTCTGGGAAGACACAAGGTGAAATCTTTGTCCTGTATTCTCAGTGACTCCAACCTCTAACATCAGGAGAGCCATGATTTCACCAGAGAGATTTGATGCTTAATGCAGTATTCATCCAGAAAGGTTCAAAGGCTCCAAGCTGACAGATATACTCAGGCTTTTTTTATTTTCTTGCAGCATGTGTTCCATACCAGAAACACATGTTGTGCAGAACTCTGTTGATAGTGGTGCCTTCATCTGGACTGAAGTGCTTTACCCCAGGTGATAGCCTGCTGTTCTCAACAAGTGTCAGATGATCTACCAAATGATCAGATAAGCATTTTATTCTCCTACTCCAGCCAGTATAATGCTTGTTATTTGCTGCAGATGATTTACAGCAAAATGCCTGTAATGGCAACTGTAAAATGTTGAAAAATGATAGCGCTTTTATGTCGTTTCATATCTGGACATGGCAGTGGATGCTTGCCAGCTCTACAGCTTGATGTGTTATATGCACAAGCTCTTTTGATGTTCCACTTGCAAGAAGAAATATTTGCTTGAAGTTGGGCAATGCTTAATATTTTTGCTCCTTCTGAAAAAGATCACTGGTGGTGTTTTAAAAGTTTCCAAAGATTTATTTGGAGGTTTATGGTTTTCTTTCAGACAATGCAAGGGTGGAAGTGGAATAGAGATTTTAATATTTTAAAATTAATTGTCAAAAGTATATATCTAATAATCAGCTAACACTTTACAGTTTATATAGTGAAGATCGTATACTCTAAAAAAACAGAGCGTATGTCCTTCATTTAACTCATACAGTGCTGGGTTCCAATTATGCAGGCTGATATGTATATTTATTTTTAATGGCATGAATAATCCCATACACATCAGTAACCTACACAGTCACGTAGTCATATTTATAGCACTGAGGTCTCTATTTCCATCATGGAACATAGGTCTATATCTTGAACCGAGGGTCATGATACATAGGTGTGTGAAAGGTTATGTAAATGTAAGAAAATTTGAATCTCTTTTAGTAAAACATCAGAGTGAAAATGGCATCAAACAGAAAATTAGCTTGGAACTTAGTGGAGCTTAAACCAAAATCCACTGACATCAATAAAAGTATTTCTATTAATTTTGTTAGGCTTGGAATTACAACTATATGTTGTACAACCGGTTGGATTTCCTTCTTAACAGCTGTATCAGGCAAGAGAAAATTATCATTTTTTCTTAGAAGGATTATTGTGATAAATAATACTGTCATACTTGATTTATTTCATGTGCTAGGTGAAAGTACTTTTTATTATAAAAAGTACGGAGTTAGAAGACGCAGTAATTTGTTCCATTTTAATTTATGATTCTTGAGCTAGTTTTGGAGTTTAATAGAATATGATTGCTTTTCTTAAATGGTTGACAGGATCTTCAGAGGGGATGCCTTAATGTAAACTGTTTGACCAATGTCCCACAGCGAGCAAAATTGATTTCAGACTATGGCTTATAACTCTTTTTTTAGCTATTACACTGTGATAGTACTTACATTTTAAATGTGCTTATATTCTTTATGAAACATATTTGCACAAACATTTGTAAACTGTAAATGTAAATGTCAATATTAATTATGACTCCAAGCTCAAGGGAGCTTTTACATTCTATTTTCAACATTTTTTCGGAGTATACAAGAACATCATGCTGCAAAGGTTGGATGGGAACATGTAAGAGTACTAAAGAGTTCCTGTTTCTGAGTCTCTGTAAGCAAAATGACTAAAGATTAGAGAAAAGTCATCATGGGCAGCAAAAGTGGTAGCATTAGAATAATAATCAATTTAGCTACTGTTTCTTAAAGTAGCAGATTAAACTATGGAGAAGTTATTTTTATTTTTTAGACTGTGTCTTTTAAAGGACAAGAGGGAAGAAAATAGCCTTGTGAGAATCCCACTAGCAGGCACTGAATTCTGACCATAGATGCTTGATGTTTGCACCAGTACAAGCTAATTCCCATCTATTCACAAGGGACTGCCGATGAACCGGCAGCTTACTACATATACTCCTCTCTGCCTTGTGCTGCCTTCCAGTGGAATCAAAGACAATTTTGAAGCTACAATTGCACAATTGCTACAATTTTGTAGCACCATAATCAGACGCAAAATCCAAACTGTTCAAAAATCACTGCCAAAAAAGCCTAATACTTCTTTCATCTACTTACAATGTGCTTAAGTGTGGCACATTTGAAAAAAGGAAAATCCCCCCCCCCCAGAAATACTTTAATGAGCATCAAGTGACTTTCATCAAACCACAACAGCGATTCTGAAGTTAAGACTATTAGACAGCATCTATGCTAAGACCAGTTTGGATTTTATTTCCAATAGCAGACAAAGGCTCTGTCCATAACTCTCTGATGGGCTTCACCCTCATCTCAGTGCTTAAGCCAGATGGCATTCCTTGTCACCTTTGATATACAAAAGGTGTCCTCTCAAGTCTGTGGGGTGTGCTTTTCACCAGCCTGACAGAGAAGCAACCACTGTTTTCAGTGTTCAGTATAGGAAAGTCTTCTAGTTCTGAATGGAGAGGAAAGCCAACATGCATCTGAAGGACCGTCCCAACATGCAACACTTGTGTAAAAATTCCACTTCTTCATATTGGCCACCTTACATGAAAACAGATAAATCCCCCCCAAAACGTTCCCTGGCTGTGATCCTGAAGTATTAAACCTACCACATGGAGAAGAACAGAAATCCAAGCTGAATAGTGCGAACTTGTCTCAAATCAAAATCATATGTAAAACTGTTGTGGACAGCATGGGGTGGAGGAGGGACAGTCTTCTGTGGAAATGGTGAAACGAGGCAGGCAAAACTGAAGGGATGCTTTGTTTCTTTCTTCCCCTCCAGCTTCTGCCTCAGCTCTGTGGGTGTTCAGGACTTGCAGTGTCAACTGTTCACCAGGAATTGCATTAGTAGCCCTGCAAGTCTTTGTATAGAGTATAAAAGGAGGCAGCCCAGGGGTGCTACGTTCTACTGGTAATGCACACAGGCAGGAGTGAGACTGACGACTAGATATAAACCCCTGCTCAGGAAATAAATCTCAAGCACTTAGCACAACCCTTGCTTTGCTTTCCAAAACCTAAGACAAAGAAGGATTCATGGGGAAAGGGTGTGGGGACGACAAGATGGTTTTAAGATTTTAGCAGGCAAATGTTTCATTAGCTGTTGGTGTCACCGCTGCTACAAGAGAAGAGAGATGTGGCAACTTTGCAGCAGCTTTCTGCTAGATACAGGATACACCTAATTTCTGCTGTCTGTTTTACTCGTTGCTGATAATCTAAGGATTATAAACATGATGCTCTGCACTTTTGTAAGATTATAGTTTCTTGTTTATATTTCAACATTTGTCAGGCTCCAGCTGAGCTACTGAAATTGCACTGTAAATCGCACTCTACTGTCTGTAAAGGCAGAATGACAGAAGGAAGAAGGGGGAGAGGATTATGAACCCATGCAGTACAAGCAAGGCTGAGCACTGCTGCGCCAGTCGTAACTGGTTACAGTGTGTATCCCAGATGTCTTTACCTGGACCGATGCTGACAGGTGCTCTGTAGGTGTCACAATTACAGCTAGGTTGCCTTATTATTTTCACAGTCTAAGAGGAAAGAAAACACACACAAAAATGCAGCAAACATCTAGGAAGTGATGCATAATAGAAGACATGGAATGGCTACATGGGTACTTGGAGTTGCATACACTACTACCAGCTTTACCCAAAGCCTAATGCAATCCACCGTCCCTAATGAAATACACTGTTGTCAGTCATTTCAGCAGGATCTCAAAGATGCTTTGAGGTCTGGATTGACTCCACCTAATTTCAAACAGTGAACTGGAGCACGTTAATTAAGAGTCTAGTTGCTGTGCTCCTGTGCAATCAATAGGCAGCCTTATGAGCTACTCAGAGACAGCATCAGGCAGCAGCTTAGTTCACCCCTGGCTGAGAGCACCTGTGTTGACGAAGTAGTTGCATTAGGTTGAATGAAAGTGGACTTGGTGCTTAAGGAGACAGATGTCGTTCTGTCAAATACTATCTTAAGAAATCTGTAAGCAAAAAATCCTTCCTACAGAAGTACTTGCCCACTCTGATAGTTTCCATATTCAGGATGTACAATTTCAGTAGACTGCCCCTCTAGCTGGCCAGCAGCTTGCCAGAGGCTTTTTGTTCTGGCTTGCTGATGTTGTACAGTGCGGCCCAGTGCAGTGATGCCGACTCCGTTTCCTGTTGCATTTATCTCAGTCATATTATGCCACCTAGGAACTCGGCTCAAGCGATCAATACCGGAAATGGCTAAATCAAATTTTTGCATCAAATGGGTCTTCCCTCAGGTTTGATCTTACCGTGAAATGGAGTCAGTCATTTTGTCAAACTTGAGAGGACAGAAAGCGCTGCTTGGGTTTGCTTTTTGCTGTTTATAAATATTTGTTAAGATTATTTTGGTAAGTGGTCTACCACTTTACTGCTCCAGCTCCACAGCAACATGCTTAGACAAGTGATAGTGTTAGAACAGAAACGTCAGTGAAGCTCAAACCTTACATGAGTAAGGTATGTACTCTGTGTGTTGATATTGTCAGGTCCTTTTCAAATAATAATTTAAATAATTATAACATCTTGCCTGTAGTACCACAGAGTTTGCAAACAGAGGATGCGCACAGTGTGGATGAGTTGGGTTTTTTTAATCAGTCTCACATTTTGCTGTCTTGGGGCCCACTGAATTTTCATCAGCACTTCCCAATTCTTGTGCTATACCTTGAAGACCTGAGTCTTCAAGGCTTGCCTCAGGGCAGCATTCTCTGGATTTTCTAGCAGTACAAGGGAGACGCTTTCTTCCTTGGACAGCCGAGCTCATTGCTTGCTACAGGCTTCGTGCAGCCCATCATGACTGCATCCCTTCTGATTTCCCTGGCCAGATAAGCCTTTTACTTGCATTCATCTTTTTCCTTAACTGGCTTTTCTCTGGGAGGAATCTCTGCAGACAGTTCAGATGACCTTTTTTCTCATTTTCTCTGCCTTGCATTTTAATGCCAGATAGAGTACCACTCTGAGACACCTGGAGAGCCATTCAGAAACATTTCATCCTTAGTAAATGAGCAGTGCTCTCTCTGAATCTAATGATACAGAGAGCCTATGAAGTTCTGCAATGGTTAAGAAGCAACCCAAAGAGGAGGCTGGGGAAAGGAATGGTATGCCTGCAGTGGCATAGTTGGTCACTTGATCACACCAGCAAGGTATCTGGTGGGATCCAGGGGTTGGCTTTCATGGGGTTTTTTACTAATTCGGTTTGCCTTGAAATAACTTTTTCTTACTTCAATTGGCTAACATATTTATTCTTTGTATATGCTATCTTTTTGAAGTCTTTTAGAGTAATAACTATTTACAGCTGCACCAGAGAAGTATATTAGCTGAATGTGTTTGTTAGATTAACAATGGTACGGCCGGAGCTGCAAGCACCTAATCCTCAGGGTACAGGTCAGCGTTAAAGTGCTAACCCCAGAAGGACTGGGCAGTGTCTCAGAATTTTCTGTGTAACCCATAGCATAAGCTTTGGTAGAAGACAAATGGTATCCCAAACCGAAAGTTTGTCCCTAATTTCAGCTATGATCTGTGTTCCATAACAGTGAGGAATACTGTAAAAAATATATGCATCAGTAGACCTCTCCAGACTGCCATCTTTCTAAGTGCTGTGTCAGAGTAGGGGACAGGTAGCTGCATAGATGAAGTAAGTGGAAAGGACTATTCCAAAGCATCTTCCAAGTAAGCATGACAGTAGCTGGGAGACATTCTGCTGGTGCTTGGAGGATGAAAAGTATAGGAAAATATGCTGATCATGAGAAAGAGTGAGAGAGGAAAGGGCTAGATGTCGCAGAAAGGCTGAAATTTGCCATCTTCAAGGAGAAAAGTGAGAGACACAGAAACTGAATTCATTTTGAACTGGACTACAGAGCGGTGTCCATTCTTCAAACTTAGGATGCTGTTCCATGAGTGAACAAATTAGCATTGTGCTAAATTTCAGGTGCATCAACCAGTGAGTTAATAGCAAAAAAAACAAGTAGAATTTGCAATGAGTGCAGATCAGGGACTGGGCAATAGCCAAGAAACTTACTAAGGTAGATGTCCTAGCTGTACCTCAAGCACTGAAGAGGAAGATCATTTGAGAGTTTGTGTAATCAGTTTGCTTTGCAAACCAATTTTGTCTTGTCGTGAAGAAAATAACTTCCATCTGTCACATACTTATCCTGTTTAAGGGAGACTAGGAGTAAATGAGAGAGGTCCAATAGAAAACCCCAGAGAGAAATAACTTCCTAGGCTAACAATAAAGAGGAAAGTTTGACAAAATAAACTAAAACTGAAGGGACATAATTGTGGCTGAGGAGCTAAGGAAAGCTCAAACTCTTTCCTTCCCACTTGGGAGCAGCAGGGAGAGAGCAAATATTCCATGCGATTGACGAGGACCCTTCCAAGCAGAGTCTGAGAGCACAGAATAAATTTGGTACAAGGTACGCAAGGGAGAGCGAGGAGGAGGTTGCTCATGTGGCTAGCCCCAGAAGGAGAAATACGGAAGGGTTATTATTAGTCTTTGTCAAGATGAAGGTCTAAAGAGAGAAGTTTGCCAAGTCAATTAAAACTTCAAACTTGTGTTATACACACCTGCTGCCTTCTAGAGCCTCAGACAATGAGAGCGAGCGTTTCATGCTTATTTCCCATTTAGGTAACAGTCCGTATGCTTGGCTTCTTTTAAGGAGCGTAACATTGTACTGTGCATTAGGCTTTATCAGAGGGACAATGCACTCTGCTTGAGTTTCATTTTGGACTGCTTAGCTGAAACGCAAGTCATAGTCAAAAATGTATACTGATGTGTCAGCAGAAATTAAAATAAGAATAATGTAGCTGGTATCTATTGTGGTTTGAATTAAAAGTTTGGCGTGAAGTCAACCATTGTTTCAGAGTAATTCAGCGTAAGTCAATTATACTGGCCTAGGCTGTACCAGCATACATGTGAGTATGATTTCACTCCTTGAATCTCCTTGAAGCATCTGCACAGAAGGGTATTCTATTAAATGAAAATGATTTGTATGTCTGATATGACAAGACTTTTGTATATGTGCAAATCCCATTTCTAGTAATTATCATGAACAAGTGGAAAGGAACTTGCAGTAAATGAAACCAACATGGGAGAATTCCAAGAAATGTGTATTTCTAATCTGCAAAATACTACTGAAGTGAATGCTTATAACCTCTGTGTTCTACTGTCAGATTTGCTTTACTTGGTTAATTTTTGTTCAAATAATGTATTCTTTTCATTTCAGATCAGAACATCTGTCATTTGGTCCACTCCAAATGTCTCCTTTGTAATCCCTTTATGGGTTATAATACTAGCAATACTTCTTGGACTACTGGTACTAACTATGTTGACCCTCGCTTTATGGAAGGTATGTTGCATTATTACTGTTACTGTTGCCTTAAATAAGCCCTGAAAGACACTGGAAGATACTAACAGATGAGAAAAAGAGAGGCTGGCACTTTGTGATCTTCAACAGTTTGGAGCAAAAGCAACAATACACATGTGTCTTTTTTGTTTTGGTGTTTCTGACACGCTAGTGTCACTGACCTTTAAGCAGGGAACTTGTTTTCAAAGTCCTCCTTTATTATTAAAGTCTGGTTATAAATGGGCATACAGAGTCTTGCTCTGTTTCCCAAGACCTATGATCCTCTTTTTCAGGATGTTTAGGTTCAAAAAAGAAGTGACTCGAACTTTGTTTTCTCTGAATACTTCAAGAATTTCCAGTTGTCAGCACGTAACAACACTCCCATCTTTGAGAATTAATTTTTAGAAGATTTCCTTTTATATTAGTATGCCATATCTTCTGTTTTAAATTTTTTCTAGTTTTCTGTTGGTTTCTACACTCCCTTCACAAGTTTTAAGACAAGTTACTGGAAACTGCTACATTACAGGGAGCCAACATAGCTTTTGGCCATCCCCTCAGTTCCCATTAAAAAAAAAAAAAAAATTAGGATATGGCTTATCTGCTTTTGGCTGCCTAAAGATTATGGGTTAGGTGTCCAGCCTATGCTAACTTTCCAGATTCGCCTAGTCAGTTAACAACAACAGCAAAAAGATATGTCTAAAACATGGGAGGATGACAGAAATTATCTTTTGGTGATATTCTCCTTTGACCTCTTGGGGAGCCTACATAACTTGCAACCTTTTGACAAACAGGGTAACTCTTAGGCAGTTAAAGTTAGGCAAGAAGGATCTCATCTTTAGTGATCTTTAATCTAGGCCACAGCACTGTCCTGCACACATTTCCTAACACATATACCACCTCTGTTATTATTACTATCTGTCATCCTGAATATATTTTCTGAATTAGTGGCTTGCTGAACTGAAATTAGCAGTTTTCTAATTAGAGTCAGTCAGTATCAGCATTCAGACCAACTTTACATCTCCTACAAAGACAGCTTGCATTGGAATTTTTGAAGCTATACTTTGGAACTCAATGCCTTGCACCTGAAACTTTCATTTTTCATAGGGAACGATTTGAATAGAAACAAAAAAGCTTCACAGTCTATCAGCCTGCCATTGGTTGTACCTGATCTTTCAGGTTGACTGAGTGAAGAATCAAACTGCAGCTGAGTCTTCCTGTGATTGTCTTACCATGACGCCTTTGTTTCTGTTGATTGTTTTCTGCAGTGTGGCTTCTTTGACAGAGCTAGACCTCCTCAAGATGACATGGCTGACAGGGAACAACTGACAAATAACAAGACTACTGATGCATAGAGGAAGAGAGTGACAGTTCACATCATAATCCTGCCTGAGACTAGAAATGAGGATTAAATGAAGGATTCCTTCCACAAGTCTTCCTTTGTACCTGCAAGTGACACGGTGTCATAATCTGATCTATGCAACGTTCTGAGAACATGCCACATGACGGCCATTCTTGCCAAAGAAAGCAGCTTTATCACTGCCTTACAAATACACTCACCACTGAACAGAATGTTTATCCCATATTACAGTCAGTCTACATTTCAACAGATGCTTTTGAACACTTGTGGTATACCGAGATGCTTCCAGAACAAGCCCGAATCTCCCAAGGAGAGAATGCCTACATTGCTGTATTGTCTAGAAGACGGACCAGGACAAAACTTCTGAACGCTACTGTATCATGCAGAATACCTTTGACACCTCCCTAAGAATAAGAACTTTTATGAAATTATGGCTCAGGGAGACAAGCAATATATCAGTACTGTGAAAGTACTTCTGAAAAACAAAGGTAGTCTATAAAGAACTTTATAGATGGGGCACAATTATTTATTTTTCCACCTTTTCAGGATAAGTATCTGATATAATCATCAACTTAGATTTTGAGAGAAGTAAAAAAATAGAAATCATGTACTTACCTTGCATGTAAATAGAGAAGTAAACCCATTGTACACACAGAACACATCTTTCTTGGCTACAAGGTGTTTTGCAAAGCAGAAGATTGATGCAACATTTTACAAGATGAGACGTATGATAAATAAGTACATGTTGTATCTCTTTCAACTCAGAGCTGGCAGTATCACACGCAGACAACTAAATCTGTGCACAGCGTAGAGCAGGGGATGAGTTGCCCTCTCATCCCATTGCTGATGGCTGACACCAGTACAGCTGACACAGGATACAGTAATTTGTGAAACGCCAATTTAAATTACCACACCCGCACTGGTGATATTGAGAAGGCTTGGGGGTTTTGGGTTAGGATAAATTTTCTTTGCCATTTCCCTGTTACTTTGTTGAAATGGCTTCTTAAAATGGAATGGCTGCTGCTGTTGTATCTTCCGTTTAATTTGTGTTGTAGACCCTAATGCTTTGTTCACCTAAAGAAATCTTTGCCTTTTTCTTTCATTTTATTTTATAGCCTACAAGCTGGCAGTATATTTAAAGTATTGATTTCAGCAAAGTTTAGGGCTGAATATAATTACTGCTTAAGCAAAGTCTTGCAGGGAAGGTGGGCAGGATTTGTATTTATGCAGAAAAGTAGGATGCCAGCCAGCCAAGCAAGAACAAAAAGAAGGAAAGATACTTTGTGGTAAAGAGTAAAAATATACATTTAGAATTTGAGGTTTTTTTCTGGATCAAGGATTCTGAAGAAGAGGTGCTTCATTCTTTCTCTTCTGTCAGCAAATGGTCCTTATCTCAGCAGGGCTTCTAAGCTCTGGATCTGTGCAAATTTGTGCCTGAAAGTTTGAGTCTTCCAGCGCTGCCTGTGAGTGTGAAATTAGCTATATCGTGTAAAGTTCAGGAGGGATTGTTCATTTTCTGAAACCTACACCGCACTTTCCTTCTGAGCTCCTTTCTTTCCAATCCATCTCAGCTTCTTAATCGGCAAATGGCCTCATCCATTCCGCCACTGCTTGGCTCCTTTTAGAGAAGTACCCTTCTGCTTCCTAAGACTTCCGGACAGGGCTAGTGATGAGACATTGTCGCTTCTGTCAGTCTGACAGAACATTTTACAGTTTTACCATTTCTTGCATGGAGGCTGACCTGTGAAATCCAAGCAGGAGCTAAGAAACCTGAGCTGGTGTGTTCCACCTTCATATCTAAGGCAAATTTGCAAGACCTTTATGGAGTCTTTAGCTTATCAGATGCAGTGTGCCCATGAGAGGAGGACCATGCCTGAGAATATGGAGGTGCTTCACTTCCATTGTGTGAGGAAGGGGAGGCCTGACCATTTCCCAGTCCCCCAGAAAACCATTAACAGACCCCTTCCCCAAAATGGGTTTGAGCTGACCCCTTGTAGATTAGAGAGATCAACTGGTAAATACCACCACAAAGCAAGCCTGTCCCGTTTGTGCACACCTCTGTATCCCATGCATTCTGGGCAAAATCATCCTAGAAGACAGTGAGCTTCTAGCTTTTGTACATACTGAATTGTTGTGTGTAGCAGCTTGTGAAATAAGATCAGCTAGCTCGTTACAGTCACATCATCTGCACAACTCTTACTCTGATGAAATAGCACCATAAGGAGATACTGAACATAAGACTTTTGTATGTGCAATACTTTATATTACTTATATACCTGAAGCATGTTTACACTGGCATTTGTGGTTTTTCAAACTTTTGAATATACTGATTAATGATTACAATAAAGAAAAAAAAAGAATAGGAAAAAATGAAAACAAATGCAGCTCTATTCAGTATTTGTTGCAATGTGTTTTCAATCCTGCATTGCTCTGAGGATGGGACTAGGTGACCTAATAAGTTCTTTGCAGTTGTAACATCTATGGTTCACTTTTGAGCAATTACTCTCCGTTTTAATGATGGGCAAAACATGTTCAGATACTAAATTTAAACCAAAAAGAACCTCGGTGACTGCTGGGCCTGGCTGGAATCCATTGGCTGCAGCTGTGTAATGTCACTGGAAACCAAATTAGAGGCACATGATCTGACAAACAGTTACTTTGAGCAAAACTTTGTTTTGTATTTCTACATCCTTGTAGATTAAACTTCCCCCATGGAAACGTCTGGAGCCGTGTGCTGTCAAGGACTAGTCTTGGGTCTCGGTGTTTGTGGATAGCTTTGGCTGCAAATTGCAAACAGCTTTGCGAAGGAGATTTCTGGGTTTCAGTGGTTGCCAAGAGTGTTTATCCCCTGGGGAGACTGCATCCTGGATGTGGACACTAGCAGGCAGTTGACATAATCTTTCCCCCCGGTATATTAGTAATGTGCTGCACGATAACCTCTGCCACATCCCTACATGACTGAACTTTTGTTTCAGTGATGTCAGCCTTGCAGTGAGTTACTAAATGCAGCTTTCTGTAAAAGTAATTCAGCCTTACACTTCCAAATGTATGCGGTGAACCGCTAATTGCTGAGAATACAGGAGTAGTCCAGAGAGCAGAAAAAAGCAGGTTACTTTATAAATTAAAGCCTTTTAAAACTGTTTATTGCTATGACCACCACAGCAGTGTAGCAAACAGAGACATTCATCTTTTATTTCACACGCTTCTTGCCGAATTTGAGAAAGGCTGTCCAGTTATTTCCTCCATACAGCAGACTTTTTAAGAGTATCAAGTGTCAGGTGACATTTTCTGGTTTATGAAAATTACAGAATTTACAAAACAGGGATCAGTACATTTGAATATGTTGACACTTACGGATTTAATCTTTAAAGGTATTTAGCAAATACAATTTTCACTTAACCACCAGGTTGTTAACAAGAATTTCTTGTCACCATTCTGTAACTTGTTTACAACTTTTTCTGTCTTCTCCAACTTCTTTGTCCTGACAGCTTTTACAGGTTACATTAGATATCTCCTGCAAATGACACTGATTTTCTCTACCTTTTAACTGTGATTTTTTTCATCCATTAGCAAGAAGGATCTTCTGGTAGGTGTGGCATACATTGGCTAAAAAGCCCTTTGGGAACTGACAAAACACCTAGAGATATGCAGGAGAGAGAAAGTCCCAACTGGCCATGCCCTATGGTGTTCCACTACATTGTAGCAAACTTTTTTTTCATGAAATACCATCTGACACGCTGCCTTTAGGAATTGTTTATGAGTGCGTATTTTATTTATGATTGTTGGCAAAGATCCATATTAAAATGTAGTGTAATGGTAGTGCCTCTTGACAATAAAGAGTCTTGAACTTAGCTTATGCAGGCGCCATGATGTGACACAGCAGGAATGCTTTTAATATTGAAGGACTGTTCTTGTTTTGCCTGTATGTTGTATTTGAGGGGCACTTAACTATTCTAGATGCCACGCTACTGTACACGGTGATTGTTAGAAGAGAAGAATGGAAGTAATTGTTCAACTCACTTTTCAGATGGTTTCATTTGTTTTCATCGTGTTGCATCTACTCAACTGGTGCACCACATTTTACTTGGTTTTGTATTGTTCTTTGTTTCAGTAACAGTTTGTAAAGCGGACTTCAGCAACTCTTTCCAAAACCGGACTGTGTCAGGCGGTATTGCTTTTCCAGAAGCAAGCTCGGGATAACAGCAGCAGAGCAGAATTCAGGATGCTATGTGAAATGGTCAGTGCATTGCAGGGGCTAACTTACTCTTCAGCAGTTTGCCCAAATTCATATTCAGAGTCATATTAACAAAACATCGACCTTAGATTCCCCTTTTCTCCTGACAAGGAGGGCCAGGGTGTGCCCTCTTTTATCATCACTGTAAAGACCAAATGCCAAGCAGTCCTCATGGCAAAGCTGAGGAAGGGAGGACACATTTTAGACCTGCTAAAAAGAAACAAAAGGCAACCAAATCAAGTGCATGGCAAAACCACAAACATCTGTCTTCTCATGCTGTCCTGGTCATGATGGTTAACATTTTCCCAGCAAAAGCAATCTGCTCATTTATCACATGAGACCAGCAGCACCAGAACAAAAATCTCTGAAGCTGCAAAAAGTTTCCATAAATCTCGTATCTTTTGTAGAAAATTTATATTTTGAAGTATATATGATAGCTCTTGGCTCTTCAAATAGCCTTACTGATGGTTTTTTGTTGGTTTTTAATATCTTAATAGCATTTAGGAAAAGTTAGGTCATCATAGTAAAAGCCGAAAAAGAAAATACACTTAAACTAACAGTGACTTCTCACAGGAGACCCAGGCTTCGATCTGGACTTATCTTTTCCATTTTTAGGCACACAAGAGGCATCAGGAGGTATCTCATGTGTCTGCTGAGACTTCCAAGGCTTTGTTGTAACAAACACTCCCATGCCAACTAATGTGAAAACCAGGAGGTTTTATTTTGAAAGATCCAACAGTCTATCATCCCCTGCTATATGCCTTGTATACAAGAACTGGGAGAGTGTGGGTAAATGACACCGTTAAACTAGGTGGTGGGATGAGACATCCACAGTTTCACTCCGTACACCACAAAGAACGTTTCCTGTGAAGAAGGACAAAGACTGAATTTTCTCAGTGCCTAAAAGTAGGAAAGATCTGTTTTTCTAGAGGAGAACATGGCACCACGGAAGCCTTGCCCTTCAAGCATAATGAGTGCAAATATAAATGCCAGGCGGCTGGGCCCAGGGGACTTCATATTAAGCAGTTAAGGAGCATGCAGGATACTACATTAACTATAAATGACTTAGAGGGTAGGGCTAGGAGGCTCTAGAGGAGAAATCAAACCTTTAAACACATAGATGTTACCACACAGTATATCAGGAACGACAAGAAGGTTGATTAGTAAAATGGATGGATTGGGAATAAGGCTCAGCTACATGAGATGAGGAGAAGTTGTGACCCCAGAAGATAATGAGACTAATAATTACTACAGTGATTTTTTTTTTTTTCACCATGACCAACTGATTCATTGCTCATGCAAAGTTTGAGGAAGACCATTTCCCTAGTAATTAGATAACGAAAGGAAAAAATATCTCTGCAGCTGTGACAGGACTATTGAGTTATCTGTGAATCCCTCTCATTCTTAAATGAAGGGCTGCATTCACTTCATTGACTTAGAGAGAAGGAAGGAGGTGGCAAAGACATGAAACTTGAACTTGTTCCAGTGTCTGCTAAAAGCTTCTGGCTTCACTGCTGTTTCAAAGTGACTGTTTCAGTATTTGCTGAGGCTGTACAACATCTTTCACTGGAGTAGTACAGACTGTGCTATCCAAAGGCAATAGAAAGACTTTTTTTTCAAGCCAGTCAAAACTAAATCTTTTGTGGAAACTTTTTGTCTGTGCCTGGCTTACCCAGGAGACCTCAGGAGTAAAGTGGTTCTTAAGTGGGATTTTTTTTATTTTATTGATTAAGTGTTGTTACATACATTAAGAAGTTCTCTATGTATGTAGATAGCTTCAGCCCTTATATACATTTATAAGTAGTTGAACTGAAGTAATTCCTTGCTAACAGATGAAGGGGGCACAACTAAATCCACAATGGAACTGAAAACTTAATTGATGTAATAGAGATGACAGTGATCCTATTTCATTTTTAAGTTTGGCTTTCATTAATATTTTGTTTGCTGTTTTTAAAGTTTACTATTTATTTAATTCTACATTTAATATATTATGGTATTAATTAAGCACTTAGACATTAGTAACAGTGATATTGGTGTTTAATGTGATAAGATACTTGCTAACAGATAAATGAGGCAGGCACAAAGAGCGAGAAGGACCAGGTTCCTCCCTCAGCTGGGCTGCTCCAACAGCAGCTGCACCTGACTGGGAATCCTCTGTGCTCCACAACAAGCAGTTACTCTCACAAGAGGGGAAAATCCTGACACCATAACAGTTCTCAGTCCTTTGGACTTATCCCCTTTGCCTCAAAGATTTGTGGAGCATCTTGCTCTGCTCTGTTGTTAGGTGCTGCTTGTTTAATGTTATCTGCTCCACTGGCTCCTCCACACTCGACTAGTTTGGATCACAGAGATTCAATGCCATCTCCTTTCCATCTGCTTCTTGTTTAAAAAGCTGAGGTTATCTCCTGTCTCATGAACATGTCTGCAACTTTTCAGTAATTCCTATATGATTGATGAGAATATATTCTGTTTGATTTTGGGGGGAAGGGGTGTTTAGTCTCCACCTCACTTTTCTAATGCCCATATATACACAAAAAGTCAGTCCTACGGTATCTATTACACATTATTTCACTAAGCAACCAGCCAAGTCTTTGTTCTGTAATTTAGTAGAACAAAGTAAGCCTGAACTTGACCCTCCAGCCATTTTAAGCAAACAACATCTGTGTGAAGCCATTAGGTTTCCAATACATTGACTCACTGCAATGTCTTCAAGAACAAATCTTCTTGCAAAACACGTTGTGGACTCTTCAGCATCACTACTGCAGTTGGTATGCTGTGTCAAGCTTATACTGATCTTACGTAGATCATTTTTAGCTGGTTTTATTATCTCAAAAATGCTTTTTCTGGAGAGTGGGAATGAAGTGCAGGAAAAAATGTGAGTTGTCTCTTTCAGGCATGCTCACAAAAAGCTGGTGAGCTTTTAACTACCACCCCTTCAATTAGCCCTTCGAAAGGACCTCCTAAGCAGGTCTGCAGGAGAAGGGGAGGTGTCAGCAAGAGGTGTGGGCACCACTGAGGAGGAGTGGTGCCTGGAAAGATGCTGATTGCTTCCAGTGCATGGCATTGCCCCAGACGTGGCATGGAGAGGGCCTTCCTTAGCTGCTGGAGGACTGAGGGGCTTTGTGTTTGGCCTCCCTGTTTCCTCTTCCTCTCTCTTCCTCTGTCTCAGTCCATACGTCCTCACTCCTTCCCGCAGATGGGTGGCCTTCCCACCCTCCGGCCACCTCACAGCTCCTCCCTGTGCTTCCAGCCATAAATCCCCCTGGCCTCCCCACACGGCAACAGCAATAGCTCCCCAGCTCTCTCCCCCCACTCCTGACTTCACCAGTTGTTTCGCAGCCCCATGGTGCCATGGGACCCCAGCTGGGCACCACAGGTCTCCCAAAGGCTGGTGTCACCCCATGGGTACACGGTGCCTCCTCCCCAAGGAGGCTTGGGCAGAGCCCAGTCCTGTCAGAGAGGGTACAGCAACTGCGTGATTCTCACAGGGCTGCTGAGTGGTTACATGAAGAGCAGCTTGCAATGGCCGCGTTGTCACAGATACCCAAGCACACAACGGGGACAGCATTCCCCAAATCACTCATATCCTGCTGTTTCACACACGTATATGCCTTCTCGATGATAAACCATCTCTCTGGTCTTCTTTTGTTGCTCCATATAATGTCTCTTGCCCCATTTTTCTTTCTGGGCTCATCCCCCACGTCCCAGAACAATGTCCTGGCCCTTTCCTTGCAGACCACCCCTCAAAACAATCTCTCCCAGTGACCTCTCCCTAGCTGAGCTCTGCCTGTTCCTCTTGGCTGCTAAGGCAGCCCCGATCACCACAGCTGCCCATGTAATATGTACCCTGGAGCTTTCTCTACGGCTTCACTACCACCACCCCAGGCCCTACAGCTTCCTCTGGGGTCGCTGCTGTTGCCAACACATACCAGGGACATGGGAGGGAAGGGATGGCCTTGTGCTCAGGTGCTGGGCTGAACTTGGGCAAACACTGTCTCTTCATTGGCTTGGCTATAAACTTCATGTAATCTTGGGCAGAGCACTTAATCCCTCGTGCTCTCATCTGCAGTGGGGCCACCAAATAACAGTGCCAGATACATCTTGCAGATAATAAACTCTTCAGGTGGAAACCAGGTCTCTCCTGTTTCTCTAAGGCTGACGCAAACTTACAATGCTGTATCAATGCTGAATAACGTCAGCCTCTGGGGAGCAGTTACAGCAAGTTCAAGTGCCTGTATTGGAGAAGAATGTGACTGCTCCCTTTCTTTCCCCGCAGACCCATGAAACCATATAGGGTTATTTTTTAGCTGCTTATTCTTGCTTTATTAGGGGTACCGGTTATAACTGGTGAAATAAAGTAAAACCAAACTGATGAGGAAAAGTAGTTGTGGGTACTGGGATTTAAGCTATTTATTCATCTCAGGCCTGCTGAAAAAGTCTGCTTATTCCATTAGTAGCAATCCAGTCACATATAAAGCTACTGAAATATCATACAAATAATAGTTTTCCAAGCTGTTGTGTAGAATAATTCAGGTGGGAAGAACTATTAATATTAAATACTTCTCTTTTCAACTTTGAATCCATGGATAACAAAGGGACGCTTTTCTTTTGAACATAGAATTACCTAAGAATTATGTGTAATTTCTAGAGCTTCTCAACAAATTACTCCGGAGCTTTTCAGCAACAAGTTAGAAACATAGAGCTTTGCCTTTGTTCTACTGCACACCAGAGTATTGCCTTTTTTGTCTCTCTAACTGAAGGGATGCACAGCCCAGAATGAGAGAACAGATACACAAACAACCATGAATCAGATCATCGAAAAGGATTTTGAGGAAGGAAAACACGTGTCCCTGAGCAACATCCAGGCTGGGATGTTAACTCAAATAAGTAGTGGTTGAAGGCGAAGTGACTGGGGCAATGAATTCCTGGGTGCCCTCTGAAAAATCAGACCTGCCTGAAGCTGAGCAGCCAGAAAGAGATGATAACACTTGAAAATCTTGGCCCAGGCATGGCCTTTTGCTAAACCTAGCAGGATCACTTCATATTGGCATCCAAAGGTGTTGTGAAACCATCATGAGCAGAAGAGGGTGGCAGTGGAGCCTGCGTGTTAATGTTTTATTTCCTTGTTTTGGCTGGCTTGTGTCACAGATGTAAAGATGACGTGAAGCTTTTGGGAAAACTGTCTTCTCATCAGAAAATGATGTCTACAGCTTAAAAAGACTGAGAGGAGAATCAACCTCTTAATTTGCCCTTCACGTCCTGAATTTTTGCTACCATAGACAGCAGGCACCAGCAGGCAAATAACTCAAATGTTGGTGCTCAAAGTAGCAATGAAGCATTTTTCTGAACTGTCTACTGTCTTCACTGTTTCATTTAACTGTTAAGTGCTTCCACCAGGGGCTGCTGAGGAAGGGCAGAATTTGGGTGTTGGCATGTCTGTCCTATGTACTAAGCACAGAGCAAATTTGTGGGACAGAAAGTCTGCACTTCAAATATGAAATATGGATCAGCAGATGGATATAATAAAACAGGAAGCATACGGAAACAATGACACCATTATGAACAGCATAATAAGCAACGGTCATAGCACACCAGGGCCATAAGCAGACTTCCTACTCTGGATGCCTAAATTGGGCATCTTAATACCTAAATAGCAGTCATCTGGCTCATCAAGGCAATCCAGAGCATCTCTCCTAGTTACTCCAACGCCTTATACAGCCAGTAGAAGTGACAGCTGTGGGGTTGCTCGCTAGCAACTCCCTTGAGCCCATCCGGCAATACTCGAGACTGGTGCCAAGGAGGAAACAGCAGGTGCCAACTTAGGCTTTTTTCCCTGCCTCGCTGAGGGCTGAGGCACTGGGGGCCACCGGGATGTGCCATCCCAAGACCACGTCTTCAGAAGAGCACCGGTGTGCAAGGTAGGGGAGGCGAGCGGCCAGAGGCTGTGCCCAGGAGCTCGTCTCAGCCCTGCGTTGCCTACCCTGCTCTTGGCTGTGCTGTGGTTCGTAGCAGCCCATGGTGTAGGGGGACCATAGAGCTGCATGGAGAGAGAGTGGGAGGGTCTGGCTGCAGTCAACCCATCAGACTGATCTTCTAGAACTGCAAAGTTATGGTCTGTGCTTACAGGAGTGAGCAGTTTGCACCTTTTGTATTACTAAATGCACAAGCAGGCCCAAAGGATGGGCTTTTACCCACCCCAGGATGGTCCCCTCTTACTGAGTGTCAGAAGGATGCTCGCTCTTCTATGGGTCCCAGGTGTCCAGAAGCCTTTTCTGCACCAATGGCGCTGATGCTGTGGGAAGGATGAAGCACGTGTCTCTTTCCAGACATGTCCATCACCCAGTTATGCTCTTCTCCTGAGAAATAAATGGTTATTCAGATCCTGACAGGTTGAATAAAGTCTAGCATCCACTTTCTCTGCTTTGTTGGACTGCGGTAGCCAAAAGGCTGTTACACACGCAGCGTCCCTTTCTCCTTTGGTCCTTTCTTGAGCCTGTCAGTGTGTGGCACAGTCTGAGCAGGCTCAGTGGCTTTGGGCCTCCCACAGACTTTAAGTTATTCTGCACCAGTTGCAAAAACTCTGGCAATGAAGTGCTCATGCTGATACACTTCTGCGTATGTGCAGTAAAGCGTGAGCATCTAGAGAAGGCAGCAGTAGAAGAAGCACTGTTAAGGTTGGATACCTCCATGGGCTGGCAGCCCCAACTAGTATGTGGTACAAATTACTCTGTTGAACTAAGGCACCTAAATTTCTCTTAAATCAGCCATCAGTTTGCCAACAGTCAGTCTAAATGTGGTCCCTTGCCAATAACAAATGAACTTGAACAAGCCTGGAATTCCAACTATTTTGTTTGAGATTCCCAGTGAATGTCTTGGAAAGTTTACAGCCTTGCCATGTTCTGCTAATCATTTAAGCGTTTAACTTGTCAGATGCTCAGAAGTTCACCATTTTCATGTTTCTTGCCTGAACATACTGGCCAAAATTTTTCCAATTTGATTGCTCAAAACAAGCACCTGTATTTGTACGTGGGCACCTAAATGAATCCCTTCCTTTGCACACTCTGAGCCCCACACCTCTGAAAATCAGCCACTCGAGATACCTACACATGGTTTTAGGGACCTAACTTTTGGCAGCCAAATTCATGTTTGTGATATTTTCACATGTTTTTAATAAGGAACTAAACATAAACCAGACCAAGGAGGTGGGGGGGAGGGAAAAACAATACTCTGTAGGATATCTATGTGTTGACATAAAATACAGAACAACCCCTGTCTATTGCATCTGTGTATGCAGATTTTTCTTTCAAACGTGAATTATGGAATCAGTAGTTCAAACTGTCCTTGGAAGCGAACTACTGTATCTCACACCTACCCAAACAGCAGGCTCCACACTGAGATGTTTTGTGGTGGCAATTCAAGTGCCCATCACGCCTCAGCAGAAGTTCTTCACTTGGTCCCATGTCCTTACTTATATTCCTGGGCCTTCTCAAAAATGGAGTTTGGTGTCACCGATGAGTAAAGGTTTACATGTTTTCTGTTCTTATGCTATTGTCTTAGTGGTAACTATTCCTGGACAAGAGAATTAAACTTAGTGTGTCCACATCTTCTAAAGCTTCCTTTCAGGGCTCATTCTACCAAAAAGGTAGAAGAGCCTGAGGGCAGAGGCCAGCTCTGGGCATCAGGCCACCTCTGCAAACTGACAGCCTCAGGAGGGCTGCTGGGTGAAGAAAAAGTTAACGGTATGATGCCCTATTTGGCAACATCTACAAGATGCCAATGTTGATGGCAGCAGAAATTACTTGGTTCAGCTGTTTCATTCCAGTGGGGATTGTTTTTAAGTTTACAAATATGATAGGCTCATCAACTTACCTGCAACCTCAGGAAAAGCTAGCTATCTGCCTGAAGGTCCCTTGACAAGCTGGGCTTTACCCCTGAGTTAAAGAAAATAAATCCATGTTTTTTCTTTCATTAATGGGGGCACACAGCTTAACAATACATCAGCAGGGTCAATACAACAGAGTGGTAAAACACTGTCTGAATATTTTGAGACTGCTGCTGTGATTTCTCCATCCAGTAGACTGAAGTCCAAAAAAATCCCAAAGTTCTTCTGGGGTTCCTTCTTGCAACTCCTCTCTCTGCACGATTGGTTCTCTGGTGACCGGTACAGCTGTGAGAGCGCTTGGGCAGGTCCATCCACAGCTCCTCCGGGTGGAGAGCAGAACCTGGTGATTTCAGTTAAAAGACAGTGTAGCTCAATCAGTACTTCAGCTTTTACGACAATGCTGTTACTAGCCACAAGGCCAAAATAGCACACCAGACTGTAGTCCCCTCACCATTGCCCTTAGTCATAGTGTCAGACAGGGCTCCCAGGCTGGGGAACTAAAGGTGTCCTACTGCTTTGTCGGGACTAGGCAGAATGTTTAGCTGCAGCGACGCTCCATCTGTGAAAAGCGGGAAGTGCTCCTCTTCACACAAAGACTGGAAGAGCATGTGCCTGTGCCCAAAACTTACACTGAAATCCAAAATGGAGTGCTTTCACTATTTACCTTCTTCCTGCTCCAGACAGCTTCTACAGAGAAGCATGAGAGCTGTGGAGCTGCCACAGCCTTGTACGTACATGTTTGCTGTGATCAAAACCTCCCAGGCAGGATGTGTGCAGCATCTTCAGACTTCGATCTGGCCCAGAGTTTGCAGCGGGAGCTACAGGGGCCACAGAGCTCCTTGCTCGAGCCATAAATTGAGGCAAAGATTTCCCTTCCCCTGCATGCACCAGCACACACATATTCCTCTCCCATGCAATGTGAGGCAAGAAGATGAATTTCACCTAGACGGAGGCATCCTATGGGATTTAACACTTCCACGGCTTTGTGCGTGTGACTCAGCTCACTGGCTGTAGTCGGATGTTGCATAAAGCCTTCTTCATTCTTTACATTCAGTACTTCTCAGTTTGGTTTACACCCACCAAAAATCTTTTCCATGTTTTTCTTCCTTACAAGGAAAATAAACTTGTAAAGAGGGAGAAGTGAAGGGTTACATCTGGAGAGAGTTATGGCTGTGGCTCAAAGGAACAACTGGAATGTCTGTAATGCGGAAGTTTCTTCCACGCAGCCATTTTTCTCCTCTTCTTGGGAAGTATGGAGACGTGCTGCTGCTGTTCACAGAGCGCAGCCCCAGTGCAAATTCCAGTGTGGGACTGCAACAGCATCCCTGATGAGAGCACGGGTGGTGATTTACATCGGTGCTACCCAGTCAGCCTCACGCACATCATCAGGAGCATCTCAGCATCAGAAACTTTACCTGTCTTAAAGCTAATTATAAGAAGCCACAGTGATAATAGTAGCAGCGAATTTTATAATTGGCTAATTCTGGTAATTTTTGGTATGTATTTCTGACAAGCTGAGTACTTGCAGACCCCACTGAAGTCAGCTGCCATCAGGGGTGTCTGGCAGACAAAAAGACCCTTTGTGTAGATGGTGACTTGGAGATCAGCAGTACCGAGTCTGCCACAGCCTCGCAGCTTCATTCACCTGTTACAGACGTCATGTCGGAGGGTGACACCTTCCACCTTCAGGCTTAACTCCGAATTTTGGGTAGCGTGTGGGATGAAAAGATGGAAAAGGAAAATACTTTTCTTTGGTGTGAATTAGTGATGTGAAGCCTGGGGAAATATATGTACAGAGGATCCAGCCTGCATCTCTTGCATGTCTAGGATATCTGTCTGACCACGATTCTCAAGGGGCGGGTTTTTTTTTTTGTTTCATGAAGGTGAACGATATGCAGTTCAAAACCACTCGCTTCTCAAGATGATGTAGTTTGTCATTAAATATTTTTTAAACAAAAGCTTGATTTCTGATCCTGAAATTCAAGTGCTTATCCACATCTGGTTTTTTATAATCCCTCTTTAAAAAGAAGAAATTTACCCAGATACTTAACCACTTTAAAAACAACTCAGTTTCTGAAAAGAAGGGTCAATGTTTGAAGCCCTTAATATTTATTTAAGCAAAAGTCACAAAGTTATTTTAAATTAATGTGGCATCTGTAAAACCATTATCTCTGATTTTTTTTTACACACAGTTTATAAGTTTGTTAGTTTATAAACAAACTAATTTTGGAATAAAGAAAGTCAGAAAAGGGAAAAAAACAATCTATAAGGCAATAACATCTGCAGTGATAGATTTTTTTTCCCATTCATAATGCCTTGAGTATTTGTAATATACAATATTCTGCATACTGTTCTTATTTTGCTTTTCCCGCAAGCATGCCAGACTCAGGACAAGGTCTGTGAAGAAATATTGAATTCTAGTTGTTTTTAAAAACGCCATTCAGTGGAGAATGGAAACTACCCTTCCCCATTGTGGATCTTCTTTTTTGCCTGAGATATTCTAGCTTCTATTTGAAGTCACTTTTTCTTTCCTTTCTAAATTGTCTAACATAGTACAAAGCTATTCCAAAGTGAAAGTATTGATTAAGAAAAGAATTTGCTATTCACGTCAGTGTTTAGTGTATTTTTGGAAATAATTGTGAGCAGAACAGCTACCAGTATTCCAAATGAGCAACATCTGCAGTGCAGCGAGCAACTGGCTTCTCAAACATTCCCATGTGTGCTTGACTTGTTCCTGCACCTTCTCCCGTAACCATTCCTGGTAGTTACATGTGTCACCAGAATGGATGTGGAGGAGCAACTGTGTTTAAAAATGGTGACAAACACAGTGGAAAAGCTAGAACAGAGACATGGAGATCTCCTTGCTTGCTCTTGAAACAAATCCACTGGTTCCAACACGACAGCTATGAAAGCACTGGCCTGACAGTCCATCATCATGGAACTAAAGACGATACTATGCCTCAGATTTTGCCATTCTTCATGCTTGAGTGCTTATCTGCACCTCCTGAACATCCAATTACGCAGGAATTAATTACACACTATGTTACATTCATCTGACAGATATTCTGATTAGGTGATTTGCTAGCTATTTAGCTGTCCTCACTGTTGAAAAAACGTGTCTCATTTGCAGTCCAAATTTGTTTAACTTCAGCACACTATTGCTACATCTTCTTACAACTCTCCTTTGGATGGGGAGTTTGTTCTCAATATGTTATATCAATACGAATATTTTATATATTAATATTATAGTAATGCTTATGTTTCCTATGGGATTATTGATAAAAACATTAAATAACATGGGAGCAAAACTGGATTCCTCCTAGAAATACACCTGCTCAGTGATGAGATTCCATTGCCAATGTTGTCCTGCTTCCAAATTATATTTTGACACATATTGCCTATTTAGTTGGCAATCCACTCAATGTGGGCCATGCTGATACTGATTGAAGCTACTTTGCAATCAAAGTATCCTACAATATCAAATGCTTTAATGATGTCTGCCTTCCATCAGTGCTGCAGCTTTTATCAAATGAATTTATAGGCTCATTTTTAAGATATAGGTAAACAAGAACAGATTTCCCATCAGCGCATGTTGACTGGCAAAAAAAATCTGGTACCCCCACTGCACTATTAACACGCTAATGAGCTCCTTAGCAGCAAGCTCAGAAGCCAGAGGCATTAGTCATGCAGAACACAGGGTTACTCAGGAAACTACAGGACTTACTCCAGATGGAAGTGTTTCATGGCAACCTGCTTTTGAGGGACTAATTTAACACTAACCGTTAATGCAGGGCCTATTCTTGACCTACTGAGGTGACCACCAGCAAGGAAGAGACAAATTGTTAACATTTTACCCCCACTAAGAAAATGTGTACCACTGCCAGTGATGGTTTTAGTTGGTCCCGATGACAAAGCTAACCTGGTTTCCTCCTCTGGTAGAAGACAGGTTCCTGTGCCCAAGTCAGTCATCTCTGGGCCCTGGGTTTATACGTGTCTTCTCAGATTTAAATAAATGCTCTTAGATGTGAAATGCATTGTTCTGAAAGCAATGCTGAGTGCATTATGAGGAGCGTGATTCAGGGAAGTGGCATGCTGGGCAGACAGAGCAGGAAAAGCATGTGAGCATCTGCACCACAAGAAGTTAATTCTGGACTTGTTAGTCAACTGTAGAAGTGAATTCCTGTTTGAGGCACTAATTTTATTGTTAATTCTCAGCTATAAAAGGTTTAGGAGCACTGAAGCCCCAATTGCATCCCTTTGCCATCACTAAGTCAGAGCTGCTACCAAAACCTCCCTTCTCTTCAAATGGAGAGCAACAGGGAATGGGAAGGGAGAATGTGATTGTGACTTTGTGGATATCTTGGCTGGGCTGGGAGAGAAGCAGCTGTGAACTCTTCAGCTCTTCTCAAGGTCTTTCACAGCTTTCTTAATGAAAGAAGAAAGGGAAATTGGAAGCTGGAAATTGATGAGCATTCTAGCTTACCCCATTTCTGGCTTCCTCATGTTAGAAACACAAAGTACAGCAGGAGCTATGATGCCTCTGTATGATAGTTCTGTTCTAAATGTGTTAAGAGTTATAACTATGCGTGCAGATATACTGAAACTTAAAATGGGTGCAATTGTACTTAAACAGTTTGGCCTTTACTCCTAAAATGGAAAGCAGATATGGAAGTATGTGCCATGACAAGAATAAAATAAATCTTGCATGCAGCATAGGTTTGAGGGGAAAAGGAGAAGGACTTTATATATAACCATGCACTAAGGATCCTGATTTGGCAGGACTTCCATTGGTTTTTCTTTTGGAAATGTTTCTTATCAAGATGGCTATGTGGGATCCTTCTTGTCTTTTCCGTTCCTTAGGGCTTTTCCGTTCCTTAGGGCTTTTCCTTAAAGAAAATGTCTTAAAATTCTAGATATAATTGCAATTTTTACTCTTTACCTTTTCAGACTCAGAGGTGCCCTAGGTCCTCTGCTCCCCAACACAGACTGCCAGGCAGCTGGAGGGAAAAATGCTTCTTTATAAATTAAAGCTCGTTTCATCCCTTCTTTACTCCCTTGTCCAGTCATTCAGATTAATTCTGGATTGAGAACATAATTTAGAGCATTTATTGCTTTCCCTCAGGCTAGAGGACATTTATTTTTTAAAGAAAAATCTTCATAAATAATACTTTGCTTAAATAAGTGTGCTGCAGAAGCTGAATTGTTGTGAGCCTTTTTCACCCAGGAGGCCTGCGAATAAGCAGCCTCATGGAAAGGGCCTCAGCACTGGGGCACGAAGCCAGGACAGCAGTTGTAATGTTTTACTCAGGTAATGTTGGTGGGATGGTTTTCTCATGTGTGACACACAAACACAGCCACTTGGCAGTCCTACTAATCCCTGCTAATACCCTGATAGACACCCCTCTGTGTGCTGATACGCCATGGCCACGTGCAGCAGAGGACACCTCGCAGTAAACAAGGTGGCTTCAAAGTGCACAGAGGTGCATGGGGCCACCCCACCTCTGAGACCTCCCTCCCCTGGCAGCTGAAACGCCAGCCCAGCCCAGTGGTGCTCACCACCACTGGCAGCACAGCCCTGCCATGCTGCGAGGGCCGCTCCTTCCCCTTCACTCCCACTAACAAACATCACACCGATATAAATGACAAATGTGTTGAGGGGAATGAGATTAGATAAGGAATAAGAAAGAGGGAGGAGGCAAAAGAGAAATGCACTCCTTCTGCTGACATGTCACCACTGGAACATCTGCGTTATGTCTGGGTGTGCTAATTATCTCCTCTCTGAAATCCCACTGCGAGACAATTAGGGCTGATAAATCATAAGGGTTTTTTTTTTTTTTTTGGTTTTAAGATCCCAGATGCTATGGTGGAAAAAAGGGGGTAAAAAGAAAAGAATGGACACTTTATCTCACCTTAAATCTGCTGAGTGCTGACACAAAAAAATAACTTTAAAAAGATAGTAGAGGGCCATAAAACACAGAAAGGGCAGGTTTTCCCCACTTTTGTCTGGATTCCAACTCATACTCAAGACATTCTTCATGGCTCTCTCCTTTTTTTGTGGGAAAAAAAATAGAAGCCTAGTCTTCCTAGTCTTTAGGAGTTGTGTATATATGTTCTTGACTGATGAACTCTTTTATGCACACATGAGCTTATTCATCCAATAAAAAGTCATTTTAAAAAATCAAACCATAAATAATAGGATGATTTCATTGCAAAGGTTAGGGGAAAGTCAGAATTGTTTGCTAATGTTTATTCTTTCCCTCTCTAGGACACACTCAATTAAAAGACAGTATGTATCAGGGGCTCTTCCAGTTGTGTTTGTACACACTGTCTCCCACACCCTCGCAGAGGTAGGAAGCAGAGTACATACTGTTTATAAAGCTAAAGCTGGACAAACTCTCTGCAACAGATAGTTTGATTACCCTGAGCCTCCACCCTTTTCACAAATTCTCTGATAGTTGATCCTGGTATTTCCAATTAGTTTGCTTCTGAGATTTGTCCAAGCAAGGGACAGACTGGAGGAGTTGGGTGTCAACTGCACCACTGCCCTGGGAGAGCTGTAGCAACTCCACACCTTTCAGAGACCGGGGAGGAACTGACTGAGAAGTTTACAAACACTGAGCAGCAAGTCCATGCACCACAAAGAAGCCACTAATGTTAATGAAAGCTCAGTTTTCTCAGGACTAGTAAACATTGTCTGGAGTCAGCGTCTGGAGTTTGTTAGTACAGAACCTCCCTCTCTAAAGGGTTCAGAAAAAAAACTTCCAAATCATCAAGGTCTGTTGCTGAAACCAAAATAGGGACAGGCTCCTGTGGGAAACTGCCACTGCAGATCTGTTGGCCTTCACTGGTCAACCACTCCCTGGATTTCCTTCATTAAAAGACACCTACAGTACTCGATTATCCAATGACGATGTTGATGCTGGTAAAACTACAGAAAATTGCTGCAGATGGTTTCAGTAACTACACATGTCAACTGATGTGACACGTGCTTTCACTGTGGAAGACATCTCGGTGCTAGCGTTGACCTTATACCACTAAAAGCATAGCTTTCTGAGTACATGGTCCCAGAAGTACAGGGTTTGTCTTGCATACTTCCACACCTCAGTGAATTTCAGTCTGGGAGCTGCACTTTCCGTTGGGCTATATGGGCTATTGAAAGCCTTTGACCCAATCTATCTATTTGTAACAGTTCATCTCCCCTCTAAACGTAGGGAGACCATGTCCCATGAGATGGAGTGACCCACTGCTCTGGCTGGTGCTAATGAAGATGAAACAGAACAAACATTTTCTTTACTATCCATGAATCCATACATGTGCAGAGGTGGACATGAATTTTAATAAGACTGTGATTATTTCCCACTGAACTGAAGCACTTTGGCCTTTGCATGAAAATAAAAGACAAAAAAAACTGAAGAAAAGGTATCGCGATTTTCCTAGAACACAGAGAAGTTCTTTGAGCAGAGCAGACTTGAAAGAAATGACATGGGATGTTCCACTGGAAAAGCTTTTGACACCTGGTTCCACTCACACAAATAATTTGCTACCACAGTAACTCTTGGAGGCTGAAACGGCCTGACCACAATGTAGGACAGGGATGGAGGAAGAAGAGTCTTTGACTCCCAAAAGATACCATGGCCAGAAAGAGACGGCTAAGGGTCCTTCTGGCCATCTACCACCCCTGAAGGGGGATTCTCAAACGCTTCTTGTGCAGGGGCTGGGGGCTAGGTATGAGTGAGAGGGTTGCCCAGGAAAGAAGGAAAATAGAGGACGAAGTGCAGCTCTGGAGAAGGTGTTTTCCCAGCAGTCATGCCTGTTACACCACCCCGCAGCTGCACGTCTTTTTTAAGTCAGAGCATGACTGCAAATAAAAAAAAAGAACAGTACAGGCAAGCAGGAAAAAAATAAGTGCTTAGGAAGGAAGTGACTGGTGGATAGATTTTCAGAAAGTATCTTACCACCATCTCTGCAGTTGTGGTCATTCTTGTTTGTCTGGGAAGAACTCAGAAAGCAACTACCTTGCATCTACCCAAAACCAAGGACTTGGATGAGCACCAGACATGTATTATAACATGTAATTCTGTGATCTCCGATGCAGTGCTTCTTCCAGCTTGCATGTCATCTGAAAGAGAAGACTGTCGGTGAGGGCCGGGGATGAGGGGCACCCAACCAGGCTGGTTAGACCCAGCATTGTTAGTTCTCAGCTGGGATCCCATACGCAGCTGTCCAGTTCTAGACAGTACTCAGTTACTTCTGCAAGAATCAATCCAAGATATTGGTATCCAGCACAAAAATCTTGTTGAATTCATCTAAATACAGACAACAGTGGGGGCACCACTGGAAATGTAGCTTTATCGTCTTAGTACCCTTTTATTTAATTCGACACTGCATGGTATTCCTGTGACTGGCTGGCCATTCCCTTAGCAATTCTCTCCAATGCTTCCATGAGTCCGGGTGCAAAGACTGGTATTTTCTCATTTTTTTCCCCCACAGAGCTGGGACATCTGGGACAGCCCAGTCCAATTCAACCTGGACTTGTGCAAAGCATTTGATACTGTCCCACACAACATCCTTGTCTCTGAAATGGACAGACATGGGTTTGATGGGTGGACCACTTGGTGGATAAGGAATTGGCTGGATTGTTGCACTCAAAGAGTTGCGGTCAATGGCTCCATGTCCAAGTGGAAACCAGTGACAAGTGATGTTCCTCAGGGGTCCATATTGGGACCAGTATTATTTAACATCTTTGATGGGGGCATGGACAGTGAGATTGCGTGCACCCTCAGCAAGTTTGCAGATGACACCAAGCTGGGTGGTGCAGTTGATACTCTAAAGGGATGCCGTCCAGAGGGACCCTGACAGGCTAGAGAGGTGGGCCCATGTAAACCTCATGAAGTTCAACAAGGCCAAGTGCAAGCTCTTGCACCGAGGCTGGGGCAATCCTGAACATGGATACAGGCTGGGCAATGAGTGGATTGAGAGCAGCCCTGAGGAGAAGGACTTGGGGGATATTGGTGGATGAAAAATTGAATATGAGCCATCAATGTGCACTAGCAGCCCAGAAATAATCCAACCGTATCCTGGGCTGCATCAAAAGATGCATGGCCAGCAGGTCAAGGGAGGTGATGCTCCCCCTCTACTCTGCTCCTGTGAGACCCCACCTTGAGTACTATGTTCAGCTCTGAAGCCTGCAGCACAAGAGACGGACCTGTTGGAGCAGGTCCAGAGGAGGGCCACAAAGATGATGATCAGAGGGCTGAAGCACCTCCCCTATAGGGACAGGCTGAGAGAGCTGGGGTTGTTCAGCCTGGAATAGTGAAGGCTCTGGCGAAACCTTGTAGCAGCCTTTCAATACGTAAAGGGGGCCTACAGGAAAGATGGGAAGGGACTCTTTATCAGGGAGTGTAGCATTAGGATGAGGAGTAATGGTTTTAAACTGAAAGAGGGTGGATTTAGATTAGATATCAGAAAGAAATTCTTTACTGTGAGGGTGGTGAGACGCTGGCACAGGTTGTCCAGGGAAGTCGTGGATGCCCCAGTGCTGAAGGCAGGTTGGATGGGGCTTTGAGAAATGAGGTCTAGTGGAAGGTCTCCCTGCCCAGGGCAGGGGGGTTGGAACTAGATGATCTTTAAGGTCCCTTCCAAGCCAAACCATTCAATGGTTCTATGATTCTATAACTCTGTGAAACAGCATCCAATGATATGGCTCAGTACAAGGCTACAGCAAACTACTGGAGCATGACCCACAAATACAAACTGGATGCATGTGAACAGGGTGGCTTCTACATAAAGTGACCACAGATTAGCACAGCCAGATATCCTGGTTATTCTCAGCAGAGTACAAAGCAGCTGGAAAAACACCAAAATAATTCACAATGCAGATACCACCACACTTGCACTGTAACAGGAGAAAAGCTGCACCTCTACTAATTGCCAGTTTCTTAAAGATACAATTTGATGAAACTCAGAGCTGTATTTTAGTAACTTAATTATTCTAAAATCACAAATACGTTGCAGAAAAGCAGACTCTGTAGCTGGACAAGTCTGCTGAAGTTGGCTATTAACATGATATCCTAAATATCCGCTACTTGAGATCCTGCTGTCTTCATAAAGAGTCAAAGAAGCATGAGATAGTGAAGACCTGCAAGGTCATCTAGTCCATCTCCTTGACAGTGTTTGTTGTTTTGTTCCTCCCTGGTTTCCCATGTCTTAATTTAAACTTGTCCTTATTTCCTTCCTCCTTATCAACCATATGAATCTCCTTTAAAATAACTGCCCTCCTCCTCAGTGTCTGATCAGATAATAGAGTACACATTTCATGTCTTTCTTTTGTAGAACCTGAAATTAATCTGTTTCCATTAAGAGCTCAATTGCAGTTAATCACTATTGTCCCCCATTTCTTCATTTTTGCTTGTTCTGTGCACTTTGCTTTTTGTCAGCTGCAGCCAATAGTCCCCATCTCCCTTACCCACTCCCTGTGAACGTTCTCTTGTATTTAGTCACATAGCTTTTTTTATTCCTCTCTTTAACGGTTATTGAATATTAGAATCTGCAGCTGATTTTATTTTCATGAAAGCCAGCACTGATGGACTTCTTGGGCCAAGATAATATGTTTGTTTTCACTTGTTCTTAGTCTGTGTCCTGCTCTTCCTTGCTTGCAGGTTCGTTAGCTTGCTTCCTTTATAATTCCCTTGAGGCCAATAATAATGTTTTCTCTTGCTTCTTCTTTCCTTGTTCCCACTGGTAAACATTTAATCTACCTGCAATGCTTCCATCATTATTTCTTGTAACACTTTTCACCCCAAAGCCTGGGTTTCTGGCTGCTTGGCAAGGCTCTCCTGACATTTTCTAAAGGAAGTTGACCTCAGGATAACGACTGCTAGTTACAACTAAAAACTAACAACCAGTCACAATTAACTGCCCAGTTACTAACAGCTCTTTTCTTTGACCTTGTTGTCTTAATGATGCTCACTTAAAAGGTTACTGAAAATCACAGCAGTTTTTCTATAGGTTTCATGATACTGTAGCACAAATAATAGAAAAAAAAATGCCATTACCAGCTCCATTCATACTCTAATGTGTAATTATCAAACTATAAATAATTGCCAAGGTAACCTTGTAAGTACTTCATCTCCTGAAGTAGGAGAAACCATAGTAAAGGTGAGTCGTTTTTCCACCTTTATAAGCTGGCTGTTCAAACAGCCACGTAAAAACATGAATCTGAATCATCACTATGTGCAAAAGCCAAGGAGCCCTCAGTAGTTTGCAGTGCCTTTAACTGAGTTTTCAATTTCCCAAGAACACAAGGAAATTGGAATATACTAAGGTCATTTATTTTGGCTTGGTCAAAATGTTTTTAATATCACACTGTCTTAAGGTAATGAAGACCGGGCAGGCTGCGCATAGTGCCCAATGCGTGTGAGATGGAGGGGCTGTCCTCCTCTGCCTGTTACAAGTATCTAAGATCTTTTCTGCTGAACTTCAGAGCAAAGATGCATTCCAGTATCTTTGCAGATACGGAGGATTTTTAAGCTGCCCCATACCAGAATGCTTTAGTGGCTTTTGAATTACTGTGAAGCCAGCTATCATTGAAGGGTTAGATTTCAACGAACTTCTGCCCCAGCTTGCTTGAAAAAACAATCCATGAGATTTTTCAGGGAGCAACACATCCTCCAGAGAACAGGCTTCCATCATTTTCTGTGTCAAAGAGCTTCCAAATCAAAAGCTGAAACAGTCCTTTGACTTTATCAAGACAAAATGGTCTGACTTCACTCAAATGAAATGTTCTGATAAGTCCACTTTGGTATTCCCAAAATTCAACTTTGGGGAACACTTGGTACATGAGGGAGTATGAATTTTGACTTTTCTTTCCAACTGGAGAGGAAAGCAAATTCAGATGGCTAATTTTTTTTTCCCCAGAACAGAACTTCAGCATTTCAACCAGCTCACAGCAGATTCGCATTTACAGTGCGGATTTCCTGTCTGCTCTACAACCTTCTCTAGGAGTTTGAGGCTAAAACTTTCTGCTTCACTCCTCAGTAGATCAACTGATTAAAACAGTATCTGATCCTTCGTAACCAAAGGCTATAGCTTAAAAAAACCCAATCATTTCCCTCTGCCCTTTATTTGTGTTTACCCAAGGGAGTGTAGAAAAAGCAAGTATTATCTACAGACATTTTTTTGGTTTTCAGAGGCCATATGCACAAAGCTCCCCCCTCCTTGGAGTTGCAAGCCCTTTCCCTATAGCTCTCTGTGATATCTCATATATCCTTCCTCTTGTTATTTGTTGTGCATCTTCCAAAACAAACACAACTGTGGAACCACAGGGTAGCTTCAGATTGCAGGGCTTAGGATCAAAAACTATATTGGCTTTAGGCCGGAGGCAACGCTGCTGCACATGGGGATTTGAGTTAAATCTCTCTAGAAAGCTGCTATTTTTTCTGTTTCCCTGTAAATACTAAAGCAACGTTCACAACAATGTCTGTGTTTTTCAAGAGGCAGCAGCCACTTGGTTTCATGTTTTGATGAACAGACAACATTCCCACAGCAATTTTTAGTGGGAAAACTTTATCCCATAAACGCGCTATGAAAGAACACTCTAGAGGATGTGGGATGGTTATCGGTATAGTCAGGAGGGTAAAATCCTGTTCTGTTGGGCTTCATCTGTGTTCCTCAGATGGGAGTGTGTGGAACCGGAATTCCAGTTCAGATTGTTTCTGTGTAAATTAGTATGTGGTTGTGCATTGCACAAGATGGCATAACCCATGTGCTGCATTGCCTAAGCACCCAGCATGAAAGAAACAAATGGCTTCATATCATCATAGCACTGTTGCTCAGTTCCTAAATAGCCTCTTCAAATCAACTTAAGTACCAGTTCCCCGGACTCTACAGGAGAACGGAAACTGCACGTGAACTCGAGCACATCAGCAGCAAGACAGTTGACTTTAGAAGCTTAGCTTTAGTTAGTAAACTCTGAAGAAGATTTGTTGTTTTAAAGATGAATCAGGAACATATGGAAATCGGTACCATTTGCACAAATGTGAACTGGGACGCATAGGGCAATCTGTATGTTCTGTGTGATAATGCATTTTCTTACCTTCTGGGAAAGTGGGGGGACTCAGGGCAGATAGGTACAGGCAGACACGTGTTTGTTCTGCCTGTGCTCTGAGTTGGCAGCGGAGGAGCCAGCTCCCATCTGGAAGCTGTACCATCGCATTAGCGTGGCACTGTGCCGAACTTAATGTACTCCGCCTCTCAGCACTTGGTCCTTGTTATAAGCCTGTTACTCAACATATTGTTCACTATAAGGCTCCATGACTCCAGTCAAATGTGGGAAATGGATACAATTTCTTTGAGAGGCCATCAGATAAATGAGCATCACGCACCGCAGAGATAATTGTACGCCAATATTACATTAGGAAAAGAAAAAAAGGTCTTAGTACTTTTTTAATAAAAATTTGTTCTCTTCTAGGCTATTCTTTTGACTCACCTTTTCTTGACTTGCCTGTCAAGGCTCAGTCCTACTCGCTCTCCAGTCACCTGTACAATCTTCCCATAAAAAGAGAGCAAATACAACTTAGCGTTCTGATGTAAAACACAAGTCGAAAAGAAAACTTTCTGTGGCTGTAGGACATTTCAGGTTTCTTTCAAGGGACAGCTCTCATGATTCCCTATTTTATAACAGGACTGCTGTGGAAGAATGAAAAAAATCAGAGTTGAACCACAGAACTTGGTATTTCTAAATGTTTTCTCTGATTTAGTATGTCCTCACTTGACAGAGTAATTCAAGGCAGATAGATGATATGAATAAAAATATTTTAGTTCACACAAAAGTAATCTAAGTTACAGAAAGTTTACAGATCTCCCCTTTAGGTGACACTCTTCCACTAAGGTTAGCACAGCCTCAAGTAGGATGTGTCAGTCAGTGCTTCCTTGGCACAGCTGAAAGTAAAGACTTAGCAGAACCGCCTAAAGATTAGAAATACCAAGGAACGCATAGGCTCATTTCTACCTGCTTATGATATTTCAAGAAGTCTCAGGAAAAAAAAATCATGAAATGTATATATATAATTTAAATGTTACGTTTAAAATTGAAAGCTACACAACAGCTTTGGCCAAAAGTCAGGCTGACAGCTGTAGCCAGCTGCCCATGACTGGTGGGTCTCTCAACTCACTCTCAGAGATGAATATAGTATCCAGAAAGCCAGAATTCCCTAATTCCGTACCAAATATAGTTTGACCAGGATGAATGAGATGTGCTAGCACAAATGATCCCAACCTCCATTTTATACTGCAGTTGTTTTAATCGGCTGTGGAGACGGAGCTGGAAGAGGAACAGGGCCTCAGTTAGAGGGGCTGTAAACAGCACTTCTGAGCCACTTCACTGGCTCAAGGATGTTTCGGGTAGTGCTGTGTAATCACGGTCAAACAGCAGAGTTGAGAAGAGCTGCCATAATATTCAAGTATTTGTTTTCACTATGAATAAAACACAGATGAAATATGCTGAAGTGAAAAAAAAAAGTAAATAAAAATATTTAGAACGATATCTAGAGGGTACTTATGCTTACATACGAACCAGAAGAAAGCACTTTTTCTGTTTGCTTTGAGAGTAGTAATAAAAATGCAAAAAAAGCTTGGAGTAAGATATAAAAACACAGAGGGGAAAAAAAAAACAATGCAGCAGTAAAAATAATTTTAAATGTATTAGGTGAGGCCAAAGAATTTGCTTTTTTTCTTTCAACCAGAACTAAAAAAATGGATGACCGCCCTGAGGCCAAGAGCTGTCCCACGCATCCTCCAGTGCCCCTGCCCTTGCCTACATTTTGCCATCAGACCTGGGCTGTGCCAGCCCACAGGGTGGCCGGGCCAAGGGCATGGCAGGCCCAGAGCCAGTGGGGGAGCCTGAGGCGTCCAGGCCCTTCAGTGTCAGCGGCCCCTCAGCAACATGGCCACACGCAGCCTGTGGGGGCCACTGGGGTGCCTCCGGCCTGGGGCTTCAGGGGGAAAGCCCGGGTGTTCACAGGGGATGGAGAAGTCACAAAGACGTCCCTGCTTATTGCAGGGGGGCTGGACTAGATGACTTTAAACGTGCCTTCCAACCCAACCCATGCTATGATTCTATAACCGCCCAGTGGCTGCAGAGCTTCCCCGGCCCTTCACGGGGGCCCTGAGCCCGCAGCGCCTGAGAGGGCTCGGGGAGGCGATGAGGCGAGAGCCAGTACGGCACTCGGGGAAGCCCGGTGGGCACACGGCTGTCTCCGCCGAGGGAGAGGGAAGAAGACGGAGCCGCACCGCCCTCGGGCGCTCTCCCCGGCACAGCCCCAGCCCCAGCCCCGCCGCACAGACGCCTCCCGCCGCCTCGGCCGGGCGCGGCGCCCTCCCCGCCCTCAGGCGCTCGGGCGGCGGCGTAGCCTGTGGCGCAGCGCCCCCCGGCGGCCGCGGGGCGAGGCCGCCGTCCCGCTCGCGGGGCTCGCCGTCGGCGCCGTGGCGGGCCTGGGGCGGAGGTGGCGGCTCTGCTCTTCCCCTGTGGAGAGTAACGGTCTTCCCCCGCCCGCCGCCTCCCGGACCGGACCGCAGTCACAGAGTGCGTGTGGGGTATCCCAGTGGGAGCAGTTGCTTTGAGCTGTAAGTTTTGTGATCAAGTCGTTCTTGTAGAGGTACTTATTAAACCTTTGCAATTTTCTGGCTGAGCTCACCCTCAGGACTGCCTCTCCTCCAGCCGCCCGCCGGGCTGGGCAGGCCCCGGTGCCCCGCTCCCACCGCACCGGAGCCGCCGGGACCTGGCCGGTCCCGCACGGCTCCTCAGCGCCGAGCGTGAGGGGAGGCCGAGGGTCGGAGGGTCTCCACGGCGCTGTGCCTCTGCCTGCCTGTCCCTGGAGGCGATAAGTACCTCAGTAATTTTAAGTAATGAAAATAATAGTGCGCCCACCCTGCAGTGCAACTGTCGAGTGGGCAGTTGATCCAGAGAAGTAACAGCAAATATTCTTACTTAAATATTAGCTATATAAAACACAGTTCATATTTGTCGTTATGAATAAACTGAGGGTTTCTGAGAGGTCGAAAACTTAACATTTGTCAGAGAGAAACAGTGATCCTGAAGTGAAGTGACTGGTGTGTGTTTCTGGTGGAAAATATGTTTATCTGATAGGCTGTGACCAGTTTCGTCTCTGTTTTACTATGGAAAAAGTCATGGCTTACTTCATGAATAGTAAAATTTGATAAGCTGCAGAAAATCAAATAACAAGACTGGGGGACAACGTCTTTTAAAATCTGTTGACTTTACTACATTTTAAAGTCTGTAAAATAAACTTTCCCTTAATCTGTAAACCAGGTCACTTAGGAGGCGGTAACACTTCTGTAGTTGTTATGCAAACCCAATATAAGGGCAGCTCAAAGGAGAGCCATGCAGAAAAAGAATTGGGAAAATGAAAAGAGGTGATGACATCCCACCTTACACCTACTGAACATTTAAAGGCTAGATTCTCCTTGTTAATGTCAGTCATTTCAGGAGACTAGAATTACCCCTGTGATTTACTTACTGGCTGCTGCTTAGCTGTACACAAGCTGCATCAATTGGTCCATTTCATACTGGCAATCTCTGCTTTGTTACTGAACAAATCAACATCCATTACTGAAAGTATAATAAAAAATACATATTCATTGCATTTATTTAAATCAAAGATGTTTGCTTTTGGTGCTTGCTCATACCTGAAAACAATGAATTGTAGTTCTACTACAGGGGATGTTTTGGGGCTGGTTACTAGAAAGGAGGATGTCACAATGAGTGGAAATGATTTTGCTTGTCGGTCATGATTTTTAAATTAGTTCTGATAGTGCGTACTAAATATATCTACTATATCTCAAGATACCTTTAAAAATAGACAAAATTTTAGGAAGCTTTCAGCATATGTGAATTGCTAAGCAACATAAAGAATACCTCAAGTGGCAGTAGGCTTATTTATCACTTTTTGCATTCTCCATCCTCATTGTACATCACAGGTTATTGTAGTAATGGAATAGGCAAAGTGTTGAGAATAAGCAAGAAAAGGTGTTAGTAAATACAAAATACACTATATTTTGTGTAGAAACCCAGGCTGTAGAATTCCAGGAAGCTGTTGAGGAAAGTAAAATATGTCAGCCTTTTTCAAAAGCAAAGAAACAATAACCACATTGCCACTGACGTCATTGGAGTCATCTATTGAGCAATTAGGGCACTGACAGCTCTTCCAAAGTACTCCAGAAATCATATGGAGAACCACAATGTGAAGTGACACAGGAGTCATCAATGGAAGCTTCTCAAACCCACCATGTACTTCTGAGTATAGTCATCCAAGAATACACATGAGTTCCTTTGTTTTTGCTAAAGGAATTGAAAACAGGTGTTCCTGTTTACTTCATCAAAAGATCCTTTTGCCCACTTCTCCTAACTTGTTTTTTGTACTACTTAGGAGCTGAGGCTGACTCTAATACTGCAAACAGTGGTCACTCTCCAGCGTGCAGTGGAAGGCTGTTGGTCACAGAAACCATTCCTCCCGCTGCACTAGAAAGCAGCTCTGAAATCACATCTGCAAATCATTCAGATAAGTGACTTTGGTTCCACATAAAATAATCTCTTACAACTGTCCAGTTCTGGAATTTATATGTGGTTAGTGTGATAAATGTTAAATGGTCTTATATATATACACAACAGACAAAGGATAATCATAGGGTCAATGAAAAATGATAGTGAGGAATAGATATTGGGTGATAGGAAACAGCACATTTGTTAAACAGCTCATTTGTAGCTGTCTGCAGAAAGGAAAGGGAGGGTGAGAATCTGCCCACGTGTTAGAGATAACAGCAGTATCAGCTATAAAAATTCTAGATGCACTAAAAGCAGACAGAGCCTGAAGTCCAGATAATGGATATCTGTAAGTTTTTAGGAGAGGCACATCTGCAATCCTTTCACTGACATTTTCTAGAAGTTCACAGGGGTCAGGGCGAGATTCCTGAAGATTAAGAAGTAGCAGATTTGAATCCCACATTTTAAAGAGGGCAAGGGACAGGAAACTATAAACTAGCAAATGGAACATTGTTTGTAGAGAAACCTGGACACTGCTTAAGTGATTTGGGTAAAGAACACCTGGAAAGGTTCACTCTGATTAAGGAAGGCTAGAATGGTTTATAATTCATTATATTGTTTGAGGTCTTTAGAGATATTACTGCCATTGGAGTTCTTTATAGATATGATGACTGCTGTGAATCAGATACATTCATTTGTATCATAATACCATGAGTATGGTTAGTGTGAAGCAACAGCACATACTACAGCTTTCCAATGCTTCAGCTGAAGTTTCCGTGGAGCTGCAAGAAAGGTTAAATGCTAGACAGAGGCTGCTGTTTTCAGTGCTAGGAAAGAGGTTAAAAACCAAAGGCTATTAGAATACCTTTTTTTCTGTGGATTTTTTTCATTCCCTTTTTTAAATTCTGTTTTCATGAACATTTGGGAACACTATATTAAATCATATTTTTAAAATAAATATTTTATTCTTCCTTTGGTATTTTTTACAGCAACAGAATGAATCCTAGTATCTTGCAGTCAGAGCAAAATTAATTTCAGTGGCAAAGTCCGCTGACATGGCAACACATCCCTTTCCAACCAGATCAGAGAATTTGGGGCAGGGAGGTGAATACATAGTGAACACACCTGTGCCCCACACAGACCTCCTGCAAAGCCAGTTCTGCATTTGCTGTTGCTCTCAAGAGTGCGGGGTAAAATAGAGCTGCACCAGGAATTGGCATTTCTCCACCTGTCCTGCTTGCTGAGGTGAGGTTTTCTGCCAAGCTTTGCCATCTCAGGCAGAGGCGATGTTTCAGTGGGACTCTCTTCTTACAGACTTTTCCCCTTCTCTCCTGAGAGTTGTTCTCCAGCCATATCTCATTCAAGTAATACTGACTGCATTAGGGAGCTATCCCTTTCCACTCTTCTGTCAGGACATCAGATTTACTTCCTCCACCAACCCCAGCCTTTTTGAAACAGCAGAGGGAGAGGCAGGATGCTGCTGTGCAAAGCAGACTGGTCAGGGAAGGCTGCTCTGCTGGTGCATCACAGGTGCACACGCACTCAGATTTTCTAGCCCTAAAAGATACTGTGTGCGAGGAGCAAAGAGCAAGTAGGATTTCTGGACACTTCCCACCTTCTAGCAGTCTGATTAAACAGGGCTGGCTGCCAATAAAGAAGGAAAATAATTTCCTCATTGAAATTTATTACCACTGTGTATTGGAACCTACTGGAAAATTACTTACTGCTCAGCATTGTCATTAACTCAGCAATAGATTTTCATAAGGTTTCCATTTTCACAGGCTAAGGGCCAAATTCATCCCAGATGTAAATTCATTAGTGTCAATACAGCTACACTGAGAATAAATTTGGCCCCATGATTTTAGGATCTCTGTGTGCGGGGACTCTTCTATAGACCATGTCACTGTGCCAAACCTTGAAAAGGACAGTCTCTTGGAGTCACCTAACTGTTCTTCAGCAGATATTTTATTTAAAACTAAACAGCTTAAGGTCAGGTACCTCTCCAGTGACCAGGAACTCCACAGCCAAGAGTGCTTTTCCTGGTACAGCGTGACCCAGATGAAGCTGGCATGTAGCAGGGAGGAGGCTGTGTGTCCCTGTCCCTCTCTCAAGACTAATGCATGGCTAAAGCCCACTCAGATTGTGTGATAAATCTACTTCACTGTTTCTCAACTTTATAAGTGGTAACTGTAGAACAGGTAGAAAGAAATAGGTGGATCCTAAGAGGGGGAGAGGGATTAAGATGTAGAAATGATTTTGAAGCAGGACTATCATGAGGGCAGTCAAGACTATGGAGCACCAAATGTTCCCAGAATTCTCCTTATTGATAGTTTACTGTGTTAAATTTAAATAGCATATCTCCCAGGCATTGTATAAATGGGAAAAAAAAAAACCCACCCTAATTTGTGCGTTCAGACTAGCAAGGCTTTTTCAAAGTACAATGATGATGTCTCTAACACTGCACTCTATTCTGAGTATCCTCAGGCTACCCAAGGTTTCATTCAGGTATTTGCCAATGAGAACAGTGCTGTTAACTTTTTATGAAGAGTTACATTTCTGAAGCCAGAAACTCTGCTCTCAGTACAGGCCTCAGTATACTCAGTACCTGGAGTTCCTTCTAATGAGAGCTCAAAGGGCTTCTATAAAAATGTCATTGATCAGGCTTTTCTATCTGTAGATTGAAAAGACATGTCTTTCTGTCAGATATCTCAGACGTGTGTTTCAACACTCTGTTGTGCTTTGGTATTACCAGTGGTGAGGATAACTTTATACCTGTGTTTAATCAACGCTCACATTGATAAGCAAAGCCAGAAAGCACTTGCTCAATTTCTCTTCTGAGTCAGTTAAATGATTTCCTCACAGTCTTTTAATTTCAGTGTTACACCCACATTAATGGCATTTATTCACTTCACTGGAGTTTTATGTGTGTATGTGAACACAGAACCAAGCTCAGCTTTGGATTTAATTTAATTTCAAACTGTTAGTCTTTCTTTCCTTTCCATTTAAAAATTTGTTCTTTGCCAGAGTTTTTACCAAAACAATACATTGGTTTTACCTCTTGCACAAAGGGTTGCATTTCATGCTGCATACTCATTTTTGTGTTATTGCTTGGGGCCCTGTCTGAGTTTAAATGCTTAAAGATAAGCAAGTGCTTAAGTATTTTGCGAGGTGGGAGCCTCAGGCCTCACAGAACTAGTGAAGAGACATATGAGGGGTTTTTCTATTTTAAAGAAAGGTGAATGAGTGATGCTGAGGGTGTTTAGTGTCATGAAAAAGCTTAGGTCTTATTCCTGGACAAGAACTTTCTGTGGTTAATTTTGAAGACTTAAAGTTAGGGAGGAAAAAACAAAGAATTATGTAAGAGGAGAAAATACATGTTTGGAGATTATGTCTTTTTCTGTTCTTGTCAGTTCGACATCTGAAGCTGGAAATTTCAGGCGGTTTCTTGAGTAGTTCAGAGGTAGCTCCTGTGCACCATGGTGGTAGACCCGTGATGCTAGGAGCCCTCTATCATAGGAGGTTTTTTGCATGCAGTTTACAAAGCTAAGCAGGGCGGTAGTTCACCCTTGTCTTAGGAGCCTCAGTGGCCTTAGCAGCTGTGCAGACTTCCTACCTGCTGAGGGTACTATGATCTGTTGCCAGCTGGTCCCAATCCCTTATAGTCTTGAATTCTTATTGGCTATTTTCTGGATCAGACTATCCCTCTTCCAGCTTTGCAGCTTACGGGTTAAGGGAGGGAAAGGAAGAGAGAGTAGACGGGTCTAAGGTACACGACAGTCCCCTTCAGGTGGTGACACCTTTCTTGAGGTATCTCTTTCCTTTGGAGATGGGGCATAGATGGGACTGGTTCTTCCTGTGAACATTGCTTCTCTGTGTGCTGAGGCAGCAACACACGCCTGGAGAGCAGGCTAGAGGGCTGAGCAGGTGCCAGGGCTTACTTTGCAAGGGAGAAAACCTTCATCTTTTCTCATTTCTTTCTTCTCAGTACAACAGAGGTGGAATGCCCCAAGGAGGTGTTCATGGTGTTTCTTTCTCATGAGTTTTAGCACCAGATGGCATCTGCATTGGCCCCGGTAACTGCTTTTCCCCTCTCTTACGCACTGTCGTAAGACAGCATCGTAGGGGGAATTTCTGGCTGTCTTCACATTCTGCATCAGAGATGTTTTAGTTATGTCACATTTGATTGATGATTTATCATTTTTTGCCTCTATCCTCTGTCTTCTTCCTTTTCCTGATGGTTTATTTTCTTTTATTTTATTTTTTGCATTTTTCTCAAATGGCCTGTTTAAATGTTAAGAGGCTGTTTTCATATTAGTGTGTTTATATTTTCAACATATGTTTATTTTGCTGCAGAATGCTCCAAATGACTTGGCAAAAGAAGTGGCAGCTTTTATAAATAAAGCCATTACTGTAATTATTCTGATTTTTAACTTACAGTGTATTTTTATGTGACTCGAGAGATGCAAACAGAAAAAAATCCAGGCCACACTTAATCAAATAAGTATTACTTTGTTTAACTGTATTATCAGCAACAAAGTCTGGTCTTGGCTCACTGCAAGCTGACTTTTATATTTAACACCAGAGGCTTTCAAAATTTCAGCCTGCTTTTTTCAGGTAACTACACTCAAACATCCTGGCTTTCATTAAGAATGTAGTAATTCTTTTTTCACGTTGAACTTAGGTGATTTTAATTACAGGAGGTTTTACTGAGACGTCATGATTTGGATCCAGATTGCTAATCATAATTTCCATGACTTCTATAAAATACTTCCCTCTCCCTAGATCCTTTACATAGTGTGGCGCTCACCTCCCACCTCAGGCTGTTCTTGTGCAGCAAACACTCTCTGCAGTGCCATGTTTCCAATGCATTTCCCCCTCTGTCCAAGGCACACTGGATCCAGCCCTACTTTTGCAACAGAGTTCAATGACTGAAGAACTAATTGAGCTTCTAAGTTTACGAGTTTATAATGGAACAAAATTCCTTTCGGACGCTTATTCTAGAGTTCTCTTGCTAGTGCTGGAAAAATGTGCAATGATACAGCAGTGGGTATTATACGCACTGCAATTCATTTCAGCAGCACAGAATAAATGCACAGCTAGAAAAGAGCATTCAAATAAATGCAGCCCATTCGTGTGATGTAGATTTTGTAATGAACATTGCATTGTGTATCCATCAGACTTAGTTCAAAAAAGCCCAATGTTGTGCTATATATAAGAACTACCTTTCAGTTGTGTCTTAGAGTATTAATCACTCACGTATAGAAGTGCTTTCTGTTGGCTTTTTGCTCTCACGTTCTTTGATGGCTTTTGCATCCCTATGGCAGTAAAAAGGCTCTTGCGATGATGATCTCAAAAACCAGCCGAGAGGAAATTCAACATAATCCTTCCAGTACCTAAAGGGGGCCTACAGGAGAGCTGGGGAAGGATTTTTTACAAGGGCATGTAGTGATAGAATGAAGGTGAATGGCTTCAAACTGGAAGAAGGTAGGTTTAGATTAGCTATTAGGAAGAAATTTTTCAGTCTGAGGGTGGTGAGGCACTGGAACAGGTTGCCCAGAGAAGTTGTGGAAGCTCCATCCCTGGACGTGTTCAAGGCAAAGCTGGATGGGGCTTTGGGCAACCTGGTCTAGTGGGAGGTGTCCCTGCCCCTGGCAGGGGGGTTGGAACATGATGATCTTTAAGGTCCCTTCCAACCTAAACCATTCTATGATAAACATTTGATATACTTCGTGGTTGTACTGCTGTGTGACTTTGAATCCTCGACTGCAATACCAGTGGTGTTCTGCTGGTCACCCAGTTTGCCACCAGCACCTTCTTTCTGTATCATTCTACTCCCTTTTATTTTTTTTCTCAACTTTTCAATGTCTGGTAGAAAATATTAGACATTTCTTTGGCACTGCATCTAGCTGTATCTTTCGTAAGACTCAGTATATGCAAACTCACTCCTCTACTTATTGCCTGAGGCTTTCTCATTTGGACTGACAGCTGTTCCCCAGAAGAGGTTTCTACAATAATGAAAGACCTTCTTCTTTGCTCTTTCCATTCAGGTTTTCTCCTATACACTTGACTTTCTTAGGGACCTATTGTTAGCATTCTTAACACCAAAATTCTTGTGAATGGGAGATCCAGAAGAATGTTACTAAGATCTCTTAACTCAAGAAAAACACAGCCCCCACAAAAAACTGTACTATTACATGCCACCTGCAGGAGAAAGGATGGAAATTTTGGTAGTTTCACACATGGTCTCACAAAATTACAGGTTTAGGTGTTGAAGAGTATTGGTTTTTATGTTAAATTTTGTGCATAGCCTGGTTTTATTTGCTCTGTTTTGGCTTATTTGTCTAAGAAAGATTTTTGTGGCCTTTAGCAGTAATTTGTGTAAGACATTTGAGGAGGGGAAAAAAGAGGTAGTAGCAGTTAGACTTTTTCTATTGGGACTATTCTATAAAAAGCCATAATGCTTAAAGCGAGATTAATTATACCTGTTCTGATACAGCTGAACACAGTTTTCTGCTCAGTGAGGGAGAGACACATCTCTCATCTGAGATTTTCTTCACATCTGAGACTTTCTTAAGAGCAGGGCCCAACTAAAGTCTCTTACTGAACTGGAACTAGAGCTGGGATTGTTCTGCAAACAGTCAAGGAAACTATAGGTGTTGTAAGCTAGTGGGACCACTATCAGGGTCAGTATGCCAGTGTATCTCCAACCCCATAAATTATTTTACAGTGGCAGGAAGTCTGTGGGAATGTTTGTATTCTCTGTCTGACATCCTTCTGTTTCATTTTTATGATGTGTGATAGATGGCATGTCTTTATTAAGCAGAGAGCTTTCAGGATAGCTTCTCTCTAGATAAGGAATTGGTAAGCCAGAGAGCAGTGGCCGTCCCTTGTGAGTTGCAACCAGGAAGACTTGGGGTGAAAGACTCCAGCATGTGTTTTCAAGGACTGATTGAAACTTGTTGATGCAGGGGAGAATGAGGAATTTGGAAGAAACAGCAGGGGCCTTTAGTCCTTAGGCAACATCTGAACAGTCAGGCTTGAAAAAGTTCCTGCATTGAGACTGGTAAGTCTCTTACCAGTGTGAGCCGTGGATGAATGTCCTACCTCTTTTTCCTGCCACACACCATGTTTTTAGCAAGAAGGAAAACTGAAGCCCATGTTGGAGCATGCCAGCCAATTCCACAGTCCAGGATCAATATTCCCCACACATCCATCTCTCCTGGTCTAGCCTTGGATCATATAATAGCCGCCAAAACCAAGCTCTTCTCATACTGTCAGTAGGCTTCCTATGTCAAAGAGACATTTGGCAGTGCTTTGGCCCAGCTGTGAGTAAGGTCTGTCCGAGGAGCCCTGTGGTCCCAGTAACCCACGGTCTTGAGCCCAACTGGGTCGTTGTGTTCCCCAGCCTCCCACAGGGTCCCAAAAGGATAATGCTATTGTGAAGGGCTACATGTCTTTTTACAGGCCTTTCTAAATCAGCTTTTTATTTGTCTACAAAATATGTTTAATACATTTTAAATATAAAAAGAATCACTCGTTTCTTGAAGAAAAAACTGAAATCCAAATTTTTTATCTGCTAAAACATGAATATGTCCGATTATATGCCCGATCCATGCAGTCTTATGTTGTAGGGAAAAAAAATAGAACAGAAAGCTCTGAATTGCTTTGCAACAGAAATATCCAATGAAGAGCTCAGTTATTGAAACAACACATTCTTTTAGAAATGTAATAATTAGATGACAAAACTATATTAGATAAGCAATAAGGTCTCAGGAAATATTTTAACTACATAGGAAATTACAGTTTCTCTTTTATAGTCACTGTATATGCTGAGGATTCATACCTTATTCCGTAAGACATGAATCAATAAATGACAGGCTTTAAAATAGGGTTTTAATTAATGTTTTGTATTTAAACAGAAAATAACGTGAACATTAAATTTTTTAGATCTATTATGACTGGCAGATGTGAAATTTAACATAGACAAACCACCTTGTGCAATGATTGCATTTCATTTTATGGCATTCATCTGATAGTTTGCAATCCTCAGTTTGGACTTCTTTCAGCGGTGTTAAAAACCCAACTCCTGAGCCTGAGTGCCCAAAAAACCCACACATGTAAAATCACACTCATGATCTCTGAGAGCTCATTTCCCACTCCCTCACTGTAAACCCTGAGGGTTTGAAAATGAAACAACTCTCAAGCCTTAAAAGTGAAATTCACTTCACCTGCATGAAATCATAGTAATCAAGTTTTTTTATGGGTGAACTATTGCAAGGGAGAGGGAGGAAAAATTTACACTACAGAAGCGTGGGGTCAGGTCAGGAGGTCCTACACAGTCCTTCTCCCTTCCTCCCTCTCTTGCAGCTGCTCCCTTTTCTGGCCTACTGACAGTACCAGCAGCTGGAATCCTTCAACAGCCATGAAAAGCTGGGGCTCTGGGAGCTGCAGACAGCCTACAACCAGGAGCTCTTTCTCCAGCCCACTGTGGCCTCTGCTGTAGTCTTTCCTATGCAGCTGTCCCCCTGGGGTCCCATCTATTCATCCTTACCTTGAGATTTGCTTGGTATTATCTGCCTGATTAATTGAACCCTTTATGTCCTAATAGAGAGCTCCTGAAGGTAGCAAGAGCTTTGTCAATGAATTTGAGATTTAAACTCAAATTGGGTCCCTTAAAACAAGCAAGATGATATGAAGTGGCAAAATGACGGTAATTGTGGAAAATCCGGGACTGGTACTTAACAAAATTGTTGGGATTCACCAGCAATGGTAAGGGCAAACCCAGATTGTCTAAAGTAGCCTCCAATAAACCACATAAACGTAGACCTCCTGCAGCAGGAGGTAAAATCTGGACATTAACTGTACATATGCCAGAGGTGCTATCAGAAATTAACTCAAATAAGTAGAGGTTGGTCTATGGGTATTAAAAATTTCATGTCTTTATAGGAAAGTGTCATTAGATTAAACTGACTGTTGCCATTGTCACAAGGGGCACTGCAAACACTGTAATTAAAAAGCAGAGATACTTTTTAGCCATGTGCAAATGCATGGCTTTCAAACGAGGCACAGACTTCTGAGAGCTGTCAGAAGTACCAATGCTATCTCTGCTATGGGACAGAAATTGCAGCAAAGCCAAGCAAAAAATACAGATTATATGTGCATGAGTCTGATTTTAGAACAATCCCTAGATGAGACAGTGTTAGATAAGATCTGCAAAGGCTACAACTGATGGAGAAACCCTACAGAAAGAAATTCAGACTATTAGGATGGGAAGGATTGTATTGGATTGTCAGTCTAGTTTAGCAGGATGGTGGCTCCTGAATTGTTGTACAAAACTGTGCTATGAAGAATATGTGAATGTAATTAGGGCATGAAACAAGCTAGAAGTGATGTTTTATAATAGCGTCAGATGAACAGTGACTTAGGGAAGCAGTGTTAAACATATGCCAAATTTCAGGCCAAATTAAGCAATAATGTTCATGATGTGGTACGGGAAAACTGGCCCCTGGGAAAAAGGTTGATTTGTGTATGTTGGCTGGAAAAAAGTCTCTTAAATGTTTCTTGGACTATTATTCTTGCTTCTCTGAGTTGGCCTTGCCTGAAGAAACTACAGGTGAATGTGCGTACCCAGTTTGGTTTTGCTACATGTGTTTTATTTGACCTAGAAGTATTTGAAAGTAGCTATAGGACACAGGACATGATTTTAATTGCTTCATAAAGAAACAGGCTTTTAGATACTTCTCCTTTCCATGACCACCATATGACAGGTTTTTGGGGATACTATGTTTGAATTAAATGTCCTTGAAAACAGTTTAGAGTCAGACACTGATCATTGTTTAGCCCTTTGAAGATACAAAAAAGCGTGAAAGCCAGTTTCACAGATGCCACCTTGGGAGAGCTGTTTCCCTCTAATCACCAGCATCGGTTTTTAGAAGTTTTGGTTTGGACAACGCACTTCCCAGGCCAGGAGCCGGTATTGCTGGTGGGCCTTCTGGTTGTGCAAGGGGGTCATGGCTGAAAGATGAGGACAGTGTCATCTCTAAAGCAACAACCATGCTTACCCTGGCACTGCCTGGGCTAAGAGCTGAGACCCTGATATAGTGGTATTTCAAGATGTGTGCTTTGTTAGTGCACGTACATACTGACTTTTAACTGATACCCTGGGAAAACTACCAAATGAAACAATGGTTTTGAAGTCTCAGGGGACTAATATCAAGTGCTGGGTTTAGATTTTAGTTTTCTGAATGTCTTGTTTCCTTCTGTCATTTTTAACAAGCACTGACAAAATCCCCAGTGCCCACGTTTCAGTTCCACACAGGGTTAGCAGCTAACCTCGACGCTTACATGACTTGCAATAATTTGGAAAACTGTTGGCATATTTCCAATAACTAAAGAATACATTGCAAATTCCGCAACTGATGGTGCTTATCATCAATTTACAGTACAGATTTAAGTAAGAAAAAGTTAATGGTAGCAGAGAGGAATTAACTGAAACTTTTGCACCTAAACTATATTCTTTAACAAGCAAAATAGAAATATGGCTATCTGTGAATGTAAAGGAGAGGTTCCAAAGCATTTATAAAAATACCTTGCATGCTAAAAAATCCATAAAGTCAATACATTTTTTCTATGTTATGTTATCAATAAATTTAAACTAAAGTTTTCCCACCTGCAGGCTATGAAAGAAATTACTATATGAAACTGGAGTACTGCTGCCTACTCCAGACATTACCAGTACCCTCAGTACTGAGTAATTAGTCTTGGACCAAAGGCTCAGCAGTTACACATTTCTCAGTTCTTCCCTGACAATAGTGTTGCAGAGAGAGTGCAGGGGACCTGCCTCACGGCTGTGCTGTTCTCGTCACCTGTACCTTATTAGAAGAAAAAGGCTCCAGCACTAGATGCCAATGTTTTAAGGAATGTAACAGACCTTTCCATCTGCGGGAGTATTTCCTGCTCTGCTTTCTCTGATACAGCCTGTGGTTCAGAGAGAGTCCTGGGTAAAGACTGCATTTGTAATATTTTCTAGCTGTATTCCCAGTGTTTAAACTTCAACATCTAGCCTCCAACCTAGCTGGAGCAGTTGGTGGTCAGTCCACGTATCAATTCTTAGCTCTTTTCACAGATGAAGTTTTGGATGGTTGGGTTTTTAGTTATGGTAGAGTGGGCTTTTTTCTGAGTTTTGTTTGTTATACTTTCATTTCAAAGCCATTGCTGTTTTCCCAGTCACTTGTTTACTTGGTGCATACTTGGGAAATTAAGAGGAAGACATTATAACACTGTTGGCCCCAAATACAGTGGTCTCATTTTCAGGTATCTTCACAAGAACATACCCACTCTGGTGGCTGCTGGTATCTCCAGAGGACAGCAACATGCCAATAATCACACACTGGAGTGTTTTTCACTACAGAGCATTATTGAGGGTTTTAAACCCTGGGCAGGGTGCCTGTGTGGCCCTGCACCCCTTTCCTTGCCCCGCCCTGGCACCCTTCACCCCAGGCAGCCCCTTGTGCGCACCACATGCCCGTCGTGGTGCAGAGCGTGGATGCCAGCCAAAGGGATGAGGCGGGCGCCCTCGGCAGCACTGCTGCGCATCTGTCCATGGAGGCATTTAGGGCTGCAACCTGTCCCAGCAGGTCTGCGAGCTTGGATCATGGGCAGTCCCGACTGCTCAGAGCTCTCTTGAACACAGACTCTGTATGGGGGGGTGTGAATGCCTTCGAATAGCTGCTTTTCAGGAACAACCTTGTTCTTTATTTTCCTAATAGTGCTTTTGCAAGATTAAATAACTATGAAATAGGCATTTATATGATCCCTGTCTATAAAAGATGTTATCTGCGTGCTGAGCTTCCCTCCCCTGTTTGCTAATGGGAGTCAAGTACTTCAATTCATGGTGCTAAATTTACTGTAGTTAATTATATCTCCGTTCCAGTGCTGTGTTCATAATGGGTAATAATTGTATGCTCTGTTCAGATAGATGTTCCTATGGTAGTGTCACAGGCATGCCTGGGCTGGCATATGAATAAGCTCACAGAGATGACTGAAGACTGAAACTTCAGCTTTATATTGCAGCAAGGAATCAGACCACCACTGTTTATTTCTTTTTTAGGAACTTAATTCTTTTTTGTAAGTTTTTCATAGGCTAAGAAACACAAATTGCAATGAAAGACAATTTCACACATGACACATTGCTGTATGAAGTGCACAATGCTTTTATACTCAATAGGTCTTGTAGAAGAAAGTTTTACAAAGCTATTACCATTAAAGGTGTTCAGGGAAAGGATAATACTGGTTGATTTTGTTCCCTGCTGTGTTTTTCAGAGGGATGAGCAGGAACTGAATTTCTGTAGCACTGAAAACTGTAGGTTTAATATCCAGATATCTAGGTATTTAGGACAATTGCAAAAGCTGTATCTAAACCCGTTTCTTAGGATACCGTAACTGTATAATAATTATCTCCTGTTACAAAGAAAAATACCAGCATGGCATGCTCCAAAGCACACAGATGACAGACGCTCGGTCACCTGATGGACACATTAAACCCTCCCTGGAGCCGTGTAGGGCTGCTGATCACGATCTGCCAGAGCAAGCCATGGCTGTGCCCACAACTGGACCTGTGTGAGTGAGCAGGCTGTGTTACAGACCTGACTCTGCAATACACTGTTCGCGTGTGCAGATGGTGCATCGTACTTTTTACTGCACATGTAACTTGCTTTCTGGTGAGCAGGTTCAGTTAGGACTAAAGACCCCTTGGTCTTTTTCCTAGTTTGGTTGCTAGTCTAGTAGATCACCTTATATGTCACTTAACTTCATTTCTTTGATTGTAGATCAGGGGCCTCAAACCTGACTTCTTGACAACTGCTAGTAAAAAGTACTACACAGTACTAGGTGTTCATCTAATTAAGATGGGGTATGACATCTGACTTCTTGAAATCTACTGGTGAAAAGTATTACACAAAACTGGGTGCTCATGTAATTAAAATTGCTTATTCAATTTGAACAAATAAAAATAACTATTTGAATTCTATGGCTTACAATGGTTCCCACCCTGGTAGAACTTTAGTGTTCTTAAAAAAAACACTGCAAATATATTTAAAGGTTTTTTTCCCTTAACCTGAACCATACTTGATGAAATGGAAGGATTTCTGGGCTGAATCTTGTATACCAAAGAGAAGTCTGGAAAACAGTTGTTAACATTTTACAGCTGAGTTATGAACTCCTGAAAATGTGAGCTTTCCCTTAAGTTTGGCAGGAGACCATACCCTCTTACTAATCTGGCTTGCAGGTGATGCTGGGTTTATTAAGCTCAAACACTGTATTTTTTGAAACTTTTGAGTGGTGCAATGACTGTGTCTGTTGTCCTGTAGCTGTATTTCTAAAGATTTATTTATTCACAGAGATTTTCAGTTTTGAAAATGTAATGTAACTTACATTTTTAAACTTGCTAAAAGTAGAATTTCAACATGGGGAGAAAATAACATCTTAAAGGAGCTCTGTGTGAGACTTACAAGTTTAAATTTGTTTAGCCTCTCAAGGGACACTGCAACAGGCTTGTATATTTGCCAAATATATCTCTAGATGAGAGGCTACTGTTGCATCTTTTCTCTCCTTGTGTTCTGGAGAGACTGGGCGTGAGCCTGCTGCAGTATGGAAACAACATTTTTGATATAGTATTGTCCAACATCTAATGAAATTTTCAGCCTGTCCATATGGACATAACCTAAGTTGTTCAGATACACATTTTCTTGTTGGCCAAGAGTCGTTAGCAAGAAGTAAATAACAAAACTTCTCCTTTGGGAAGCATAAAATCTGTGGAGGGCTTCAGAGACATCAAAAATGGTATTTTTCCAAGTCTCATATGAAAACACTTGCTAAATACTTGAATTAAAAATGTGCTTAAGTGATGTAGGCACTGAGGAACCAGGCCAGCATGAAGATGAAGTCTCTTAAGTCTCCAACAGTGATTCTTGCAGCATTCAAGCTGTACTTTGGAGCCCTGTGACCCCTCTAGCAGGCTTATGGGTGAAAGCTAGGGAAGATGGTGAAACAAACTGTGAAGAGACAGCAGTGAAATGTAACACATTAATGAAATTAATTGAATGTAACATAATATTATATATTTCTATTATAAGAAATATGGAGGTTGGCTAATTTTTTCTGGTATTCATATGACATTGATTAACTCAAAGAATGATGTGTGACTGGGACACACTCTGAAGAATACACTTTGAAATTTTTGTTTCTATCTACCCTGGCAGTACATTTTCTCCTCATCTTACTGTTCTATTTTGCTTCAGTTTTTGTTTTATTTGGGAATTTTGGCTCATTTCAATAAGCTGTTTAAGCTCTATGGCAACTGGAGAGGTAGTGAAATTATGAATTCATAAGAAAATCAGGTAATCAAAAGGAGAGAGTGATTTTAAGTCAAGCTGCTTATCAATCTCTGCAGAGCATGATTTAACCTTACTTAACATTTAACAAGAGCTTCATTTACGTAAAAATGATGCAATTAAGGTGCCAGAGTGCCTAATAAAAATCCCTGAGGCTTCCTGCAAGTCTTGCAGCAAAATCAAAGAATATTAATTTCAACTTTCTTGATCTTTCTAAGGCAAACATTTGACTCTTCAGGAAAAGTGAAAACTTATTTAGAAGAAAATACCTCACTTCATTGAAAACAGTTTCTATGAAAGTTTTATGTTTCTGTTGAAAATATAAAAGTTTTCATTAAAAATGTGTAAAGTAAAAGTGCAATTTATCCAGTTTTTTGCAAGTCCATCTAGAAAAAAGTCCGATGTACTCAGTAAAACCACTGTATTTCTTTATGCTTTTCATAAATCGAATTAAACATTAAAAGATTAAACACGCATACACAGAAATTATGAGTATTTATATACTCATTGTACCTCAAACCAGGACAGGAGGTACGTAAATGAAGAAGATGTGAGAGGGCACAAAGGACTCCATGGCGGAGATGGTTCAAACGCAGAGCGAGCTGCTCAGTGAGGACCCCAGTGCCCACCCACGCCATGTACCAAGTGTGTTCGGCATCCTGGTGGATGATCAGCATTACTGGTTCTACTCCTCCATGAGGACAAACTGTCATTTAGATAGACCTGCGTAATGGACTCTGATAGAGAAATGAAAAAGTAACACAGGTTTTGGACAGTAGAATATAAAAAGTAGAAAAGTTCTAAGTACATAGAGCATATTTTCTCTGCCTCAAACTGGAATAAGGCATACAAATGAACACTTGCATCCTTTTCTTTTGATGCAACCTTTCACAAGCTCCTTAGGGCACAGAATGTCTTTCATTTCCCCTCACAAAACTTTGATGATAGTGTTAATCAGCAAATAACCTTAAGTAACAACACGTATATTGGCAGATAATTAAGTACTGATCTGCTCTTAAAATCGTACATAATTTCTCTATGACCTGTTTTATTTTAGAAACTGTGGTGGATAGGGCTATTTTTCTAGCAAGGAGCTTACTGCAAGATACAATTACACTAACAAAACATACGTGCCAAAAGTACATCTACAGATTACTTATGTTGAAAAAGCCCAATACCAGCATACTGATTATGTAGTTCTCAATCTCAAAATAGCCTAATAGACCCTTTTTAATACCCCCTCTAAATATTTCAGGGCAACAAAGCTACGAAGGCAGATAAACTTGGAAGGTGGGGCAAAAAGCAAAAGATGCCTGACTCTCTGAAAAGTACTGTACTAATCTCAAATCATAATGTAAGTAGTTTGTGCGATACTGTGGGGTTTTTGTTATTTTTAAACTGGATTGCTGTGTTTTTCCCTCTTTCTACAGCTTACTTTGTACTAATAAAATAGTTTTGTGATCCCATTATGCAGATCCATCACTATCACAGTAAAACGCACTCCAAAATGAAAGGAAGTAGGAAAGGAAATTAGTTTGAAGTGATTTTCTGTGAAAAGCTAATGTTCAACAAAAGAAGATGATTTGCATTTTTTTCCAAATGTCCCCAGCGGGACAGTATTTCATAAAAAGGAACTTTTAATTTCAGGCAAATGTCAAGGTACATCTAAGGACCAAAAGAAATATTCTCTGTCTTGGTGAGAAATAGGTCTTAGTACAAACCCCTGAGGGCAGCTGACTCCTTTCTGTACAGTTCAGGCAATGGTAGTGGTAAGGCTACCCTTGGGCACCAGGCCACTGGATACATTCTCCTGCAACACAATTAGGATGATTAAATTTTTTTCCCTGTCAATGAGAGGCAGAGAAAAGAAGTCTCTAAGCAGCTGGAAATTTCCTTAATCCCATTAAGTGAAACTCCCTCCTTTAGTCAAAACCAATCGCATCCCAAGTGGGACTTTATGATGTAAAGCATCTCAAAGCTTGTTTGTGGATTTTCTTCCCAATCCCATCCCACAAAATAAAGCCCATGATCCATGCACAGAGGCAGGCAGGGCAGCGGCTGCCCAGCCAGCTGGACAGGAGGCACAGCAGGAAGTCCAGTAAATGCTTCTAAAGTGAGTTAAGGTATGTTCCTGAAACAGTAATCTCCCCCTTTCATTCAGAAACCCTCACAGGATAAGCCTTGCTGACTTGAGGGGGAAAAAAGGAAAACTTTTTCTTCCTGTAAATACTTAAGCAGAAGGGAAATTTCACAGGGGAAAATGATCGTCATAAAGGTCATAAATCTTTAAGGAACTTAGTAATACAAAGCGTCTGGAGTTAAAGAATCTTTTAATATCACCTTAGAGAAACTAGAGGTCCCTATCCTCAGTCTTCCTGCTCTTCAAGCTACCTTCCCTCTGACACTGAGAGAAGAATGAGGGAATTATTACCTCCTTGCATCATTGCAAAGAAAAACTACCCCATGACGTTCACATGTCTGGCCACACAAGTACAAACCAGTCCTGTAAGTGGTCTCTGAATGCACATAAATCCTGCAAGCCCATGTTCTATCAACACAGGCTATACATTTCATATCTTTCCAGCCACCTCTGTTCTCACTATTGGCTGGTGGACAGTATAAACCACCCTCTCCATTTTCAACAGGAATTTTTTTTTTTTAATGGTCTGGCAAATAATGGCGATTGGTTTAAAAGTTAGAAAATAAGTTGGAAATAGCATAAATGAGTGAAAGTAATGTTAAAACTTACTTTGATTTGCTTTTCTTCTCTCGCTTCCACCCACTTTGGTCATCAGAAGCTTTGCAATGGGACTGAATTACCTAGAAGTACGTTCCTGGTCCTGCCAAGATGTCCAGACTGGATAAGGATGACCAGTATCTGTTCCACCTTGTGGAAGGACAGAGTTCGCCACTGCCTGCAAGGTCTCCTTGACAAGAATAGAAAGGACAGCTGCACCAGCTGCAAAGCCTCCTTTTACGCTGAGATATCATCAGTCTGACTACTAGGGAAAAAAATCAAGTGAGTTAGGCTCAAGTCTTTCCCAAATGCCAAGTCCCACTCCTCTGATAGGCCCCAGATTGGAAAGATAATTAGAAAATTATGTAAAGAATCCTCTAAAACTGTTCATAAAGTGAGAGATACCAGGCTTTTTGATGATGTTGAGGAAAATACTTCTCCTGCAGTTGGGGTCTGCCAGTAAGAGCAAAAAAAGATTTAAATTTTCAGAAGTGATGGACACTGCTGCAGTTGAATGTCACAGGTCTTACGGGCTGCAAAAGGCAATTATAATTTCTCTCTTGTATTATCAAGGTGCCTAGAGACCCAGACAAACCGTTCCTATTTGTTGTAGTAGATATCTTGCAGAGGACAGTCATAGTGCTAGGGCATTCTCAGGTCTGAGAGGAGATGGTTCTTCCTTTGGGTTGATCTGCACTCATGTCTATGAAACAGAGCTTCTGCTGCGGCAGAGGGGGCTGAGGGCACTCAGGCTGCCTCTCCAGTCTTTCCTTCCAGAGACAAGAGCTGATAATGACTTCTATGAGCAATGCAGTAATTCCATACATCTGGAAGAGGAAGAAGCAAACTCATACCTCTGTGTTGCATCGTACCCATGGAAATGGTGTTTGTGGAGGAGAGTCTGTTCTGCTCCTGACTTGCTCAAGTAACAGAGCAGATGATTCTCTGTTGAAATTAAAAATACATCAGTTCAAAGGTCTGTCTGAGGTCTTGTTCTAGTTTGGTTTGGGTTTGGTTTTTTTTTTTAATAATTTGTATGCTCAAAAGGAGAGTAGGCTTATTAAATTCACAGATGACACTAAGCTGGGGGAAACAGCAAGAGTAATGGAGGACAGGACTAGAAGTCAGAATGATCTCGACAAATTTAAAAAGTGTTCTGATAAGAAAATGATGAAGTTCAGTAAAGACAAAGTACTTGGTTAATCAGGTATAAACGACCGAACAAATGCAGGATAGGGCATGACTGGCCGGATAACATTTTGCAGAGGAGAGAGCATAGAGAATCCCAAATCGAAGCTAAGTCATGGACCTAAAATGTCATCTGCTGAGCTGCATAAACAAAAGTATTGCCTACAAAACATAGGAATATTTCTTCTCTTATTATGCTGGTGAGTCCTTGGCAGGAGGATTACATCTGATGTGGTGCACCGTAGGAGAGCTGATGCGTTTTAAAACACCAATACACCTTTCTGGTGCTTCAGGGTGTGCATTGCCCTTCAGACCTCCCCATCTCCTTTAGGGATGCTCTGGCTTTCACTTCTGTCACAGCCATATCCAAGTCATGACTCTATGCTGCCAAAGGCTGCTCTGAAGAATGGGGCAGGAAAGCAGCTGCAGGTTTTTCTATGTTTCAACCTCAAAACCCATGTCCCCTATTAAAATAAAGAGGAAATACAAGAGCAGCCAATATATCACATGTTTTTAATCAGGCATGTGAGATTTGAGGCTTAAACATGGGAAATCTCACATTATAAGGGATGTCTGGCAATTCTAGTTACTTTGAGAAAAATGTGGAGGATCTGGAAGGGGTCCAAAGGAGGGCAGTAAGAATGATGAGCTGTCTGGAAAGATTGACAGGCAAAAGAAGAGAAGACTGGGGAGGGAGACAGCAATACGCTTCAAACCTGTAAAAAGTCGCTGCTGCAAAGAGAAAGTAAGTAATCTGTTTGCCATGTTCATGTTGCATAGGACAAAAAATAAGAGGCTCATATGTTACTGAGGGAGATTTAGGTTAGATGTTAGAAAGTGTTTCTGAACAGGCAGGGCAGTGAAGCATTGAAATCAGACTGCCTGGGGAGCAAATTGGGACATACGGTCCCGATCACCAGGGATGGCTGAGAATGGGCTGCAGACACTGAGCATAGCCTAAGGCAGCAGAATGGCGAGAGCAACCTTGCAGAGACCTTCCCAGTACTGGAAGACTTCCCAGTACTGTTTATAAGTCTATCAACAGCAGCGGAAAGAAGTAATCAGCTGAGCGGCCAGTTTGAAGTATTGTCTTGAAAAATTCATTAGCTCTTCAGGCAACAGGAAAGTTCCCATAGCGTGTCTTGGAAAGTACAAAACTTACCTTTAATACTCCATGTTGCTTTCTTTGAAACATTCTCAGTTAGGGAATAGTCTGCACACAACAAATTACTAAATTCAAGTCAAAGTTAAAGACCAAATTTTGGCTTTTATTGCCTGCCTCTCTTTACAGATAGGCATCATCTACAGGAACAGGGAGTGCAGTACTGTGCCTTATAACATGGTCAAGAACAGAAAGAGCTTGGTATTTTTTATTGGAATGCTGGCAATGATATTTTTCTTTAGGTAGTGCCTTGTCCCTGAATCCTTTGTCACGCATCTGCCCAAGAAAAATAAGATTTTGTGCTAAATGGAAATGTGTGATAACTAACCTTCAGACTACATCAAATATATATATACACATCAAATATATATTTATTCTCCTTCTGCAATATTCATGAATTTCATATTCCTTAGAGGACTATTTGCTTCATCCAGTTACTGGAGATATTTAAATTTAGACAGGTAAATTTTCTTCAGTCTTTGTGGAGTTAGAACTTCCATTTGTATGAAAAAACCTTGTGACTCCATGCAGAGGTTCTAAGCCCAATTTACCAAGAGTTCATGACTCTAAGATTGAAAACCACCAGACTATAAGAATAATATACATTAATCAAGGAAGAACTGTCGTGACTATGGTTAACTTATCATTTTAATTATACTGCACGATGAAACAGCTATATTAAATAATTTCACTAATGACTAAGCCTTACATGACAACCTGTGGTATGATTTTTTCTAAAGATATTACTTTTACCTTAAGACTTGATTTTTTTCTGACATGGATAATGTTTCTGCACTGACATCTTCATAGTGCAAAATTAATTATGTCTGGGCAATCAGAGATGAGTTTCTGAATTCCTTTGTATTTTATTGTATTCCCTTTTTAATATTTGAAGGTACCATGAAAAATTATTTAAATTTCTCACTCTTTGACTGCTTTGTTTCCTTTTGAAGCAATACACATCTTTCCAGGACCTAATAAAAGAGAAACTGTTCATAAAAGATTATTTTTATGGCTTTCCATTTTCTGTATTCAGTCATACAAAGGTGATATCATTACCCTGTGGGGATTGTGGTTTTTGTTTGCAGTGGCACCCCAGAGACAGTGTAAGGATGCATTTACATAGCCATTGCCCTCAGAAATGTCATATTATCAAGTTTAACTTACTGAGCAATAAATTCTTACCAGCTTTCAAATCCAAAAGGGTCAGCATGGGAATTACTCTTTAGATTACATCTTTAGACAAGCATTTCTTATTTTCTAGGTGATAGAAAAAATACAGTGAAGTAGGGAGGGAGGAAAGGGGAAAAAACAATCATCTGACTCATGGTGGGAAAATCTGAAAAGGTCATTTCTTGTTTCTGGCCTGCTAGCCTTGGGGCACATTTTTCTCTGTTTCACTGCCCAATTTTTACTAGTGCTTTTGAGGTGAGGCAAAGACTCATCCAGCTTCACGATGCAGTACTGTTTCTGGGCAAAGACAGGACCAAAACCAAAACTGAATAGGAACAAATACTGTGGGAAGACGCTTTCAGCCTAGTCCTCAGGTCTTCCCCCTTCAATTCTCTTTTCTGACACCAGATCCTCCTTCTGACACTAGATGCTTGAGGAGAAGGAGCAGTTTGGATCAGCTTCCTCACCCTGGAATCACCCAGGGGATCACCCTTCCTCACCTCAACTACTAGTTCAACTTTGACTTACGCCTGTTTTTACCTCCATAATAGGTTTTACGAACAGCCCAAATAAAATTGCTTTTTTGTCTTTGATTGTTTGTGCACATAATCTGTCATTTAGGCAGCCTCTCTCTCTCCCCCTCTTCTTAGTCAGTGTGACCTAGGAAGAGAAAAAGTACTGCTTTTGATGGTATATGTGAACCCCAAATTAAAGGTATCAGTATGGTCCTGTCACTGCCCAGTTCTGGAGTCATTACATTTAAAACTGTGATCAAGAGCCTAGAAATGTTGAAATATACTCAACTGTTAAACTATGCTTTCTACATCCTAATCGTTCGTCCTATGTAAATATTTGTAACCCATTACAGCAACAGGCAAATCTGCAGCCTGGCCAGTGGGTGGCAAACATGTTTAACTGGAAATCCGATCTGCCCCTGCTATGTGGCCTCTAGTCTACAATATTTTAGATATCGCTTTCAGCATGTCACTCCCATCAGAGGTCCTGCTATAAAGCTTCAGCGCCTGTACTGCTCCGAAAGGGGGCTCTAATCCACTGATTTGTGGTCCTGGTCCAAGACCTCACTTCTTCCGCTCTTACAGAGGCCCCAAGGTCAATACAGTCCATCACCATGACAAACACACTGGCTCCAGATGCATAATGCCATATATATCCCTAGGAAAAAGCTTTAAGATAGCCACAGCAGTGAAAACAGATCAAGCCTCTTGAGATAAAGGCACACCAGAGTCCCGTACCTGAACCAGCTCTATAAAACAGGTGAAGGATGTCCCTAGTGCTCCTCCTCTCCATCCTACCTGCCTGGGAGGGGGAAAGATGAAAACAGCTCTTTTCAATCCCTTCTTCACCTCCAGATAGAAGCCACTGTGACAAAGTCAGTGTGGGAGGGGAAGTGGCAAATAACCATGTTGGCAGGATTTCTGCAGTTTTACAATTGGCTTAGGTATCTTCCCACTCTTTATAATATTTCTCCCTTCTTCCTTCATTTTGATTAGTATACGAAAACAGCAAAAACTAAAGGACTCTCTTCCCACAGAATAAAAATACAGGATGCTGGAAAAGGAAATTTAGAAGTTTCCTGAAACTCTAGGAAGAAAAAGAAAATACAACTTCTCCATCATTCAAAAGAGGCAGATATTTAGCATTTCTCATTTCTTAATGTTCTGATATATTAAAAACACAGTTGTCTCCAAGACTGTTACTGGTCTGCTCTACTGTCCTTGGCCAAAAGCATCGGGTGACAGTGCACCACCACCATCTACTGGTCAACTGGCTGTACTACCAACAGAGACCCGCACTCAGCCCAATTTGGATTTGCAGAGATCTTAATTCACACACTAAACTTCTTGTACTGAGCCGGAATTTGTTACATGTTGCATATGCCTGAAAAGGATAGCAAAGACAGCAAGAGTCTAGAAGAATCATGAAAATTAAAAATTTCAGGGAGCAACTACTGAGGTTTTTTGGATAAGGCTGAGCTACTGCTGGAAATACTACAGATACGGGTTATTCGAACAGCATTTTGCTTTGACTTTACAAATCCTGAAAAACTGGTGACAGTAGTGTAGGCAACACTGATTAATGTTGCACTGAAAGGATTAAAAACTGGTTTCTCTTCCTGCACTTTTACTCACACTAATGAAAATCATCAGCAATATTGTGTAAGTGATCTTTGACAGCTCTTCCAAGGTATTCAGCTATCTACACCCATTTAAAGAGGTCAGTAATATGACCCATAGGACACACACTTGGTCCTTCATGCTAAGCTCAGAGCACATTTGTTAGGAGGGGCTGAGCTGTTGCTTCTCAGTATGTTTTCTTGAATTTGACTATACAAATTTAAAATTATTTCATGGCAAAGCATTTTCATAGTTAGGAAAGGGCCAAATTGATGTCAAATTTCTTAGCTTAAAAAGAATTATTTTGCTTCATATTCTTTATAATATCAGTTGTTCTTTTTCTAACCTTTCAAGGTCTCTATGTACCTAGACCAGCTATTCCCCTTTTCAAGAGTTTGCATAGAATCTTTGCCTGCCTCTGTAGCAAATGGAAAGTTTTTACTGGAAAGGTTACTGATATTGAAAGTGTGATCTCTCAGCTTTTCTTATGTTATTGAATCCTCTTGGTCTGATACTGCTTAAACCAAATCAATGTGAATGAGGATGAGCTTGGTGGAGTCGGAGTTGTGTAGAAGTGGGAGACTATTATCAAGAATCCTGCTGGCTAGTTTGTGCAGTATCTACACCTCTGCAAAGGGATCTATCAAAAATACCCAGTCAGAGTACAGAATTTCACATCTATTCCATTTGGTGTGAATGTCTGTGCATTGTGTATGAGGACACAGACTGGTGCTCAGGGCCATCCTTTCCACTTGAGGTCCGCTGCCTTTAGTTAAAGTGCTCCATATGGCTACCTCTTCAATCCACTTATCTTCTTTTGTCTGCGTTGATGGAGTTGTGCCAGCTTACAGCAATAGATAATAAGCCATTGTGTTCCGTACAAGTGTTACCTCTGTGTTTCACTTTGCTGTGTCTGTGCACTAACTTAGGTAATAGTTGTTTGAGGCCAGCCACTTTTGGTTTACTGTTGAGAGTGCCGTGGACACCTCTGTCACTTTAGACACAATAAATAGTGTGATAATAACAACTTATTCCCATTGAACAAGATAGTAGACACATTACCTAGTGGGCTGTCTTGTCTTTGACTGCAACCAAGGGAATTTACAGGTGTTCAGCTGGCCACAGGAGGGCTCTCATATTTTTCCCTAGATTCAGTACAGAGTATGATGTGAACAAAGACCACATAATTCAGATCATACAAATTCTCTCTTTCCTAGATTACACTCATAGCTTATGAAAAATCAAGTTTTTTATAGTTCTTAAACAAAGCCCTTCCATCAGGGTTAAAGCCAGCTGGGACCATTAGATCACGTTACAGAACATGAATCCACTGTTCCCAACATTTTTGTAGCCAGAACTCCCTGCAGCTACCTTCTCCACTTTCCCAGTCCCTAGACTCCATCTTTGTCTGTCTGGTCCTTTCCAATTCTGTTTTCCTTCTTGTGCTCTCCCTCAGTTTAATGTCTCTTAATGGCAATAGCAGGGAGGTCATGCTAATTATCCCAGCAGGGTTTATTAGCCTGGACTCCAGTCACTGCTATGCTTTGCCTCTAATGTCATGACTCTGTTCTGAAGCACACCTTAGTGACTGGAAAGTAAGAACATGAGCTGTAAGATTTTACCAATGTGCTTTTGTTTTGTCAAGATGTTTTTGCTGAATGTGTAATGTTTCTGTGCCTTTACACAGTACTGTCATTTTTAAAGAATTATACCAACTCCACAGACTTTAAAGTGAACGAGGAATGAAAGCCTTTTACTCAGTTAATACTTTTCTTGCATATATATATATGTGTATATATATAGGCCTACCAGTAGCATGCACATAGTTGTATGTGTACATATATGTATTTATGTCTTGACACATATCTCTGTATACATTAACAATATATATGTAAAGATTGAAAAAGGACGGTATTCCACAGTGACATTGCAAACACATAAACAAATGCTTTTCATGGAGGGGAAATACAGGAGAAGCATGCTTGGATTGTACATCTTTCATGGTGGTACTACTGGATGTCCATTTTCAATAGTGTGTGTTATCCACATGCATGTGCACGCATACGTGGTTCAGCCTGACATTTGAAGAGTTTCCAGTTTCCTACAGCCAACATTTGAGTGGTGTTTATGGAGATTATGACCACCTTGAGTCCTTAAATGTAATGGGAATTGTGTGTCTAAACATTCCTGAGAACATTATGCCTGACAGTCAGAGGTACTGAAGTCCCTCCACCCAAAGCCAGCACATCTCAAAAGCAGGCTGGCATGCACTAAGCCAGTTTGAAACAGAGGCAGACAAAGCCGTGCACATTTGGAGGGCATAGCTTTTGGGACTAGTCTGAGTCACTCTCACGCTGAAATAATGTCCCTGCAACGAGGCCAAATCCAGGGCTTCCAGAGCACCTCTCACTCTCTGCATGCAAGTAATCCAGTTTTGGGGCCTGTCTACTTTTCTCAGGCCAAACCCACTCATTTTTATCTTCATTTTCTGAAGCTAGATAAAATCACAGCATCATAAGATACATGTAATTAATTTACATCCCATTTTCTGGGTTTCCCCAGAAAAGTTACATTCATCGTGCTCTGGAAAACATGTTGGCAATGGATGTCTTTTAGTTGGCATATTGTTTTCAGTTGAAAGCAGAAACAGCTTGCATCTTAGTTTTTGTGGCACACTGGTTCTGTACTGTGTCTGATAGCCATTCCATCTCTCTCAATGAGTGAGCTCAATATAGTTTCCCAGTTACTGTCTCCCATATTGTTCTTTTGCAGTGTACAGGGTTTGTAAGAGAAGCTGTGTAGTCCTTGTGTCCTTGAGCCCCGCACTACGGGAATGGCCTGGCTCTTATCTTTGGGCATTATTTCACATGCTCAGCAGCACCATAAGTTTCTTCCCTCCTGGGGAAAAAAAAAAAAATTTTAGATTTCTTATTAGTCTCTACCCTGTCTTCCCAACATATGGCCACAAACTGTCTTGCCTTCAGTAGTTTTCTCTGTGTTGGACACAGGGACTGATAATAACACTTATTTTTTCTTTTTTTCCATTACAGAAGTCATACATTCAGCTGGAGGACTGTTCCTGGAGCAGCATGAGGTGTAGGAGTGCTCAGTGAGCGGCTGTGAATATTCCTCAGGAAGCACTACAGGGTTTGGTGGAAGGTTAAACTGAGTAATCCATAACCAGAGCAGGCATATGGTGTGTGGCATGGTGGGAGACACCAACAGATCAGGCAGAGGCTGTGAGCAGAGCTAAGGGGAAGGGCCTGGGAAAGCCAGAAGTTTGCTGCCTTTCCTAGAAGCAGCTGATGCCTGCTTCAGTGGCAGCAGTGGTTTGTTGCTCCCAGGAGTCTGCTCTGATAGGCAACTATCCACTTTGCCTTTCTCAGAGCCAGTCCTGCCCACATCAGTCTTCAAAGGGTTCAGAATGCCAGACACAAAAGCAATTTCACAACGCTTCAGCCCCTACCTCCTGAGACTTGTGCCTCTTGAGGGGCCTCAATGTTTTCTAAGTAATCATTAAACTAGTCCCTCCCAGACAGTTATATTTATGATGAATTGCGATGCCTGGTCTTATTCACTCATGAGACAAATAATACAGTCCTGCCTATCATTTCAGTATTTCGCATTTCACTGTGTTTATCTTGCACGCTACTTAAGTCCTGTCTTTTCCAGATGATGAGTAATTCAGGCAAAACCACCTGCAGATGCTCCTTCTTTCATTCATGCTCCCCTCCCTCAGAAATCTGTGGCGGCATCTGTTCAGACAGAGAGACCTCCAAAAGAATGGGAAGAGCTGATTCTCAGATAGCAAGTGAGACAATAACCGCTCTCCTATCCTTTTAATGTCATTTAATAAAAATTTCAGCAAATGTTCAATTCTGGTACATTTGTAATCAACAGCACAGATGTCAGGTTTAATTAGCAGTCAGTGACGGGTTCTGTATTTGTGCTTCAGTCAATATGATCTACTGTATATCAAGTACAATGCAAACTTACAGTGAAAAGTACTGCAGTTCAAATGAACAGACTGTTCGGCCATACACGCTCTGGGCAAATATAGGGATAAAATGAAAAGGAGAGAACAGTGCAGACAGACTCTTGTGCATTTCTAATAAATATACAGGGAAAGACAAGGGAAGATATGCAAAACCTGACCTGGAAAACTCCTGGCACAAGTGTATAAATATTTGCCAGTATGATAATTAACTTCTTGGCTGAATCTAGATTACATAAAATGTTCAGTCTCAGTGCACTCAGAAAAGAAAAGCAGCGGACCAAAAAAAAGGAAAAGTGTTTAAATATAATAATTAATTGCCTTTTCATTTTTTAGTCTTCAGGAGAACCCCCTTCATTTTCAATTCTATCATTTGTGTTTTAAATCCATAGTGAAAGAGCTGCTATCTCCTTTTCACTAAAGCGGGGACTAAGTTAATTCTCTCTTAAACTCTGGCATAGAGAACACTGTCACCTCTTCTTCCCCCAGCCAACAGAAACACTTATATTATTCATCAGTCTTTTGGTCACCTTCTTCCAACAGGTTTCTGACATTGCCTTCCTTCCTTCCCCGCCAGGTGCACCTCTGACACTTTGCTGCACAGGTACTCTCGCATTTCTATCGCTTCCTCCCTCTGTGCCATGCACAGAGAACGGGGGCGCTTGGGGTCTTCAGGGGCAGCCTAGAAACAGCAGGACTGTGGCTATCCTTACTTCCATGCCTAGAGGTTTCAGGGAATGGCAAAATCTTAAGGATGGTGGGTTTGGCTTTTGGCTATTTCTGAAATAATGGGAGATGGCAGGACAAGGAAAAGGCACAAGTAAAACAAGATGCTTCCTGAGACAGTGATGTGCTCTGGAAAGCATGAGACTCAGAATAATAGCAAGTAAACCTTCAGAACCATATATAAGCATAAATACAGGTGAAAAAACAAGCAGTTTTCATGTGTTAATATTGTAGAATTTAATACTTATGTGTCACATGAAACAACTTAGTAGCAAACTCTGTGAGCTTGAAGGCACTAATAACGAACTACAGTTTAGTGACAGAAGGAAAAAAAAATAACGTTGCAATGTGCATCATGTTAATTGTGGTGGGAGGGACACTGTTTAGCACTAGCTAATTCAAAGCTGGGCCCTTGGGAACTAAGAAACTAGTTGCATTTGCTGGCACAGCTGTAGCTGTCTAAGAGATTACTAAGCCATGATGGGATGTGTGTGGCAATCAGATGCAGCAGACCAGTCATTTCAGAAAAATTATATCAATAATTGCCTCAATATTTTGTTTTTAACTAGGTAGATAAAACTAAAATATTCCAAAAAATATTTCCAGTAAGGACTGGTGGCATAATATGATGAAATGAATACTTGAAATATTTTAAAAGTCAAGCTTAGATAGAGCCTGGAAAGTTATACTTTACAGAGGTTCCAGGATTACAGTAGAATTCTCTTTGTAAATTACCAAGAACTGTGAATTATTTTTAAGCTGCTGCATAATTGCATTTGGAAAAAAAAAAAAACATTAACTTTAAAAATGGTAAGTCTCCAGTTCTTATGAAGAAACAATGAATCAAACCAATGCAGCATTGTCGATTTGAGTCAGCAGGTGTACTGATACCAAACAAAGATAAGGGGTGATTTCTGATCAATCTAAACCAACCGTTCCTCAATTTAGATTAAAGAAGGAAAAAGGTTGAAGTAGGAAGGTGGGAGTGGATGGGGAGGGACCTGGAGTAATAGAGATTAGGTAAAACTGCTTGAAAGAGACTGTGGCAGTATGCATGTTTAGGATAAAGTAACGTTTAGAAAGATAAACTGGGGTATGTGTGAGATGTATGAGATAAAACAGATGGGAAGAAAGAGAAAAAAAAAAAGGAAGTGCTGTTTAGAAGTATGGCTGAGAGGGAACAGTAAGCAGGTTTTAAATGGTAAAGGAAAGGACAAAGTTTTTTAGGAGAAGGTTATAATTTCCAGTTGTAAAACTGATGTGCTTGAAACTAAAAGGTTGAAGTAAGAAAAAATTGGAGCAGAAAGATAAATGAGATTTTGGTAATGTAGGCAGTAGCTGAAACCATGAGAATAAGTGAAGTGTCCTGGGTGAGAAGATATCTGACAGCAGAGGTGACAGGCAGATGGGAGGAAGGGGAGCCACAGAAAGACAAAATTGACTGGAGAACTTTAGAGAAATTCAGTCTTAAAAATCTTGCTAAGATTATGGCTTCTGAGAACAATGCCAGTATGCCAGTTTTGTATTGATTTATAAAGTGGNTTTTTTTTTTTTTTTTTCAAAAGACTAAAATCTGTACAGAACTTCTTAATGACAGCTCAAGGCCATTAAGCAAGACTCTCTTGCATTTTATTTTTGCTGACTCAAAGGAACAGAAGGAACTGTCATCAGGAGGCACAGGGAAGCACAGGCACTCACAAACTCCCCGAACAGAGCTGTGCCTGGATGGGTGTTTGTATCTCCATCAGCTTCCGGAATAGCTGAACCGCTGCGGTGGCATGGGGGGAGACAACTGAGAGCAACAGTGGTGACTCAGTGGTGAGGAACTCAAATCTAAACTGCTTTGACTGTATTTCATCAAGGTGATTAAATAGAGAATGGAGGCTCTTAAATTTAGTCACTAAAAGCTTTAGAGAAGACAGTGTTTTTAGTAAGGCATTACACCAAATGCTTCTATTTCGCTCGTATGCTTTTGCTATCCTTTGCTGTAGCATGAAGAGAGTTTGGTTTGGTTCTCCTAGCTCATATCCGAATGATAGAACCATCCCTTCAGCTAAATGGAGCCATAAGTAACAGAAAAGGGAAAAGGATTTTTGAGGTGAATAACAACTTCCTCTTAATTACAGTCTGTGTTAATCTTATAACAATCCTTAGTATGAATGTTGTCACCTTTTCTTATTTTATTAAGAATTCTGTTATGCTGGTGTTCTTATTAATTCCTTAACTCTCAGAATTGGGGGCTCATCTGGGACTCTCAGATATTTGTTGTTTGTTTTAAATTCAGCTTTCAGAAATGCAGGAGAAAGCTGTAAAACATAACGACCTTAGAGGTTAAAAACCCAAAACACCTTGCCAGCCACAAAATGTGCTAAATAATTCCATTTGGGGATGTGAGGAAGTGAGGTGTCTGATTTTTAATTGGACATTTAGGATTAGTGATACTGAAAATCTGAAGTTAATGCAGTAAAGGGTAAGGCAAACATCTTTGTGTGTTTATGTGCACTTGATGCATTATACATGATGCTATGTTTTCGGGTATACAAGAACTGAATTTTAAGACCAGGACTTGCTTAAGCAAGACTAAAGTTTTGTACGTTTGTATGAGAACTGGCAGAGGTTAAAAAGAATCATAACTACAGTTCTGTTTTAGGGCATCTGTGGTCAGATACTGAGACCTTGATTTGCTTGTCAGTGTTCTAATTTTGGATTACTTTAATGTTGTGTCTTTCAATGAAATGAAATCCCTTCAGCCAAGTGCTGGTGAGCGGGTTCTTGCTTGTTTGTCGTTAGTAAGCTGTCCACAGGGCTATATGCCCTCTCTGGCCCATACTCTGCTCTTATAAAACTTTATTAGTTTATGAAATAATGATTTGATCATATCCCTACGTATCGATTTTAGCATCTTGCCTTGTTTTAAAGACAGATTTCCAGCTGCTGCACACTCAAATATATTATGCCCTTACTCAGTGGCTGCAAACTGAAGTATCCATGCCTGACTTGGATACTTCACTGGGAAGTATCTATGTACCAGGACTGGCATTTCTACACTGCGCTGGGAGCCTAATGTCTGGAAGCCGTTTTCACTGTATGTTTCCACCAAATGTTTTTCCAGCAGAAGTATGGGTTGCTTCAAAAAAGTGAGAGGTTATTGTACAGTATTTCTGAACTTGCATTCTCCCCTCTGGGAAATGCTGAACAGCAGTAATGGAGTTTTTTTTAAAAAAGCTCTGGACTCTTTAGAGTTCTTGGGGTCAGTCTGGACCTTTTCTTCTTCCAAGATAGATTGAGTATCATTGGGCTAGTTGTTTCAGTCTTCAGGGAATACAAACACTGTGCCTTGGCTATTCTAAGGAGGCTTTGACAGAGAAAACTAGTTTTTGACGTAGGCAGCTGCTCGGGGCAGCAATCTACAGGAGCTGCCATTCACCCCAGTAAGGGACAGATGTTTCCTCACAGCTCACCTGCCAGCGGGGTCAAGCAGAGCTCCCAGAAGTGGACTTGAGTTTTTGTAGCTACGCACAGGGTCAGACTTGCTGCTGTTCCTGCTAAGGGAAGGGCTGGGGTGGAAGACAGTGGCCATTTTGAAGGGGAGACTGAGAACCTCTGGGAGCAGCAGTCACTACTGTCTCACTCCTTCCCTGGTGCCACTCTCCCCTTCCCTTGCTCTCAGTCCTGAGCCTGCTCTTCACCTACATGTGTTGTCTCCCTCAGCAGGAGCAGAGGCTACTCCTTCTGCTAAGAGGGAGAAGGTGTCTGAGAAGGAAGACAGCAGGGATCTGTTCATCTTCTGAGCAGATCATGCTGGACTGAGAGGCACAAGTTTACAGATGCTGATGTCTCCCATAGTTCCCAAAAGCTCCACAGACCTCCTGCAGCCCTTCCTTCATCCTTCCATCTCCTGCCCCAAAGCCCACTGACTCCTCGGTAATCCTTTCATCCCTGCTTCAGATCTACCGCTGTCTCCCAGTCCTTTCTCAGCTGCTGGACCCCTAAGACCCTCATTTTGAATTCAAGACTCCCTGCTAGACTCTTCTCTGCAAACTTTAGGCAATGCTTACAGATTTTTTTTTTAATCTCAGCCTAGTCCTATTCTGGTAGCTCCCACAAAATAAATATTATTTTATTAAATATAGAAATAGGGCAGTGAAACCTACTTTTGGCTCTAATATTTATTGAAGCCTTGAGCTGGTCCACATCCAGTTGTCTACCAAGGGATTTAGTGTGCGCTCAGGTATGGGGATGTACTTCACACATAACTGTTCCACACTGACTTCCCTGTGTAAACAAGTACTTAGGTCTTGCTTAGGCAAACATTTCTTTACTTTGCGAGCGTGTATAGACACTAGTTGACTTTCATATTAATAGCACAGCATGTGTATGTCAATATTGAAATGATCTGAGATCTTCAGGGTAAAAGATATTTATGCCAAAAATAGCAGTATGTTTTGGTATCCACACTCAGCATGACTACAACTAAAACAACAGTCATACCCAAACACTGCTAGGTTTCTAGTAAGAGTAGGAAGTTATTGTTGTCCTGGCCATTAAACTTTTCTTTTATCTTTGAAAGATCCAGGACTAAATAGCTTCTATAGTTTTCACATAAATGTTGAATACCACATAATCAGTAGCTGGCTCAGCTTAACAGGAGCATTGCAAAATAATCTTCAGAGCTTTGTACTCTGACATTCACTTTTTTTTTTTAGATTTAGTTTTGTGTGATCTTCCATATGTAAAGTAAGTTGTGCACTGGTAAACAGGGACTCTGCTAGAAATGATAAAAGTACTTCAAAGCCGTTCTCAAATGCACAGACCGGTATTGCCAACCAGAAAGGCTAGATCACACCTTGCTAGACATATGTCTTTATGACAAATATTTGCACCTCTTGGTTCACTGAATTAACTTGCTAGGTAGAAAATATTTAACGGTTAATCCATTATAGATTTGTCATTGGCTGTCTGAGCACTGCTTTTATAATTTACGTTTGTGTACACAGAAATAATACCACAAGAAAAACTGCACTAGAAGTTGTGAGAGAGAACAGAAAAGAACTAATAAGCCCAAATTTTTGCTTAAGCATGTTCAGTGTACCATTCAAAAGTGTCTGTGAAACTACTCATTGTAGAAAATTGAAAACTTTAACTATAAGCTTAACCTCAAAGCAAGCCATATACTCTTCAAGACATGCTTTGAACATGTCTGTCTACTAAGGATTGGTACAGAGAGCCACATTAATAGCTAATCATATTGTAAGTATATTAGTATGCATGACTTGAATAGTCAACTATTTGGAATTTTTTTTGTATGTACAATTTCAAATGTAATTTACATTGTTTTTACAATGTAAAAATGTACAATGTGTAGCCCCACTGTGGACTGGACAAATAAGAAATGCTGTTCAAAGGAAAAATTTCCTTTCCTATCTTGGGATAGGAATAGGTCCAGCCATCTAGTTCCCACTGCACCTGAAGTGCTAGGGCTCAAGTATTCTTTCTGAATAGAAATCACAGAATCAGAGAAGCCTTGAGGTTGGAGGGCACCTCTGGAGGTCATCTGGTCCAATGCCCCTGCTCAAGCAGGGCCACCTAGAGCCAGTGGCCCAGGACCGTGTCCAGATGACTTTTGAGTATCTCCGTGGTTGGAGACTCCACAACATCTTTGGGTAACCTGTGCTGGTGCTCAGTCACCCTCCCAGTAAAGAAGTGTTTCCTGATGTTTGGGTAGAAACTCCTGTGTTTCTGTTTGTGTCTATTACCTCTGGTCCTGTCACTGGGCACCACTGCAAAGAGCCTGGCTCCGTCCTCTGCACCCTCCCTTCAGGTGTTCATGTACATTCATAAGATTCCCCCTGAGCCTTCTCTTCTCCAGGCTGAACAGTCCCAGCTCTCTCAGCCTTTCCTCATAGGAGAGATGCTCCAGTCCCTTCATCATCTTCATGACCCTTTGTTGGACTGTTTCCAGTATGTCTGTGTCTCTCTTGTGCTGGGGAGCCCAGAACTGGACACAGTATTCTCGGTGTGGCCTCACCAGTACTAAGTGGAGGGGAAGGATCACCTCCCTCGACCTGCTGGCAATACTTTGTCAAATGCAGCCCAGGATACCATTTGCCACCTTTGCTGCAAGGGCGCACTGCTGGCTCATCTATGACCAGAGTTAGAGCTGAGCTCTTACTGCTGGCTCGTGTATGACCAGAGTTAGAGCTGAGCTCTCACTACAGCCTGACTTAGGTCATATTATTGTATTAATGTTATTTACTGACATCTTTTCTGTGGTGTTTACTCAGGCTGCAGTAAATTGGCTCCTTTTTTTTCTTTAAATGTGTCTAGCCAATGGGTATCGGCAAACAAGGCATGAAAAAGTGGCTGGAATATAACTGACATTTGCTTAAGTTTGAAGAGGATTTGAATCAAGCTCTAAGACATAACTATCTCATGTGTCACAGGGAGTGTTCATCCAGGAATCAATGGCATTACCAATATGTCAGTGTTAGATACTTCAGTGCTCATTGAAGCAAGGGAGAAAAGATCATTTCAAGAGAAGCTATTTTGAGTAGCAACTCAGTTCATGACATGAATGGGTGCATTTATGAGAAAGCTACCATATAATTATACATATTAATTTAGCTTATTCAGGAAGGAGACAAGCCCAGTGTGCTCAGCATAGTCTGTAAGTATATCTGAGCTGCAATAAAGAGTGCTAATGGAGTGTGTGGTATTATATATAGCTTGTGTTTTCAAAATCTGCGTAGCCTATTTAGGATTAGGTATCCACATCTCACTTCAGTAGTTCAAAATACTTATGGGAATATGATGAAAAAATATGGGTTTCCTTTTCATCCTCTGCCATGTTATTGTTAGATGGGATATTGTAATATCAAGATCTAGATATTAACTTATACATAAGTTGAAAATAAGAGATTTGTGAATGACCACTTATGGAAAAGCTTTTATCCTTTCCTCATGTCTAATTGGCTTTTGTGAAGATGTCATATGATGGCATCTCTTAGTCATGGAATCCAGACAGGTGAGCTGTATTTCCCAGGCTAAATAAAACCCAGAAGCCATGAGACCACCAACCTAATAAAGTTGAATTTCATAACTTTCAGGTAGCTTACTCAAGTTAGGTAGCAAAACAACAAAGGAAGACCAAAGCAGTCTGTAATTCCAATGAGTTGTGGTAGTTCCCAATGGAGAACTATCCCACAGGAGACGGGAAAGTGCTACAGTGAGTGGCTCCAAGTGGTATTCTTTCTTCTTTGAAGGAAGAAGGCAATGATGAAAAGTTAACCTTACATATAGGTAAGGTTACCTGTAGCTTGTATGAATTAGGAAACATCCTTTGCTTGAACTGTACATCCAGTGCATAATGGGTCAAGTAAGCAAATGCAGGCAAAACTGAGTCTTGAAACAGACCATTTGTTTACTAGAGATAAAGCAAGATTTTCTATTTCTGTAAAAGATGATTACTGGAAGGGCCTACATAAATGGCTTTCTGCTTTCTTATATATAATTCTAGAAAAAAATCAGTGCAATATCCTATTTCTCAGTGCAATTTCTCATTTCTTTTCCAGCCCCAATCATTATGTGTTATCCACTGATGTTGCAAGGACTATGGTATCTGTTTTCTGTGAAAATAATATCACTATATTCAGGAAAATGCATATTCCTGTTTGTAAGAAATTGCTGTAGCTTTTCTTTACGGACAGAAATAGGTTTTATATAAGTTTCTAGCTATGAGCTCATCTTATTTATGCTAGTTTAAATCCGTGGACAGCCAGAGAAAGGGAAACAGGATCTCAAAAAATATACAATATAATGTGTGATTATTTACCACGTGGCCAACCTTCTTTCTTTAGGAAGAAGTTGCCTGACAGTGACTAGCAGCCCCTAAACTTTGATCAGTTTTGTTACAAATCCACTGGGCTCTTCAGACCGTGCTTGATAACTGTTTAGACATGAGTTTACAATATTGCAATCTTTGTTTTATGATAAGCAAGAATAAGATCAGATGATCTGGATTTGCTCATTTGGTCTCCTCTGTGAACTGAATAGCCTTTTTGTACCTACTTTTCTTCGAGGACTGAGCTTTACAAATAAATCCTCCAAATTCTCAGGATACAAAGATTAAAGCTGCAGTGTCTACACTGTATTTATGAATTCTCAGAAATGTATTTGAACAACTTAACAGTAAAACCAGAGTGAAATATATTGTAATCAATTGGAGTGTCTCTAAAAAGGAACCAGGAAATCAGTTTTAACACTTCTGGGGCACAAGAATTTAAAAAAAATTCATAAAAGGAACAACCTGTAGCTTGTGGTATGGCTACTCCGGTCAAATACTGAAGTGACAAAGTAAGCAAGTGTCCTGCTTTCTAAAAATAAATGTATAATGCATTGCATTTTTATGGCAGATTTTATTTAAAAATAGATGTTACAAATAAAACCTGAAGCTTTAAGACACCTCTGTGAGAGATTTAACTTGTAGGTATCCGAACTTCAGTCTTACAGGCCAGCTGAAGCATTGGCAGTGTTTGGGAGCAGATCGTGGGAAATCCGTGAGCTGGTGGGGCAGAGGCTTTGCTTTGCACAGCTGTGTAAAGACTTGCCATAATAGCTGTCTGTAGCAGCAATCTCTGCGTTGGAGGAAACATGAGGAGCGCCTGTTCTCCCTCCCCTAGGAAGCATAATGCTCAGCAGAGCCCGGGAAGGAGGGAGTGAGCGCTGTGGCCGTGGTGTCCTGTCTCCGCTGGCCTGGAGAAAAGTGCACCAAGAGATGCTCTTGCAGATGGTACAAAACATACCAGGCAGAAAGCCCCCAGGGAGACTGTCCCAGCCCTTCCTACCGTTTCCACAGTGCTGCTGCTGTCGTGCCCCGTGCGGTGCAGCCGTGGGAGGCCACCACGCTGCCACAGCCCCGGGGGATGCTGCGAGCCCCTGGCAGAGCCCTGGCTGACCTCAGCCTTCAGTGCCAGCATCTCAGCAGTTTGCAATAGCATTTTTTAAACAATTTTGTATAAAAAACAGTAGATGGGTGCATTTTCTGTTGTTTTTTTCTTTTTTTTGTTCAAAAAAAAAGCCAACCAAACCGCTTTACATACGACATGAGCAGCAGGGGACCCGGCCGGGGGGGGCCGTGCGCGGCAGCGGCGGCGGCTGGGCCGCGGGGGGACCCTGTGACTCGGCACGTCTCAGCCGTGGCCATTATAAGCCACCACGTCCGTCTTCCCCCTCGTCCCTCCCGCTGGGCTGCGGCTGAAGGCGAGCGAGCCGCCGCGGCGGGGGACAGCACCGCCGAGGAGGCCATTTTGCGGCCGTTAAGGGAGAGAGCGGGCGGGCGGGCAGGACCCGGTCCCCCGCGGCAGGTAAGCGTGGCAGCACCTGGCGGCGGGGAGGGGGGGGCGGTGTATGTGTGTGGTCTGCCCCCGGGCGGCAGCCGGTCTCACAGGGCGACGAGGCTCGGCCAGGCCGCCCGGCAGGCCCCGCTGCTCGCCCGGGAGCCGCGGTCCCTCGCCCCGCGGCGGGCCGGGAGGGCAGGGCTGGGCGGGGCGCGGCCGGCAGGGGGCGCTGTCCCGCCGGGCCCGCCGCGCGGGGCAGGGGGTACCGCGAAGGGTTAAGGAGCGGGCGGCGGAGCCCGGCTGCCCCTGCCGGGAGAGCGGGGAAAGGAAAACGGGGAGGAGGAGGAGGAGAAGGAGAAGGAGGAGGAGGAGGAGGAGGGGGGGGGGAAATTAAAAAATAAAACCAGACAGGCAGCCGGGGCCGCGGAGCGCTCTCGCCTCTCCTTCTCCTCACACCCTCCGCCGCCCGCCCGGGGGGACAGCGCGGGACGCGGAGGCCGGGGCGCAGCGGCGGGACGACAATGCAGCAGGCGGAGAAAGCAGGAGGGGCAGCGCACGGCAACATGGAGGGAGGCGCGGAGCGGGCCAGCCCCTGATGCGGCTCTTTCTCCTCCTCCTCCTCCTCCGGGCAGCGGCTCCGGCGGCGATTCCCTCCCTGGCGGCGGCTGGCGGCGGCGGGTGGAAATGAGCAGGTCGGCGGCGCTTCTCCTCTGCCTGCTGGGCTGCAACGTGTGGAAGGCGGTGACCAAAACCTTAGGGGCGCCCGAGGCGGCTCAAGGTCGGTGCGGGAACGGTGGCGGGACTGGCCCGCTTTGTGCGGCGGCCCCCGGGGCGGTGGGGGGGCTGCATTGTGCGGGCAGCGGCAAACTTGGGGTNGGGGGGGGGGGGGGGGGGGGGGGGGGGGGGGGGGGGGGGGGGGGGGGGGGGGGGGGGGGGGGGGAACGGCGGCGATGCGAGACCTCTCCCGGCTGCGGGGCTCAGCGGGGGCGCCGCCCGCTTGCAGACCCCCCCTCAGGCCTGAGCGGTGAAGGCAGCCCCGCGGCGGAGGCGGGTGCGAGCCCCGCGGCTGCGGAGCTTTTGTTAACGGAAGGGGCAGGGGCTGCCGCTGGCCTCATTGTGCGGCCCCCCCCCCCGCCGCCGGAGCTGTTGCATTGCGTCCATCTCCGCCGGTTCCCCCTCCTCCCGCCGTGCGCGCTGTAGGGCCCGACGCGGCGGTGAGAGGCGGGCTGAGGGGCACCGGCGGCCGCAGGCCCTGCCCGCCGCCTGTGCGGGGCCGCCGGGCTGCGGGTTCGCCCCCCAGGCTGGCGGCGCGACTCGGCCCGCCGCCCCGGGACGTTTCCGGGCCTCGGCCGGGCCTTTTGTTCGGTGCGGTGGGGCTGCCCGCCCGCCGGCCGGGCGGGGGCCTGTCACGCCGCCGGGCGGCCGCTGCGCCCCTGGGCAGCCGGGGAGGGACACTTCCCCGGCCGGGTAGGGTCGTCCTCCCCCTTCGCCCTCGCCCGGGCGGGAGCAGAAGCCGCAGGGGGGCAGTGCCCGAGCCCCCCGGGAGGCCGCGGCGGCGCCCCCGGCACCTGGGGCAGCTCCTGGGCCGGGCCGTGGTCCTGCCGGGGGCTGCTCTGCCCTGATCCTCACAGGTGCCGTGGCGAGGCCTCCCCCTCAGCGGTGAGGTGCACCTGCCCTCCCGCCCTCGCCCCCTGTGGAAACTCGGCGGGGGGGGGCACTCCGCGGTGCCCTGCTTGCCCTCGGCCTTGCCTTTGGTGGCGGGAGGGCAGCCCCTCTGTCGGCCCCCGCCCGCCGCCGGGCTCCAACAAGGACCCTACGGCGGCATCACGCCCGCCGGGACGGCAGCTGTGTTAGGAAGCAGAAAACTTGTCTACCAGAGGGTACGAAACGTGCTAGGAGGAAACCCGTCGTCCCCCATGGTCAGCGTTAGCCTCGTGGTGTGTGTTGTCAAGTGGCTAAATGTGTCATCTGGGATGAGAGGTCGTACGCCGCCGGCTTAGACTTCGCGACAGTGGGTCAGCAGAGTCCTTACCGCTGTGGTAGGGTGGAAGTACACCACGCGAAGAGTATGCTATGTCCTGTTTCCTAGAAGATTTCCTGTCTTGTATGTCCGTAAGAATCGGTATGCGGTGCTTGCCACAAGAAGGAAAACGTTAAAAGTAACCCCTTTGGACTCTCTTTTGTGGTTGTATTTGCAGTATACTAAGTAAGATCTAGGTGGGCCTGTGCTCTCATGTGGAGTACTCAAAAGGTATTGGCATCTTGTAGCAAAACCTACCATGCTAGGCAATCGGGTGTCAAATGTAATGTCAGATTTTGCCTTTTTTAAGGACAAAACAGTATCAGTTCTGGATTAAGAAGTACTAAACTATAACTCAAAGGCCGGTAAACTCAGGACAGCACTGAGTTTATTGATAAGCATGCCAGAAAAACAGAATTGTGTTCACCCCTTGAAGCTAGCACTTCAGATACCAAGGTAATATCAAAATCTATTGTAATTTCTGTATCATGTGGAAGATCTCTTTCATATATGTAATCAAAGTGGCAAGGTATTGGCAAAATTAGTGCCTTTCAACTACCCTGTCGATCCCATCTTCTATTGTCAAGCTCAATTCTTGAAAGTGTATGCGATGCCAGATTGTAGCCTTGAATAAGTTCCTAATCATCAGGTGTAAGTATCTTCTGGGGAAACCAGTTTTAGTACCAGGCACATTCCTGGTTTGTATACTGAGCACAGTAAGTGCCTAAAAGTTTGTAAAACCTAAACCAACTGTTTTTCCTCTCCTGCCCTTTTAGCATGGTAGTGATAGTTGTAGCTACAGGTGAAAGACCATTGCCAAAGTTCAGGGGTGTTTGCAGATGACTGATTTTCCCCTTGTGGCTGGGAAGAGACTAGTGAAAATCCAGGGGACTGGAATAAAGGTGGAGGTGAGAAAGCCAGAGGATGCTATCAGGGAGTAATGGCTTCAGCTGCAATATTTATCATTGGACAGGTTACAAGAGACTACGGTGGAGAGCCCTCCTTGTGGTGGGACAGATTAGATGAGACTCAGTTAAGATGTTCCATGCCTGTGTTAACAGACCGAATAAATAGGTCTTGGATTTGGAGCTATTTGAAGGTGGGATTTGCAGTCAGTGTTCTGGTTAAGAAAGGGATGAGGAGCGATGCTTTGCATTGAGCTTTTCTCCCTTTCGCTGCTCTCAGCCGTATGTTCAGACAGTCCCAGCTTCAGATTCTGCTCAGCTAGACTGATTACGTAATTCGTGAATGTGGTACTGGTAATTAAGCTCTGCATTTAGCACCCTATTTAGAAAATGGGATGACTTTGGCACGCTGTTACATTACTTGATTCATTATGCAGATCTGTTGTGTCCTCTGAAGGTCACAGAGGTACCCTCTAAGTTTCAGTAACTTATTTTGGTAAAATCTACACAGATGAGTTGTTCATTTTTGTCAGTGTTGATGCTTAGAGCTCCAGCAGTGAGGTTTTTAGAAGTCCCTGAAGGTACACTTTAGGGTTGGTAAGGCTTTACCTCTTTAACTTCTCTCAAATACTTAAAACCTGACGAGTGTGAGGACTAAATTATGGTTTTGAGTTTTTTGGTGGGTTGTTTGGTTGTTTTTTTTAATTGTTCTATCAGGTATTCCAGAACTTATATTGGTTTGAATGCTGAAAAGAATGTATAGAAATTTTATTTGAAACAAAAAACCAAACTAACCCTTAAGCTGCATTCCTGTTGGGAACTGATGATCTGTCTGATGAGCACAGACAGAATACACAGTGAGTTTTCTTCATATGAACAGATCCCTTTTAAACTTAGGGAGCCTTGGCAAATAGGAATTTAAAGAGTTACATGAAGAGGTAACACTAACCCAGGGATAATATAAGCAAAAGCAATGTAATTTGAGAAGGGGTTGAATTTCTTTGTCACCTGTAAACTTTGCTTTGCAGTAGAAGATGAGGATGATTCATTCATGGATGCTAGGGAGGCTGTTCTTAAGAGAAATCCTAGAATATTGTGTTGTAGTGCAGAAGTCCAGTATGACTTTTGTTTGCTGCAGCCGGTATTGGTTTCAATTAGTCTTCATGTTTAATTTGTTGTTCGAAACAAAGAAGTTATGAATAATAAAATAACACTGGAGTAATAAATAGCACCTGGTTCAAGGACTAGTCTACCAGTAGATGAATATGCTCAGGATATCCCACCTTCGTAATCCCAGAATGAGATCAGACAGATACTTTTTTTCCCTAATATGATGATGAATAGAAGTTCAGCTGTTGCTGTTTAGTCAGAATCAGCAGTATCTTCTCCCTCTGTGTGCACGGAGGACAGGAGGGTTGATGCTTGAGTGCTGCTGTTTGGAATTGCCTGCCTGCCTGCAAACAGCCATTACGTTACTTGACATTGTGAAAGCTCATTTCACAACCATTTCAGCTGGACATTTTGTAAAGGCTTCTTTTCTGGACAGCACAGTAACAGCTGTGAGGAGACCCTCAAGTTCTTGGTTTTTTTAAAGCCAGTTATCCCAAGCTTGCAGTTTTAGCTATAATGATAAAGTTTAGATGACGCAGAAGTCTTTCTCTCTTCCATCTTTCACTCCCGTACCCTCTCTTCTCAACCAGCTGCAAATTGCTAATAACCTTCAAATACAGACACTTATTTCACTGGGATGACAAAGGGACTCATAAGAGTAGAAGCTAAGATTGCTCTGAAGCAGTACTAAAGATGTTTTAGTGGAGGGAGCAAATTGTTTACTAAGTACTAGATAGTATTGTAAAATCTTAATGAGGATGAGGTATTTGTTGTTTTATCGGTTGTCAGATCCAGGTAAGCCCTAGATTTTTTTTTTTTTCATGTTTACCTTGAACTACTAATGCCTGCAAATGTCTAGTAACTGATTTATCTGTCAGATGAACAAGTTACCTAGGTGAGCTGAGCGTTTAAAACTGCAGTCTTTTTTTGCTAAACATTTGTTTTCAGCTTTCAGGCTTGTAATACCTTGCAGTAAGTAATTCAACTTAACTTGAATGATGTGTGTATGCGCTTGTCAAGTGACAACAAATTCACGTGCTGGTTTGAGAAGGTGTTAACTGCCATGTGTTACCTAACACAAAGGTTAAAACAACTTTCTCCCTCCCCTCTTTTGTCTTTTTCTTTAAACCTCACGCTGACACCTCTTACTGCTTGAGACTAGAACCTGGCTCATGAAATTTTTAGGGACGGCTGCTTTCTGTGCCAACTTCTGGCCAAGTGAATGGTTTCAAATAGCAGTCCCCTCTCTACAGGAGAGGTTTCTGGTAGCGATGAAATGCAATTTTACCATATGCTTGTTAATTTAGCAGAAGCCTGGGTATATGTATTTGTGTGCTGGGGAGGAAGGAGGACTGTGCTTTTTTTTTTTAGGTTTGCGGGAAAACTTAAATCGCCTATGGTTTTGGTGCATGGAGGAGCAGAAATGTCGCTCTGCCTCCTGTTAGTACAAACTTCAAATTAGTTTTTTTGCTCATCTTCTGTGGGCAATGACTAGCCACGGTCTTGGTGTGTGAAGAAAACAGAGGAAAATGCATGGCAAGGAAACTCGTTGCATAGTTTGTGTCAGTATAGGTATGCACAGTACCTGGCAGCTTGGTGGTTCAGCTTTAATGACATTTCTTAACAACCCTGTTTGAAGTCTGGCTGTTGGATAGAAGTAGGGTTGGGAATGATGCTTCTTTCCTAGTACATTCGATTGATACAATTGCGTTGTGTACCTTGAGCTTATAATTTAGGGAGATAGTTATTTTTCCAGTCAGCCAAAGGCAAAGTAAATAATACCTGAAACTGGAAATCAAAGCGTGCACTTTCAGTATTTCTGTTACCTTATACACTGATTACCTTATGCAAGCTGCATTTTTTTGTAGGATTAATTTCCCTTTGCTCCAGTATATATCAGTTCTGCCTTTAGATATGAAGAAAGGTAACTTCTGAGACAACCGCACTGTTGGTATTCTGCCTCTCCCACAGGTCTCAGTGGTTTTACCATTTACCTGTCAGGGAGCACAAATGAGGGAGGCGAGAATCCTGTGTAAAGGATTGTATTTCCTAGAACAAATGAGTTTAATAATACTAAATATAATACATGCTAATAATATACATGAAAACATTTTGTTTGGGAAATACCAAAGAGAACTGAGTGCTGCTTTTTTTTTTTTTTTTTCCTTCAGAAATTCCAGAAACATTTTCCTGTAAGCTGGTTTACATTAAGTTTTCCGTTAATATAGTATCTGGCTTGTTGTGCATGGGTAATAAGGATTATACACATGCTTTTTACAAACACCATCTTTAGTTTTATTGGAAACCAGAAAGATATGTATACATTTGTTAATACAGAGTCATAAGAATGTGAACATACTGTAATTTCTTGTTGCTTTTAATAAGTGCATTGAATCTTTCACTTTAAAATATTGACACAATCATATCTGACATAATGATGAGTCTGAGCCCTTGAAAGTAATATTTAAGTATATTTCAACATAAAAATACATTTTTATTTCATTGAAAATGTCAGTGTTCTGATTCAGGTATACCTGTGTCACTTTTTTTGCTAGCTTAAAAAGCAACAGATTTTGAGATGCTCTGAAGGAAAAATTCATTTATGTACAGCATAGGCTGTAAATTTGGTTCCCTCACTAGCTGCTTGGAGGATTGGGTATATTTAAACAGAAATGCTGTGGATATAAATATGTTTTGAATAGAAGCAGCCTCTGCAGGCAGGGCACAAAAGCTCCTGGAAGTCCAACACCGAAGCTATCTTTTAATTGTTCCTACTCTTAGCTTTTGCAGTTCCATGAGCTGTCACTGCCTGTACCATACTGTGGAGGCATACTAGGGAGTGAAATCCTGTCTTTATCCATTATCTGTACACCTTGCACACCAGGAAGGGAAGCCTCCCTGTCACTGTGAGTAGGAACCTGCACCATGGAAAACTGTGCTATGCTGCTGGAATCATTATCTTTCCAATGGGGAGGCAAGAGCACGTAACAGTAGAGGAGACCCCACATAAGCCTTGCTGGACTTGGGGTGACTCTTTTAGGGGCCGCGCTCAGCCTCTCTGCCCTGTGGGAACCAGGCTTTGAGGAGACACAGCAGCAACTGCGGTTAGTGGGGAGGAAATGGGGCGTGGGGGGAAGCCAAGGGGAAGGAAGTAGCAGCATCCTTTTGGCTTGAGGGCAACAAAGGAGCTGAATCCAATAAGGTGCAAAATGCTTCCAGTTTTCTTAAGTTCTCGCTACAAAAGTGCTGAGAACTACTGTACTATGTGGTAGGTGCAAGTAATACAATAGCAATGTTTAACACTAAAGGGGAGCTTACCTTGACAGTCAGTAAATGCTGAGATAAGTAAGAGGGAGAGGCATAAGGTACTCCTGCTTTGTTAAAGAAAACAAAGAGGTCTTTCTTCTTCATGCAGTAATTAACAGAGGTGATAGCAGTGTTGGGAGCTCCCTCTTGTTTCATCCCACCTTTTCGATTGTCATTACTGGAAAAAAGGGTGTCTCTCATCCTTTATAGGCAAGGCTGTATACTAATACAGCAACAAGTATTTCTCAAATGGTGGTGTGAGACTTCCTTGATAATAAAGCAACAACAAATTAAGCTAAATGCTGTGTTTGGACTGTTGCTGGAAGGAAATTAATGTATCGGCAGTTTTGTCTAGTCCCCTTGCACAACTGTTCACGGTATGGCAGAGAGCAAAGTGAAAGGTTACGATCCAAACATCTCATATCTCAGTTTATGCTTGATATGTGAACGTAAGACTTCTCATGCGATTGTCATCCAGGGTAGGAGGCATCTCACATAATTCAGGTGTCTGCGAGTGTCTACATCTTAGCTAGTCGTCCATGGTCCTTTTACAGACATGAAGATCTAATCTTTTCAGCTAATGGAGCCGGGTGCCATTCCTGTCGCCTGCAGTAAGCCCTTTCGGTCAGATGAATCATGCTGTGCGGATCTCCACTGACTAGCATGGCAGCCTGGACAACGCTGTTTGTACTCCCATTTAGTCAGACGAATCCTCCCTCAGATACTGTCACTGGAAGTTTCATCAGTGCAGTGTTGGCCTGTGGCTCGGCCTTAGAGCGGCTGGATATATACTATGTAATATGCTATGTGAAGGAACATACAGTCTTGGATTACCTGGCTCATGGGTTATCTTGTGTTTCTCAAGACTCAAACAAGAGTTATTGTCTATTTACATTTCTAAAGCTTTTTGTCTTTGTAGCATTATGCTTATGAGCCTAAGTGTTTCACTCCCAAAAGTAAATAAACAAAAAGAAAGGTTTGGAAACAAGTAAGGAGGCTTGCAGAGTTGTTTGGGCTTGTCTACATGTTTTTTTTCTCCATGTTTTTAATTAGCTTTGTACTCCCAAGAGTTGATTTATTCTGGATTAAGCTGCATTGTTACTCTTACCTTTGTCTGTTTTCTCTTACTGGCATTTGTGTAGCAATGCGGGAAACCAGATCAAGGAAGTTATCTAACTGAAAACTCCTGCATGCCCCAGTTCAATCTTCATCTGGATCGCTTCCCCAGTTGGATTCACAGGGAATTACACAAATGCTGTTGCTGGTGCAGAGGAAAGGGCTGAGAGGAGCTGATAAGGGAAAACGAGGACTTCATGGCAGCAGTGCCACTTGGTGCAGGATTAAATTGTTTGTAGAACTACAACATAAGGTGTAGGGCACAACATTTAACAAGTTAACTGTTGTAAAAGTTACTGCTCAAAGGAGACAGCTATTGTCTGAAAATGTGATACCACCCCATTGCTCAAAGAAAAAGCATAAAGAATTTCTTGAAAACTACTTTGCTTACAGTAGATAGAAAAACTGCATTAGAGCAATGAATACTGGCAGACAATTTGAGATGCTCTTAGCTGCGACCGTCTCTGTCTCCGTCAGGATGGGTTTTTGTCCCTGCCTCAGATACTGGAGTTTGTACCCTGCATGGTAGTTTAAACAGCTTCATGCACAGTGAACACATGCTCAAGTGAACTGTGAGATGTAGTGCTCATGAGTGTCTCTCCCGGTTGTAGAGTAATGGGTGGATTAATACCTGAGTGATCTTTTCTCTGCTCTCTGGATGTTCTAGAAGGCTCCAGAGGAAATGATGCACTTTGGCCCATTTAAACGCTGAAGAAAAGTGAAGGGCAGTACCGGGCACTTAGCATAGCATTCTGGTAGAGTAACTTTTGTCAGCTAGCTGTGACTGTACAATTTGGCATAATTAGCGCGTGACGCCTGATAGTGTCTGGTCACTCCTCTCTGAACTGTCTGTCAGCCAGAGCGATTCCCACCTTCCTCCAGATAATTGCCTTGCTTTCCTTAGTTACTGCTCTTCTGCATTGATGTCTCCTAGATTAGGGTGTCTGCTGAGAGATAAGTTTTCAGTCCTTATCGTGTTGTTCCTCCTTCTTTCCCTGTGTTGGCCCTCCTATATCTTGAAAGGCTTGGAGTGCCTTTGCTGCAGGCTGGCAGGAAAGTCTGCTAGGGAGTGTTTGTGGCTGTTTCTTATTTCTGTTTGACTTGGGCAAGCATTGCTAGGGAAATAAATGGGTCCAGGAGCTCTGGAGAAGACTGATGGTCTGCAGGGGGTGAGGCAGACGAGGGCGGGAACACGCCGCTGGGCAGCAGGGTGATAAACTTGTCCAGGCGCTGTATTGTGTTTGCAGAATGGGTGGCATCAGCTCAAGATGGGAGCAACAGTTGCTCCCTCTGCTTCCCTCTGAATTGTGCTCCTGGCAAGTTCTGAAACCTGCTGAGTAGCATGCTGACCTGGACAAATATTACAGTAGTTTAAAAAGCTACTTGCGGTAATAATGTTGACAGACACAGTGAAGCACAGCAATATACTTGCTCTTTCAGGTTTACTGCTAGTACCCAGAGTATTCTTGCAACTCAGCTTATTTCAGCGTGTGGTGCTGCAGTTGAGGTCCTGGCAAATAACTTAAGTTTGAGCCAGTCTCTAGGTTCATGATGTATGATTTACAGGAGCGAGGAACACAGATGTTTGAAATGAGAGCTGTATTTTCGTTGTTTTGCAGGGTGCCTGTGTGGGAGGACTGTTACTTTTTTCCCTACTTTTAAAACTTTAATATGAAGAAGCTTGTTTTCTTCAAAAGTTAAAGTTTCCTTTGTTCTCACAGGATAGTTATTTCATTCTTTAGTATACTGCTAGTTAAAACTTTTTAGAGGGAACTGTGGCATTAAACTTACTCGATGTAAAGATTGTTGTTAGCAGTCTACCTGAAAATTAAAAATACACTTGCTTCAAGCAGCCTGAAGCAGTAGGAGCAAGAGCTTTTAATGGGATGAATTTCAAGTTTACTTATTGCTGCAAGCTATTGAGTTATAACTGCAGCAGGCTTCAGAATATTAAACTAGTAAAAGTACTTTAAAAAATTGTTGAAGGAAGAGAACCTGATGTACTAAAATTCATGTTGAAAACTATTAGTTTTTCCAGACGTTTGATTAGATAAGCACTTCCTTCTTTAGATCAGATATGAATAGCTATCTGCTCTGTGAAGCTTTACCTCAGCGAAAACTACTTGGCACTCTTTAGCTGTGTTCAAAATCTTGCTGGAGATCTTGTTTTAATTAGTAGTTTTACCTGTGAGTATGTAGTTAATCTTTCAGTAACAATCTCCGTCCTTTTTTTTTTTTCTTTTTTTAAAAGCATGGTTTACTATTGCTGCTGAAAGAGCTGGGTGAGCCCTCTCAGCAGATGTTGTCATTAGAAAGGGGATCGAAGCAGTGTCGTGTCACAAGCTGACTTTCTGCACAGAAAAAAATCCTTGGGTTTTGAGGGGTGAGGGGCTAGGTAACAGGCAGTAGAGCAGTTTTTGTGGTGGTGTCCTAGAAAGGTAATGGGTTATTCCCATGTGCAAGTTAATGCATGCTTTTAAGTGAATACTCCATACTTTCATAAATTCTTTTGTGGTGAAGAAAAATCAAAAAAGAGTCTATATAAGCTCTCAAGATCAAACTCTCATAAATAAGTGATAGCCCTGTAGATTCCTTCAGAGCAGTAGAGAATCTTTGTTTACCATGGATGATTGCACATAAACAAAGATGCTTTTTAATATCTGATGCATTCATGTATCAAGTCTTGCATCACTTAGCCCCTCAGAATGATCAAGTGTCATCTTGCCTTACCCCTAGCCTAATTGCATGGTGGAAAATGTTAAACCTTGAATTCTTATGGCCAAACTCTCTCAGGTGTTTCTTCAGTCCAGGTATTATTTAATCTGCGTGCCTGTGCCTTACAAAACTGTGATGATTTTAGCAAATCCAAGAAGGTATATACTGAATTGGAGGAAGAGCAAATGCACAGCGGTGTTTCCTAACTGTGGTGCTCATCTGGGGCAGAAATTTCGTTGCCTCACTGTTACTTTATGCCATTCTGTCTACTGCTATACAGATTAGCAGCTAGTAAGGATATACTCTAAATAGTCCATTATGAAAGAGCTGTGGTGCATCTGGTGGCTGGCTATAAACAAATAGAATCTGACAGTATCAGGTTGCAGGGCTGATCATTGCTTACTTTCTGGTGTGTCTTTGTGTAGATAGTAAAGTGTAGCCTTCATTACTCCAAATCTTGTTAAAATTCAGGAGAGCTTTTAACAGCCCAGAGGCTTTGAAGGAGATGCATACGTTTGCCAAAAGCAATAGCACTTTCTCTTGCTGAGTTGCATTTCTAAGTTATTCTTACAGCATCTTGAGTGCATAACAAAAGTTAGTATTAATAAGAGGGTGTATCTTCCTTGGAGAAGAGACACTTGTTACTTAGTCTGTAGTCACAGGATGAGGAAGATACTTACGTTGTGCAGAAGATAAGGTCAGGAGTAAAGAGAAAGTGCAGTGACCAAGATGGCACGCTGTCTAGATTAGGGTTGGGAAGTAAACCAAGGCCACACCAGCGTTGGGTCTAATTCATGACATTTTTACTTTAATGATTAGGGAGCTTTCAACAAATTTACTGATACTCAGTCATGGCAGTTTCTTATTGGACCCTTATGGAATAGTTTTCATATTTAGTCACCCTTTTCTTGCCATTCCATGCTTTTCTGTGTCATGCTTGCGTGAGTGTAAAGGGTAAAGCCAGAAGCTGCCTGGCAGTGGGCAGTGCAGTGAGGTGTCAGCAGCCTGGACTTGCTTGTGGCCTCCTGGGAAGGCAGACAGCCCCCACCTGATATTGTTTTGTAAGTAGGTATGCAGCCACTTGTCCCTAGAATAGATGTCAAGCTTGGTTTCTGAATATATATATGGAATGAAAGTAAGGGGGGGGGGGGGAAGGCAAAAAGAAAAAGCATAAAGATGATAGGATGGCATGGTAAAGTTCCTAAATAGGAAATGAAGTTTGAATGGGTTCCAGCTACAAGTTATTAAGAAGCTTCTTCCTTTTCCTCTTTCCCTCACCTTCCCTTCCCTACTGAGTTGAGCTTAATGTTTAACACTATTTCAGTCTGCCAGAAGACAACCTACGTTTTCAAGAGTAGTCATGTAAACAAATCTGTGTTTCAAACATACTCTCAAGCTTGATGTTGCTGGTAACATCAGAATCTCATTTCATGTTCTTAAGCAGCAGGAGGATAAAAGACCTTAAATCCAAGCTGCTGTTAAAAAGTCAGTACTTGTCTGTAGTTTCAATGCAGAAAGTACCATAGGAAGAAATTATTTTAATTCAAAGAGTGAGGCAATGCAGGTGAACGTTTGATACTGGAGAAGTTTGCTTATAACTAATTGAACTTGTAAATAATGTTCTCTGTGCTCCTAGTCTAATACTTGGTTTAGCTTTTTTTTTTTTTTGTAATTTTAAACCCAGACTGATGACCCATGATTTTATGAGGTAGCCATGTATTGCATTCACTGGACTTCTTTACCTTATTGGGAAATAAAAATCTTGTGTGTTTTATACCACGTTAAACAGAACAGGGGAGAAGAAAAGAACTTAATGATATGTCCATTGATCCATTTCCTTGTCATGAATTATTCAGATACTGGTATGATTTGTTTTGTTAGGTTTTAGGGGTTTTTTTAAGCCTTGTAAAGAGGAGAACAAATGCAAACATAGTTAGGTATTATATTGATGCTAGGTATTATCTTCATACCTAATTTATCTCAGTTTGTGTTAATTACCAGGTTTCTGAGACAAAAATAGTGAGTCAGTATGATTAGCTTTCCTGCATGACTCTGAAACTATGAATTTAGTGTTTGCTGGAATCCTTCTGTCTTCTTACTTCTGCTAGAAAATTGGGATGGATGCAGTTGTGGGTTGGAGACCTCAGCGTTTGTGCGCAGATGTGCACACGTGCTTGTCTTGTAAAGCCATATGGAATGAATCAAAGCTTACCTCACAGTAGTAAAACTGTAATGCATTTTCCACCATTTTCAGTTATGTGTTCATGGCATGATATTCTGTACTTTGAACAACTTACAGTGATTGTCCTTTGTAAATGTTCATTATTCTATGAAATTAATGTGTTATCCAGGTTACTTGGCTTCAATTTTGTCCTTGGATTGCTATGGCTATTTCAATAACACCAGAAGTTGTGTCGTCTTTTCTGCTCCCTTGCTTTGTTCAAAGCAGCTTTGGCTTGCAAATGTATACAGATGTGTTTGTTCTTTTTTGTTCATGGCAATAGACTTGAAACAAACCCTTGCTAGCAGATAGAAGGCATGAGAATTATTTGAGTGTATAAGCATGTGTACTTCCTTGTTCAAGTTTTTTAAACAATCTGTTGAGACCTCTAATTAAGCATCACTGGCTTCTAGTCTTTTTTTTTTTTCCTGCAGTTTTCATGGTATTTGCATACTATTATCAGGAGTTCTTACAAATTTCCAACTTCCTCAGAAAAAGTGGATTTTAATATTGGACTTCTAAATCTTTTACGTAAACCTATATTGCTTAGAAACTTTTTCTCTCATTCTAGTAGCTCAAGACAATTCAGCTTTTAGTCTGTGATAGTGTCTTCAATACTATTAAAAATTATCCTTTCTGAAATGACAAATACGCTTAGCATTAAAATGGAGAGCTGACCTACTTTATATCTTTTTATCTGTATTAAGATAAGTAGGGTTCCAGAGGTAGTTAAGATACCCTAAAAACTGACCAGATGTTGAATCAGATGTATTTTCCCAGAACCGGTGAATACCATATATTTCTATTTCTTTTTCCCCAACTCAGTAGTGCTTTGCGCTAGAGCTCGTGTGATTCTGTGTGACCAAAGGAATAAAAATAAAAGTCATACTTTTGAGATTATATTATCCCGATGTCATGTAAGACATTCAGTTAAAGCCACAATACCTTGTAACAAAAGAATGGGAATTTTGTGGATTTTCTTAATACAGGTAGAAGTGACAGAATAATGTCTTTTTCTGCAAGTTACGTTAGTGAAAATCAATACTAGTACGTCCTTGGTTTCTACCTACTCCCGTACTCTCAGTATACCTGTTTGGAACTGATAGGCTGTCATTTTTCTTTATCAGAAATATAAAGTATCAAATAAAATTATGCATATTTAGGTAACATAATGTGTCTTCTACATTGATGTTTTTGTGCAGTTTGTAAACACTGTGATCCATCTCTTCAGAATGTCTGGTGACTGAATCTTCTGCCATGCTTGTTTTTGACAAGAGGACTTCTATTGCCAGCAGCTGTGGTGTAGAAATTCACCTTTGTGGAGTGGCCAATAACTTCTTCGTGCAGACATGACCACCTTGACTTTCAGAGGAGATGAACATGTGTCCTCAGCGTGCTCCTATGGTTCCCTTAGAGCAAAGAGCTCAGGAGATGAATAGTTCATCAGGGAGTTGCGCTAAGACTTACTTAGTTGCTTCCTGATTCTTGTTTCTGGAGGCTGTGCATCCTCGTGGTGATTCTGGAGACATTTTATGCTTTGTCAGATTCACTTGAACTTGTCTCTGAGTGTTTCCAACTGTGCATTATAGAAGTTGTATAATCTGGGTGTTTTCCTCGTTAGTTAGTTGTCCCTGACAACTCCGCAATGTTTCAACCTGTCCTTCCAGTTGCTTGAAGTACAGCTGCATTTCAGCTTCCGAAGTACTCTCATCCATGTGTCTTGTTCTTCTCCCAGATTCTTAATCCCCATCAGAAGTGATTGAGAAGGATTTGATTGCTCACTGTTTCCTGGAGAGAGATGCTGAATGTGTAGGTGGAATAAGGCATTTTGCCGACCTTTACTGCCACACTGGGATGTTCATAGATGGGGCTGTAGCTAAGAACAGTGTGTTTCTGTGTGTGTTTTTCCTACTTGAAGGAAGCTTGGTTAGCTTGACAGCCATGGCAGTATCTCATGGCTACTAACTGTTGTGGTGTTGGCCAGTCCTTTGTATTCTTTTTGACACATTGCATCCAGACTTAGAAGGTCTGTCACATTGGCTTTCTGCCAACTGAGGGTCCTAAACTGCAGCTTCTTCAGCGTGGGCTGGTGTGGCAGAACACAGAGCAGCGAGCAGGCTGTGCTCCTGCTCTTCACGCTCATCCCAGCCCCACTGCTGCTTCTTTTTGAGTAACTCTGCATCCAGATCATATGGATATGTGCAATAATTAAAATAAAAGGATGATTCTTATGAGCATTTTGTGAACTCATTTTGGGAAATGAAAAAAACAAAATCATCTTATTGGCTTCTGTTCAGAAGAACAGTGGCTGCTGTGCAGTTGTTTTTGCCTTGCTGTGTGAGCTTGGAACAAATGTCTCATTGTTTTGCTTTTGGTACTTGCAGGAGGCATATGCTGGGTTTGCACTGCCTGCCACTGCTGTAACTTCTTGCTTGACTATTATATCTGTAAATAGCAGTAGTGCATGAGGGCCCCAGTTTGTGCCTGGGGTTCTGGTGGACTGTAACTTGTCAAGTTGTTGCATTTTCTCTTTTTTTCCATTGCTGGGGAACTAAATAGCAGTCGTTCTGCTTTGTGACCCCTTCTAATGCTGTAAGCTCTGCAGTAGGGAAAGGCAAGTAAGGTAAAAACAGAGGGAAAAAGTTCATATGAAAATGCAAGTAGTTGGAAGAGGTAAAAAAAAATAGAAGAGGATACATGAAAGGCACCCATCTGTCTCTTACTGGCTTTGGCTGCTTGTTCTAAACCAGTAAGAGAAGAATGTGTCCACCCTTACTTGCCAAAGGCTGACATACTCAGGACTGCTTCAGCGCTACTATCCTGCAATACTGAGTAGGAGCTGGAGGGTAGTTTACTGTTCATTAGTTCTTGGGACGGCTTGGAGTTGATGGAGGCGAATACTTCTAGAGGAAGTAAATTGAGTACAAGGTTATGAAATGATGGGGTAGCAGTTTATCTATCCTTAAATGTTAGCTTCTCTATCTGCGTTGGGTTTCTCCGCTTTAAGGGAGTTTGTATTGCCCAGATACAGGGGCTTGTTGTAGTGATACGTCATGTTTGTATGATGGAATATCCTTTCTCCATAGGTGCAGAAAAGAGGAGCTTATGGGGAAAAAGGGCATTTATTTGAAGAACTATAAACATAAGCATTTCTTTCTCTTATTCAATTGTGCAAAAGCTTCTGTCCTAGGTATTCTCTTCAAAGACACTCGGTCTCTTATTGCTATGTGGCACTTGCTGTTCAGGTCTTGCAACGCTGACCTCGTCTCTGATGTGATTTCACTGTGGTTGGATTTTAGTGCTAGACGTTGGCCTTTACTTTCTGAGCATCTTTAACAAGGAACCGGCATGGCGTGTGCTTGAATACCACCTACCTCAAACTGCTCCTTTTTAATAAGTGCTCAAGGTTTTATGCTCCTGTTTGTTGCTTTCACTGTAGAGTGCCATTTGGCTCTGTCCTTGTCTCTCCTCTCTGTATATCTCCTCCCTCTAAGAAATCATGCTGCTCGCTTCAGCCTTACCTGTCACTTCTATATAGGTCATGTCCGATTCTACATACTCTTTTAATGTTGATTTTTCTGTCTGTCTGTTCTCAGTCAGCTCCTGGCTACACCATAATTTATTACAAGTGACAGATTTGGAGGAGGAGGTCTTCTGCTGTGTCGTATCTCTGACTATTGTACTGATGGCAGATGATTGTGCTGTGACATTCCTCTGCCTGAGTGTTTTAAAAAAGTTCCAGGGTGGAGGAACTGACATGCTCTGCAAATAATAAAACCCAAAGGAGTTTAAAGGAACAGCTGCCAAACAGCTTTAACTCTTTACTTTCTGTCTTGGTCTATATTATGACTGAGGAATAAAGTTAATATTTTTTTTAATGAAAAAAAAAATTGGCCTGCATTGTGAGTTGATGAGAATCAGATGTTAACTTTTTATTGTGTGATCCTTTAAAGAGTTAAAACATGATAGCAAGGGTGTTAATCTAGCAAATGTCTTCTGTTCATGTTTTAAACCCAGCATGAAAACACATGGATGTTTTTAATAAAAAGACAGATATTTAATTCCAAGGAATATCCAGGTCTTATGCCAGAATAAATGCAATTTGTGATTTCTGGTTAATTTTTTATTATTATTATTTTAGAATTATTTCCTTGGGGGCCATTTGTAGTCTTTGGAGCACTTAATAACTTTCGGTAATAGTCTCAAGATTTTGTGTATTACATAAACTTCAGATTTCCTTGCTAGTAATCTATGTTTATTTGACTTTCTGAAAGCTATTACAGGCACCAGCAATAGCCTGTACTTGATTTTTGGATTACTGATTTTTTTTTTTATTATTTTTTAACTTTTTTTCCCAACTTCTCTGGTCTAATAGGTCTACATTATCTCCTCTGCTTTCAGCCTGGAGCAGGATGATTGTTAACTGCAGAACATGAAAAGCAAATATTTGCTAGCTGAAAGTAAAGGGAGGCTGTCTCATTTCTACTTTTGGTGTGCAAAATGACTTTTCAGAGTGAGTAGCTTGGTCTGCATGGTTGCAGTTGGTGCTTGTATTGCAGCACAGAAGTGGGGACTAGGTGAAATTCCTTAGTGTTATATTGTGGATCATACCAAAATGGCCCTTCTGCCATCCAATCTGCGAAAGTATTACTGCAGAAATTACAGGTGGTGTACAAGATGTGACCACAACTCTCTTTGTAGACAGGGAGAGGTAATGAAGTGCAGCAATATGTTAACTTCTGTGTTTGACCTAAATATGTTTGGAATGCAGTTTTGAATATTGATCGTGAGCCTGATGAAAGTGTAGGAGTATGGGACTGGAACAGACTGGGTTGTTATCTCTGTAGCAGGTGCCACGTGAGATCTTTTTGAATCCGATTGACTTCATCCTAAAATTGAGTTCTGCTTGATTCCACCATTTGTGAATCAGAGGATGTTTCAAAACATATCACTGTTAGTAGTAGTATTGTACTATCCAGTGCAAATTTTTCAATACTCTTTATCTGCAACAGCAACTAAAATAGTTGTCATAGCTCATGAGTGACCCAACAGCTTGATCCATCTGGTTGAGTTCAGCAAGAGTCACAGGTGTACAAATGCCCTCATGTTGTTTGGTTTTGTGGTTTTGGTTTTTTGTTTGTTTGGTTTTTTTTTAAAGAAGGAGAAAAAAGAATTTTACAAACTAAAAATCGGGCACATGAGGTCACTGCCAACAGAGATGCTGAAAACCCTTAGCAGTACAGAGCTATAAGCGTTCAGAAAAGAAAGCAATTAATTCCTATCCAGCTGATATTCAGGAGAACTTAGGTAACTCAACTGTGGTGGTAAGCTAGTCTGAACGTGATAATCCCTCATACTTTCCTTCTCCAGTCTTATTCAAATGCACGTAGCTTGCATGTGGTCCTGTTTCTTAGAACGGTAATATTTTAGACCAGCTTGTGAAATAGAAAAACAGCACACAAGCTTGCAGGCATAAAGATTTTATCCATGTCTCAGACAAAGCTGTTTTTCCAACTTGTACATACCTCAGTAGAACTGCTCTGACTTTAATTTGTTTAAGTTAATGTCAAGACAAGTTGGGGGGGGGGGGNGGGGGGGGGGGGGTAGGGGGAAGGATGTTTCACACCCATCAAATTGGGGAAAGAAAGGCATTGAAATAGTGGGGGGCTAGGAACAAAGAATCACAGAAGGATTGAGGTTGGCAGGAACCTCTGGAGGTCATCTGGTCCAACCTCCATGCTCAAGCAGGGCCACCTAGAGCCAGTGGCCCAGGATTGTGTCCAGATGGCTTTTGAGTATCTCCATAGATGGAAACTCCGCAACCTCTTTGGGCAACCTGTGCCAGTGCTCAATCACCCTCAGTGAAAAAGTGCTTCCTGATGTTTGGGGAGAACTTCCTGTGTTTCTGTTTGTGCCCATTGCCTCTGGTCCTTCCACTGGGCAGCACTGAGAAGAGCCTGGCTCCATCATCTTTACAATAAAGTAGGAAGTGAGGAAAAACTGTGACATGGTGTTAGCATAATTATGCCACGTTCAAAGCTGTTTTTTCCAGGTTGAACTTGGCTGGAAGGTACTGCTACTGATAAGACCAGAAAGGGTGGAAAGAGTTTTGTGTTTGAAAGATTATCAAACTTTTACTACTTATTCATTCAGTAGAATATATCTGTCTTGGAAATCAAGCCTTGCGTGTTTCCTCAAAATTATTTGTTCTGTCCTGGAGCCAAGAAGTTGCCAGTATGCCAGGTTATTTTCAGTGGAGTTGTATTGCTTTCATAGCATTTATTGTGAAAACACGAGCAGTAAAGATACAAGGTGGACTGCCAGAAATTTTGGATGTTTAACAGTTGCCTGTGATCTAAAATGTCTCAAGGGCAATGTTTTCACACTGCATCTGTCTATTCAGAGTTCTGGCTATGTAGGATTTAATATACAGGGAGTTGTGGTAGTACCCTGCTTGTATGTTTTTAGTGCCAAATGTGTTGGCATCTATATCTTATTTGATAAGCAATTTTATAACCTACTCACACTGTTTTCTCTTTACAGTTAAGATATGATCATATTATCCTTCCAGATCTAGCAGAATCAGCTTCAGCTGTTGCAGCTGTTAGTGAGAGATTACTATTCTACAGTTTGCATAACTTCAATTGATTTTCACCAAAAAACTGTCAGCAGTATGGGTGAATGGAGTCACTGCCTGGCTGCTTTTGCACTGATATAGATGAGGTGTGCTCAAGTAATGCTCTGCAATCCTTCAGCCCTAGGAGTTGTAATATGCAGAGGAGCGATGGTGCTAGGCAGCTTGGATGTGAGCATCTTCATCTGATAATGATGTTTGTGATTGCACTGTTTCATACACCTTCGGTATCCATGGTGAGTAGCTGTTGTAACAGTCAGTATTTGATCCCATTCAAAAAGCAGTCTTATTCTTTTGGCTAATCAGAAGTGAATGTTATTTACCTATACAGAAAAGGTTGCTGTTGCTAGCCTGAGCTCGCAGCTTTGCAAAGCCACGTGGGACTGTGTTTATTCTTTTGATGTCAGTTTGTGCCACCTGGCACAGCTCCATTACATTCAATTTTTTCTCCTTTCCCAGAAAGGAGGAAACAGGCGCTTCAGGCCCTGAATAATTATCTAAACATCAGTGTGTGATGATTAGAGATAAAAAATGAATTATTAAACTTTATTTCTCGTTTGTATAATGTTTATTGCTACCTGGCTTTGAACTACAGATGAACTTGCTCAATCACACTTTTTTTTTTCCCTCATGGTATAATTAACTTAGTTTTCCTCTAGTACGGATTGCCCACATAAATCATTTTATATGGTAGATAGTATCAGCATTTCAGAGTATATCACTGCCTTCGTTTTTGACTTTTAGCTTTCTGTGACCTAAGGCTGCATCCTAGTACTTGCAAAACTCCTAGTTCTCTATCCCTCAAAAAAAAGAAGGGTCAGGGCGCGAGGTTTCTTAAGATTTCTTAATGGAGCTGGGCGTCTGAAGGCCAGACCTTGCCATCCCCAGGTTAATCTGTATGACCTGCTGCCTTTCTTCAAGAATTTTGGAAAAAACTTTGAATAATAGCAGGTGCTTGAGCTCTTGCATGGAGGCAGAGACAATAACTCATACTACACACAAGAGTAGCAGGTGTAGCTGGAAATTCCCCATCTCTGGTGCTGGGTATGGAGCTGGGGACTTCTGCAGTCAGTGTCCCAGCCACTGGATGGCCTTGCACAGCGAGCTTCTCTCAGGGTTACACCCTGCCTTTGCAGTTCTTGACACTGGACCACATTTTAAACGCGCTTTTTCCTTTTTGTTGTCAGTTGTGAATCCCTAAGACTTGCATTCATGGAAACATCACAGTTCAACTCATTTAAAGCATCTATTACCGTTACAAATAGGAAGCTAATTTTCATATAACCTTCCTCCCTAAACCTTTTTATCCCAAGATCTTTGTATTCTTTTGCTTACCTTACTGTCCTTCTCAGTCTGTGGTCTTAGTTACACAGTTCTGCTTTTCTTATGGAGTTGAAGTGCTCTTTTCAAAGTTGATTACCAGAAAAGTATGTGCTTGTCTTATGCTGTTGCTTTGTTAATGGCGTTCACAAAATTAACGTCATAATATTGAACAGCATAAGTATATCCATATCTTCCACTTAACATGTACATTAATGGTATTGAAATAAGTGGTTTCATGGTGTGTGCAGTAACCCGCTAACATGAGAAAGCATCATACTTATCAGGATCACTTTTTAGCAAAGTTTGAATCTCAAATTTTTACTTGTAACTTTCTGTCTAACTTTGAACTCGATAAAGGCTTCAACATATCTTCAGATTGCATTTGTATTTAGGCTTCCAGAACTGATGCCTTGGGTATGGTTTTGTTTTGTTTTTGTTAGGGAAATTGTCTGTCACTTTATACTACTTTTGCTCTTTTATTTGTTGGAGTCAGAAAATGGCTGTGACAAAGGACATTCATAACCGTTTTCCAGTTGTTTTCTACAAAGCTGGCATTTTGATATATAGACTCTTGTAAAAGCTATTTTGGATTTCTCTAACATGTTAACGTTGCACATAAGCTTCTGTTGCTATTGAATGAGCTAATAGTGCTGTTCCTCTTAAATTGATGGAACTCAAACCTTACTGTAGCTGCAGCAACAAAACTGTTAGTGATGTTTCATAAAGATTTTGCTTTCCATTTGGCATTGCAAAAGTATTCCTGTGTGATCAAACATTCAGTATCTATTCACAGACTAGCATATTTTCACAAGTGTTTTTTTTATTCACACTTCTGATAAAAACATTTATAAAGACTTAATTTTATAACATTCTTTACAACACAAGGCAAATATATTACAGTGTGAATTTGTGTATTTTGGGACCAATAACAAGAATTTATAAGTTGGAGGCTTATCAGTTGTTAGTAACAGAGGAAGAAACAGATGCAAGAGTATTGGTCAATCACAGAGTGTTTCGTGAGCCGCCAAAGTGATTCTGCTATGGAAAAAGCAGATGTGATTGCAGAATGTGTTGGGTGAGTTCTTCTCAGGAGAAAGTGTGATATTAATGCTGTTGTAAAGACATTGGCAGCACCTTCTCTGAAACTCTGGCTTCCATTCTGTTTCTTACTTGGAGAAGATTAGCTCAAACACTTGAAAATACACTTTAAAAAGCAAAAGAGGATGTATCTTAATTAGTAATAAAATAAAAAAGGGGTCTTAGCAAAATGAAGAGTGAAATGTGATTGTTCTCTGCAAGTATAGAAAGGACCTGTTTAAGGAAAGAGTAACACTTGGCAGTTTGGCCATGAGAAAAGTATGCAGGTAAAAGAAGTAGCCATTGAGGAACAGGGTTCTGGCACAGCAGCCAACTGTGTAGGGGTGGAAGATGTGTAATTACCTTTTTAAGATGGTACTTGAAAAGCTTGAGCTTTTTTTATTATGTATGTTTGTTGTGGTGACACAGGCCTGGATTTGACTACCCACAAGATTCCTTTATGTCCTTTATTTTAATTTAAAACATTCCTATTAAGAACAAGTGAAAAGAACAGAAAAACAGAAAAGATGAAATGGTACAGTGAAGATCCAGCTAAAATATTTTTCCTTTGTTTTTCATTTTTGTTTTTTAGTGGAATACCAAAAAAAATCCTTTTCTAAAAATGGCCTGAGGTGACTCAGTATTTAAACAAAAAAACCTAAAACCAACACAAGAAGCTGAAAAAGTGACCTGTAATTTCTTGAGGTTTACACTTCCTTTTGTGCTTGTATTGTAATTTATTAGGGATTGTATGTTAGTATTTCTTGAGAATATCTGTACAGATTACTTTTTTTTTTTGAAACATTTGTCCCTCTTACTTCAAGAGAACTTGTACTCTGTTGAAAATAATTACAGTTTTATTCTCAGTGCACATGGAAAGTCATTAATGTGTAGATAAGGGACTGAAAGGAAAAATACTGTACCTGGATTTCAGTGTCAGTGCTGTTTTGAATGACCATTGAATATGGAAGAATTTGCTATCTTGTTTGTGGTGGGTTTGGTTGTTAATCACAAATACAAGACCACCACTGCATAGCAAGAGGAATATAAAAAACAAACCAAACTTGTAAATGCAGCTCCTAATTTTGGGAAAAGTTAGAACAGGCAAAGGTGTGACTACTGTGGATGTTGTCTTAATGAGTTGATGGAATGAAATACACATAATGGTGGCTGCGTTCTTCAGCAAACCCGCTTGCAGAATATCAGTCTGTGAGTTTCTTTGTGTGTTCATTTGTAGTGTTAAAAGACTTGGGTGACAAAGTGACAAAGGTTGAAGCTTTAAATAGACTTTCCAATTATTCTCAACACTTGGATAAGAACAGAGATCCACTCTAAGTTCAAAGAACTAGTTGATGCAGTATTTAGCTATAGTTTGATGTTATCATCAGCAACCGAGATAATGCAGAATTTTGGAAACATCAGATTTTTTGATGCAAAAGGTATAAGGTTTTAATAAAGCTTAGTTCATTTAGTACACAAATCAAATTGCTTTTGAGAGGAAGTGGTCTGGTTTGTTTCAAGAAGTCTTTGATGGTGACTTGTTCTTTGCCATTCATAGTGCCAAAGATGGGACCCTGGGACAGGTATTGACTTGGGAACATTGTGTTACTGGGCTTCACAGGAGAGCAACAGAAGTCTCTAGTTTCTGTCTGTGGAAAAACATGATCTCAGAAATAGCTGATGTCAGTCCTTTCCTCTGAGATGATGTACTTTGTCCTGGGAAATTCAGTCTACTGTGCGTGCTCCTTTGCCTTTACTTCACATGCACATTTAAGATTTAATCATGTCTTATTTTAGCTTAACTTTTCTGCATGGTTCTTGGTGGGAATTGTACTTCTGGTATTTTGTAAGAATGCTTTCAGTTATGGAATACCCTTCTTCAGGAAGTGCCCCATGCAGCTAAGTCTGTCCAAGTTTGCTGCAAATAACTGTTTAACTATTTTCAATAGTATTTAATGTTTTAACTATTTTTCAGCCAAAGAATGTTCTGTTTCTACATTTGTTTTGAGAAAACTGGTTGTTAGTCAAAAACTGATCCCAAGTGAAATTGCAATAAAAGTAGATACCAGGAGCAAGTCCTTTTTCTGCTGTGTGGCCTTGTCTGGTGCCTTACTTACTGTTCCAGTGTGGTACATACAGTCCACTATGGCTTGCCTGCAAGTTGATCTTTTCCTAGATAGTTCTCTCGAGCAGTTTCCTAGATTTTTCTTTTTGGGGGGGAGGGATGGGTTGGGGTTTTTATGTGTTTTTTTTTTTTTTTCTTCTGTCTTTTTCCTTTGCTTCAGAATTTTGTTGGACCTCAACAGACCATACAATGCCATCCCATGGCTGCTGTGCCTATCTACAAGAAAGGTAGATTTTTAACCTCGATAAGTCTGAACTGAGCAGTTCTTTGCCTGGGAAAGATTTTTTTTTTTTTTTTTAAAAAAAAAAACCTAATAAAATAGATGTGGGTGTTATTTCCTGATTATCCAAATAACTCTCTCATGGGGAGTTTCTTGATAACCATGAAACATCTTAAAGTATATATCTTGTGAGCAACTCTTCTCATCTCCCAAAATGTAAAACTGAGTAAGAAAAATTAATATACTGATATTCCTGCATACATGAAAATCGGGGTACAACTCTGCTGTTGTTGACCTCAGTCACTCATCTGTCTTCTCTACCACCTTTCTGCTGTACTGGCACTACTACCACACAGTGCAGCAGGTCAATGACTTGATCTGAGTTAAAAATAAATCCTCCCTTTGTTAGTTATGTTTTTTAACTAGGGTCTGTTAATCAGCCTATATACGTGGGAAGTGGAGGGATCCGAAGGTCTACAGAGTTTTTCCCTACAAAACTCTAAGTGCAACTGTACCCTGGTAAATCCCTTCTGGAACTACATCTGAAGAAGGTCTCTTCTTGCACCCACTGCAAATTTTTTTCCCCCATCAGTTCTTTTAAAATTCCTTTGTCAAATGTAAGTGCTTGACAGACAGAGCCCCATCTGTCATGATACCACTCTCTGTTGTATTTCTAAATTTGCTCTCACTTGTAGTGCTTGTGAGAATACTTTGGCATTGTTCTTAATTGTTCCTTGGGCTGCTTGCAGAGTTATAATCTTGAACAGTGAGTTAAGTCTTGGGAAAATGCAGAATTTATTACACGATTTTATGTAAGACAATACACTTTCCACTATCTCTTACTCTTTCACTTTCATATGTGTGTGTTATGCAACTTTTTTTTTTTTAATTAGGCTATGTCACTTTCTTGCCAATCTGTGGTATTGAGCCAATGCCAAAGGCAAATACCATGTTAGATACAGTAGTGGCCTGATCTGGTGTGGCAAATCCTATTTCCATTCTTTAATGAATGGGTTTTTTTAAATATATCTGTTAGCGTAAAGTCTGATTTATCTAAATCAAAACCACAGTGAAATATTGCTAATTACTTTGTAGTAATTGTATATTTTGAGGCTAAGTGTAGATTAAGCTGTGTCTAAAAGCATAAAGGAGTGTATGGCCTTTGGGAGTGTCAATATAGTGGTTTAATCAGGTGAATAGGTTTAATTATTTCCACAATCACAACAGTAAATTGCGGAACCCAACAAAAGATAACACAGTTTATAGGATCAGTGGTTCAAGTTCAGCCCATATACATCATTCAGGAGTGCCTGATCTGTAAAGTAATATTTGCTGCTACCATAAAAAAAAAACCACCCAAACTGCCCGAAGGCACATTTTAGTGGTTCAGCATCATTTCCCAGCTTTGATACTTGGTTTTGGTTAAAGCAGTGACTGAGTTCTGTCACAGAGGATCTATCAGGTGCACTGTACCTACCCTCTGGCTCTGGATAACCCTAAATTTGTATGGCTAAAACCCATCTCAGACACACAAACAGAAATCAATGGGTTAGTCAATTCTCTGCCTTGCTTGTTGTCAGTTAAAGGACACTGTACCCAGTGTTGTTGTAGGGAAATAATTTGCAAATGTTTGTTTTGTTGAGGACAATACAGTTGTGGTTTAACCGGGGCCAGCAACTTAAGGACCACACAGCCTCTCACTCACACATCCACCCCCAGAGGGCTGGGGATGAGAATGGGGGGGAAAAAGTAAAACTCATGGGTTGAGATAAAGACAGTTTAATAGAACAGCAAAGGAAGAGAGAATAATAATAACAATGAAAGAATATATAAAACAAGTGATGCACAATACAATTGCTTACCGCCCGCTGACTGATGCCCAGCTTGTCCCTGAGCAACGATTGTCGTTCTGCCCCCCCCCAGCAGCCAACTCCCCCCAGTTCATATACTGACCATGATGTCATATGGTATGGAATATCCCTTTGGCCAGTTTGGGTCAGCTGTCCTGGCTGTGCTCCCTCCCAGTTTCTTGTGCACCTCGTCACTGGCAGAGCCTGGGAAGCTGAAAAGTCCTGGACTTAGTATAAGCACTACTTAGCAACGACTAAAACATCAGTGTGTTATCAACATTACTTTCTTACTAAATCCAAAACACAGCACTATACCAGCTGCTAGGAAGAAAATGAACTCTATCCCAGTCAAAACCAGGACAACAGTCACATTTTTCAAAAAGTTCATTCAATAGGGGAGTTGGTTTATTTTTAATATTTTGCATAATTTTTATTAATATCTTGACAAATATAAAACAGCTGGCCAGTTAAGAGGATATCTGGGTTTTAGTGGTTAGTTGAGGAGGTTGATGATAATTCATGCTCCATTATAGATGTTGCTTTGGATGTCAAGGTACAACTTGTGACGCTTGACAATGACTTACATTGAATTTGACTTCATACACTCCTAGAACTGCCTGGGGGATAGTTTTCTTATTAGATGGTTTTCTTATCTTGAGAAAAAGCACTTTTCAAACATCTAACAGCTCAAGAGGCTACAACCTTCCTCTGGTTCAGTGACAAACTGGGATGTCCAGTTGTCTCCTTACACCAGCAAACGTGTTCATTTTGTGTTCTTTCTAACCTGCTGAAGATATATTCGCTGGCAAGATGATAAGGGCGTGGAACATGGAAAAGTTGGTGTTAAAGTCACTAAAACAACTATCGTGACTCGTAACAGGGACGTGAATCTATAGAGTAGACACATGAGGACTATTGATACACAGATAAAAATGTAACTCTGCAAAGGTGCAGTCCATCGGATACTTTTTGAGAGCCTTCTCTGGCTGGTAACCAGACAAAGATGTGAGTTGAAAGTTACTGAAGTTAATTGCAATGACTGTTCATTTGCCTGTCATTGCAACTGTTCAGCTCTTTTGTAGCTCTGGTGGATACACTGTAGATAGTGCAGTGATACTGAGCCCCATCTTGTCTTTTGGTAACATATATGTGCCTACCGTACAGAAACTGGACTTTCTTTGTAAAATCAACACCAGGGAAGCAGCAATTTTAGTAAAACCAAGGGATAGCTTGACTCTCTGCTGCTTTTTAATGTAAATGATATTGCTAAGAAGTAGAAAAAAAAAATAGCTTATGCTTGGGCAGAAGAAGAGAGAGGAAATAATCTTTCTACGTGGAAAAAATGAAGGATCTTTAGACTGAGTTGGAATCTCATTTGGAACTTCCTGAAGGTTGTTATGCATCATTATTCATAGCAGGTTTCCCCTCCCTCTTTCCCCCCTTACACACACACACACACTCTCACTCACTCTTTTCAGTAACAAGCCAGGGCTTGGAAAAAGTAATAACCGTCATTCTTGAATCCAAGAGGTAGAGCTCTCCTCACAGTGTTACTTCCTGTAAAGTTGGAGAATCACTTCACAGGATCATGAGGTGACTGAAAGGATAAGTGTCTTCACTTAAAGTACCCATGAATATTGACATTCTTAATGGAGTTTTCCTCCTCCTATCCAGACAGTATAGCCATATTCAGATAGCATTGATAAAGTTACAGGGCAAGACAGGTGCTGAATGGACAGACAGATCTGCAGACCCTCTAAATCTTTCTAACCAAACTTCCTTTAGAGAAAAGGACTTAGTGGTTCATTTCCTCAATGTTCATCCTTTCTGTGGTGTGTGTTGCCTGATCTGGAGTCCCAAACTGGATGGCATCTGTGTGCTATTGCAGAAGGAACTCAGGATAGTTCTGATACAGCTGAGTATGGGGTTCTGTCTGTTACAAGTTAATTTGCTTAAAATGCCAATTGGTTTTGTACTTAACTGTCATCCATATCTTGAGGGGAAAAACGTGACCAGTTTAAAAAATGGGAAAGTAATGGAATTATACCTCAAAATCCTGTCTGCTTTGCTTCTGTGTGATAATTGTATCAATGCTGTTTTCCACTGGTGCGTGCCAAGAGGAGGTTTCTGTCCTCAGGAGAAGGAAACTGTGCACATTCTTTCCTTTTGTCCCTTTCCCTAACCCAACACACAAAGGCAGATGAGGGATAAGGGGTTGAGTGCTGCAGTATTCTTGTATGTCATATACCCAGGAAAAAAAATCCCTTCAGTCAAATGTTCACGCAGATAATCAAAGACATTTTCTGAAGATTTAAAGTTGCTTTTTCTTCATTCATGTAGCTACTTTTTTTTTTCCCCCACTTCCCAAAGTAGGTTGTCTGAAATCACAAGTACTGCGTAGCTTATAAACCCAGGCTAATGTGGTTAGTGAGCCTTTTCTACATTCAGCAAGAAAGTCTAATTGAAGTCATCCATCCAATAACTTTCCTAAATATTTACCGAAATTGTGGAAATTTTGGTCACTTACCCTAATGCTTAAATCAGCTAATAGGCTTAAAAAAGAAACTTTTAAAAAAAGCCCACAAAAAAACAAAGGTAGTGATCTAAGCCAATTTAAGTTGGCTAAATGTGAAAGATTATATGCAGTATTTCAGTAAAATACAATTAAGCAATGTGGGTTTGATTTATGTTATTCTTGGCAGGTAAGTGGTGTTGCTTTTGCATCACCATATTGTGTTTTTTCTCATACTTGTACCATGTTGACTCATGAGCAACCGTATTAACTTTACTTGAAAGTGAACGTTTCATTGCTCTTTAAGCCCTGTTTGTGCAAAACATGCTTTTAATGAGCACGCACATTTAACTGTAACAGATTGAAAACAGGAGGACTCTCACAGTAGAAAAATTTGTATTTTGAAAGCTTGCCCACTACTATCCTTTGTTTCCAACGCTATGGTAAACTAATGCAGTGTTACAGCTCTGGNTTGTTGGTTTGTGTTTGTTTTTTTTTTTTTTTTTTTTTTTTGGGAGGGAGGGATTTGCTGTAATTAAGGTGATATATCCATTATATTCACATATAGGAGCTGTTAAGTAAGGTACTTTTACCTTCAACTAACATTTAATGTGTATATTAACTCAAATGTCAAATGAAATTGAGGTGCAAACGCAGTCATTATTGAAAAGATCTTGAGGAGGCATCAGGAATGAAAGCACTCCAAGGAGAAATGGAATCCAATTGATTTTAAAAAGTGGCTTGATGACGATAATGTTCTCTGGTAAGCATGGAGGAAAAACAGATTGCTTTTTAAACCAGTTTCCAGGCTGCTTTAGTGTTATGTCTTTTCCATACTACTCTTTCACAGTATTTTCTCAAAGGATGTCTTTCAGCAAGATTGCTCTTTCAGGATGGTTTAGAATAAGATAATTTATTGCAGTACATTTTGAGTGAGGAGCATTTCTTGCTATATAAAATCATACAGCCTCCACTTTGCTTTCTCTTTTAAACACAGTGGACAGCAGACAAAAAAAACATATGGTTGCAAGATATGGGACATATCAGCTAAAATGTCAACACTATTCGAGGTGTAACTAGAAGAAGAGTGGAGCATATCAAGTGCAAGAGTCCTAATTTTGTAGGCAGACTTGTTTGTTATCACTGTTTGTGGATTGACTTAATGAAGATTCTAGGAAAGCTGGAATTGGACCATCTGAAAACTAGAATATCACTTAATTTCATTGCCTCAGCGTATTCTCTTTGTTATGAGATGATTTTCATAGAAAACTATGTGCTTTTTATGCATTGCTTTCACCCTCATAGTGATATCAGTATTGATAACAGGCTGATTTACTACATTTTTAGCAACTTTGTAGTGGTCAGAAAGCAAAGGGAGACAATACCACTGAGGGTTAAATATTGCTTTGTGAAATTACTCTAAACTGACAAATAATGGTTTGCTGTCTTTGACATCTGTTAAATAAATGAATACAGCTGAATTTAAGTCAACTAAAGGGAACGCTGCTCTGTAATCAGTCTCCCTTTCCCCTCTGCTTACCAAATACTTCTTGGAGAGACAGTTTGACTACGAACAGTTTTTTCCAATTGCCACATGATTTTGCTGTATAAATCTTCTTGTAGGTATATGGAATATTTTTCCATATCAATTTTAAGCTAGCATGGGTATTTAACTTGCTTGCAAATCAAAGTACCAAAATAAGCATACTCTATTCTTTGCATTGTCACTGGACAAATGTTGACCTTCCCTGGAGGTGTTGAATTTGAATGCATCAGGCAGCCTAAAACAGATGATATAAAACCCCCTTGTTATGTCTCCAGTACAGGATTTTTATGCTCTTAGAGCTTTATCTGAGAACTGCTCCACTTTTGATCTGCAAAGAAAAGAAGTCAGAATAAGATAAAAGATCTGAAAGGCAAGTCAGATGCTAGAGAGTAGCAGTCCTGTGGCTTTCTTCTGGTGATGAAATCTCCAGAGGAGGAGCTGTAGTCGTGGGGTACAACCTCAGTAAACAGGGTGGATAGCCGAAAACCATTGTGGTACAGGCATCCTGCTCACGGCACTGTCTGTCAACCGCCAGTACGTGGTGGCTGGTTGACAAGGGGGGAAGGTAGACCTTTACAGAGTTCTGCTTCTGGCTCTGTCGCTGTAGGATTTTACATTGAGGTCATTTTTTATCAGTAGGCGTGCTGTGCATGGATGGTGTGATCCAAGCAGCCACACCACATTGCTGGATCCATCCTGAGGTGTGACATATTTCAATTCTTAAACATATTGTGTTCATATGGTACTGAATAAATATTCCTGGTTTCGAGCTACAATACTGAGAACCTTCCAGTCCTCAAAATGTCAGATACAATAAGTTTTGGCTTGCCACTTACAATTAAACGACCGCCAGACTGAATTGTGCTGAACTAAAGCTTGTCTAAAATCATAGTATGATTAAGGCCTTTCTGGTCAGGTTTCTTAGCTCTGTATTAATACCATATGATGAAGTGTTCTAGCCCTGAAACAAAGCCCACGTGAAGTGGAAACAGTGGTTTCTTGATGTAACTGCAAGGAAGTTAGTCCTCACTCTCTTTTATGCATACTTCTATTAAAGATGTAATGCATAAGGAGTGTAATGTATAAAACGCATGAAGTTTTGTAGGAAAAAAAATCAAGTTAAGAGAATACACCGAGGCAGTGAAATTAAATGATATTCTAACTTTCAGATGTTTCAAGTCTACCTTCTCTGGGCTGAAGGAAATGATAAACTTCCCATTTTATTGTTTCCTTTTTATTGAATGACTCATCTTAAACATTCTTTCCTTCTCCTGCATGAAAATATAATTTTGAGATAGGCAGTGTGGTAGTATCACTAATAGCTGTAAACTGTATGAGGCTGTATACTAATAAAACAGGTTCAATTCCTGTGGTGGCCAGTTTTACTCTGCCTCTGTGACAAAAGCACTTGGTGTGCAGCAGTGGGCTGTTAGTGCACGTCCTGCTGTGGTGAACTGTTGCCTTCTCCCTATAACCACAGATGCCATAGTAACCTTCTCAGAAGGGAAACTGCTACTTTTGAAACACCACCCACAGATTGAATTTTCTACATTGTAAAATCTCAGCAACCTATTATCTGTTTCACTAGCTGTCAAGGTATTGACTGTGAAAGTTTATAATGCAAAATTAAAAACTCTGTATCCTTGTAGACTTGTCAAAAAGCTGAAAATCTATTACAAGTAAAAAAGCAAAGTGTAATTAGAAGTGTCAGTGATCTGTACAGCCTTTCTTTTCCCTCCGTTTCTTCTTGTTGTTGTAGTAAAGTTAAAGGAGGCAGGGGCATCTCTGTGCAAAGCTAGCCCAAACCCCAGTAGTAACCTTTGTTTTCCATTGAGGTGCTGTGTAAGTTTATAGGTCCTCCAGTCAGCCTAAGGCCCTGCTGAGAAAGCAATGATCTCCTCAAAGGAGAAGAAAATTCAGAGTATTTTTCTTGTCTAGTACGGCCTTGGCTTCTGGATGGCTGATTCCTTTTACCTGCAGTGTACTGCAGTGTAACCTGGGGCTCTATGTGCTGCAGAGGCTGAGTCATTGAGAACATTTGCATAAAGAAATCTTTATTTCTGTTTACGATAAACCCAGAATAAACCCTTTATTACTCTTGATATATTTGCCCAATTAAATTAAAGAGAGAGAGTCAGCAACTCATCCTTGCCGACAAATCAGCCAATAATCACTGATCAGAATGAACCCAGTCTAAAACATGACCATGTAGAAATCAACTTAGTAGATTTTTCACATTGAGGGGTGGCTGAGTGGGTGGGTGTGTATTTGTGTCTTTAGGACTTGAGTGTGGTAAGCCCATGAGGTGGTAGAAGAGTGTTTCTTGGTTCCCCGTCTGCTGCTGGGTCTCTTGGTTTCAGTAATGCAAGGAAATCCTTTTTCAGCACTCCCACATGGTGGGTCCTGTGTTGCTGTGGCAGCAAAGCAGGGTGAGAGCTGGCTTCCAAAACAGACGCGTGAGGGGTTCTGCAGTGAAAATTCAAGGCAGCGATTAGTGCGTCACCAGATTCCTGCTTGTTCTTGCAAGGAGGTTGTCATTGTCAGCCCACTCGCCGCATTGCGAACCCTCTTAAGCTAGCTTTGAATAAAAGAGACATTGTGAACGTATGTGCCAGGGAGGCAGTCTCCCCTTCAGCACAATGTAGAAATACTTCCATGGGGTCACCACGCATTTCACAAAATATCAAGCCCTTATCAAGCTCTCTTTANTTTGTCTTTTTATTAAAAAAAAAAAAAAAAAAAAAAAAGTTAGAAACATCCGTTCCCCTGCAGTCACCTGGTTCTCTGTTGGTCCTGTGTGTCATACTGTAGCATCTCTGTCACACTTCCCTGAAGGAGAGATGTGGGAAAGAGCATATTGGCTAGATGTGCAATACAGCCAGGCTCCTTGGCAGGAGGAGTGTCTACAACTGAACCCAGGCTGGAAACTGGAGGGTTCTGGTCACTTGGTGAACTTCACAGCTGGGTTTTCCTACATTAAAACTACTATTAAGGTGGTATTCTTGGAATTAAGTTTCATATGCATCAGATGATTTAGTTGTTATTTTTTAAAGATCAAGTCTGTGAAGAAAGGACATTCTTTTTTTCACTAGATATGAATTGTAAATATATAATGTAGGATTTCTCAGACCAGATATTAGTAAGAGTAATTTTAAATAACGTGTTTTGTGTGAGCCTGTAGAACATAGGTATGATAGGCAATGCTACTCACACTTCTAATGCTGTTGACCTTGGTGGTAACGTCCATGTGCTTGCACCTTAAAAGCTTGCTTTTCTGAGTGCTCGTTTATGGCGGTCTGGCAGCTGGATGTGAGTAGGGTGTAGAATCAAACAACTGCCTGCTAAACACTTTCTATGTTCTGTATGGTCTCTGGCACTTCAGAGTAAAATTGAATTAGTGTTAAGAACTAGTTATTTTTTTCACGTACTAACCATTTGAACAATTCAGAACTAGTTTGTTAGATGTATACGGGTCAGACCATTCAAAAACAGGAGCCTAACCTTAGACTCCAAATGTTGGTTGACTTTTTTCCAAAGGTATGCTGGTGACATAGGGGCATGAATCCTGACAGCCTCTGGAATCGTGGAGGTGTACACAGGATACTTGGAAAACTTCATTTTCCAGACTTGCTAAAGCTTGTGGTTTCTGAAGTAGCTTAACCTGGAAGTGAGAGAGTCCTGCAGTTGCCCTTTGCAGCACCAGTGAGCATTTCAAATAAAACTCTAGCAGAAGATTTCTGTGTAAAGGGTAACAAAAATTTTACTGGCCATGAAGAACATAATTAAATTAATTTAAAAAAAATGATGTCTGTAGTCAGTTAACATCCAAAAAAAGTAACAATTTTTGGAGCTAAGGTGGGAGAGAAAAAGCAGCTGTGACATGCATTTTGCATTTAAGCATACTGCTTTTACCATAAGTTTTCACTTTAGGTATTGCTTCATATCTGACTGCTGTTGTGTTTCAAAGATATATAGATGTCCTCCGCCACCGTTCGTCGCTGCAAGTGACAAATATATTTCATTTGACTTTTTTTTTTTTTTNTTTTTTTTTTTTTTTTTTTTTTTTGTCCATAAAGCAATGTGCAGATCATTTTCTAGCACTTACTTAGCTGCTTAACTTCTGGTTTATTTAAGTATTTGCAAGAGCCATGCTAGATGCCTTTCTCATTGCAACTTGCTCTGGTTTTATCTTGCAAACTGCAGCAAGTGCCCCAGATGCTGAGTGCTGTCACATAAACTATGCCAAAGCTTCAGGGGGGAGAGGGGTCCATCATGTGCCTTGCAGTTCTGGCCAGGGTGGGACCCAGATGGTTTACAGCCATTCCAGAATTTCATTTTGTGGAAATCAGAGTTGCAGGAGTCAGAGGGGATGGCAATACTCCTACGTCTCCTCCCAGCGCAGGACTGGGATCAGCTGAAGAAGTGCATACAGACCCGAGAGCTGAGAAATTTCCCTAGGTCCCATAGCAGAAGGTTGGATCTGGTGGTTTTGCACAACTCGGGTGGTTTCAGGGCACACTGTTTGATATACCTCCCCCCACCCCCTGATACCCTACTGCTGTCTTTGATGTGAAGTCAGTGCTCGTACGAGTCGCTCTGTGCCTCTGGGGTGAAGGAGGGAGGGAGGGATGGAGAGAGGGGTGTAATATTCCTGAGCAGCATCAGAGCACAATGTGTGGGTAGAGAAGTGTTTCTGTCTCTTAGAGCCTGTCTTGACTGTTCCGAAGAGAGGCAGATTATTTTTTTTCTCCCCTCTCTGCCTCACTTCCTTACTGGCTAGTTGACAGCCCTGGGATGGTGGGGTAAGGCGTGTGGGAGTGAAGAGGCCAAAACGACCTGGTGGACCTGCAGGAGAGTATGCCGGCTGTTGAGCAGAGCTGCCCTGTTCTGTGGACTAGCTCCACGACAGCGTGGCTGCGTACAGCCCTTGGACCAAAGCGTCTTGGGATGCAGCAGTAATGTAGTCCCATGCAAATCAAAGCGGGGAGCAGCCTGAAATACTCAGCTCTCTTGTCCCAACACTCCCACATGTAGGGGGAGATGATACTTTGCATATACAAACCCCACACACGTAGGAGGATCTTGAAATTAAACAGCCAGCTGCTGTAATAAATAAAATGTAGCAAATGATCCCAAAGAGAAGGGGGAAATGGGAGTCAAAAGGCCACGGTGTTCTGGCCCAAAGCAGATGTTGGCAGTATCTGGGGTGGACGTGCTGGAAGAGGAGTGAATCTTGGATGATGTCAAGGAAGTGTGTAGGCCCAGCGATGGGGGATGGGACGCCCTCCCCAGCAGAGCAGAGCACTAAGGAAGCCCAGCTGGGCTTTGCTGTCTGTGGGGAATGTAGCTGTGCGCTGCCTCTGCTGCCTTACACCTCAGTCCTGAAGAACTTGGCAGGGAAGGAAAGCAGAGCGATGTGTGTATCGGCGAGCAGGGCCTGTGGCATGGTGCAGGTGTTATTCTCTCACTACGGCACCAAGGAAAAATTTTCTCTCTGTCTTGCTTCTCTTGATACTTTTGGATCAATTTTAAGACAAGTCCAAGTAAGAGCAAATTGCAACAGTCAGTCTAGAACTGATGGGAATTACTGGAATATGATAAGGACTTATAAAGGAAGGAGAGTCCAGTATTCAGGGAGAAAACCCTGTATTTTTTTTTAAATACTTCAGCGAGACAGAGGGACAACATCTGCAAACCTATGATTTTCCCATGAGCATCTCTCCTTGTTCTCATTTCCTTTTTGCAGTAGGTGGAGAACGTTCCATGTCTTCTCATCCCTACCCAAGCTGACGCACGTGGCAGGTAACCAAGCGGGCTCCCAGCTGTGTTAGCTGTCTCTGCCTGTGGTGTTAAAGTCTGCTTCCTAGTCCCCCCGTGCTGACTTGGCCCAAAGGCCTTTCCCTTCACAAGGATGCATTCACTCACCTTTTTTCATCTAATAGGAGGTGAAAGTCCCAGTGAACAAGAAAAATTGAGTAGATCCACTGCAAGCTAACAAATTGTTAAAATAAATTTATTCATAGGGTTTAACTTAACTCATGTGAAAGCTAGATGCTGCCCTGTCTTCATTACATCTTCACCTTCTGTTATTGCACTTTTTTTCTTTCTCATAGTTTGGAGCTCCTTTTCCTAAAAAGAGTCTGTGAATATCTACTTCTTAAGAACCCCAAACCAAGAAGCCCCACTGCCATCTTAATAGACTTCCTTCATCATTCAGCAATAGTTTTTAGCCTTTTTGCTTTTAAGGATCCTATTAAAAATGTAAGAAATTCCAGTAACAGTAAAAATGCCAGCATACCACTGGTAAGCCTCATGGCTTGCTTTTTAAAGATTTGTTCTTTTTCAGGTGGCATTCCTGAATCTCATGATGTAATCTGTACATTCAAGGGCCTTGTACAGAGCCTGGAAAACACTGCCATGAAAAACAAAATATACTGGTAGGTGATTGCTTTCCTCGAAAGGGAGTAGGTCAAGTACCCATCTGTTAAATGTTGCAAATGAGTGATATGCAAGAGTAATTAGGGCGGCCCACACAAAATGAGAGGAAGATGCTGCTCTTGTTGTGTGTCTGCTGGAGCCTGTGTTTCCTCACCTGTGATGGGTTGACCCTGGCTGGATGCCAGGTGCCCACCAAAGCTCCTCTGTCACTTCCCTCCTCAGCTGGATAGGGGGAGAGAAAATATAACAAAAGGCTCATGTGTTGAGAAAAGAACAGGGAGAGATCACTCGGCAATTACCATCATGGGCAAAACAGACTTGACTTGGAGAAAATTGGTAACAAATTAAATTAATCAAATCACAGGAGGATAATGAGGAATAAAAACTAAATATTAAACCACCTTCCCCCACCTCTCCCTTCTTCCCAGGCTCACCTTCACTCCTGATTTTCTCTACTTCCTCCCCCTGAGAGGTGCAGGGGTATGGGGAATGGGGGCTGTGGTCAGTTCATCACATGTTGTCTCTGTAGCTCCTTCTTCCTCAGGGGGAGGACTCCTCATGCTCTTCCCCTGCTCCAGTGTGGGGTGCCTCCCATGGGAGAGGGTCTTCCACGAACTGCTCCAACATGAGTACTTCCTACAGGCTATAGTCCTTCACAAACTGCTTCAGCGTTGGCCCTTCTATGGGGTGCAGTCCTTCAGGAGCAAACTGCTCCAGCGTGGGTCCCCCACAGGGTCACAAGTCCTGCCAGCAAACCTGCACCAGTGTGGGCTCCTCTCCATGGGGCCACAGGTCCTGCCAGGAGCCTGCTCCAGTGCAGGCTTCCCATGGGGTCACAGCCTCCTTCAGGCATCCACCTCCTCCAGTGTGGGGTCCTCCATGGACTGCAGGTGGATATCTGCTCCACCGTTAACCTCCATGGGCTGCAGGGGGACAGCCTGCCTCACCATGGTCTTCACCACAGGCTGCAGGTGAATCTCTGCTCCAGCACTTGGAGCATCTCCTCCCCTCCTCCTTCACTGACGTTGGTGTCTGCAAAGTTGTTGCTCTCAGATTCTCACTCTTTTCTTCTGGCTGCTGCACAGGTTTTTTTCCCCCCCTACTTAAATATGTTATCCCAGAGGCGCAACCACCATCACTGATGGGCTTGGCCTTGGGCAGTGGTGGGTCCGTCTTGGAGCCAGCTGGCCTTGGCTCTATTGGACATGGGGGAGCTTCTAGCAGCTTCTCACAGAAGCCAGCACTGTAGCCCCTCTACTACCAAAACCTTGCCATGCAAACCCAATACATCATGCCAGGTGTGGGAGATCCAGGACTCTGGTGTATCAAGGGGCCTTCCCGCTGCTCTGAACTTCATGGTCATACCACATTCCAAATATTCAAAATACTGTGATACATGGTTTTGTTAGTTCCTTTTAACTCTGGATTTCATTGCTTTGGGAAAAATATTTGGTAACTTCAGAACTGAGCTGCCATACTTGCTGGAATCAATGTGCCTACTGTCACTGAAGTAAGCAATCTAAAAAGGATGGATGTTTTCAAGACTTTTTGGGACCAAAGTAGCAAGGGTTGCAATTAAGTTGTTGAACAAGTAAGTAGCCTTAATTTAAAAAGCAATTTCAAATTTCTGTGCACTTTGTAGGATGAACTTCTGAAACCTATTTTTCTTGCCAGGTTGGTACAATCTCATGTGAAACTTTGGATGGGTTGTCTCAAACTTTTGCAAAGAGAGACAAAAGTAAAATATATGTGTTTTGTTGGGTTTTTTTGACTGTGGCAGGACTGCCATTTAAACATATTTGCTATAATTGGCTATAAGTGATATTTAAAAAAAATTAAGGTTAAAGAAGAGGTATTGCTCTAGTGTAAATGCATTTATTTCAGGTTTTTAATTTTAATCGCTCGATTGAATTCATCTTTAGCAGAACTTTCTCTTTTTTCCTTTTAAAAACATGTATATCAGTAAGCGATGGAGTCTTGGAGTGGGAGGATAGGAGGGCAAAGGTACCCAAGTATGCAGCAAGGTGTTTGACAAACAGCTCTGAAAATTCAGCCTTTAGCATCTTCTTACATTGCACCAGGAACCTGTGCTGGGGAAGATGCTCTGCAACTGCTCTGCCTGCCAGAGAGGCTTCCTGGCTCAGAGTACGGCTGCCGCTCGCAGATCCTTTCCCCATGTCTTCTGACGTAGCCTGGGCAGGAGAAACAAGAGAACTATTAAGGCCAAGGCCACAACTTCAGAGTCCAGACTTCGTTATGTATGGCTGGTGTAACAGGCAGTCCCCAGGGCTTTTTGCCAGGAAACTCCTCCAGTTTGCTGAAGAGGATAGGCACGGTGCAAAAGTAGCTTATGGCCCGCAAAGCCATCTGCTCCTACCACTATCTGTGTTGACAGCAAGTTTAGCACTGCGTCCCTACGAAGTGAATCATGAAATCTCACCCATTATGCTTCACGGGTACCTATTTGATTTTCTAAAAGGGAATTTGATTTTCTACCAAGGGAATTGGAGCACTGGCTGTAGAGAATACATTTGCTGAGGTTCCTAGTTGAAAAGAGATTTTAAGAAATTCCACCCACCTCTCTGCAGTCTTAACATGGCAGTAGCAAAAATTAATTTCAAAAACAGCCTCCAAAGTAGACAGCAGTGTTTTATATAGAAGCACACCCATTTAAAAGAACACGAAATATTTTTTTTTTTGGCTTTGGTACTGCAGGTAACATAAGAATCACCACGTTTTAAATTAATATCTATACATTATGAGTGTGTATACTTACGTGAGTGATTATCTTGCATATTACGTGCTACTTGTGATCCCAAGGATTTTGTGGTCCATGTGAATATAACCACAAAATAATTTCAGCTCAATTTTAATATTCATTTAATGGCCAGAAAGATGAACTTGAAGTTCAAATTTTAAAGGTTGTTTTATTCACATTAGCTATTAATGATTGTTACTTGCCACCCTTTTTCTTTAACAACTCACTCAGATGGGAGTATCTGATTGAATGGTCCAAAGCCAAAGTTAAAATCCTTCCTGCTTACATTGAACATCTTGGCATTAGCGTTACTCAGCCATTTCTGGGAGAAATTTGAGTCTCAGATACGCTGTTTTACACTCCCATTTGAAATTGATTTTTAATTATTTGGTCTCTCCTATACGGCATCCATATGTATGTGGGTAGGGGATGTTAATGTGCCTGTATAATTTTGTTGCAGCTGTGTAGAATCAGAACTGTTACTGTTTTGCTGCATTGTGTTGGCTGGTACTGTACTAGAGCAGTGGACCCAAAGTCCTTTTCTCTTCATAAACATCTAAGGCAACTCATCTGATCGTCAGCATCCTTGGAGGAGATATCCAGTTCCTACTGGATGACTGCTGCTAGATTTCCTAACCTCGCTACTTTGAAAGCTCTTTAAAATGATGAATATTGTGCTCTGCCAGCTGATGGCTAAAAGTCCCTGTAGTGCTAGTACGGTAGCATGAGGCTGCCTGGGAATTCGGGCTGGCTTCGAGCAATAATAGCAATCTCCTGTCCTTTCACTCTTCCCTTAAGTAATTTTGTAACCTCAAGAGAACAACTGGCCGCTTGGGTTATTAGACCAGTTGTTGAAAAGCAGTAAAAATGCTTGCTGCGGGTTGTGAGTGTGTGTGTGCACACACATACGTTGGGTTATGCATTTAGGGTTTTTTTTTTTCCCACAGCCTAATGTGAAGAGGGAAAAAACAGTGAAGAACAATTTTGATTTAGAACATCTGCTTTGCTGAGCATGAAAATACCTTATATTTGTATTGTGGAATGTTGATTTCCCAAATCCTAGGACATGTTGAAATTATCTGAGCTTTAAAATTAAGTGGATAGTGGTTCAAAGAAGTGGATGTCAAATAAAAAAATATGTAGCATGATGCTGCTAAAAATTGGTATTTATAGATTTCCTAAAGCTGTTGAATTTTGGAGGGAAATACAAGGATTCTGGTATCTCTATTTTACATATTTACAGGTTAGTACTCCTGTAGTACTCCCTGGAATTGTATTTATGACTAAATATGGTAGAATAGGTTTTAAATTTATTGGGCTGGTTCCTTTAAAATATTGGTTAAATGTTGTATACTGGTGTTTTTCTTAGCAGTTCCTTTGTAAGTGTGACAACTGAATTAATTGCAAACACAAAAAAAATACAGATTATATCTCTGCGGGAAATACGTATTTTCTTAACTTCAAGAAAGTATCAGTAAACTTCTTAGAATGAGTTTCAGGGTAGTGATACGGAATGGTAGTGTTGAGGAAACTTTTAAGTAAATGCTGTCATTTTTAGTGGGATTAACTGTACCTTGTATTTTTAGTTTAATTTAGCGTACATATATGTATGTGTAACATACACGAACCCTTCATCTGCTAACCATATCTTCATCTTGGGCACAACATAATAGAGCGTATTTTGCCCTTTCAGAAGTTGATTATTGGTCTTGTATATGTACTTTTTCATTTTCTTCCCAGCAATTTTCCCTGACACATCCTGTTAATGCAGCTTCTGTATATAAGTTCAGCATCTGTATGATTTGGTTATTTAGAAATTCCTTTCTCCTGCTTCCCCTTTAAACGTTGCTTGTATGCAGTAGATCACTTTCCAAACATAACAGCTGTTTGTTTAAACCAGTATAATACTTTAAAATGCTTGCTTAATGCATAGACTAAATGGCCTACAAAATATTCATGTTGCTCTCTGCGCCAAGGAAGCCAAGAGCGCTGCTGGAATGTTTTCAGTTCTACGTATCTGCTTGTTAATGGGAAAGTGGACATATTTGTCAAACTAAGAATGCCAGCAGCCCTTAGTGATAGTGTTACTTTTAAACAGATGTGTGTTTTGCAGCACAAGTATAAGAAACAGAAGAGGTAAAGTGAAAGAATCTGAGGGATGCTGTGCTGTGGGAGAGAGCTTAAGCAGAGTGATATTTACAGCTATAAATATCTAAAATGGGTTTATGCCAGAGTGTAAGTGGTAACCCCTTTCTGTTGTCAAACAGGCAAACTAGTAAATAATGCAAGCATTTGTCACAGTCCTGTACTCTGACAGGGCTCTTTTAGGTAGGCCACATGTGGAAGATATAATGTTTAATATACAATGTACTTATTTGAAGATATTTAATGTTACATGGGATTTTTGATTTAGCACAGTGATACAAAATATACTGAAATCACAATACCAATGTAATTTGCATTTAGCAAATAGGAAATACAGCCATAGCAGTAACAGTTCAATCACAACGCCAACGTGTGATACCTGTTGTTGGTCTCTATAATATGCTCATGAGCCACTGAGAAGGAATACGTGGGTTGAAATCAGCTCAAGTCCATTGCTGTCTTCAAATTTATTTATCTCTGTTGTTAGTTGTTCAATTTTTATAATCTACGCTGGGCTGAGTCATGTATACACCCCCTCCCCATGCTGGTCTGGGAGACATTCTCACTTTTTTAATGAACTCCGGAGAAAGTTTTGATCCACTGAACTGACATAGCTATTCATCTAAAACAAAGGCCACACATCTGTGTTGAGATAAAGTCAGCTCTGTTTGCAGCAGCTGTGTCGGTCACTCCCCACATTATTCCCTGAGCTTCAGGGCACATCACCCTTGCCTGTCTCCTCTCAGTTTTCTTCCATTGCTTATTGGCCAGTCCCAGCATTCTACATTGAGATTTATCTCTAAAGAGAACAGATGATTCACCGATTTGTTTGATCAGCCACTTCTGCTGGGGTTCATTGTTTTTCAACATTCTGATTTGTGAACCCCAAGAGTCCTTCAGCAGAATGCCCACCCCTCCAGGTCCCCCCTAGGCAGGCAATTATACAACCTAAATGAACGAGCTTCTCCAAGTCATTTTCACACGTTCCCAAAGCCTGGACCACGGACCTCCAGCTTGAAAACCTTTGTCTCCTAGCTACAGTGGTAGTTGTGGAACTGTGACAAGCGCCACAGGGAATCAGAGCTGTAAGGTGACCAAGCAATACAAAGCTCCAGTGCTCTTCCTAGTCATGGAAAGCCATATAAGCTGGATGAGCAGCGTATCAAAACCCTGGTTGTCGGCACTTTGTATTTTTATATAAAATGAGTCTGTAAGAAAGGTGAATGTTGCAAGTGTAACTGTACTTTCCAATTATGATTGTGAGTTTGTGGAACAGCCAATAACTTCTGATTTACATAATTGACTTCCAGTGTAAGGGAATCGACAGCAATTTTTAAAAATTCATAATTTTAGTCTGATTAGAAATTTTATTTCTCACGGAATCTTAACAGCCCTAAAATTAATCCCCTGCCAAGAATTAAGATCACCAAGGCTGTTATGATAATTTAAACTGAAACAAGTTTTGGTTGCTGAGTCAGTTGCTACACTCTGCATATATATGCAGTCATCACAACTGAAATATAGACAGTACAGCAGCCTGTTTCAAAAATATTAATTGAAAAATTAATTGACTTGGATGAGAAGGCTTCTTTTGAGTGACTGAGATTGGATGAATGGCCATGTGTCAAGCTGGGGATGCTTTACAGCGTTAGGATGAAGGGGACTGTAGTGGGTCCTATTTTATTTAAAGTCTTCATTCATTATCTAGAAGAAGACCTAGATCACGGGTTAATTTTTTTTTTTTTTTTTAGTTTTTCCAAATGAGGAAATACAAACATTGTTTTGAAGAGGAAAATCTTGAAAACTTCAAATTATAATAAGTATTTTTGGAGGGTAAGGAAGTTTCAATATAGGCAATCTGGGGGGTGATTAATCCTACTGCTATAGTGAGGAGAAAACAGAAGTCATGGCAACTGGCATGTAGAGATGCTAATGAAAGCGCGTGTTTTAGGGTCAGGAGGAATCAACAGCAACCTCCTCCCTCTACCCAGAGGGAAAGGCCACCTGTGGCTGAAGAGGATTTTGGGTATTCAAGAGTGGTTGTGAACCCTGCATAGTGCCCATGCGAAAGTCCTCACTGCTCCAAATCAATCCCTTCCCTGGCATTGTCACAAGCATCCTATCCTTACGGAGCTGGGAGATTTTACTGCTGCGGTGCCGGTATGCAGTGGCAGAGGTACCCTAGTCAGGAAGTTATTTGGGATTCAGTTTGGGATTTGGGGCTAATGCATCTGTTCTTGTCAAATACTGACCTAAAGCTTGTCTAAGTTAGGAGAGGGGCAGACAGGTTTCCAAAGTGACCGTAGGGGTGCAGTTACTTGAGGAGGACTCTCGGGCTATGGTTTGGTGGTGCAGCTGAGCTGACCTAATTCCCTGTGACCCAGCAGGGGTGGTCCCATTTTCCTTCTTTTCTTCTGTCAGTGTTGCACTTGGCCAGAAGACTTCATCTCTCTCCGTGCCCACACCTGCCCGTTCTGCTGATTTTGGCACCTGGGGCTGCATTGCTTCAGCAGTTCAACCTGATAACCTGGCAACAAGCCAAATGGTTTGTTAGCCTGGTCCTGTGCTGGGTTAGTAAATGGAACCACTGTGGTGATAGGTCCAAGGAGCAGCAGAGCAGCCCAAGAGAAGGAGCAGGAGTCTACGGCCAGGCCACGTAGATAGGAGGGGAAGGGATGTTCCTGGTTTTGCCCTGGAGTAGCTGAGCAGCAGTGCTGAGCTCCTCATCACCCTGCAGAGCTCTCTGCTCGGGCTGGCTGGGCTGGAGGAATGAGGTTGTTGCCATGTGTAGCTTCACCTATGCTTAATTTTCCTGTCTGCCAGCTGGGAATAACCTCTTCAAGGAATGAAGTGAATATAAATTGACTATTTAGTCGTTTGAAAGAAGAGAACGTGCAAGTGCCTAGATAAAATTTTCACGCAAGAATTTGCCTCTGTACCTGTATTAGCTTACGTCAGTGGAGTACTGAGATGAAAGTGGAAGTCTGTACTGCAGACTGCAATGGGAATGTAGAGAGTCACTTGAGTTGTGTTTGTTTGAATTGTTACAGCGGTTTGTTTAAAAAAAAAAAAAAAAGACAAACAACTCAAGTAAAAATACACTCTTCCAAAGTGACATCTAGCTTTGCTTTCAGAACAGGTTTTAGAAATAAGTAGAGATTAAACCAAAGATTAAAGCTACTTGGAAATAAGCAAAAAAAAAAAAAAAAAACACAAANNNCAAAAAAAAAAAAAAAAAAGGACTTGTCTCCTCCCTGCCCCGTTGCACATACACTGGTTCACTTAAATGTAGAATACATCTGCTTTAAATTTTTTTCATCAGATGCGTACTGTTATTAATAGACTTAGGAAAAAGTTGTTCCAATAAAATGTAACGCATCCATTCATGGCTAAGTAAATCCAAGCTTTCCCTTTCTGCCCTCCCCCAAACTAGACCAGTGATGCAGTAGGTATAAAGTTGGCTTGAAATCCCTGCGAGCTGTGCAGCGGCTGAGCTCAGTGCGGTGTTATCCTCAGAGCTGGTGTTGCAAAATCAGCTGTGGTCTTGTTTGAGTCAGTGGAGAACTCTAATGCTCAGCAACTGAAAAGTATCAGTGCATTAACTTTTCATTCCATATTGATCTCTAAACAGAGTTTCAAAGGACTCTATTAGGAAAAAAAGAAGGTTTTAAGCAGGGATTACTTTTTCATGTCCTGTAAAGAATGCATTATGCGTGTGGCAAGCTGAAGCTTTGAAACTCAACTTCCATCTGCGCTCCATGACAGTATCTTTATATAATTCAACGTCTGAAAGACAAGGTTTGGAAATGAAATTAGTTTGTGTCATGCACAGTTCCTGTAGAGATCAAAGGCAGACCTGTTAATGCAACTATTGCTATTCATGAGTTTCATAGCCGTGTGAGTTTCAAGTTAATTATAAATGCTTGTTTAATCACTTAACAATAGGGTATCAGAGTCTCATCTGGGCATTATGCATATAGCTCTCGCTTTTTTTAATTAAAGCAAATTCCTACCTTTTTTTCCAAGAAATTAATTTTGGTGGTAATGCTCTAGGCTCTAGCAGGTCAGGATATGCAAATCCTCGCTTAAATGTTGGACAGTTATGTGATGAATGTCTTTATTTTATTATCCTTTAACTGCCCCTCCCTCTCCCTTGAATACATGGTTGTGTAGTAGCCTGGTTGTCACTGGAGATGGCATAAATTGCTCTAGTTCTTATACTAGAGTTTCTTTTGTGACATTTTATTAAAATTTGTATGCATTATCACTAGGAGATAATGTATTTTGAGATAAACTAATGTATTTATCGTTTTAGTTTCCAAATGCTTTGTTTAATAGGTTTTAAACCTGAAGAGGCAAGTAGGGCACCTGCTTGACCTTCATGTCACAGACCACTGTGCTTTATTTGAATATTGAGGGCTGAGTCTAATTATTTTAGTTAAGATAAACCATTTCAGACCCATGGAAATTAAATTCTTGTGCACTAGAGGAACCAGCCACAGTGCCAGCAATGCCTGAGGCGCTTGCAGTGGCATAGGAATGTTAGCCGAGAAATGCAGATGGATCAAACTGTGCTGCAGAGAAGGGCAAAAAAGCCTCAAGTGCCACCTGAGAGCAGCCTCCTCCACAACCCCAGATCCTGCTTGTCCGCTGAGATGAGATAAGCAAAATGCATTGATTGAGCATCACAGAGGGGCTTCTCTCCGCCAGCTAAGAGGCTGGACTCTGCAGCTCCTGTTGCATCAGATCTCTACTGATTCTGAGGAAGAGCAAGGCAGAGGAATAAAAGAAAACCTTAGAAATCACAGTCAGTTGTGCATTTGGTGAAAAAAGTTCCTTCTTGACTTCTGAGGTATGAGAGTTAATTATAGTCATCACACTACAAGTGCTCAGAGTGTGCAGAGGACCATACTGATAGTCTTCGCGTGACCTGTAAAGCAGAAAAGTGTTTAAAAAATTCAGATTGCAGTGCTAAAAGAAGCACCGCAGACAACCGTTTGGGCTGGTTTCATGAATGTTCTAGAATCAAACATTAATTGTCTTAACTCCAGAATTAAACATTAATTGTAAGCCTTAATTAAACACCTAGAACTAAAATTAAAACTATTTAAAAAGGCAAAAAGAAAATAAATTTTCCCATAGTCTGTCAGCACGAGTGAGTCTGCCATCTAGTAAGCTGTTCTCTTGTAAGCTTGTTCATCTAGGAAGTTGTTCTCTTGTTGCTTCAGTCTTCTCTTTCAATAACTGAAGAGGTCAGGTTCTTCAGAGGGCAGGCCCAAAGGCTGCTTCCCTGCCCCCTTGAAGTCTGGGCCTGAGAGCCAAGCCCTGTTGTGTGGTCCTTACTAGAGTTCTGACCAGCGCTGTGGACAGAAGTAAGGATCTTCCTGCTTGATGCCAGGGACTGCATCAAGACCTCCCACATCCCACCCTCTGCGTGCTTGTGTTCCCTGGAAATCAGTGGCAGACACTCATCACAGTTGAGACCTTGGTCACCTGTGGTGGAGAGGAAGGCTTGTGTAGCACCACTGTTTTTGCTGTAACGTGGACCAGAGCCTGTTCTGAACAGGGGATGTCATCATCTGCTGTGACTCTTCTACGCGCACGCCTAGTTTTCCATTTGAGGTGGTACTTGTGAACTTACTTTTCAGATGACAACATCAATGAAATTCAGAGCCTGTGTGCTTCTGGAGGGATTTTTCGTACACGTTTCCTTTTTCTTCGTATGAACTTACTCTGCCACTATTTTGAATCATGGTTGTCAGTAGAGCCTTCTCGATGCAGTACATTAGAAAGATATGATATGTAAATGCTTGACTTGGCATCAGTGGCTAGGGGATGGGGAACACTCCTTTTTCTAGGAAAATGTTTCCCTCTAGATAAATGAAAATTCTATTGTTTGGCTGAGGAGTGACCTTGCACATGGGAAAAAGGTTAAGCGGCAGAAAGGCTTATTCATTTGGCATGTACAATTCAAAACCAGGCATGTTGCCAGTAAGGTCAATCAGAGCGGAGGATACAATTTTAAATAAAGGTCAGAATGGCATTTTTTAAAACGAGCAGGAAGTTTTCTTTCTCTAATCAAAACCTAGATAATTTAAATATCTCTTTCTTTGGTAATATCCTGACATTGTCCATGGATAGGGGACCCCCAGAGGAAAAGATAAGTGATAATGGCTGCCTGTGTCACCCTGTTCCCTAAAGAGATCATCTGTCCAGCAGACAGCGGTGGGATTCTGCCAGGCAGAGGGGTGTGTGCACAGAAACGAGATTGCAGGATTGGGATCTAAATAAGATTGTGATCTTTGACTTCCAATCTGTGTCATAACTTTTCTCTGTTTATTTCAGTATTTGAGATCTGACAGTGTGCCATCACCCAGACTGCTCAGGATTTTTCTTTCTATGCAACTTGACTGTCTTTTTTAAAACAAAACAAAACAGTCCTTTTCACTTTTCAGGAGTTTGGTTATAGAAGACAGCGGTGATGATACCAGTTCTGAAGGAAACCATTCCCAAACTGGGAGTTCACAGCAATATAAAGAGCAGTTGTGAGTCTAAGAGGGATCGTGACTGCGGAAATGGTCATCTTAAGGTTGCTTGTATTTCAGAGGAGGCAGTATGGTTCATAAAGCAGATGGCACAGGAAGGATTGCTCAGAGAAAGTTTAGACTTAGTAAAATCTCAAAAATCAGATTAAGAAGACAGATGGGATTCTGGATTAGAATGCTAACATGTAAGGGGTTTTTTTGGTCTTTTTTTAATTTCATTTTCCCAAATTATAACCTTGGAGATGCTGGGGGTTTTTTATATAGCTGACAATAAATTTAGTACTAGAAAACTGGGAGGGAGTTACACTTAGGCAGCTGTTTTCACTGTAACTAGTAGTTTTGGTTTGTGCTCGTTTGAAAAACAAGTAAGATGTGATTGCTGAAAGAAGACAAAGGAATATAACTATAAGAAAAGAGATTTAGCGTAGACTGACTTGCTTGAGCATACACGTAGAGCAGCCTTGAGCTCTTTGTGGAATGTAACCCCGTATTTACTGTTTTCCCACTTTGCTTTGGGTTTCTTGAAGCAGAGTTGCAGGGTTTCTCAGATGGCTTGCACTATTCAGCGTTTGCAAGTGGCCCGTACCTAGCTGCACTTTCAGACAGGGACACATCGTCTTTTTGCCCGTCCAGACAGGGTATCTTTGCCTGTGTTTTATCTCCTGAGAATGAACAGCTCTTGCTTTGGACACGAAACATTCCTGTAGGAATACAATGGCAGGGCCTGCACTAGCAGTGCAGGCAAATTACTCTGGCTCTACCTGTGCCCACCTGCGTTGCGCTGCAAGCCAACAGGGAACCACGTGCCAGACAGCCCAGGTCTGAAAGAGTCACATTCACACCACACTGGTCAGGAGCCAGGTATGTTAGACAGGGCTATCGGCTCAGGCGTAGCCTGTCCTGAATGGGGCTGGCCTGTCTGGGGAGGTCACAGCTGCCCTGGGTGAATTCATCAGCCTGGGGTCTGTCACCTCAGTCATCTCTGCTTTGTTCTGCGGTGAGGAAACATCAGCATTGTGCACCTTTACGTCCCCTTCCTTACCTCCAGGACCTCACCAGCAGCACAGCGCAAGGCTCTTTCAGAACTTAGTCACTGAATGTTCCCGCTGGAGTAAATAATAGAAAGCACAACAGTATCACAAATTTGTGGAGGAATGAAGCACGCTTCTCTTTAGCAGTTCACATTCTCAGAGTTCATCTTCTGCAATGCTTTTGGTTCCCTGCCTCCATCGTGTTCCCCACTTACTGCAGATGTCCTTCCTTCTCTGAGTCCATGTGTCTTTAATTCTGTGTGAACTCCTTGCTGTGGTAGGCTGTAAAACTCAAGAATAATGTATCTGCTTTATCCCCACTGTTTTGCTGAGAGTACCAACTAAAAAGTTTGCCAGATATTTTAAAGACTATATTCCTTAGCTAATGATGAGTCTTCTAAGCAGCTCTTTGTAATTAAATATGTCTTTTAGTATACCTAAAGTTTTGGTCTAAGACCTCCCTATTAATTTGAGGTCAGACTAATCTTGGATCACTTGCTGTCCTTACTCTGCTCTCTTCTTTCCCTTCTTCAGTCCTCATGTTCTTCAAGAAGTGCCTGAATATCTCCTAACAATGCTGAAACTTACTGTATAGCTTTAAGTTTTCATAGTAGTCTCTCTTTATAAATTGTTCTTATCAGTCTCACTGTTTGTGAGGAGGTTTTCTTCAACAATTTCTCTCCAGTTTAAAGCCTGTAATAATTCTGTTGCTGTGGAAATTACTGTGATAATGCAGGTTTAGTGTTCATGACTTCACTGCTGCATTAGATAAGAAGAAAAAGGAGCTGTTGCGTGGGAGAAAGCCCTGAATTAAGCAAGTTGTATACATTTCACACGTATGTCAGGGAAGATAATGCATGAAAAGGAATTAGGGTTGTTCAGGCTGCAACGATTTTCTCTATCCTCTCAGGAAAATACAAGTCTAGATATTAAAAAGGAGGAGAAAAAACACCCAGTGTCTGATCTAGGGACTGTGGTTTGGAACAGCAGTTCCAGTCTGTTGCCTTTCAGGACATCAGTCTTCCATTTTGGGTGATGACCTTTGTCACTTCCGTTTGGAAACAGGATTTTGGAAACCCTTGTCCTTCCTTATCAGGAAAAGAGAAGGATGCAGACAGAAGCCCTTATATAGCTATAGAGTGAAGGACAAGGGAATTTCCTACTAGAGATACCCATGGCTAGCTCTCTTGTTTGGGAAGAGCATGCTGGATTTGTGTATACAGGAGAATTTTTGTTTATCAGTCTTTGTCTCTTGATCAATTTTAGTAGTTGTCTCTATTCCAGAATTTTGCATGTCTATAAGGAATTCATAGATTGGATACTTCTGTTGTTTTCTTATCCTCTTCCTTGATTAGTATTTAATATTCCAGAGCTCCTTGGTTCCTTTTTATATGTGGTTGTTTTAGAAAAGGCTAAACTTTCATGTTACTGAAATTGCTAACCACAATGTTCAGCTTGTCCTGTTTCCTTGCTTTTTCTTTAATGCATGACCCATTATTCTTAACCGCATCTGTTCTTCAGCATTCTTTGCTAGGCAATTCAAAGTGGGAAACATTAACAGCACAGCTATCTGGCTTTGGATCTAAGCGTATTGTTCCTGCACATTTTGAAAATAAAAACTTACATTGCTTTTTGCCCTCGCGTTTGTAAATACATGCACAGTTTGTAAATACATAAATAGATATGCGTTCCTCCTTTGATTAATGTGGCTGCCTTTCACATGCACAAGATTTCACAAGTTCCTTGGTGGTCAAGGCAAAGTTTCTAAGGAGGCGTTCTGTATATGCACACCGCTGTGTATGGACACTGTTTTTCAATATATGTTGTTTTCTTTGACTACTAAATGCAAAACTGGGAACAAGTCCAGAATCTTTAATAGCTAGAATGTATTTCATGCTGATCCCCTCTAAATTGGCATCTTCCATTGCCAAGTTCTAAAGTGAGGGCTGCGATGATGATGAATTTCTCTAATGGGGTTTTAGTTCAGGGCTGCCTGATATTTATATTTTCTGTATTGTAGGATTCAGACAGAAGGTCTCCACTTATAAAAAGGCCCGATATCTTTCTGGCTGAAATGCCCTTAGGACAGAGGTGCTGATATTTTTGTATTAGATCCTGACATCCTTTTAAAATTTTGTATTGTTACAGTATGGTTCTCAGCATACTACGCTGTGTCATTTCACTATTGCAATTCACAAGAGAGATTTTGTTAAGTTCTTTGTTGTTCTTCTTTGTGTTATGTCTTGCTGGCTCAGGGCTTATATCAAAATAAGTTCTTAAAATCCTAATGCACAGTAGTAACATAACAGAACTATATTGCCAATGCTGTTCTGTAGAAACTAGTGTATTGTTTTTCAATAAATATGAAGAGGAGCTTATGCTTTTTTTCTGGGCAGCACATGAAGAAATGAGTTGCACATGGGGTGTGAGCATCTTGCTTGTTAGCGGATGAATCCCCCTGACACAGAAAGGGAGTTTGCAAAATATCCTCTACTACCTTGGGGGATGGAGTAAGCTGAGGGAGGGGACGTCAAGCAAGAACAACAGGATTTCCAAAGATGAGGGCAAGAACGAGAGAAAGGGGAGAGTGGGAAAGAAAAGAGGGAGGGAGGTATTAATTTAGAAGAACAAGGGGAATGTAAATGAAAAAATCCAAGGAGTTGCTTGGTGGAGGCATTGGACTGTTGCTGGGTCTTTTCAACACAGCATTGCATTTAAGTCATAGTTACTGAAGAAAGGCAACAGCTGCTACTTTAGACCATGAGGCAGAGGAACTATTGGAGGGGCAGAAAAATAATCGTAGATATAGAGGAATGCCTTCCAGAGGGACTGTCTTGCACAAGCCACTCCACTTTATGTAACAGAAGCCTGGTGACACAATGCATGGTTTAGTCATAGGAGTGCCCTGGAGTGGACAAATACTGCACATCTGGAAACATTTAAACAAGTAATTAGTTTCTGGAAAAATGGCAAATTACTCAAGGAAAATGTAGTCCATTGTCTTAGCTCCTGACTGCATGTCTGCAAGATGTAGGATTCTCCTGACTGCACTTCTTTGCTTCTCATACCCACCAGTTGTATGTGGGGACAGGTAATGCAGCAGTGTCAGGGCTGGCAAGCGGATATCGGTAGGGGCTGTGACATTTTTGCCCCTTCAGAAAAAGGGCCAGTGAACAGGGAGGCAGTGGGGAAGTGTTCCTCTCTTCCTCACTGCTAGCACTCTGCATGCCACCTAATCGTCCGGTGCTTTAAGGACAAGGACCTGATCCTCTGGGATTTCATTGTCTTGGTTAGACATCACCAGGGAAGTTCTGTACCAGCTGGGGCAATCTCTCCCACCGAGGTTCAAAATCTCTGACTGTAACACAGTCCGCTCTGTTGCCCACTTTCTTCCTGGGCTTCCATCACAGCATATTTCCTCTGTTCCTTTGCTACACAGAGGGAAATGTTTTGGGGAAGGAGTGAGGGAGCACAGCCCGCTTCCAGCATTTCTTCTCCCTACTGCTGGTGGAGAAGTCTGGCTGGAGCCAGCCATAGGTGGAATATAGATGCCTCCACAGCTGGAGTTAGCAGTGGGACAATAATTCAGGACCTGGTCTGTCTTGTCGCAGAATCTGGAGTGTCTCTAAAGAGTGCCTGCCCAAAATGGAGAACTGTGGGCCAGGACAAGAGGTCATACTTGACACCAAAGTGTCAGAGGTTAGCGCTGAGCCCTGTGTCTTTTTGGTCATTGGCGTGCTATCATGTTCTAACTGCTGCCTCCTGCAGAAGCTTTTCGGACGATAATTGCTGTGGTTGTTTGTCATTACAGAAGTAACGCTGAAGGTCCATGTAAGCGATGCCAGCACACATCAGCCAGTAACTGAAGCCTTCATTGAGATTTTTACCAACCAGATCTCCATTGCATCTGGAACCTCAGGAGCAGATGGCACTGCCTTCCTCAAGTTTCAGTATAAGTTGGGCAATCAGCTGATAGTGACTGCTAGTAAACATGCATATGTGCCAAATTCTGCACCATGGAAACCTGTAAGATTGCCTGGTAAGAGATCTTTATTTTTGTTCTGAGGTAAGATTTTGCATCTAAAGGAAGTTACACAATTTTTGTATGATGTGTTTTAATGCTTGCAATCCTGGGTGGGAGGAAGAACATCTGTGTGTTTCAAAAAAAAATGAGGTTTCTTCCTCAGTTAAACTGTGCCATCAGGGCTGTGCAGAGATTCACTCTCCTCCTGGCTGTCCTTGATACAGTGCTACGTCAGTTTTCAAACAACTGTTGGTGCTCTTACAGCTCCACAGAAAATACAAATCTATTCCAGATCTTTTTCTTTATGGGAACTCTGTTTCCAAGTGCTTTGTTTCAGCAGCTGCGATGTACTCCTTCGTTTCTCTCCCAAGGTGTAGTAACAACTGTTGCACCATAGGCTGTAGCATACAAAAAAAGTCCTGGCCTTTCAGTTCTTGGCCATGTCCATAGGACAGTTTTAATCTGCAGTTATGTTATCCAGATGCAAGCATTTTTTCTAACTTAAATAGCATGGTTTGTTTCTTCCACAGGCAAACAAATATAACAATAATACTTGCATGTTAGTTTTTTTATCAGAATGCCTCAAACTTTTATGGCAAGTGGGAGACTTTACATTAGTTGTACAGGAGGGAAAACTGAGTCACAAAGACTTATTTCTGTACTGCTAAAAAGAACAGGTTCAGGGTGGCTTTCAGACCTTGTGATCTAACATCTAGATGAAGGTCACATTCCCAGTTTTCATCTGCCTTTCCTCTAATCCCCAGCCACAATTAGGGTCCAAGTAGTATTATACCCAAATCACACCTGAATATCACCTCAGATTTGATAATTAGTCTAGGCCAAACCCATGCCAGGTTTTAAGTGCACTAATATTTAAATTGTGTAAATGATCGCAGGGCAGTGTTCAATCCCATGCCTTGGCTCCATTTTATTTATTAATATCAACATAGACAGAGGGACTGTGTTACTTGCCGCAAGGTCAAGCGGCAATGTATTTTCAGATGGGGGATGGAGCTTGAATCTCTTCAAACCCAGAATTATGCTTTAGGCATTTCAACATGCTGTTTACTTACCTGCATTTGCTTGCTTCAGATAAGATAGACTGACTTCTTCCACGTTTCCTCTTCTGTATTCTGCCACGTTTTCCAGCTACTTAATGGAGCTATAGCGAAGACTAAGCGAGGCTCTTAGGTGCGTAGTGAAAGAATAAGAAGCAACTGAAATTAGTTGCAGCAAGGAGAGTTTCAAATCAGTAAAAGGGAACAATTCTTTACAGCCACAGTAGGCAAAAATTGGAACAGGTTGCCCAGAAAGGTTGTGAAATCTCCATCTTAAAGATATTCAAAACTCAGGTGCACATCCCCCTGCTTGGTTGAAACAAGTGACCTCCAGAGGTTCCTTCCAACCATAATTGCTCTGTGACTCTGTTTAGAAATTTCCTTGACGTTTTCTTCTGTTTAAATAAGATGAAGTGCATCTTCCTGAGCATACTTCATATACTTCCTTAAGTTTAATCATATATGATTAAAGCATGCAATAACCTATTCTTTCCTGAACCTTTTCTTGCCTTGTGTCTCATATCTTTCTGACTCATACCTTAGATCTTTTTAATGTGACCTACTCTTCCGTGGTCTGAAGTTTGTTTGGTTAGGTTTTTTTCTTGTTGCCTTTTCTTAAATATTGATTTTGAGGGAAGGGAATTAAACACGGCATTATTGTTTTGGTAAGTCATTGAGGTTTAAAGAGCAGTAATTGTATACAGTTTCCACAAAATCTTCCTTGCCACGGCTGAAATGTGAGCTTAACTCAGAAAATAGATTCCTTTCACCTCTGATCTTCCCCCATTGAAATTGGTAGATAGTTTGCCATTGATTTAATTAGGAGTAGAATCCTTTCTTTGCTTTCTGTACCTTGAACTTACTCCTTTCTTTGATTAAAGAAACAAGAAGTTACAACTTGATACGCCTCCTGTAGATTTCGTAGGGCTGTTCTTTGAATTACTCCTTAAAATGGATGTGACATAAAAGTTCAGGCCCAAGATACTTAGGCTGTTATTTTTTGTGTTGACTAAGATGTCTACAGTCTTTCAAAAACTTTCCCAGAACTGTTCATGTTTAAATGCCCTGTATTTAAATGCCTATCATGTTTGTAACCAGCACAGTATAGAAGTTTTGAAAACCATGGAAGTGTTGTTGTTGTTTTTAATCTGGGTTGAATGATGGAGAACAGGCAGCACATTTACATTTGATTCTGCAGTGTGCAGTCTGGGCACACGTGTACAGTGGGATCCTCATTTCCCAAAAATGCCTTTTAACAGTACTAGTAGTCTCACCCCACAGAGCAGATAATGCCACTCCGAGCAACGTTCCACCCATGGCAGTGGTGGAAGCTGATGTGCCATCCTGTGTGCTGTGGTAAATGAACTATGGACACATTTACTTCAAATGTGGAATGATAACCGCGAGCAGGGAGTAGCTTTGAGAGCTATAGGGTGGTAACTTTAAAGTGCTGTAACAGGACTTGCCAAAGGATCAGGATTCTTCCATCACAGTCAATATGCATTAGTTATAATCTTACGCTGAAAAACTGTGCAGCCACTGAACTCGTGATATTATTGTAATAGCTTTAAGGAGTAAGCATCAGGGGTTTTCTGTTCTCATAATTTGGCAGAAATGAACTTTTCTTATGTTAACCAAAATAATGACGAGCTCTTTGCCACTTAAGCAGGAGGATTATTTATTTACATAGTGATAAGTGGTAGGAGGAAAAGATTAAGATCTCTTTTTCCATTAAACTATTTATCAGCAGAGCCATGACTCCACTTATTAACAGTTCATTAATTTAACATCACTTGAGTTGTTGAAGTGTTCATGATGGAAGACGTGCTCATCTGTCTGCTCTTAGGTATGCATAGGTTTTTCTTTGTAAATAATTTGGATGAAAAAAAATTGTGACTGGTAGTCCATATTTAAGAGGAAGTTTTTGGAGCAGCATGTGCAATGAAGAGAGGGAAGTTGCTGAGGCAGCACAGTTCAGACTAGCTGGTAGGGCCAGTCAAAGCAAACCATGGTATTCACTGTGGTGAAAGGTAGTTATAGGAGCAGAGGATGCTCGTGGTATTTCTGGGGGAGGAGAACTCATCTGGAAAGCAGTGACTCTGCAGAAGACGTGTGAGTCATGGTAGATGAACGGTTGAAAATAATCTCCAATGCAGCACTGCAAGAAAATGGAATAATCTGGTCCTTAGCTGTAAAATAAGGTAAAGACTGAGAAGGCAGAGTGTAGTATTTCAGAATTTGTCCTTGGGGCGGCCACTCAGGGAAATGTGTGTCCAGTTCTGGATTCATGCTTCAAGAAAAATGTTTAAAACTGCAGGGTTATATCACAAGTGATTAAAAGATTGGAAGATATGGCTTACAGGGAAAGACTTGGAAGCGCTTAATTTATTTTGTTCACCAGAGAGAAAGTTCATGGAGTAATTTGATCATAGTCCATCAGTACCTGCACAGAGAACAGGAAACGGGTAAAAGAGAATTCTTCTGTCTAGCAGGCTTGTATAAAAAGAAGATCAAATGGCTGGAAGTCTAACCTCAATAAATTTTGATGGGTAAAAAGGCACGTAGTTTAACTGCCCTCATAAGTATTTACTGGAGCATTGATGTTGCGGTATGTTCTTCACCACTGGACACCTTTAAAAGGAAATTGGATAGTTTTTCTACGTGTTTTCTAGTTTAAGCACAGCTATTGGATCTGAAGCAGTAATTAATTCAGGGAAGCTTGTAGTTATGCGGGAGTAAGACTGGATCATCACAGTCATCCTTCTGGTCTTAAAAACTATTACTTTTCTGCCTTTGTCATGCTGAGAAAAGATTGTACAGAAAAGCCCAAGGGGCGTTTAGAGGTTATATATGCATTATAGTCTGGCATATATGGAAGAAGATGTTGGCATGGTTTATTGTATTGAGCTCCCCAGGGTGCCTAAATTATATTAGCTTTCTTCATACAAATTAAGTTATTGGAATAAAGACAAACAAATTTTCTAATTGTGTGGCCTTAGTGCTACTTACACTAGGCTTTCTTACTTATGTTGCCTGATGTGTAGATCTGTTTCACATGTAGAGCATTGGAAAGAAAATTCTCAGCTGTACTTGCAATAATATGATTTTTGGGTTTTTTTAATGTTCATATATGTTGTTAAGACCATCTTTTAGATGGTGGTTCTTATCAGTGTGTTTCTCCTAGTTTTTTCTCCTTTCTCCTGTATTCCCCCTAAACACTAAAATTTCTGATCTTTTCTGATGAAAAGAGAATATATTTCTTAAAATAGAAATAGTGTAGTCTCCCTATTTGTAGCTAACATCTATATGGTCTCTTGGATTATGTAATACATCTTAATTTAGAGGAAATTTATGAAGCTCCAGAAAATCAGAAGAGCTTGTGCTGTTCTTTTATTAATCGGTTCTGGAAATGTCTTCCTCAGCTTGTGGTCACTTCAGAATGGGATGAGTACTTTCCAGGTGCAAATGTGGGATGCTGCCCAGTTACCAAAAATTACTAGTCTGCATTAATCTCCTCCTCTCCTTCTGTCTTTGAAAGCCATGCATGGACTGCAGGCAGGTCTACTTCTTACTGTTTTCATGGGTGTGGGAGTCAGGTTGTGCTCGGTGGCTAATTCCATACATACTTCTGGTTTTCTGGGTCTGAAGAACTTGGCATGAAATTATACCATGTTCTTCACTCTCCAAAGACGTGTGTGCATACAGACACAGCCACCTGGAAGGAATGTCAGTACCCAGTGGCAAAAGAGATCCTTGCAGGCAGATTTCTTGCAGCAAATACCATTTAGCTGTTCCCTTTTGCGCACCACTGGTGGAATGACAGTAGTTCTGCTATATATAGCACTTCTTTAGTGTAGGTGGTGACTCAGTAAAGACATGCTGTATTTTAAAGCAAATTATTCAGAATTTGCCTTTCTGAATGACTTTTTATGTAAGCATTTCAAAGTATTTAAAAGTTAAGTTTCATTAAAGTCTTCCTGAGGTAAGAAGCATAGCCATTTCACAGAAAAATAACTCAGTCAGACAGAGTTAGTTTTTCACTCCTCTTTATGTAATGACAAGTCTTTCTGTGGAGCTGGGAATTACAACCCGAAACCCTGCTTTACACCCTTCTCTACTTGGAGCTACCATGCATGACTTGCAGGAGTCAAAGCGCAGAACATGTTTAGTTTAGTAATAATTACCCTGGCAATTTAATTATTTGGTTTAGAAAATGCACGTGGTTTCTGTCATGTATACAATATGATTTTAATAGTTTGGGTGGCCTGCTTTTTTGCAAAAATGTAGAAGAAAGTAAGTGCTGTTGTTGTTGGGTTATGTTTATAAGAATTCAAATATACCCCACTTAAACCACTTCTCTCCCACAGTGTTCTCTTCACTGAGTCTCGGCCTTCTTCCTGAACGCTCAGCTACTCTAATGGTCTATGATGATGTAGTCCAGATAGTCTCAGGATTTCAAGGTATGCTGGTTTTTGGAAGTCAGAATTGAAATTTGAGTGACACTAAACAAAAAGCCTGACAGCCTGATGCTTTCTGAACTCTGTCCCGTGGTTGAGACTGATATTTTGTGGGGAGTTCTTCTGAGTTCCCCGAGGAATGCTTGCCTGTGGGATGGTTTTACCAAACTGCTTAATAGCTAAATTCACCCCTAACTGCTGTGACTAATGAATTTGAGTTACTTGGTAATAAACAAGTTTGGACTTTAGTGTGCCATTTGAGAGCTAGAGACTAAATTTTGTTCGCTCTCTGTTGGATGATTTTTCATCTAGCCTCATTTAACCATCCTTGCAGTAAACATTTTCTGATGTTCTTATTGTCTTAGAATTTTCTCTGTTTTTATTTTGTTTCTTGCTTCCTATTGTGAATGCCTTAGAAATTCAGGGCATAGAAAAATCGAAAATTTCTCATATCTGCATTGTTGCATACCCCGTATAAACTTGCTTTTCTTAAGTACTTCCTGTGGACTCCTTATCAGACTGCCTGCCAACCCACATACTACAGGATGAAAACCACTGCATTAGAAGAATAAAATTCAAATCACCTTTTCATGAGGCCAAACACGGAAGTTAAAGCAACAGTAGTATCAGTCAGATGAACACTGTGTTTTCTGAATTGCACAATAAAGAATAAAATGTTCATCTGACCTAGGGATCTGACCTAACTTAGCCAAATTGATGCGATAGCCGAGGTAAGTCTGTTAACAAAAGAATGGAAGTTTTTAAAGATACCTTGATGAGCCAAAACAAGGGGACATCCTTCCTGTGAGCACTCTTATTGTGCATAAACTGTGTCTTATTCACATGTATTATGATTGCCATCATTTTGAACTCTACCAGTAGATAGTTAATAAACAGGGAATACTACCTTCAGTAATATTCCAAGATAACCTTGTTTTATCTGAGGGAATGTAATACAATTATGCCTTCCTGACATCTTTTTTTACAGTTAGAAATCATCCAGACACAATAGGCTTTTCATTAATGATAGCACTAGATACGACTGGACCTGAAAAAGCACTAAACAAATTAGGTAGCTGATGGAACGTTCAGAAGGAGCTGGAGAACAGCACAGCTGCCGTACGTATATTCTGCAATTTGAGAGCTGACATTATCTAATGGGGTAAATTAGATGGACGGTGAACTGTGTTAAACCACAAGGGATTCCATTAGACCAAACATGAAACGTTGTTTACCAACAGTATTCTACTAGCATGGTGTATTAAATACCCTTATTCTTATGCAAATGTGCTAATATTATGCAATTAACTTAAAAAGAACAATCCTTTCATGTTTACAGCTTCCTTTCCTCAAAAAAGGGGGATATTAAAGGGCTAGAGGGACATTTAACAGCCGAGTGATACTCATAAATATTTTCCACATAATTTTACTCCCTTCAGTGAATTGATCCAGGGTGTTTCCAATATATTTAAATTAGAATAATATAACTGGTTCTGGTGGTATAGCAGAGAAAGAGGATAAAGGAAGAAAGTGGGACCCGGAGTATTCTAAGAGTTGGGATTTGAACTCTCAGTCTTGCCCAGTAAAAACTATTTTATGGGACCAGCACACACTCCTTTTCTTGGGAATTCTGTTGTGGCGAAACCTAAATGAAAGACAGCCTAGACATTGTACCAGCGTTTGAATGGACCCTCTCTAGCCTTGATCCGAAATCCTTGTGACCTATTTTTTCTCTGTTACTTCTCCACTTTAGTTCCCAGTAACTTTGCGCTGCTTCAAAAGAGCTGATCAGAAGTTACCTTAGTGCAAAAATGAGAGCAAAACAAAACTTATTATACCAGCAACAGACTGGGAACACTGGTATTTAAAGCACCAGTCAAAGGGAAAGAAAGGCCTGTCTAGTACAATAAGTTACCAGTTGCTTTTGAATAATTAATCAAGCAAGCAACTTATTATGCAATTGAGAAGTTTGTCTGAGTTGATGCAGCCAGCTTCATTTTCATGATGGCATTACAATCCGCTGCTGTGCTCTGTCAGTAATTGCAAGGGATGGAGCTTGCCAGCCGCTGGGTCTTTTAAGCTATTTAATACTGGCACAGTGACGAGCTGAACTCCAGCATTCAGTGAATGGGAGCTGTGTGGGTACCCTCTATCTGCCTCTGATATATGAGCAGTAAGAGCATGAATTGGTGATACCTCAAATGTTACTTCACATAGATCAAAGCTCAAATGCTGGAGTGGTGCCATGTGTCACAAGCGTGACAAGAGGTGCCTTACAGGGACTCCTTGAGATGGTTACATGTTCAGGTGTGCGCTGGCAAACTGGAGCCGACAGCATTTGAATCACGGCCGGTGTGTTGACAAGGGGACGTTTAAAGAAGATAAGATCAGTGCTCAGCAGTCCTTTACCTCATGGCACTTCCCAAGTGGAGGGAGCTCACGTGCCAGTTTTGTACTTTAATGTGTTTGGGTTTTGTTTGGGTTTTATAAGTCAAAACTAGTTATCTTCAGTAATAGAAGCAATAATAACAATAATCCACTCCCAGTGATGTGTTGACTTGTTGAAAAATAAGAGTTTGGTCAGCACAAGCCTTTCTCTCCATTTTACCACCTCCAATTCCCTTACTACGTCTATTCCCCAACATATGCCCCCAAATTATCTATGACCTCTGCTTAAGGAGTACATTGGATTATCTTCTAGCAAGGTGGTGAGAGAAGGCGAAAGCCTTGGTAGCTGCTTCCCTCACAAGCTTTTCACTGGTAGCTCATGGTCTTCTGCCCCGTTGAAGTCTCTTGCCAGGTTTGGAGAGATCCAACTGAGGAGCTGAGGGGAGAGTCAGGGTGAGTGTCAGGCTTCGGATGAATATCAGTATCAAGGAGTTTGTTAATCTAGGGTGTGAATTAACTACTCTGCATGGATTTATTGTATGTATGTACACTATCTACAGAGGAAGCTGTTTCTTCCACCTTAAAATTTGCATTCGAGTTGATTGCTGCGCAGGTTTCCTGCCAGGTTTGGGACTCGGCCATAGGAACGCTTTGCGTTGCCTTTAGGATCCAAGAAACTGAGGTTGGCTTTCTGAGTCCTCCCTATCTAGTTAAAGTTTGGCAGCACATGGCTCTCCCAGTGCTACAAAACAACCACTTTTTAATGGAAAACCCTAGAGCCTTTGCATAAACTACTGTGTTACAGACTTGACAACAGTTACTTTGTTTTTCATTTTTATTCAGTTCAATAATACCGGTTCTTGGCAACTTGAATAATTAATCTTACCAGAGATTTAGACAGCAGAAAATCCTACAATTTTACATTGAACTATTAGTCATAATCCTAATGCTGGTTTCTTTGTTGTAGTTTTTTTTTCCTGTTTTGTTACTGTGGATGCTTATCCCTACGGGCTGTGGGAGCCTGCGCAGCAGTGCAGTCAGAGGTTCCCGAGTGCTTGAGCAGATCTGTCCCTGAGGTACAGCAAGCTACTATGGTATTGCAGAGCACTTGGGAGATAACTCTTCCCCAGGTTCATTGCAGTCAATTTATTTAGTCTTTTATATTGTTTCCACTTAAGCCTAGAAATTGGGTAAGGGTGATTTCTTCCCATTTTACACGGGTGGTGTTTAATGACTGTCTTAAACACTTAAGGATACTGCCAGTCTTGAGAGCCTGCTGTAAATACTTAAATGTTTCATAAATTAAAAAAGAAAGGTGGTTTTATAGCTTTTTCTTGCAGAATTACCAAAGAAATGACAGCTAAACAATGATCAGCTCTTTGGAGATACTTGCCCGCCTACACAGCAATTTTTGTTGACCAATACAGAGTTTGTTCTGTGGAATTTTATGTTTTCACATAGCTAGAGCTCCTGCTAGAAAATAATGCAAGAAAAGATTCCAGGCTGCTGGTTAATGACATTGGCAGTTAAAAAGCTTAGGAGTTGTGAGTCAAGCTCTTTAATCTTTCTTGCAGTGAAGGTACGTGTATCCTAAAAGTGCTGCCAGAGACTAATAGGAGAAAAGAAGCAAAATTGTTTTGACTTGACATCTTTGAACTGTACAGGCAAATGTGAATTAAGAAAAAAACTGCTTGCCTCTTGATTTTGTGCTGTGTGGGGAGTGTTCTGTGAGTATTCAAAATAAGCTCTGGAGAACACAATAGCTTTTGATTTAAAAATTAATTTGCATGTCGCACACACAAACTTGCAGATGGAGTCTTGCTGTGTGTTGCTAAACAGTATTAATGGTGAGCATCCATTGAAAAAGACTATTGACTTTATAAACTGGGATTTAAATGAGACATGAAATGCAATAGTACATGACAGTCTTAAATCATGTTGCAGCAAAGACCATTCAATTAACACCTAGTGATCTTGAAAAAAACACTACAACTGTACAAGACAGAGGAAAAAAGAGAAATCTTACATGCCAAGTAATCTGGTTCTGTTTAGATGTGTTCTTTGCGTGGGAAAATATGGAAACTCTTCTCATCCAGGCTTTGTCAAGTGAATCTTTCTGTCCAGTGATTTAAATAAAAAGCAATTATTATCTCAGTACTAGTGATAGTTTATGTGGCTAAAGCTTTGTAAAAATTATCTACAGAAATTACACAAGTTAATTGGCACTACAGGTAGAATTATAGTCTCTTAGAAGATCACTTTAAAGAGTGTAAGCTAAATTTATCTTGCTATTTCAAGAAAAACAAAATGTAAAGGAAAACGGTGAAATGGATGGTTTTCTAAGCTTTCACATGCCCTACCTCTGCACTCAGTTTTGGTTTCAGTTATATTCACTATAAGAAGTGTGTAATGAAATTTGAAGTGATCCTGGGAAATAATGTGCTCAGAAAAGCTTCTGACATTAGATGCTTTCACAATTTTACTTAGTGATACTTACGAAAAAATAATGGGAACTGCAAAATAAATATAAAAATACTGGTTTTCCTCCTCTTTTGTAATAGCCTTCTGATGTATCTGTCTTTCTTAAGCTATTTCAATTTATAATGAAAAAAATGTAAATGTGCTTCCATAAATACGAACACCTAAATATTCTGCCTGCCTTGGATATAAAGTCACTTTTAATTTTTTAGGTGCACGGACTCAGCCACAAGTTCACTTTCAGAGAAGATCTGTGAAGTTACCAGAGAACACTAGCTACAGCGATTTGACAGCTTATCTAACTGCAGCCAGCTCACCCTGGGAAGTGGACAGTTTTCCTTATTTGCAGGGATCAGATGGAAATGGAACAGGTAAACCACTACTTTGGTTTTGCTCTGATTTAATTTTTGTCCAGGGATCAACTTTTGCCCATATCATTTTTTCCATTCCCTGTTCCAACAAGCATTCTTTAAAATTTGGATGACATGATAGGTTCAACTGCCCTACCAAAGTGCTGTTCCAATAAGTAAGAGAACAAGGTCCGCTATCCCTTAAATGGGGCCACTGAATAGCAAAGACAAGGACTCCTTGGCCTTGGGAGATCAGAAAAGTTTGTTACGCTTGTAGTTTAGAGTTAAGTCTCCAAATGTGTTGCACGTGCACAGACAAAAATAGAGATTAATGTGAAGGGACAAAAGAAAATTTAACTTGAGGGTGCCATAAATCTGTGTTCAATTTTTTTTCTAAAAATGAATGAAATGCCTATATATCAAGGATTTAATACTCTGTTGTTTCAGCTAAGAGTTGTTTCAGTGGCTTTGTTAATACTTTTGAATCTAGTTTCAGCCAAAAATGTGCAAGGGAAAACAATGAAAATTCATAGTAGAAACATAACCACTGTTAAATTCAAAGCTGTAATACATCTTTATGACTGCAACTGCCTCTTACTCTTCTTCCACTTCTCATTTAATCCTCACTGAAATAATTGGTGTTGTGTAGGCTATGGAAAAATAGATGAATTGGGCACAGAAGTCTTCAAATTCTTAAAATGCTGCTGTGAAAGGGAGAATAATGTTTTATCTGTGGACTTTGCAGTGCAGCAAGAGAGATTCAGAGTAGTGATTAAGAAAACCTTGCTGTGGTGATGGTAGTTTAAGCTGTAGAATCAATTGCTTGAGGGTGTTGGACAGAGTTAGACAATCACCAGTGAGGATGGCATAGGCGTAGCTGAGCCTGCTTTGAAGCAGGCTAAATAACACCTTGAGGTCCCTCCCTGCTGTTTCTCAGGATGCATTTACTTGTGATGTGTTGATCTAGGTGACTTTGAATGCTAGGTCATGTGTGTAAATGATACATACTGAGCTTGCTAGCTTTTCCATAGGAAAAAAAAAGGCAAAATAAACTTTCCCTTTCCTATGTATAGAACTGAATATCTCCTTTTCTATTACAATTAGAAATGGGTCTGCTACCCTACTCCAATCTTTCCGTCTGCTCCAGTGAGTACATTTCATTCTATCTCATTCTCTCTGCCGTTTCCCTGTTCTCATCTTCAGCCAATTTTCTCTGGCTCTTCATACTCAGACATGATCAAATATCTCTTATCTTTTTCAAAACGAAGGAATGCACTTGATCTCACTCGGCTGTCTACTTCCTCATCTCCTTTCTTTTATCTCTAAACCCACTGAACAAACTGTTGACAACGTGTGTGGGATTCCTCTCCCAAATCTTTCCTTAGTACTCCTCAACCCAACTTCCCACCCTTGCATTTATTTAGTGAAAACAGGTCTTGCCAAGATTTCAGGTGATCACCTGTCATGGGAACTGCACAACCAGGACATCATCTTTCTCCTGTTTTACCTCCTGGCCTCCTGCAAAAGAGATGAGCACACCCTTGCGTTTTTTAGTCTGCTGTATGCTTGCATGATGGGAACTTTTCTACTTGAGCATGGAGGCCCTGGATTTGACTTTCATTAGCCTTCAAGTAAAAGTATGTCACAAAAGACCAAAATGACCGGCAAAGAAATGGGATTTAAGAGACTGAGAAGAGCCTCGTTTTCTGAATACTGTAGTATTCAGTATGGTGTAATACAGACAACAAATACAATATATATGTATATGCACTACAGTATAGGTGAAATGTCCTCTATTTTTATTAGAAGTTTCTCCTGCTGTGGAAACATTAAACTTTAAAACACTAAACTTGGATTGACTTCCTTTTCTTCATTGCCAAGCGACTTGGTGAAGATTTCACCTGCAAAATTCTTGAAGGAATAAAAAATGAGATCACCACCTGCTGGGGATTTTTGAATATTTCTGTTCTCAAGATAAAAAGACAAATACATACAAATTTTAGAATTCTGAAAAAACTTAGCATTAATTTGCATGGGAAATTTTGGAGTATTCCTGAACACTGCCCCTTCTCACCTCTCCTTCCCCCCACAATTACTCTTCTGTTCTTTCACAGGTTATTTACATGTCTGTAGAGTTTTGAAGCGGTCCTCCCATTTGTTTCAATCAGCTCAGTTCTCTGGCTAGTATTTATCCAGAGTGACTTTACAGTTGTTTTAACAAAACCTATTCTTTGTGAGCTCAACAGTTTTCACAAAATCTTGTTGAAGTGGTAACATGGAGCCGTGAAAATTCATTGCACGAATCAGCATATTCCAAACATAAATATTCAACGAATTTAGCTGCAAGTAGTGACAAGCCTGTATAGTGTTAGCTTATTGTTTATATTAATCACCCGTTGGAGAACTGTAGGATGGTTTCACAAAATCTTGTCCTTTTAACCAAACTAAGCAAAACTTTCCATCATCTGCAGTAATGGAGCAAGCTGGCTAACAACTATTACTCCTGCTGGTTTTGTAGGCTGTTTGTTTCTTTATGAAGAGTCAAGTCTAAGTCACAGTAGATTTTCCTCTGATTATTTTTGGAGCTCTTCACGGGTCACCAGATGTCAAAAATGACAAGAAATAAACGAAAGCTGACACTTATTGAAGTCCAAGCCCATGTAATCTGTGCATCTGCTTATCAGTTTTATAGCATGTGAGAGTTTCATAAGCATTGATTTTAATTTACCTTCACAACAGAAAAGAGAAAAATTTATCCTTTTAATGAGCATTTACATACTGTGCAAGATGGCAAACTGAAGGATTATTTCTTCTTGCCAGAGGTCAGTGGATTTCAGAAACGTCTTCATCTTCTAATATAACTTGTTCAGCCCAGTACTGAGCAAAGCGTCAGTGTATCTTAAGTAAAAAAGACGCAAACAGTGTTTCACCATCGGAATGCTTTTTCTGTGGCTGAAAACTCATTTTTACAGATACTAGGCAGATATGCTTTATCAAGACAGTAATGAAAGAAAAATTCAAAACTTTGAATATCTGAAAATAAGTAAAATATAAAACATAATTTAATCTTACATATTAATCTAAATGTTTCTAAAATCTGAAATTATACCTTTTGTCATTAGGAATTTGTATATGCCAGAACGTAGTCACGTTGTGACATTTAGCAACAGGAATTTATTTTTCTGATACCAGCCTGAGAAAATTAGTGGCCCAGGTCCAGTGACTTGAGGACAAGCATTAATCTGGTGGAAGTGGTAGGTGCATGGCAGAGACAGTGGATTGAATGATCAGGAATAAAGGAACAACTTTTCACCCACCAATTCCCTCCTCTATCTCTTTGCTTTGTGTTCTAAGGCTGTAAGTGATGACACTGTGCACCATTTGAGCCTGTAATATAAATGCTTGGGTTGGCTGGGAACCTTCCCCTACACCCTAGTTGAATTCCCAAACCTTATTTTTCTGTGTTTTCTCTCAGTTACCTCTGTTGCTCTTTCATATGGCCATCTTCAGAGTGCCTACTTTCTCAGCTCTTTAATCCCCCTGGAAGATATGCTTCTGTCGCTCAGTTCACAGTAGATCAAAGCAGAGTGTGTACCCCTTCTGTGTGCTTCCATCCATCCTTGGCCTGTCAGCTGTGCAAGAGTGACACTCGCCTGGAAATCTGCAGAAAATGTGTGTCTGAATAGATGCTATAATAAACCAGCCCCATGCAAAGTTACTTCAGGCTATTTTCTGTGTCTTCAGTTTGGCACCTCTTGCAGAATCCAAAGAATTTAAAATTCTGAGGAGGTCTGTCTTTTTTTTTTCCTTCCCTTTGCCACTCCCCACCCCCACTTCCTGGTGATGTCTTAACTCGGGTGAGCTGTTACTCAGAGGTCGAACTTAATAAAGGCCATTCCTTGAGACTTCCTCACTGTTAAGAGAAATCCTGAAGGTCTTACTGCTTTCCCACTGCCACCTCGAATGTACTCATCCTGGTGAACGCGGGCGGCTGAGACACTGTGTGTTCCTGGGGACCCCTTGGCGTGCCTTGGTGTTGCAAGTGGCCTACCGCTGTTGGGTGTGAATGTGCTTTTACAGGCAGTTAATGCTGATGGAAGGCACCAGGATTGCAGGAGGGGCAGTACCTGGCACTCTGCCAGCCAGGCACCCCTGTTCCTTCTCTCAGATGAGCCCCACGTCAGGATTCCCCCTGAATACATGTATATGTCTTTGGTATTTTTCCCTGTCATTGATCCATTTGGTTAAATGGTTGAAGAGTTATAATGTTTTTTTAAAATCATGTTGTCATGAAGCAATGTCCATTGGCATGCAGTTTAAACATAAAGAATAATTATTATCTTACATAGACAAGGAGGTGATAATGTGTATCCTAATAAACCATTTAGCTTGGTTTATTTCAGCAAAAGGCGAAAGGAAATACAGCCTGGAGTTCTTAAACATATGACCAATCATCCTTCCAGTGTCACTGCGTGTTTGGATGTTTGTTAGTTATAATACGGGTTTATACAAATAAAGGCTTGTGAGGTAGTTTTTTGGCCGTGATTACAGCTGCAATACTCATATGTTTGGTTTAAGGGGAATGAAGATGCAGGAGATTTTTACATGGTAGTTTTCCTCAGAATTTTCCAAAATTAAGTGAAAAATACAGAAGCATATACGTCTTGGTGGTTGTGAATTTTGTAAGGTAGGGAAGATGACTACTACCATCCCTTGAGAAATATGTCGGTCTAGTACTGCAGTGGTGAACCACACTTGTATATCTTAGATTCTGGGAAATTCTGTAGTGACAATGTTCCTTCGTTCTCTCGGTAGGAAACAGCACTAGGTATGACCTCACCCCTGTCACTGCAGTCAGTGTTCATCTCCTCAACAGCGATGGGACTCCAATCCCCGTGAATGGCCCCATCTATGTTACAGTGCCTCTGCCAACAAACAGCAACCTGAAGCACAATGCGCATGTTCCAGCATGGAGGTTTGACCAAAAATTTGGTAGGTAACATCTAATGGTGATTCCCTAGGTGGCTTCATTTGTCTGAGACTAATGTCTCACTGCATTTATTATGTTAATATAGTAAGGTCTTCACTGGAGTGTACAGAAATCTGTTTTCTGTCTAAAAGGAGCGAAGACTGAGTTTTATTAATCAAGTAATACATAGTATATGTGCAAATATACTTGAGTAGCATTGTGTGCCACTTCCAGACAAAATTTTTTTATAGATGTGCCATTCGCAATTATTAAATGTTTTATGTAAAAATTATCTTGAGACAACTTGATTTCACCCAGAGGCAGAAGCAGAGCGACGTCTTCGCTGCGGCGTTGAATTGCAAGTCTGGAGAAGTTGAAACTAGCCTTATCTCTGCCACCAGGCAGCTATCTGACCTTTGGTCCGTCTCTTGTCTCTAGCTCAGTTTCCTGTCTGTCAGATAGGAAACATAATACTGACTTCTTTTGTAAATCACTTTGAGATTGACTAATACTATCAAAAAGGAAAGTACATGTAAATGATTTTTTAAAAAAAAGAGAAAAGAAGCAAGCAAAATTCATTAAATACGTTGAAAAGACAGAATGACTAATTAATATAAGCTGTAAAATGCACTGAGTTTTTTACATTGCAGGATAATGTTTGCTACTGTGAACGAGAATTTTTCCAGAAATATGTGGTTTAGGCTCTCTGGTTTTGTTTTGGTTTATTTTTTCATTGCTAGCTGGTATACCTTGCTGGCCTCCTTTACACCTTCAAAGTGTAAAGGATTAAGGGGTGCATAAGCCTTGTCCTGGTGATTCCCCTTCAGTTATTGCACTGTGCCTTCTGAAGTATGTACCAGCTGGTTGTTAAGAAAAAAATAGTGAAAAAAAGAAGAGTGGAAGGTGAGAAAGGAAGATGCTGTGAGGAAGAGAGGACAAAAAGGAGCCAGAAACATGGATGCGTATAGACAATCAGTGGGGTTTTGTCCCTGCAAGGCAAATATTTTGAGCCAGTTTATGATCATATCCAGAAGTAGAGCAACAAGCATGAAACCAGCGTGTTGGAGGAAGGGAGGGGAGGGGGGAAGAGAGACATGAAGGGGGAAATAACGTTTTTGCTTCCTTCCTGCCTCTGTTTGCTGAAAAAGGTGATGAATTTTCAAACAGCATGCTTATAAATCGTTTGTCAGAAGTTGGCTGTATTAAAGAGTAAAGCAGTAGGATTTAATGAAGAATAAATTTGAATAGAATATAAAATTGAATAGTAGAAAGTGCAATGAATGGATTTGGGGGTTTGCTTAACTGTGGAAATGGCACTTTTCTTGTGGTGCCCTGGCAGTAAGTTTCACTACATTCTTCCTGAAACTGATTTTGATTTGTGATTCTAGAAACTACTTTGTTTTCCCTTGTTCAAAAAAAGAGGGGGAAGACTGACTCGCGTTTACTTTCTCCACAAGTAGCAGTCCATCCCCAGTCCTTCCTGTCAGCTGTGTTATGGCCGCGGCTGCCGCATTGCTAGTTCCTCACTGCTGGTAAAATGGTTCTGATTTTGATTATGGAGCTTTCTCATTTATGGCCAAATTTCCGTGCCCCTGCGGTGGGGCTACAAAAGCTCTCTCTTGCTATGGAATATGGTTTTTACTCTTGTATATCAAGAGCTAGTTACCCTATTGTGTGCAGTATATATTAGTATAGATCAATACGGGTAAGTTAACTAAAGTTGCAGGCTCGAGGCTCCCAATCTTGAGACAAGTCCAACCTTGTTTGTTTAATGACAAACTGTTGGAGCACTTGTGTTATTGGGAGGGGAAGGCATGAGGACTGCTAAACAAAATGCATCCTTGTCAGGCCACTTAGCTTCACAAAGCCACGGAGATGAAGGTATTGAAGACGTTACGCTCAGGCTCCAGCTCACACTTCAGCTGAAGTAAGCATCTTTCTGTGCAATCAAGGATTTTGAACAAAGATGCATTTAAGCCCTGACTGCAGCATGCCAGTTCTAGCAGACTTTTGGCCACATCCCAGCCAATTTAAATTAGAGTAGCCTAATTTAATAAGTAGAGCAGCCACTCTATCTTGTGCGGGCTACATTAGCACCCTAAGGGCTGTCAAACTAGCCGTATGTAGCGTGAACATGGTGGTACCCTGTCACTCCCCGTCCCTGTTGTGCTTGGACTGTGAAGGAAGGAGAATGGATGATGACTGGGATGGCTCCACGCTGGAGAAATCCTTAACTGGCAAATAAGTTGTTGTAACCCATTTGCGCTGCCAGATCTGGGCCTTGTCAGGATAGGACCTCTAACCTCATTATTCTGATTTTGTCTTTCATTTCAGGAGCTGCTTTCTTCAGTGCTAGTTGTGTTGCGGTCTCTCCTTAATAGATTTTCAGTAGCTCAAATTTTGACACTTGTATCTGAAAATTGAGTAAATGCCAGAGATGGAAAACTATGACTGTATTACCAAGCAATAATGCAGTGCTTCTCTCTAGCGTATTAGCAGTACAGTGGGCACTTGTTCTTGCAAGCCATTGTTTTTGTTTAGAATCCATGTGGTTGTCATCATTACTGCATGAAGTATAATTTCTGCTCTAAAAAGCAGAAATACTTTTCACTTTCAGAGGAGGGAGTGAAGAAGGGACAGAAATACTACAAATATGTTTTAATCCTTATAATTTCATATATTTTGCTGAGCTCATGATGTACTAATATAAATCCAGTGGCATCTGATTGGAAGTGCAGAGATTTTCATCGTTTCTACAGAAAATAGACATATTTGCCTATTATGGCAGCCAAAAATAATTAATGGCTTTTAGGATGTTTATGATAAACAATCTGTATTTTCATCACCGCAGTTTCTGTCCTTGAGAAAGAACTGGAAGAGAAGGGGGAGAAGCAGCATAGTCTACTTAAGGCTGAGCGTGGCTCCATCGACACTGATGAAACATGCAGCCAGAAGAAACAGGCTGACATCAAAATAAGACGATCTGCTGCATCTATTTTATACTGTTCCAAATGAGATTTTTCATTACAAAACAAAACTTACTGCCTTGCATGCACAGCAAGCAAATTAAAGCAGTAATACCTTTTTGAATAATTAATAAAATGAAGAGCAATGATGTATATCCCAGAGAAGTTTTAGGGTAAACGAATATGCCCATCCTTCTTCTTGTATTTGAGATGCATTCCACCACCTTCCTCTCCAGCATTTCTTAGTGTTGGTAATAATAAGCACAGCTGCATTGATGTTACGGAGACGTATACACTCAACCACAACTTAATCATTCCATGCTGTTGACATACCCCTATCTCTTGTGATTCACACTACTGTGGGAGACTGGTTTTATTTCATAGTACACACGTAAAGGTTTGAACATAAAGAGATACAGATTCTCATTTTTTATAATCAGGATTGCTCAGTGGGATTTTCTGGGTTGTTGCCTTTTTTTTCCCCCCAAGTGCTGTCTTGTTTTTCTCAAAATCTGAAGGGGCTGAAAAACTTTTTTTTTTCTTTATCCATAAACAGATGTTTGGGATCATTACTTCCTCCCTGTATATTTGCCTTCATGTCAGTAGAATTTACAGCAATATAATTAATCTCTCTATTATTGGACACTTCTTTCTGTCCAAGACTTCTTTCTAGCCTTGTCCTCTTCAGTCAGAAATGAATGCTACAGATCCCAGTAGAAATGAAACTTTGTACCTCCTGTATCATTTCCAGCTCCCACCAGCTGGCCTGAATAACACAGCACTTGCTCAGCTGTATTCTCCTCAGCCCCCATTTAAATGGTTTGTGCTTTATGTTAAGGTGTCTGTTTTTCATTGGATTCAGTGAGCAAAACTGTAAGACCCACATTCTCCGTTTTTAGTCCTCAGTTTCATCCCATGTGGTACGGAGGCATTATGTTGCACCTAGACCTCTAGATCCATACCCAGAGCTGTATGAAGGACTTCAAAATATTACCAAATATTCCAGGGTGCATAATATGGAAATGGAATTTAGTCTTCAGTGACAATATTGATGCATCTACTAGTTTATTAATCCCACCAAATAACAGGAAAATATTTTCAATACTGTTTTCAACTTTGTGTGGCAAAGGACTGTGGAGTGAAGGGGTTAAACCTCCACCCTTTTGCTTCTCATCCTTAAAATGTGTTATTTGTTGTGGACTACGTGTAAACGAAGTTCAGAGTACTGTTTCTCTGTTCTTCCTCCTCCCTGAACACTCGGTGTACATCTTTGATGTGACCTTGTTGTGTTTAAATTACTAGCTTCTTCGCAGAGGAGGATGTTTCCCCAGTGTCTTAAATCTCAACCATGTATTAATGTGAAGTGATGGCAGAATATGGAGAAGAGTATCATGGGGAACTCTTTTTATAGCTTTATAAAGCACAATACTTTATATACTCTGCTGTGCTTGGTCAGTGCTTTCTGACTGCATTTAATGCCATAATAGATTTCTAAATACAATTGAAACTCTGGTGCTTACTTTTTCTGGTGACGTCCTGCCTTCAGTGATAAAATTTCCATTGATTTTTGTAGAGTCAGAATTTCCCAATGTTCCTTCCTCAGCAAAATGAAGATAATGTTTTCTGTGCTCAAAAGAAGTTGTGAGGATATACTTACGTATAAATAGTATCACTCCGACTTAAACTTGACTGCAGTGTGCTTTTGCTGTATTTCATGGAGGTGAAATGATGCTTGTTTTTTGTGTGTTTATAGGGAGAGAGCGACAGCTACTGTCAGGCAGAAAATGTAAGCCAGTTACTGTACATCTACCTGTCTAGCTCACTGCACATTATTTGTAAATAAGATGATTTGTAAGTCTCTGATTTAAGCTTCCCACGTGGTAACAACAATAGTCCACCCAAAGAAAGTATTGATTTACGTTTTCATAGTTGAAAAATCAAATGTATTCCTTTCTGTTGTGAATTTGGTTAACTTCTGATTGCCACCACATTCATACACCGCATGACAGACAGAAAATAATCATTTAATAAAAACTTTGGTAGTCTGTTGCTTGATCTGACACTGGGTATGAGTACATGCCTCTGAACTTGGATAGGTGGCCTGCATTTGGACTACATGCAGCTGTGCACATGGCGTGGGACTTCGTGCACTTCTCCATGGGTTTTACTGGGTTTCCTCCGTCTCAGAAATGGACATGTTCAGGAAAACATGTTCCCTGCCTCCAAAAGTTTGAATTTAATATAATCAGATCAAGAACATTTGGTTCTAGATCAGATTCACTGGTAATATGGAGATTGATTTGCAAATTGCAAGGAGAAACCCAAGTCTCCACAAAGTTCATAGTTATGCTATTTCTGTAGGTTACAGGTTCCTTGACAATTTGATTTTTACTTCTTTTTTTATCTCAGCTGTGAAGGTTAAATTATTCTTAAAGACTAAATACACCAAGGAATACAGATTTTTAACTAACTGCTCTCAAAGAATTTCATATTTTGTGTGTTGCCATAGAAATGGCAGCTACCAAACCCAGCTTTTTACCATGTACGATGTCTACATAATAGGTGCAGATATAATTGCAGAGTAGTAGACAGACCTCAGCATTGAAAGGAAAAGCAGCTCTTCCTCCGATGCTTCACAGTGTAGCTCGCTGAGGTATGTTCTCACTATCGTGATTCATCTGGAGAGGTGTAGTGGAACAGAGGCAGTTGTGCTTGTTTATCAATATGTATGTTTTTTTTTAAAACCATTGTTGTGGCTTACACATGTGAAAGTGATGTGAATGGATTGTTTGATCCTCTCCCCACCTCATATACCATCTGAGCTGCATTTGTGGCAAAGCAGACGTGGTGTGGCATGATGGTGGAGCTTAAGAGGACGTTGAAGGAATCGGGTTGGTGCCAAAGTGTAGTGATATATGCAAATAATCTACTATTATGTAGTCAAGGAAATAAAACTGGAAACAAGTAGTATGGCTTCTGGGAACAGGTTTTAACAACGGACTATACGTTGTATCATGTAGATGGCCCTGTAGCTCCACCTACAGAAGGCATGCAGTAGAAGGTGGGAAGAGGTGGACAACAAAATTGCAGAAGTGGAGAAAAGACTGTTGTGCTTGTGAAGCTGCTTGAGTTGGAGAGGACTTGGAGATTGGTGGAAATACAGGCAGGAGTGCATAAAGCAGAAGTGTGAAGGGTCTGGGTGGGTCTGGAAGAGGCTGAGGACGACCTGGGACAACATTCCTCTGTGGCCTTGGGATGGTAGATCAAATCCCAGTGTGGATCTGCTTCCACTTCCAGCTTGAAAAATAGAAACTGAAGGTGAGCATGATGCTGAATGAAGGAAAAGGCATGCAGCATTTTGAATTGCCTTGTGCTTTTATTTATTACTTGTTCTAATAATTTTATCAATAACTGACTGAATGTGATTAATAATGTGATTAAAGTGAATATTAAAGGCAGTATCTTTCACGTACACCAGTAACTAAGGATGGTGGTCCCGCAAGCATAATTAAGCTTTCCCTTTGGAAATGTAATTATTAACCAGTAATTACGTATGGAAGTCATTTTCTTTAAGAAGTCTCTTCTGTTCTGGCATTCTGGAAGGAAATGCTGAGGGTACCAAAGCAATGCAGGCAGTTCTCTGGACAATGGGCCCTGCCTTCTGCCTAGACATAATTAAAATTATTAAATAATGAAAACTGGCATGTTCTTTTGTTAAACACTTGACAGGTGATTTAAGGAGAAAAATGAGAAGAGACGGCAAAAACTACAAAGCTTCTCAGACACTAGTGAATTGAACTGTTAGACTTCCTTGCAGAAATCTTCAAGGTATGATGTTAAAAGTGTTTCCCTTACAGTACACCGAATAACGGTCGTGCTGCTAGAACGGAAGGAGGATTTAGCCCTGGAAGGCTTGTGTAACAAATTCTCTAAGTGGAAGAATAATGAAGGTATGAGCTCAGAGCAGGGACATTTATTTTTTGATGTTGCCTAGCAACTCCCAAAACAAAATTGTAATATTAACTTAAATACTATGAATTTTTAAACCCATGTGTATTGGGGGGAGGGGGAGGAGGAGAGTAATCTCTACCAATATTCAAGTAGGAATTTTCAACTTCCAATTTTAGTGGCTTTTAGCTTTTTAGAAAATGAACAAAAGTCAAACCAAAAAATCCATCCTTTTGTAGTAAAACTTCCCGTGCTGATGCAGATTAGATGTGATTTTCATTTGGAAGAAGAAATCTGATAAGCAGCTTTCAGCTGGTAGATTGAAAAGCTACAATTTATGTATGTCAGAACATGCTTCAGGAAGTTATTTTCACAAACTTGCCCTTGATTAACTCTCCATAATAACATTGACATTTGAAGTGTCTAAATCAATTACTTCTAGAAACACTGTTAGTATGTTTTGAATATCCTTTGCTGTCCCACACTCTCTCTGATAACAACCTGCCTCATTCCTTTTGACACATACATCTCCATTTAACTGTGAATCTCTGCCTAAGCAGGGCAATCTTACAAGACGTCGTAGACCTCACAGAAGAGATCTGTGCTGAAAGAAAAGCACTTCTCATTAAGGAATATTTATTTAAAACATCTATGCTATTAAATAGTACAGTTTAAAGTATCTTTCTTTTCTTTCCAAAACTCTTTTGTCTGGGAAAGATAATCTTGTGAATAAAAATAAATTCATATAATGGGATTATGCTTAATTTGTTCTCTGGCTAATTAAATCCTCTTATTTGTCAAACCTATTGGATGGAAATAATTCATGCTGTAAATAGCGCAATTTTGGTTCCCTGCTTGAGTGGGATTGGTTGATCCTATCGCCAGTAAAAAAAACCAAAAAGAAACAAAAAGCAAAAAAACCCAAACAGTATTTGATCAATGGAAGAGTTTCCTACCGAAAGCTCACATGCAAAAGTAATTTATGGAAAAAACCCACCATAGCCACCATATATTTAAGCACTAGCAATATTTAGACTTTATGACTGTCCTTAGGGGAAGCTGCTGGCTACAGCGCACTCCTCTGACAGTCATTTACCAGAACTGTTTTGGTCAGTGATAGGAAGAACACACAATCACAGTCAGCAGAAGTCACTGCAGCAGTGATGATTTGGGAGGCTCTGCAACAGTCAGCCTGGAAAGCTAAACCTGAAGTAAGCAGCATTATACATCCTCCCGGAGAGCCGAACTCTGTGCTGGGGTGCCAGCGTGCAAACTCCCGTCCCAGCCAGCACAGAAGAGGGGAATTTGTCTCCTTTCTTCTCAACTTTAACAGGAATCCCATGCATCTCTCCAGCACAGATGGCCTGGTGTGGCCGTCCTGCCTGAACGGAGCGCGGTCCTGCCCTCACGTAGGCTGGTAGGAAGTTTGCCATTTGCTTGAGCTGGAGCAGAGCGGGATTGTCAGCACGCACGGTCACACACATGGAAGCCAGAGAGATGTACAATTCCCTGGATTTCACTACAGATTAATTTAAAATAATAAGGTCTGGCTTTAAAATATGGGTGTAATGTCTTATTCAGAGGCATCGTGCGTCTAGACTACAAAAGCAGATCTGTTTGTGCTGCTTGGATCCAGCAAGCCGTCACATTGAATAGTTAGTGTCTTTAAAGACAACAGGACGTCTCTTTTCTGGGCAGACTGGCTCTATGTGCAGTGACCACATTGTGCAAGGAAATAGTCTAGAATAGCTGTTCTGTAATGGCTTTTCTGCAATAGCTGCCCATCTGGACACTCTCCTTGCTGAAAGTGCCATTTTTCAATGTGATTTAGAAGTAGACTAAATTAAATTACAAAAAGGTATTTTTAGTGCAGAATGTGTGTTGAAACAGAGATTTAATGTGCAAACCTTTTGCTGTTAAATTTACTCATGATAACCTCCTCTTGCCCACACTGGCAAGTCCTAAAAGCTGCCCGAGATAAATAAGCACATTCATCAGAATCAAAGTTACTGCAAAGTATTAAGATGCTTCTCTCTATCAGAATTTGTTTTTCCTGCTCTACTGAAGTCTTCCAACTTGTCTCTGATATTTGGGTATTTTTGCAGCCAGATGGAGCTCAGCTTTCTTTATCAGATTTTTTTTTTTATTTGTATTTCTTTTAAAGTACTCTCACTTTTGTATTCTTTGTAGTGTTAATGATGATAGTTCTCTTACCTTGCTTTTAAGTTACATATACGAAGGAGTGCTGGGTAGCTGTTTTATAAGCTTTTTAAGAAGAAATTTGTTAAATGACACCATTTATTCCAAGAAGTCAGTAACACTAAATATAATTCTGGTGAGGAAAGAGTTAAGAAGCTTCTTGGTTCTCCCCCTGCCATTAGTTTGAGCCAGGAGACAGCTCCCCTGACTTGAATCCTGGATCAGCATGTTGGCTCCACTGAGCAGTAATAGAGGAAAAAGAGGAAGAGAAATGTAAAAATGATCTATAAGCAAGAATGTCTCTATATATAGAAGTTTTCCGTGAAGCACCAGACACTCTTTAAGAATTAATGGCAAATTGGCCCAAATCATGCATTGCTTACAAACTATACCGAATTTGCTGTTTCCGCTCCAAAGATGCATTGACATGTTTTCTTTGGAACTACACAATCAGCCTTGAACAAAAATTATCAGTTCCACTACATCCAGTTATTTGTACAGCTTTTTATTTATGATCCTGTATTGCTTGTTACTTAAGAATTGTTGCCCATCATGTATAAAACTTAATAAGCAGTGAAGCTGGTTGATTGTGCTGACTTGAATGGGGGGAAGAAGTAGATGTTATAGGATATTTGGAGAATAATGAATTAAATTATCACAACACTTAGCCATGCAGGGAGGTAAGACCTCTCTTCCTTCCTAAATCCTTCTGCTTAGTTCTACTGCGGTTGTAATCCTGCCTGCACAGAAAAAAATGGATGCTGCTTGCCCTTACTCCATTTGCAGGCTAGTGGATAGAAAAGGACAAAAAAATGGAAGAAGTTCTTTACTTGCTGCCCCTCAGTCTCCTCCCTTGCTTACAAGAGCAAGTATGTGAGGACACAGAGGGTAATTAGCTGCATTTTTAGAACAGGAGAACATCTTGCTTCCTGCTGCAAGAAGGAATCTGGGATGGGATAGGGAATTCATTCTTGAGGCTGCACAGCAATGAACTCTTGCTTACTTAAGGTGGCTTGAAACGCTAGGAGCATAGCCAGTAAGTACAATGCAATTGGGTTTTGCTTGGTAGAAGGTCCAACATTAGTCATTACAGCAAGGCATTGCATGTAGGAAGCTACAAGAAGATTGTTTGGTGTTTAATGATAGTTGAAAAGCGACCAGAATATTAGAACCTATAAAGGATGAAATAGGAGAGAGACCTGGAAACGCCCCAGTGGATTTGCAGAATACTGAACTGTGGCAGGTTGACCCTGGCTGGATGCCATGTGCCCACCAAAGCTGCTCTGTCACTCCCCTCCTCAGCTGGACAGGGGAGAGAAAATATAACAAAAGGCTGTGGGTCAAGATAAGGACAGGGAGAGATCACTCAGCAATTACCATCATGGCCAAAATACACTCAACTCGGGTTTTTGTCCCCCTTCTTAAATATGTTATCCCAGAGGCACTACCACCATCACTGATGGGCTCAGCCTGGGCCAGCGGTAGGTCCGTCTCGGAGCCAGCTGGCATTGGCTCTATTGGACATGGGGGAAGCTTCTAGCAGCTTCTCACAGAAGCCGCCCCTGTAGCCCCCCCACTACCAAAACCTTGCCATGCAAACCCAGTAGATGAAGGCACATCAGTTCCCTCCAGTGATACTATGTTGGCTTTCAGCCATATGATCACATACGAAACAATACAGGACTTTGTGTTTCAACTGTTTCCACTGAAACTTGTTTTGCCACTGCTGTTGTGAAGGATGGAGTTCTTTATTCTTTTCATCCCACTATGCAGGAGGATGCTCTGTTTTATTAGTGGACTATTGGTAAGAGACGGTGGAAGTATAAGAGGCAAGTTTATCACCAAAGTGTTGGACCAGAAGAGTATTTTAAAAGGCAGCTGATGAGACTGTGTACCCCTGGTTCCCAGGAACCCGTACGTGGTGCTGTCCTGATGAAGGAACTTGGGACAGCCATTAAAAAGTAATTATTTTCTAGCTGTCATTGCGTACTAATGTGTAGGGTATGGTCAACAAAAGCTTCATCACTTTTGTTTAAAGATGACCAATATAAGATATATCTGTTGTGCTTTTGAAATTCTTAACCATCTATAACAGAGAGAGGGAATTATGTTTTTCCCGAATGTTACACAGACCAATGCATTTCCTCGAGTATATCCAGTGGTTAGCAAAAACAGGTGCCCTAAAGGAGCAGAAGACAAACATGAAAGCTGACTGACCCTGTGCCGTGGACTCTGTTTGCTTCCATTGCAAATACAGGGATTCCTTTCCTTGCTAACATATGAGCAATCTGAGCTGCTGCTTGTTTGGCAGGATGGCAGCTGAGCTCTGCTCGCAGCGATAAGAGGGCAGCCTCTGTTAGCTTCTTGATCGCTGCATTATGCAAGCAGAGTATTACTGAGCAAAAGGCTTTAAAAGAGGCATTAGGAGGATTGCGTTCATTAGAATGCAGTGTAACGTGAATAAGGCAAGCTGGACACAAGTTCCCCCTAGTGAGGGAATCAATAATAGCTTCTGCTCAAGGAGGGAGCTATAAAAATAGGCTATGAAGATAATGAACTTTGCTAAATTACATATGCATGTGTTCTGCTTGTGTGTGAATTTAAAGGGTTTAGAGGCAGTAAAAGAAGTATGGGAAGCATGATGAATTAATCACCCAGGTCCTTCAGTTCTTTTTTTTTTATTCAGCACTTCTATGTCTCTTTTAGTCTTGAAGTTTTGTTTCACATAGTTGTGTATTTGAGTAGTTGGTGCATATTCTCATTGTCCAAACCTTGCAGAAAAAAAAATTTACAAAGTTTAAGCTTACAGGAGTTTTCTTACTAAACGGCATTTTAGGCACAAATTAGAAGCAGTTTTTGACCCTGTGGGCTATCTTTCACCTTGTGGTTCAGGGCTATTAGTATGACATCTTCCCCAAAAGTGCATGGGTAGAAAATCTGAAGGGATAGTGGCCATCTTGGTGGAGAAAATGAATCTACTTTTCCTAGTTTTTTCAGAAACTTCACACATAGCTGTGGACAATTCAATTCTATTCTTCCTGATAGTGTTTCCCTAAAAGAAGTAAATTAATGGCTACATCAAGGTGTTCTGATATGACAGTTGTAGACGCCATATATGCAAATTTGTGTACACAGATTTTGGTACTGTGAATCAAAATTACTTGTCTTGTGTGATTTTCTTTAAGAAATAACAAGTTATTGCAACCCTATATAGACTGGAAATGATACTTGGAAAACTGAAAATTACGTCAGTAATTCCTTTCCCATATTGCCCACAAATTCAGTTTGGTTGCAAATACAGAGTCACTATCTGGTAATAATAGTCACCTAGATCTAGAAATCCTCTCAAACATGTATTTTTCTAAACCTTTCACTATATTCAGATGGGCTTATTATTAGCCAGAGATGGTGGACTTTGAGGGAGTACTTACATAGGAAAAATCAGTAGTAGAGAGGAAATAAAGACTCAGAAAAGCCATTCTCATATGTACAGGGTTTGCACAGATGGATAATCTAAGGAACACAGAGAAAATCATCAGGATCTCAGTGGTATTAAAAATCAGAACAACAAGAGCATCTCTTCTGTGTGTTCTGCACTCACTGCTAAGCGTGCAGATGACTCTCACCCACAAATGCTCGTGCTTAGTCCTGAGCGGCGTCTGATGAAAAGCACTGTTTGGGGAATTACATGCAGGAGACTATTCAAAGGAAAGGGAATCACAAGTACAAGATGCAACTTGCCTTTAAAACAAGCATTTGAAGCTGAGTAAGGTAAATGCAGCATTCTGACCCCCCTTTGCACCAAAATACAGACCTGTGCTGCAGAAGTGCAGAGGGGTTTATCCTTTCTCCATATGCAGTTCAGCCATACTTCTAGCGGCCACTAAAGCATGTGAAGAACCTCCGTAGTGAGTTGATGCCCTCTGTCATGGCACCCACTGGTGATGCCAAGCCAGGACTGCAACTTCGGGAAATGCGGCTTGGTGCCATGGGGCTTCCCAGCGACTGCTCTCAGTGTCCAGCAAAGCAGATTGCCCTTCCCTCTGCTCGCTCCTCTCCTCTACCGGGCAGGGCTAACCAGTCGCACAGACCCATGAGCCGGATCTGTTACCTGTAATCTGACTATTTAATTCTCAGCAGTACATGGTAGAGCAATCCTGTGTTTCTTTCAAAGAGAAAAAAGATGGGAGCAGTCTACAAGCCACACTGGACATTTAATAGAGCAGAAACTAAGGTGAATTTTTTCTCGTACAGCCCCAGAATCCGAGGCCTTAATGAAGGCAAACCGCTGATTCAGTTGTAAAGGTTTTTCGTAACCCGATTCTTGCAACAAAATGTATCTTCTGCAAATAGAACAGCTCTCAACAGGTTGTCAATCTGGACTATTTAAGAGTTCCATTAACTTAAGCACAGTGCTTTAAAATTGTCAGTCTTACTTATTTTGAAATGATCATTTGATAATTCTGAAAAATCTATTATATTTCCATTGAGAAACATGTTTTAAAAACCACATCATCCATTACCAAACAGTATTCCCGGATATATACATATTCTGAATGACTAACGTTGCTGAATCGAAGTGATGGTGCAACTTAATTATACATTTATTGGCAGTAGCATTCATAAGCTTTTATAGGAAAACCAACATTTTGAGGAAGCATTTTCTTCAGTCTTCCAGAAGCTGACAGCCAGAGCTGACAGAATGGTGGTGTGCAGAACTCACATGTGGTCTGGGAGATACCATGTCTCTTCAAATACAGTTTTTAAGTGGGCTGTCTACGTATAATAAGCTTCAGGAGAATCCTTCAAAAAAGAGGACTCTATTATTTAATTATTCCAATTATTTTCTTTAACCTTTTTTGAAGCTTTATTAGTTGTATTTAATCTTAAATGTTTTTTTGTGTACAAAGCTTCTGAGAAGGCCATGGGGATGGATGATTGCTTGTGGGAGCCCTCGGATGTGAGTAACAAAAAGGCACCATCTCCCATTTCACAGCAATGCACACAACCCCTTCAGCACATCAATAGGCTTTGTTTCTGTTTGCTTTTCCACTTTTTTGAAGAGGAAGTTGTAGGTGTATCTGTAATACCTTCCTACAACCTTTTTATTTACAGGGACATGGCTGAAGAGTAGTTTGGGCCTTGTACAACAAGAAGGAAATCAGTTGACTTGGACTTACATTGCACCTCAGCTGGGCTACTGGGTTGCAGCTATGTCACCTACTATCCCAGGTACGATGAAATTGAATTTTATTGATATTTCCAGCATTGTGTAATTATTTATTCATATGTAACATTTATATTTTTCAGAATGACTTCATCTGAGATGCCACAGCTTGATCAATAATGGATTATTAGAAAACAGAAATCTGAAAGTAAAGGGATAAGATATTTTGGGGATTGTGGGTGGCAACCCTTGTGCTCAAAATCTCTTGAGCCATTTCAGTGAGAAACTTTTTAAAGTGTTCCTGCGTTGATGCATTTAAGTCACCACTGCCTGCTAGAGCCATTGCTAGAAAATGAGGGGAGTTATAACATGAATGTATTGGTGTTCCAGCAGGTAGAAAAATACGTGCTGTGAAGTTTCTGTGCAGAAACTCCCAAAGAAATGGATTCATCTAAGATCAACATCATCCTGGGTTAGACGTTTACTAATGGATTGATTGGCTGTAACTTTTTTTTCTTTTAAACTGAAGATGCCCATTTTGCTCTGACTCATGCTTTGCATCGCCTTGGTGACTGATCAATTTACACCACGAATAACTTAGCGTAGACATTCTAGGAAGTGTATTAGCAGAGTGCATTGGTAGATGAGCTGACTGGTTGCCATCTGCAAGCCTCTTGGCATCACTGTAGAAAATCACTTTGAACCAGGCATTATATGCACTTCTGCGCCTGTGGAGATCATTAATGTTGCAGCTTGCTCTTCCTTTTTTCTGTCTATGGCTGCCTCAGATTTCTTAGTATTAGTTTTTCAGCCACCAGTAATCAGAGATACGTCTGTGTATGAAAGAGCCAATCGATCAAACAAAAAACTCCTTCTCTTACAGATTTTCTTTATTAGGTTTTCTGGATGAAAAGCAAATACAGTAGGAATGAAAACATTCTTGCCGTGGCAATGCAAGCTAAATAAACTGTATCTAACCAACAAAACAAACTCTAATGGGAGGACTGTTTTTAAAAGTCTGCTTGTATATGCCATGAAGGTGTTTCATGATATGCAAAGCATTTGGGGGTTTTGCTGTGTTATGTCTTACGCAAGCTTTTTGTTTAAGGTTATATTAAATGAAACTGCTGGAATATTCAGCTGATTCATGGTTGAACAGAGTTTAGATGTAGGTGCAGCTCTGAATAAACAATCATATTGAATTTAATGAAATTTTACAAAATAATTGTACTTTAAGAAAAAGCAACTGAGCCAAATGTTTCCCAGTAGAGCTCTGTCCCAGACTGCAAGGAAGTTACACCAGCTATGAAATTGGGCCTGTCACTCTAACAGGAGAAGGCTTATTTTTCCTTGTAGTTTAATTCGTATGGCAGAATCTCTGCTTGTATTCCACTTGTCTTTCTTTCCGAGGGCTAGATCTGGGTTCCTAAAACTATGTTGCAATGGGAACAACATTTTCTTGAAAAATTCAAGTGATTTATCTCTTCTTCTTTTTGCTTAATGTCCTGAAGCAACAGTATCAATCAATTATGTAAAAGTAGTGGCAGGACAGAATGTATAAATATTTAGATTTCTCAAATGCAATATCCTCGATGTTATTTTTAATCAGGTTAATGTCTTTTTGCTTGTTGTATCTTCTCATTGAATCTATTTGATGTCTTATCTCAAAAAATGGTCAAAAATTGGCTTTGTATTCCTAGCAGTGGCTCTACAGACCACTCAAGATCCACAGATGAGGTTTTACAGGCCTCATGATCTAGAATCTTAACGTTGTCCAAGTTTGCTGTCCTTCACAGTATATGCACGTTACTCTGTCAGCTGGTGCTGTACCTCCTTGCCTGCAGATGAAAATTTGGACCTTTATTTCAAAATCATGATACTGATTTTACAAACCAACAGGGTTACACATGCATAACTGTGAACAGATGCTGTCCACACGTGTGCATTCTTCTGTATGTTAGAACATTTACTAAGCATTACTGAAACCTGGAGTTACAACACTGTTTTACTAGTGGCCTGTTCTTTAAAGCTACTGAAGGTCTGCTTGGCTTGGCTTGGCTTGATCTAGACTAAAGAGCACCGCCACATCTTCCAACGAATCCTGTACTGCACTGTATGTACTGTTTAGTGCAAAGCAACACAAATACTGTTAAAGAGAAGTTGTTGGCCACAGTGCTGCTAGATGCATTACAGTGCTGGAAGATGCTGTGATGGCTTTTCTCCAGTGATGAGAGCTTTGGTGCACTGTGTCGGCATCAGGACCTGGAAGGCAGCATCCACTGATGCATGCTCCCATTGAAACTAACTGCTTTTCCACAGAATGATCTATTTGGACTTGCAGTAATGAAAACCAGCACATGCTTTCTCCACAACTTGCTCCCTTCTCCGGAGATGGTCTGCTCAATAGGCACCAGGGCAATGAGCGGCAGTGTTGCTCACTTAGCATCCTGATAACAAGGGAAGATGTACCTCTCTGTTTAAGTGTTGTTCCTCTTCCTGTTTGCAGGTCGTTACAGGTCTAAATTCTCTTTTCTGGCCTTCCAGGTCCCGTTGTAACACACGACATTACCAGCTATCACACAATGTTTCTTTTGGCAATTTTAGGAGGGATGGCGCTCATACTTCTAGTCTTGCTGTGTCTGCTTTTGTATTATTGCAGGTAAGATTCACCATCCTGGTTGCTTAGTTCACATTGGAAATATAAGCTTTTTTGTGCTCATGACATTAAAAGCTTTTGTATTGAAACATTTTTACTTCGGGGGGGGAGAGGGGGCGGAAAGCAAGCAAGCACTTGAAGAAGAAAGAAACAGTGAGATCAAATTTCATATGTTGCTGGTTACCTGCAGCATGTACAATCCCTGCCTTTGTAGGATGGTGCTTGAATGAGTCACATGCACCTGTACCTGTGTTTTCCTTGTAAGATGTTCTAAAACAAACATAGGCGTAGGTCCAAGATCTCTGTCATTGTACCTGTTACGCATTTGCAAGTGATCTTTCTATTAGTCTTATATTAAAATGAATGTTAAACTTTTATCAGCAAGTGTATATTAATGAGGGATTTTGTATTTGCCTCCTCCAGACATTTGCTCCAATTTGTAATTGGTGCTTGACATATTTCCCAATTGACATTAGTTATGCTTCAATTTTATCTTCGCCACCGGGATAAGCTTTTAATTGTTAGGTTATGTAATAAAAGCTCAATTCCCCTAATATTAATCACTGCTTAAAGATCTCTCATTAAGACACGCTGCTGTTCTTGTTTCTGTGTACAACAGTCATAAATGTGTAACTTCTTTTGTTACCGGCTTTTATAGAAGAAAATGTTTAAGACCACGTCAGCATCATAAGAAACTGCAACTTTCCACAGCACTGGATACTTCTAAGAAGGATCAAGCAACCTCTATGTCCCATATAAATTTAATATTTTCACGTCGTGAGTCAGAATTTCCTGGCGGGCTGTCCGTTGCTAGCAATGGACACACTGAAAACTCAGGTGCAAAGGAATTAATCAGTGCTGTCCACATGGAGATGGTATCACCTAGTGGAGAAGCAGATATGCATACACCTATGCTCAAACACTCATTCAGTACTTCCCAGGAGTTTAGTTCCCGAGAGGAACTGCTCTCTGACAAGGAGAAAGACAAGAGCAGAATTTCCTTGGATGACCTGACTCCCAGTGGGTCTCTAAGAAAAGACTACCACAAATCAGCAGATAGTTTTCCTTTAAAGCCAAGAAAATCTACAGAAACAGCTGAAGGCTATGAGTCCCCGATCAAAGATGAGTATAGGAGAAGTTACAATGCTATGCTGTCTCAGCCTTTATTTGAAAAGCAAGAGAGAGAAATTCAAGTATCTATGAACCATATTGCTACTGGAAGTAAATACAATATTCAGGAACAAATATACCCCACACCTTCGGCCCCTGAAAAAGAGCTGCTGGACTGCAGACCTACTGATTGTATGATGTCTCGTTCAGTTGATCACCTTGAAAGACCTACATCTTTTCCTCGACCAGGTCAGTTAATCTGCTGCAATTCCGTTGACCAAGTCAATGACAGTGTTTACAGAAAAGTTTTGCCTGCATTGGTCATCCCAGGTCATTACATGAAATTGCCAGGAGAACACCCTTTTGTTAGCCAGCCCCTGGTTGTCCCAGCTGACCAGCAGATTGATATAGAAAGACTTCAGGCTGAGCTTCCTAACCCTCATGCACGGCTTTTTCCACACCCCCCACAACAGCTGCAACCCCAACAGTTAGCATCCCAAGCAATATCTCAGCAACATTTGCAAGACACAGGTGCAGCTGAGTGGAGTCAACAAAATGCTTCCATGTCTGAATCTATTTCCATTCCCGCCTCACTTAATGATGCATCCCTGGCTCAAATGAACAGCGAAGTGCAGCTTCTTACAGAAAAGGCTTTGATGGAACTAGGAGGTGGAAAGCCATTGCCTCATCCTCGAGCATGGTTTGTTTCTCTAGATGGACGTTCAAATGCTCATGTTAGACATTCATACATCGATCTCCAAAGAGCTGGTAGGAATGGGAGTAACGATGCCAGTTTGGACTCTGGTGTTGACATGAATGAACCAAAATCTGCCCGAAAGGGAAGAGGAGATCATCTGTCTGCACCACAGAGTCACCCACCAGTGCAAGAGCACCAGCAGAGAGAGCGGAAGGTTTCAGACAGCACAGCTTACACACAACTTGTGTACTTGGATGATATGGACCAAAGTGGCAGCGAGTGTGGAACAGCAGTCTGTAGCCCTGAGGACAATGCTATACGATGCCTACTAGAAGGCACTAGTAAAAGAAGCGGTGTGCAGCTGCCCAGCCTGCAGGAGGAAACAAGAACTGTGGATACCAAACCAGAGCCATTAACTAGTCCTGAACACGGAACATCGGTTCAAGATGAGGAGGAGGATGAGGAGGATGAGGAAGATGACCAAGGTGAAGATAAGAAGAGTCCTTGGCAGAAACGAGAGGAAAGACCACTAATGACTTTCAATCTAAAGTGAGCTATTGTGAAAATCCACCATTCAGTGGAGTATAAAATTGCCAAATATTCTTTCTGTGGAAGTGCTTGATTTTTTTTCTTTTTTTTGTTGTGGAGAGAAAAGAGAAAAACAAACTGTGGTGAGCAACATTTGAAAGAACTTAAATGCATTACTGTGTAAATGTTAGAAAAGAATTAAAATCATTCCTCTGATTTAACAGCTGCCTCCAGTGAGATAGCTGAACAAAGAGTGTGATTGTTATTCCATATACTTGATATTGGTCATCCAGGATGTTGAAAATACTGACAAGTTGTTTTGGTTGGTTTATGACCTCAATCTCCTTATGAATGGGAGCTGGTAAAGCTTTTGTTTTGTAGGCCAATTTTATGTTGATAATGCTACTGAAATTATCTTCAAAACAAGAGTTTGACACATGGTGTCCAAAATTGTGCATTATCTCAATGAAAGGCTATGCATTGCTGCTTTTAGTAATACTTTGCTTATACTATGCTTTTCTTAATTTTACAAGTTGGTTGTAAACATTTTATGTCCTTTATTATAAACTACTCAGCAATTTATTTTAATGTAAAACTGCAGGAAACTTGAGTAGCATCCCTTAGCATTGAAGCCTTTTTATGAAACCAAACTGAACTTTGTGTCGACTAAGATTCCTCCAATTCTGGTCCCATTTACTCAAAGTGCCTTTTTTACAGTAACAATGAACAGTCCCTTCTTTTGCTAACTCCTTTTAATTGACCCCATTTGGGATTTTATAAACTTCTGAACTTCTACCTTTTATTTTAAGCTGCATGCCAAGAGTCCCATTTTGTGCTGAGCATTTCTCATTTCAATACAGTGTATTCTGTAGCTATCATGTATATTGTGGATTCTGTTTAGCCAGGATAGACTTAGAAGACATTTTAAAGGGCCCAGAGTAGCCAAGAAGATAGTTTCATTGACTGTATATATTGTTAGTTTCCTCTGGAATCATATGAGCTAATCATGCTCATATAAAATGGACTATAGACCGAGCAAGTGGACTGAATGTGTCTAGAAAAATTTTGGAAAAANAAAAATTATGAAAAAAAAAAAAAAAAAAAAAATGTACTATCCAAAAGTGCCAGAATGACTCTTCTGTGCTTTCTCCATACAGAGCTGCTTGGTTATCCAAAAAGTATAACTGAAAATAAACTGCAAAAAATATCTCTGTGGATTTTTTCCTCTGTTGGTGGTCATCACATTATTTTATATTATTTAATAAGAAAAATACTTTGGTTTCACTTTTGCTATGCATATTTATGCTTATGTGCCTTACTAACACACTTTCTTATGCAGTTCTCGTGACCTTCAGTCAACACTGAAATTTAGACTCCTTTTCAGAAAAGCATCCTCTCTATCTTGATAAATACGTAACTATTTGCTTAAGTATCACTCAGGACTTTGGAAATGAAATCCTGGTATCACCGAAATTTTCTATGGAGTCACGCTTCCTGCGGGACGAGTTTTCTTTCTGAGTTTTCTGCGAGTACTCACACTTATTGCACACTTCTTACTTCTTCATTAAATGGGTTCAAAAAGGGAAAGACTTCTACTCTTGTGGAATCCTTTGTATACGTTCAGTTTATCATGTTTCATTCAATTATATTTGTGCACCATTAGCAGCAGTCATGCTTATAAAATTAATTATTATGTAATTGATAAAGTGATTGGAGAAAGTATTATATAGTTCCTATTTAATTTATTATAATAAGCCCTAGCTCAGATTCATTGCTCTTTTTTTCAAGGTTTTCTTAGGAGGCCAATGCTGTAATTTCCATCTCACTGAATGTCTTACCTGGGAGTCTGGGCTCGAGCCAGGAACTGAATCCTGATTTCCTAGTTCCCAGTCCAGTGCTCCTCTCCATCCACAAAGCCACATTGCCTCTGTTTTGCTTTAATTCATGTTTGGAAGTGGTATATGTCATAAAAGAAATCTAAAATAATATTTGTGGAGTGCATTGAATATTGAAATCACCATATTAGCAGTAAGTTATGTTTCAGTCATTACATGTGTTCCAGACAGGGGACAGGGAAACCAGGACCTGTAGCCTCTCTCATCTCCAGGGACAGGGGACACTGGAAGAAAGGCCCTGCCCAAAACGTGTAGGTAAGGGCAGTATGTGGGCAAAACTCCTGCTCTGTTACTTTCTTTTCATGCAGATTTTCCTGAGCTTGAGATGTGGTTCCGGACTCTTCCTTTATCGATGGAAGACTTCCAGAAGAAATGTGTACGCAACAGAATCTACCCGATCTACCTGGACTAGCTTGTGGCGTGTTTGCCACAGCCGGAGCTGTAAGCTTCAGCACAAGAGTGAGACAATCATGGGTTTCTACCCAGGGAGGGGAGAAGCTCAGGGGCCAACACTGCTGGGAGTGTGCTTGTGAAAATCTGGTGAGGGCTGGAGAGAAGACAGCCCAGAGGCAGCAACATTAAGGATTTCATTTGTACCTCCCTGTTGTCATCACATTTTCCTTCCCTCTGGCTGTAACTTCCCAAGGCAGAAGAGTGTACCCCAGCCCATGGAACAGGGAAACGCGCATGTACTTCCTCAAAATGGGGCCCCCAAGAATTCATCTGAGGATTAAAGCTTGTTATAGAACACAGTACCGATTAAATTATCACTAGGCTGTAACCTGGGGCATGGTAGCATCCATCCAGTACATCCTTGGACTTGGTCAAACGAGAGGAATGTCAGTTTGCTTTTCTAAAATGTGTGGGTGACAAGTAAGTGTTTTTTGTATCAGTGCTGCCCTTTGGGTTTCTTTAGCATTTGAAATTCTTAACGTTCAAGTATCTGCCACCTGGTGGTGCACTGTTTCTCCATACATACTGCGTCTACAACACAGCTTACCATTTCAATATAAGCACAGTTTATAACTTCAATAACAGCAGTAGGCAGTTGGCACAAGATCATCAGTTGTTTCATGGACCTGCTGTGAGTCCAAGTGCAGAGATCCCTGTCAGCTGGAGAGACCTTGCCCGGCATCTTAGCTGGGGCTGCACTCAGCTTCTAACATCGCCATTCAAATCAAAATGCATCATCGCTGAGGGCAGTATAGTCTGTTCAAGTGTAAATGTGCTGGTTTTCTCTCAGCTCCTGAATAACACCTTGGTTTCAGATTAAAATAAAGTTAAAGCAATTTTAATTACTAATTGTTTTAAAAGTTGAGAAAAATAGAAGTATCTCAGTTATTCTTATTCTTTTCCTGTTCATCTGCTTATAGACAAATGTAAGCTGGCTGGTTCAGTGCTAACCTTACTCACGTTATATATATATGATACATATAATATGATGATACATCCTATATCGTGACAGATATATATACACACACAACATTACCATGGTATTTTCATGATATATGTCTGATATATTCATTTCCAGGCTGCAAACCATTCGGAATTGGAGCTTTGGGTAGATGAGTAGGCAGCAGCCAACTGCCGTTTTCAGATTAGAGGAGCATTTTTTTTATGTTACTTGTGTAATTCCAACTGGTAAACTGACACCAGGTACTGTCTTCTATTTGACAGTCACAACAGAGAGGGTATCTAGTTCTCTTTAGCACTAGCCCTCTGGTAGCCACGGGTTATTAGCTTGTCAAATGTGGTGCCTGGTCTATTATCGCTTAACTGAAGTACTTGTTTTATTGATGTGCTTTTCTTCTAGGAAGAAACAGTGCCAGTTGGTATGTTTGATCATTAAATATCTCTTCTGCCTTGGGAAGTTACAGCCAGAGGGAAGGAAAATGTGATGACAACAGGGAGGTACAAATGAAATCCTTGTTTACAGCTTATTTTTGTAATTGTGGAGGGAAGGACTCTGTGTTCACATGACTGGAGATACGGACTCCTGAATACACCCAAGTGAGGAAGGGCCCTGCCAGTTTTATATTATAGAGGTAGGAAACGGTGCTTGAAATACTGCTGTGGGATGAGAAATCCCACTTTCAAAGGAACGACCGGTCCTGCTGCAAGAGATGTTGGGCACCAATGCTGGAAGCAATTATTTTGAAGGGCTCCTGTCTTAAGCACTGGGTTTTAAAGGGTTTTGGTGATGTAGTGGTTGTAGGGAGTTTAAAAAAGTCTTAATGTTGCTGCCTCTGGGCTGTCTCTCTCCAGCCCTCACCAGATTTTCACAAGCACGCTCCCAGCAGTGTTGGCCCCTGAGCTTCCCCCCTCCCTGGGTAGAAACCCATGATTGTCTCACTCTTGTGCTGAAGCTTACAGCTCCGGCTGTGGCAAACATGCCACAAACTTGTCCAGGTAGATTCTGTTGCGTACACGTTTCTTCTGGAAGTCTTCCATCGATAAAGGAAGAGTCTGGAACCACATCTCAAGCTCAGGAAAATCTGCATGAAAAGAAAGTAACAGAGCAGGAGTTTTGCCCACATACTGCCCTTACCTACATGTTTTGGGCAGGGCCTTTCTTCCAGTGTCCCCTGTCCCTGGAGATGAGAGAGGCTACAGGTCTTGGCTTCCCTGTCCCCTGTCTTCAGGGAATGACCCTTCTATAAACCCAACCCCTTGATTCTACCTTCAGTTTTGTGCCATGCTGTGAGGCCAACGTCAATGGGACATACAACGTGACATTCCAGTGACGTTTCAGTAAAGCTATTTTTAGGTGTTGGTGAGGGTGAGCTTTCTCAAGCTATCTGCCTCTTTGTGTCTATGCCATTAGCTCTACCTTGAATTTAACATCATGTGATCTTATATCAAATAACACAGTAACAATGAGGGAAGCAGAACGAGAAGCCATGTTCCCCCCATGAGGAGTGTTTTGAGTTGTGGATTGGTCTTTTATTCCTTGAAATCAGCAAAGTATACCTACATAAATATACATGTATCCATGTGTGCCCATGTATGCATGCACGTGCACATGTACATATATAAGTGCATTTAATACAAAAGCTGGCCTAAACACTAGTTTAAGTCTTTCTACATCAAGCAATGCCAAAGTAAAGGTCAGTCACCTAGGCTGACTGGAAGAACCGGCCTAAGAGCTCATAAAGGCCTGTATTAATTAACTTAATTGTCGTTGTGGTCTGACATTGCAGGATCAAAGCTGTGCTTGATGCCGAGTTTCTGCTGTGCCTGTACCCGTGACTTCCATGAGATTTATTCACACTTGCCTACTAGCCTAGACCTGATGTCTAAATTCCGTATTAAAGCTTTTCTGATGTCTATGTTTTAAGTAATTTATTCTGCAATTGTTGCAACATTTGACAGAGGCTTTTCTTTTGCAGAAAATTGTAAAATTCTGAAGGGTAAAATCTTACTGTAAAATCTCAAAAAAATTTTGCATAGAAGTGGAAGAGTTTATATCATAGAGTCTGATTTCTCATTTTCTTCATAGGGAAGACACTGTGTCCATGGACTTTTTTTAATTCAATATAATTCTCCATGCAGTAGGTGTGCATCCTGAACAGCACTGTTCACCTGCTTCTAACCACCCAGAAGGTCTGCAGGACCTTTATTAGCATCCATTTATCTGATTTGTATGATAATTGGGTACTTAGAGTTGGAGTAGCCTCAAGAACATTGGAAATTCTTTTCTGTCAGCTATCATGGAGATGTGGGAAATACAGCGTCTACCCAGAAGTAACAACATACTGTCCCTGAGCAGGTTGTCACCACAAGGAGTGGTGGCAGTGGTTGTCACCACTGTTTGTCATAAAGTACTATTCTCATCCAAGGTCTGCTTGTCTTCAGACTGTAGTCTCCCAAGACTGGAAGAGCACCTTTCCAAATAAAAGTGGTTTATGCTAATGGAAATAGGTAACTGAATACCAAAGTATGTGATAGACACACCATTTGTTTGGGAGTTGGGGATAGCCAGACTTTCAGGATTCCTTCTCTGGACCTGAACTTTGAGAACTATCCTAGTCAATTCTCTCAAGGTTTCCAGACTCTAGTCCCCATTTCAGGGTGTCTAACAGTGTTAAATACCTTAGAGCAAACCAGACATGTAGGAGCACCCTAATAGTTCTAGCCTGTTACAAATGCTCTGGTCTGAGACTTACAGTCAGGCTGTGGCCTCTTTGCTCTAGCAGGAAAAGATGTACATCTATCACAGAAAATCGTCCCTTTTTGTTTGGGGATAAAGAACTACCAGAAACAGACAAAAAGAAAACTCTGAAAACTTTAATTTTGGAAAAATACTGAAATGGTCAAGAGTTTAAGACTAATTTATGTATCTACCACTTCCTCAGTCTAGAATTGGGAAAAGAAAGCATCTTGGCTGTACCTGCAGCTTCCCTCCAAAGAGGAGGAAGCGGCAGGCGCATTGATACTGGGGGACTGTAAAAGGCTGATGGGAGAACTGATTTAGGAGCTGACGGGTGTACATTGGATTGATTTGGAGATTGGATGTGCAGAAGGAATTCCTGAGTATTGGTCAGAGCTCCTGCAGCACCAGTGTCAACACCATCTTTGTCAATAAATCTGTCACCACTAATTCTCATTCACATATATAGTTTGAGAAGAGTCTGAAAGAGTTAGGAAAAAATAGACATAGAAATGCAGAATATGTATATATTTGTAATAATCATTATTTAAGAGTCAGTTCGGATTTCTAATTATCTTTCAGTGTAAAACATGAATTATTTATTTTTTTACCTTTTGGGGCTAGACACCCTAGGAACAGAGGAATTGCAACGCTGGAACCAGTTTTAACCCGTTTAATCTAAGTCTTGTATCCTGCTTCCGACAGTCATCAAAAACAGATGCTTCAGAAAAATGAGGAAGAAGTCTCTACCAGTGATAATAACCCCACAGGATAAAAGTCTTCCTGTCCTTATCACTTATACCCTTAAGCATGAGGGTTTGTATTTTGTATCATACACCTTTTTTAACGCGACAAAATGTTTTCACTTGCATGTAAATGTCTAAGCCCTCTTTAAGGCTGTATAACCCACGGCCCTCGCCAATACAGGCACCAGCAGGGAGAAGCAGATGCTTCAGTGTAAAAGGTAAGATGTAAAATAGAAGAGGTACGGTTTGAGCCGCGTTTTAAAACAGAATTCAACAAAAAAAATGTTGAGTGTCAGGGTGCAGCAGGAAGAGTGGGCTGTTTTGAGAGTGCCTGTCCCCCAGTTTGGATGCTGCAGCCAACACAGGCCAGCAGCACGTGGGCTGTGGGAGACAGGCAAGGCTGCAGCTCAGCAAGTGAGGTGCGCAGCGGGAGGCTAAAAAGATGTAAAGTGGGTGAGACAAACAATAAAGATCGGAGACGTGATCTCACACGGATACAAATGTGCAATATATGGGATCACAAGCTCATTTCATTCCCTAACCATTTCTACCTGTTCTGATGGTAGCTGTGACAACTATATAGATGTGTCTTGGTGCATTTGTTCAGCGTGTTCTGAATCTGTATTCTCTCACCCTTGCATCTCATTCAGGATTGAAGAAGGCAGCATTCAAGTTCTCAGCATGAAGAGAGTCAGTAAAAAAAATCGTTGTGAGGTAGTACTAGTAGGCACTCGTATGAAGCAAAGTCTAAACTTATTCATTTGCTCCATAACTTTTTTTTTTATATTTGTTAGGAAAATAGAGAAAACACCAAACAGCCAATTTTCAAATTGGATGTTTTGCTTCAAATATACAAGATTACAAAAAGCTCACAGCAAGTTGTTTATTATTATTACTTGCAATATCAAATCCATTTTAAATTATAAATGCCATGAATATTTCAATGTGATGCGTAAAGGTAGGAGCAGTCCTGCAACTGCATGAATATTTCAGGCACTTTTCTTCTGCAGTGTTTAATAGTCAGATGAACCAGATGATGCCAATAGTCTGAATGCTGTATTATATATCACTAGCTCAGTGGGATGTAATTAATACATAACACTAGGCAGGTAAACAAGTCTGGATTACGCATGGCTGCTTGAGGGAAATTGTGTCTGTGACTGGCTGGCTTTATTCAGTTGCAGAAGAGCAAAGAGAAGGTTATGACCCTGACCACCTACTAGACAGTCTCACTTGACAGTTAATCCAACAGGCGCGATCTGACAAACCCCCATACAGAGGTGGGTGTGAAGGCTTCCCAGTCCTCAGTATTTCTTAACCTCCAAGCTTAGATGGCTCTTCCCTCGCTAGCCTAAGGTTCTCCTGAACTCACATCAGCCACTGAAATGCCCAAAGTATTTGAGTATTTGTAGGGCTTCGTTTTGAGTCCTGGATTTTGGCTGTGGGAGTCAACTAAGAAAAAGTTAAATGTGGTAACACCAAAGTCCATTTGTGGATCTGGGCCTCTACTCATATGTTGATGTTCAAGCTGGCTCAAAGCCTCTCAGAATTGTAGGCACGGGTTCATTTTGTGTAGCCACGACAGGCCCATGACTGCATCTGTAATGGAAAGCAGGCAGAACCTGGAAAAAGAAGTGGGATGGGGAAAGATCCAGAAAGCTGGGATTTGTGGTGCTGTAGAGGGTCCCCTGTACACTGGTTGGTGGCTGACAGCGGTGGGAGCAGCTAGGCAGAGCTACATCTGTAGTGTTTTATTGACCTTTCTCTCTTCCTTTCATAGGATTTGTTGCCATAAGGAACTGGATATTTTGGCTACATCTAGCAGCAAACCTAGACTCACTGCTAAAGCTCTAAGGAGACCTAGGAAAATAACCAACCAAAAAATGAGTAATTCATCAAATGATGGAATTATTTTAATTGATTTCACGATATGCTGTTTAGTATTAAGTGAAGTGTATCTCCCGATTAGGAAGTCTATTTTCCTTTATTATTAATTGTTTAGCTTTTGTGTAAAATGACTGTGCTTTCTTCTTTTTACATCAAATAAAAGGCTTTTCTCTTCCTGCTACATGTAGGAAGAGGTCTTGTCAATCAATTAAAAACGGTAAATTCACACCTTCACAAACACAGGCTCTTTACCTGGTAAGTTTAAAATAAAACATTTCTGATAGCTTCTGATGGTCTGCTTAGACTGGCGCGAGTGTGTGGGTTGTATCTGCATCACTCGTACGCAGCGGTTTGGGGGGTTCCCGGACACACCCACCTGTGACAACAGAGGTCTTGGATGTACAGATGCCCACAGATGGCCTGTTCGGGCACATCAGGTGCCGTCTGTGCTGCTTATTGTCCTAACAGCACATACTCCATTAACTCACCGTGGTTCAGCATGTGGGGTCCTGAAATTCAGGGGTACATTTCTTCCACCTTGCTGCTCTGTTTTTGAAAGATATCTATACCTGTGATAGCCAACATCTATCAAAAGTGTAACTGCTGACCAGTGTCTATAGAGTGAATTTAAATACTCTGGGCAGCTGTCTGGTAACTTCAGAAATGAGAAGCTACATCAGAAATCCCCAGTGCAGGACAGATCCATACCTCTTGCTTCTGGTCAGCTTCTCTCCTTGTGGTATAAACAAAATTTGCATATTCATGAAACGCAAAAGCACAATTCAGTGTTGTCATTTGGCCTTGTAATAGTCAAATCTGGAGTATAATCTCAGTCGTGCCTCTCAGGAGGTAAACTGTAATATCCATAAGGATATTCCTCACACGTGCTATGAAGTTTAGAATAGCAGCCGTTCTGCAGCTATACACCTCATGATCCCCCCTCCAGGCAGACCTTCTAGCAGGGGACAGCAAGTGGGAGCTTGCTGCAAGAGATTCATATTGCCCCCTCTATCATCACTGTGAGCTGCAGGAAGAGTTAGGATCCAGGCTTCCTATACTCCACGCGTCTCAATGAAGCGAGGAAAATTGTGGTAAAGGAGAGAAGATGGTTAAACCCACAGTTTCTCCAACACAATGATTCAATATAGCTGTTTAGTCATTGACATACTGTTCTTCACTTTCTCCTACACATTATTATGAGGGGAGAGAAATCATTAGTAACCACTGGATTAACTTCTCTCCAGACTACAGGACAGCTGTTCACAACAATTGGTTTTTGTTACTGAAAACTATTGGGTATTGTGCCTTTGTTTGGAAATTTCCTTTCTTTCATACACAGTACAGCTGACTGAAGATTGTACATCTACATCTACATCTACAGTACAACTGACGGTTTGCTTCTGAAGGTCATTTCAAACTGTGGTAACATGGTAGGCACATTTCCCCTCTGAACTACAGCGACGGCTTGACATTGGGAGGTCTGGCTTGGCCAGGAGTCAATTACAGACTCCATCAGTTTTGCACTAGTTGAGGATAGGGCACCTGTCTAGATTTTATTTTCTCTCCCTTTGCTCATTTGTGGAAGATCAACACCACCTTAACAATTTAGCCACATTCAGGAACAACTGCTGTTTTTAAAGGTACATGTGCTATGTCATGGTTTATTTTATTTGGAATGTGCTGGTTGAGTATTTTCTAGCCTTATCGATTTATTACCCTTGAATTTTACAGTCACCGCAGCTAGTATTTCAAAACTGTGGAGAGAGAAAATACCTGTCAGATGATGGAAGTCCGGCATAGATTGCAGTCACTGAAGATTTAAATGTACTCATGAGACGTCAGAGTATACCATGGTAGGTCATACATCTGATAAACCCATACTCCATTACCCATTAAGAATCGTCTTTGCCTCTGTCCTTTCACAACAAAGCAGAAGGAGCTCCCACAAGCCCACCTGTGGCAGGTAACAAATATTCAGTGATTATTTGGTAGCACAAGGGTGGCACTTCCAGTGTGATATAACTGACTACTGGGTTAGACCAAGAGAAGCTGTGAGGCTGTTCAGGAGACTCGTTATAGATGAAGTACAGCTGACAGGGTGACCTGGGCCTTTGATTTTTTTACTGTTACATTGTCTGCCGTTGACATGTTGAGAATGATGCATTTGAATTACAAGTTCCTGTGGCAACTCGCGTGTTGTAAAGGACCAAGCACAGTGGGACAGCGTCCCAGAGCTGCTGCTCAGTAAGTGCAGGTTCAGAGTTTGACTGAGAGGGCACAGCTGGAGGAACATCTAGCTGTCTTCTGCTTGGCCAGTGAGATCTTTTACTTGACATGTCACCTGCAATATCTGATAAACATTACACCACCTTAAATAAAAAATAGGAAAAAGTAATACAAATCACCACCTTAAATCGAAATGTAAGGAAGCAGTATCTTCCTCACATTAAATGACTTTCAAGAGGGTGGCGGGGATAAAAAATTACAACTGATGCATACTATTCTTACATCTTAATGTGATGTTTGGCAGCACCGCTAAACCAAGCACTCAGAAATCCTGCATCTCATCCAGAAATCTCAACACGACCCTGGAAATCACAAGAGTTCAAACATTTAATGTGAGTTTCTCTTTATTTGTTTTACTGGGTTTGGATCATTATGATCCTAACTCCTGTTTTTCCTAGCACGGATCTCGTAGAAACAAAAAAGGCTTCAGGAAAACACCAAGTGCCGCGTGAGCCCGCGGCCACTGCCGTGCGGGTGGGAGATGGCCACGGCGACCTCGGCGGCGTCTACCAGCGGCAACTAGGGCGTCGAAGTACTTATGGTGCGAGAAGGAAACACGGGGACCTGGCGAACCGGCCTCCCACGCTGCTGAGCCCGGCAGCTGCCGCCCCACCGAGCGGGCCCCCGCCAGCCCCGCAGGCCCCGGCCCCCACAGCGCGGCGGGGCCACCGCCGGGCCTGCGCCTCGCCCCCCCACCCCCAGGCGGATGGGGGGGCAGCGCTGCGGAGCCTCGTCGACCCGCTGCGGGGACCCGAGGGCCGGGGAAAGCAGGGGACGCGGGTTAGATGTCGGCTACGAGGGGGTCAGACGGCGGCCGGGCGCGGCGCCGCCGGGGTGTGCGGGGTAGGGCGGGGCGGGGCGGGGCGCCGACATCCCCACGGCCCGGCCAGGCCGCCCCGGCCCAGCTCAGCCCGGTTCGGTCCCCCGCGGGGCGGCGGAGAGCGGCCAAGCAGCCCCGGCGGCCGCGGCCTCCGCCTCCTCTGCCAGCACGGGGGAGGACAGCAGCTAGAGGGAGCTCCTCCGGACTGCATCTGCCCGTGCGCCCCGGTTCCTTTCATAGGCGCCCCCGCCCCCTCCCCTCCCTCCTTCCCCCGTGATGGCGGAGGACAGCGAGTCTGCGGCCAGCCAGCAGAGCCTGGAGCTGGATGACCAGGACACCTGCGGCATAGACGGCGACAATGAGGAGGAGGCCGAGCACGCCAAGGGGTAGGGGCGCGCTGCGGGCCGGCCGGGCGGGCACAGCGCGGGGAAGGCAGCCCCCGCGTCTGCCCCCGCGGCAGCGGTAGGGCTGGAGGTGCCGCGGCGGCCGCTGTGCGGGCCGGGCCGGGCTCCTCTCGCCGCCCGGAGCGGGCCCCGCGGCCGGGCGGGCGGGAGAGTGGGGGGCGTGCGAGGCGCGTTCCTGTCAGCCGGCGGGCGGCCTGCATGGCGCGGCCCGGCCCGGCCCGGCCCGCCGCTCCTCCGCGGCGCCTGCGCGTGTGCCGCCCGCGGCCGAGGGGGCCCCGCCGGCGGCACCCCGCGCCCTCCTCCCGGGCCGCCTTCCCGCCGCAGTTGGCAGCGTGCGGGCGTGGGAGGACCCTGCCGCCCCGCTGTGCCGCCCGGCTCGGCTCCCCTCGCCCCTCCGGGGGCGGCCTCCGCCGGCGGGAGAGGCGGGGGGCCGGGCGCTCGGCCTGAGGTGAGGGGGGCGGCGGGGCTGGCGCTTTCCCGCCGGACACCGGCCTTAAAAGCGGGCCTTTAAGAGAGAGGGTAAATCCTGTTTTGTTGTCTGTGCTTTTCCAGGATTTGGGGGCTTTTCTTGGGGTTTTGTGGCGGTTTTTTTTTTTTGGCCGTTAGGAAGCCCCTCGTAGTGGGTGACGGCGCTCCGGGGAAGTGCTCCCGTAGTCGTTTCGGTCGGTTCCAGCCGAGCGGGTGCCTCGGGTCAGCCCCCGCGGCGGGCACACCCCCATACCCANCCCCCCCCCCCGGCCTGGGGACCTGTCCGGGCATCGCCTGCGTCCGTCTGTCCCGCAGACACACACCTCCCCGACGTCAGCCATTGTCCGAAAGGAAATACTAACTCTCAATCCACGCGCTGCGTGGAGAGTATAGCGCGTGTTTTACCGAGGCATCAGCGGGAGCAGAGGCCGTTGTTGTGGTTGTAGTGCCTTCTCCGCCGATCTCGCGTCTTAAGTCTTCCCACGCTGCGGATCAGGCGCTGTCGCCAGCGGCTCGGGAGCCGGCAGGAGCGGACGCCGCCGTCAGCTGCGGCCCCTCGCACCCCGCCGGTGTTGGGCGGCGTGCAGCGTGCCTCCGACCGGGCACAGGGTGCCAAGGGTCTGGGGTGCTCTGCAGCTGGGGGGGCTTTGGGGGCAGGGAAGCGGGAGGAACGCGTTTTAAAAATCAGCTTCATTTAAATTTACTTTTTGGCTTTTTGGGGGGGGGTGTGTGTGTTAGAAAATGCGGTTGCAGAGAAAACGCTTTGTTGTCGCAACTAGGAGTGGCTGGAGTAGCCTAAAATAGAAATAGGTTAATCTATACACAGCTACACAAATATCTTCCTCATGAATTTCTGATTCATCTGGTTGAGAGCGTTTCTGTAGGTGATTGATGTTTGAGGATGTACGCTGTTTTGTCGTCTCCTGCCCCTCGGATTCGCTTGGCAACAAGCAGCTCTGCATGTTAAATGTGGCAAGGGAAATCTAAGAGACTTAGGTGACTGACTTGTCTAAAAGGCAGCAAAGGGGAAAACTTCGATGCTTGCTGCTCTGTCGGTGAATTCATGGCATGCATGCTAAAGTAGTGTCAAAAATAATTATAGTAATATAAATCTGGTATATTAAAAAGGGACAAAATAGCTTTTAATTATCATGGAGCTTTTGTTACGTTTGTTTGTGTAGATATGCCATCGTTGATGATTCCCAAATATGTAAATGTAGCACCACTAAGAGCAGAGAATGATTGTTTATTGCTTTTCGTAGGAGCCAACCTGACGTGCCAGGCCAGATTGTTTGATAGCCGGGTGATGCCTGTGTAGAATTCATTCGTACCTTATTCCTACTCCAGTTTCCTCTTCTGTTTGTGTGCGTGACAGAGCTGTAGCTGCCCTCTGCAGTGTAGCTAGGCTTGCGGCTATGAGCTCGGGCTGCTGTGACAGTGAGTGCAGAAGCAGTGTGTAAGAAGCAGGCGGGGAACAAAGAATTGCATTTTGGTGTGTTCTGAATCACAGCTTGCTGCTCTGCTCAAAGTTGGATCTCGCTGAGCTCTTGAGGGACAACTACTGCGGCTATGGGCCGTACACCGTTCTCCCCAAAGCTTGTATTTTGAATATCCCAAATGTATTTTAATGAGTATTTCAAAGAAGCTGCTTTATTCATCTTTGAATAAGATAGTAAATGCTTCCAAGTAGTATGAAGTTTAATTAAATTAGTGGTAGATCATTCCAGTAGAAAAAGCCTCTTAGTACCAGTTTTCTATCACGTTTCTGATGCATGAAGTCTAATACTGACTTTTGAATTACTTTATTTTCCTGTAATCTTTGAGAATCTTGTTTGCTATTATTTATCTGCAGGCTGAAGTATCCAAACAAATTCCATCAAATGAAAAGAAAAATCTTACATTACAGCAAACACAAAGATCTACTTTTCATCTGGGAGATTAACCCATGGTAATAGGGGCCTAATTATTCCCTGTTTTCTCCCTATCATAGTATATTAATTTTTGAGGTAGCTTTAAAGTTTGCTTTGAGCTTTTAGATTAGGTTTTATATGCCTAAGCCATTTCTGAGCAGTCTTACTGAGACTATGACAGTGTTAACTGACTTGCTAAATTCGGAATGGTCTCCATTGCTGCCCATCGGTATTTAATCTCACGCTGTTTTAACCGTCACTTTTTAGAAGGAGGTAGAGCATGTGTTGCGTGTCAGTCTCTGGTTGGATTGCTTTTTAAATGAAGTTACTTTCAAGCTGTTTCTAGGCATTTGAAAATAGGTCCTTATAATACTGGCCACAAAACCCCATGGTTTTTATATATATGTATAACTTCGATTTTTTTTTTTTTTTAATTTGCTAATTTTCTTATGTGCTTGAGCACTGAATGACTGCAGCAGAAAATACCATTTTATAGCTCTCAACTGTGCAAATGTCTTTGTCCTCTGTTTCTGCTCCTGTTTTTTAGATGCCGGATTATGTATGTTGTGTGACTCATTGCTGTTCTCCTGTTCTGTGTCTGCAGCTTGCTCCTGCTAGATGCATTGTGCTGTACTTGTTCTGTTTCATAATAAAGTGTTGTTTACAAAATAGCTTTGTTAGTGTGTATGTAGAAAAAATGTATTTATTGCACCTGAATCTACCCTGCTGGGCCTTGCTTTGTAAGGTCTCTCAGTTCATCCTAAATAGCTCCTTGTGCTCACTGACAGAAAGGCTTTGGCCACTGAACGTTTAGTAAACAGATGAGGAAAAAGTATGACCTTTAAACAACTACCCCCAACCCTCACAAATGATTTACTTTGAATGTTTTAGTAGTATACCCCTTTAATTATTGTTAAATGGCAACTTTATAACCAGCATTACTTTTAGATTTAAAAAAAAAAGTAAATATTTTCAAGGTACAGGAGGCAGTGCTTAGTTTTACCAGATGAGATTTACATCTTGAAGTACAGACTTGAAGGGGGAGGCAGAGGAAACAGAGCGTTTAGGAATATCTGTTGGGTTAGGTTTTAAGGCATTGCTGTTAGGTTTTCATGCTCAAAAAACTCACGTTTCCGAGTACTGAAATGTATGCAAATGAAATCTTTGTCCAGAGGGGTTGTTAGTAATGGTAGTTTGTTAGTAAGTGGAATTTGAAGGACATAAGCCCTTCTGGTCAGGACCTTCTTATTCTCTTGAAGTGGTGGTAGTCTAATACAACAGTGGGAAGGCCCTTTGCATCTAAGCCTCCGTTTTCTTTACGAACCGAGGACAGCCCTAGTATAAATAATACTACTTTGAATTTTTTTTGACACTTGTCCATATACATGAGATCTGATTTTTGTGATCAAGAAGATCTATATAATGTCTTCAGAAATGTAGTTTTGCAACCTCACATACTCACAGAGAGAGGAAAAATACTGTGAAGGCAAAACCCCCACACAGGCCTAGGCCTTTGCAGCTTAAAAATAAACATCTGAAGTACATGTTTGGTTTTAAATTTGAGAAATTGCTAACTTAAATTACATGGAATGATAATTTTAAAACAGATGTTGATATTACAGAAAGCTGTTTCTGCTAAAGCAGAATTTAGTGTCCAAAAGGGCAGTTAAAATAACACTGACGAATATTCAGTGGGGAAGATAATCTCAAATCAAAACCAAGGGAACCAAAACAGTTTGACCACCTGAGTAGGGTAACTGTCACACTCCTCCTGATTCTTCCGTCTCAGCTTTTCATGGTTTTGCTCAGAGCTCTACAAAGTAAGTTTCTCTGCCTTTGCCACGCTCCTCCCCAAATGCAGCAAGTATCCCCATTTTTCAGTTAAAAAAAAAAAAAAGCCAACACATGCAGGGAGAAGCAAAAATCTTTTTTTCACATTTATGCAAAACACCAGATGTGTGTACATAAGTGGAAAGGTATGTGGGTGGGATCATGGGCTTGCATTTGTAACTTGCAGACAAAATCATAAAAAATGTGGGCCTCAGTGACAGAGTCACATCCACAGCCTGTTTCTGTGGCAAGGTTAAGTCTTTTCGGGGGCAGAACAAGGTCTTTTGACTCTTCCTTTGCCTCAGCTGAATTTTGATTTGCCCATCACTTTCGTGCTGGCCTCACTCCTTTACTTATTCATCAGACTGACAAAACCACCATCGTTGATGCAGTTAAAAATATCTCAGACCACGTCTGTGCTTAGGTATACCTCAGCCTCAGTGTGTAGGCTCACCCTCCTGTCAGTAAAGTGCTCCTGGTATGAGCATGTCTCTACTAGACTGACACAGTCAAAATCGTCCCCAAGTCTAATGTTGAATATTTTTCTTAGTGTAACCATCTGTGGTCTATGTGGTGGGCTGGACTGGGGCAGATATGTTGATTTGATGCGTGAAAAAGTTATGTTTCCTGACCTGACAGCTAGACATAGCGTCAACCTGAGTTGCATATCCTTTTCCTGCTTCCCGTGTGGGACCTGTGCTCCGAGTTGTATCGCTTCAACAGTAGCAGGTTAGTTCAGCAAAAGAGATTTCACGCTTAAAGGTCAGCTTTCACAGAAGTGGGAAACTTTTTCCCCCTCAAACTTCTAAGCGTGAGAGACACCTATATGATGACACCACAAAATGTATCTGACCAGACAAAGGAGAACTGAGATCTTAGCACGAAAGTTTGTTTAATTAAGAGAAAAGCTTTTAATAGGAGTCTTTGCTTTTAATCTTGTTACCTTTGCATATCCTTTGTGCTGTCGTGTCCAGCGTAATTACTACAAGTTGAGCAACAGAGTTCCTCCCTTCCCAGTCATTCTCAATCCCAGTTTTAGAACCTTTTGGTTCTTTTCAAGGCAGAGTATGAGAAGGACAAAAAAATCCTGGCATGTTTTGGTTTAGCTTTTGCCCTAATTTGCTTGGTATCTCTGGTTGTAACTTGTGTTGGACAAACCTGTTTACTCAGTAGAAATTTCTGCATGCTGCTTGCTGCCAAATCTCTGGGTTGCAGGCGTGCCTAAAGAGTTGAAGGACAAGTGGATCTCTCTTTAAATCTTCTTTTTACATTCTGTGGACTGTAACAGTTAAAGAAGACTGACCCAGGCAGGAGACTGTGCATTAATAGCTCTTGAACGGTCCCTGGATAACCTGTCAGACAAAGGTACCAGTATTTATTTTTTAAGAGGCAGTGTGAAAACTCTAAACCTGAAGGTCGTAAGCTGAGGACTGGGGTTTCAGAAGACTTTAAAAAATAGGTAAACACCATCTGTCATTTACAGCAATTTAGTCCTGTCTTTCCTCTTTCCCAGCTGAAAAATAAGCATTTATATATGAAAAAGACCTTGAGGTGGTGAAAGAATAAACTAAGATTATCCTGGTAAAAGTACAGTTTAACTGGGGATAACATTAGTAAAGCTTGGCAAAACTGCTTTTTCTCCATAGCTGCCAAACCTTTTTTTCTTTGAGTACAGTTGTTCGTTATTTCACCAAAGTAAATAAAACATTGACCCTCAGGTAATCCCAGTGAGCAGAATTCTGTGATGTAATTGGGGCCGGCTGCTGTTAAAAGGCAAGAAGACAAGTGAGCCGCACCGGTGCGACTCGGGGCTTAGTGCCTGTTGGAAGCACCTGTTGAGAACAGTGTTTGCTGAAACTCCGAGTAGGCTTAATGTTCGACACAAAAGCCTTTGGGAGTCAGCTCAAGGACACGGTGGCATCATTTGTTTGCTGTACGTGAGATGTTAGAGGAAAAGGTGAAAGCTTGTGGGCAGTTCAAGGAAGTGAAGGAGTACCTCATTAAATGAATCTCAGCAAAGGTGAAATCGCTTTCCCTAGTATTTTTATCTCAGTTCTGCCAGAGGTGGTGAAGTCCTAGGTCTTGTACCTGTTTGGGTTTTTTTGTTTGGGTTTTTTTTCTGTTGTTGTTGTGGTTTTGTGTTGGTTTTTTTTTAATCTTTCATACTTACAACCTCTTGCCAGGCCTCTGGATCAGTTCCGTGTTTAGATTCTGTACAAATGTCAGCTTGGTATACAGGCCTTCAAATAGATTTGAATTTGATTATTTTAAACTGAAAATATAGAAGTTGTTAACTGAAACATCTAGGTGATCAGGCAGTATCTTCATTCTGCAGCAGAAAATTTTCTCCCTGCCTTGCTTACACAACTCTGTCTTTTGTTTCTGCAGACTCCTAGTAAGTACTACAAATTCTTTTCTCTCCCCTGTGTGAGTGTCTGGTCTGCTATGCTGTTGTCCTTTGAGTATTCCAGAGGGTGCTGGATTTATAACTCTCTCCCCTCTTTCTGGGAGCATAACTTAACCCAATGTAACTGTGAATGTTTAGGACTTCTTGGGGTTGATCTTGCACTACGGGCTGTTCTAGGGAACAGTAACCATCTCACAAAAATGAGTGTTTAGTTGCATGTTTGATTAATTAGAGGCTTTTGGCCTCCCAATTGGACATTTGGGTGTTCTCTTGCTGACCAGCTCTGACAACGTATAGATGCTGAGACAGGGCATCATAATCTTGAAAGTGAACATGTTACAGTGAATAACACAGCCCTTGCAGATGTGTCTATCTTAATAACTTTAGTTATGTTCTTCCGAGTTCTCTTTTGGTTTGCCAGTATCATATTTGATTTTTTTCCCCCTTCCAGAATTAAAATAAACAATTGTTTGTTGCATTGACTTTTTTCTTTTCCAGTGAAAAACACTCAAGCCCCCCAAACCCCAATATCTGTCTTGAGCTCCATTATGTATATGTGGTTTTGCTGGGAGATTAACCTAGTGAAGAGGATTCAGCGTTAACTGACTCATTGCCTGCTTATTTGCCTTCCGTCTGAGAGCTGCCAACACGTCCCACACTTTGCAAATTCTAATCTAATCTTAATTCTATATCTCAATTACTTGTCAAGTTAGGATCTCCTTAAGGAAGAAAGGAGTTGTATTATCAATAGTCAAAATATGTCAGAATCTGCAAGTGCAATCAATATATACTTAGTTGGGTCTTTTTTTAAATTAAAGTTGACCCCATTGTACTTATTGTTTTAAAGCACAAATATTTGGTTAGTTTTGTGTTGTTTCTTACTGAGATTTCAGCAAGAATTTATCATTACTTAAGTTAGAAACAAAATTCCCTGAAAACAGAATGGTTTTCCTTGGATTCTTCTCAAATTCAGATGTGCCTGATGGTTGAGCATGAAGGGGAAAAAATATCGGGCCGCTAAAAGTTACTGAATTTCCAAGGAGGTTACTTTCCTCAGTTCCTGCACTTCCCTGAGTTCTTCCAAGTTGTTGAATTTGGTCATTTCATGTTTGTGCTGGGTAATAGCCTGGAGAAGAGCACTGGCTGTTACATAGTCACAATTTGACACTAGTATGTCAAAATACCTGGTTGTGCTGGGGTCTGAGTGTAAAACTAATTAGAAAGCACTTGCAGGAAGTTTTTCATCAGTGATCTCAGTTTCCCCCTTCCTTCATTTGCCCTGCCTTTTCTTCACATTCAAATTGCTGTTAGATTTTTGATATTAAAATGCTGGTTTTTTCCATATTTAACTTTTTCTGAATTTTAAGCTCAGTGGTATTGATTTTCCTCATTGCATGTTCTCTGAATCTCTGGCAGAAGTCCTGGAGGGGATTTGGGAGCGAAGAAAAAGAAAAAGAAGCAGAAGAGAAAAAAGGAGAAACCAAATTCTGGAGGCACCAAATCAGATTCTGCGTCTGACTCCCAGGAGATTAAAATTCAACAGCCTTCAAAAGTGAGAGCCTGGTTCTGTTTTAATTTGTGCTCGCCTTCTAATTTAATTTTAATTTGTGTGCTACTTTTTGTAAAAGTGAGTTGGTAGTTCTGCCTTAACACATCAGAATTAAGTAAATGGCTACTGTCCTGAATAGGGACGGAAGCAAGGTAAGACCTGGTGTTTGCAGACTGTATGAAGTTAGCTGGAGAGTTGTCGTCACCACCACGGTGGTGTACTGTGAGAAAAGCAGAGGAGGAAGGAGGTGTTTTGTCTTTCTTTTCCAGCAGTTAGAACTCAGGCTAGTGACAGCTTCCAGTGGGGAATCTTAATCTCCAGTGGTAATGCTTTTAAATAGATCCTGTGTTTGATGAATTGCCTTTAGTTTTGCCACCATCTAACTTGGCTTAGTGCAGTTTCAGTAACTCGTAGAGCATAGTGCTATCTCATGGTGAGCATCAGCAGTAGGAGGGAAGGTGTACCTGCTGTGCTAACCAGCCTCTCATTTGGGCAAACAAGCAGCATGTCATATTATATAAAATGCAGTAATCTCTAACATGGAGATGCAGACTGAAGAAACTTTTTGCCATCTGAAAGGCCTCCGCTGTAAATAAGAATACAAAATTACGTGAGGGGATGTACAATCTTTGTGGTCTTTGTGATAAAATAGCATTGTCTATACGCTTTTGACTATAATGTCCTGCATGAATGGCAAATAATATGATGGGGTGGCTTTTTAACATACAGCTTTTATCTCAAGAGAAATCTGAGCCTGAGAACTGAAGTTTATAACATGATGATAAGAAAGTTTATGGACCATTGAGCATGTTGAATGAGTTATATTTGCTTTATCAGATTAACATGGGGAAAGTTACACTGTTGTACCAGTAGTACTATTCATCCTGTGAGATTTGTCAAGTACATTGGGGCTACCAACTAATATTAGGGAAAAAAGTTGTGTTCTGGCTCATTAACATACTTACAGATTTTCTGTTGTCCCTTTAGATCTTCTCCATGTCACCCCCATTGCTTTGAATGGCCACGTTTGGCACAGGGGACACTTTAAAATATGTAGAGAGATTATAAGTATGTTCTGATCTCACCACATGTTTTGATACTGTGTTTCTATAAAGTACCTGGCATGAATTCGTAACACAAGATGACTGCAAGCAATAACCAAGTAACCTCAAACTCTTTTACAGTTGGAGTAAGGTCAATTTTAATGTTAACATAAAGACATGGTTCATTGCTGCGATATCCTGGGAGTTCTCTGGTTCCCTGCTGACCAAACTTATTGTTCCATATCTTGCCTCTAATTGCATTAAAAGGAAGCTGCTTCACTTTTTTTGTTTTCATGTGCAAGATTTCAGTCCTCGGCACACTGCAGTCTTGCACACCATTTCTCTGGCATGATGTGTTTTGCAAATGTGGAAGCCTATCCTTGTTCTAAGTTGTGTACTTAGAGTGGCACTCGTTGTGATTATTTTACTGTCACAAGAAGTTTAGCCAGTTTCTTAGCAATGTTACAAAATTTTCTCTTTTATTGGTATGAAAGAAAAGCTCTTTCTCTCAAGCTCTAGGCAGCTGAACCATTTTACTATTCTTATATGGCTTCCACTTTTCTCTAGTTGCAAATGCATCAGTGTTGGCTGTTTTAGGCTTTCTCTGTTGTGTTCCAGGTGTACACACTGATATGTAGATGAGTTTCTCCGTCTTGTACAACCTTCCTGGTTTAGATTTTTTGAAGGCATCTTAGACTGCTGATTTGGATGAGTGTGTCTCTGCTACTCAAGTAATATTTAGATTTTGTATTCCTTGTACTATACAAAATATATTACAGAAAAAAGGCTTTTAGCATTTGCTTGCTCTTGGTTGAAAAGAGGCTTACAAAATATTTCAGAGGAAAGTTACATTGTATACCTTACCTCTAAGAGAATATATGCAGGATCATCAGGTAATACTCAGGGGGCTTCTGAATTCATTGAAAATTATTTTGAAAAAAGATTTTGAGGTCAGGTGAGTTTGTAAACAGGTGTACCAGTTTGGAGATGAGAAAAGCAGAACAGTGAGTCTCCTTAGCTTCTCCCTCTCTTATTTGTGATATTGGTCTTTTTGAACACTGGTATGAGTGTAACCACAGCAATAAATGCTTGTTAGCAATGTCTGCTTACGATGACCTTTTGGACGCTTCAGTGCCCACCTCACAAGATTTTGGTCTCTCCCCATTACAAGTCCCAATGATGTAGACTGTCCACGCTGACACAAATGAAGCTTGCCAGACTTGCAATATTATCAGTCGTTACTGTAGTCACCAATGGCCTACACAACATTAACTTAGATTGGACGGGACCTCTGGAGGTCTTTCAACCGACCTTCTGCTTAGAGCAGATCCAACTAGATTAGGTTGTTTGGTCTCCAGGGAAGGAGACTTCACAACCTCTGTGGGCAACCTATTCCAGTGTTTGAATACACTTGTGATTAAAAAAATAGTAATTCCTTATATCTAAATGGATTTTGCTGGTTTGCAACTTATGTCCATTGTTTCTTGTCATGTCATTGTGCTCCTCTGAAAAGACTTGGCTCAGTTTTCTTTACATCCTCCCATTAGGCAGCAGTAAGATTTTTCCTGCTCCCTTAACCTTCTCTTCTTAAGACTGAACAAATCAAGGTCTCATCTTTTCCTTGCATGTCATGTGCTTCAGCCCCCTAGTCATCTTGGTGGCCCTCCATTGAACTCACTCTACTATGTCAATGTTTTCCTTGTAATGGGGAGCCCAAAACTGAGAGCTGTGATCTCAGGGGTGCCATATAAAGGGGAAGGCTTGCTGGCCAGTCTTACTGATGCAACCCAGTATGTAGCTGTCCTTTGCTGGCCAGCAAACTGCTGGCTCATGTTTGCCGCTCTGCCCACCATGAACTCCAAGTTCTTTTCTGCAAACCTGCTTCCTAGTCAGTCCATGCTGGCCTCTGCCATTGCCTGGGCTCGTTCTGTCCCAGATGCAGGACTTTGCATTTGCCTTTGTCAAACTTCACAAAGTTTCTGTTTGCAACCTGCCAAAGTAGCTTCCAATAGCAACTCTGTGGTCCAGCGTATCAACTATTCTTCGCAACTGTGAACTTGCGGAGAAAGTCACATCCAGGTTGTTAAACAGTATTGACCCCTGAGTTCTCAAAATCTTCCCCCTTGCCTTCTTGAACATGGGTGTGACATTTCCCTTTCTTCAGTCAAAAGAAACCTCCACCAATTGCTATAACCTTTTAAACTTGATAGGTGCTAGTTGCAGTAACATCAGCCAGCTCCTCAGCACCCTCAACGGCATCCAGTCTGGATGCGCATGGACGTGCGCATGATTAGTTTGCTAAGTGGTCCCTAACTTTCTCTTCTGCTGTGGGTAACGGGAGTCCCATAGGCTCTGCTGCAAGGCTCAAGGACGTCAAGGGTCTGAGGTCAGATCTTGTCACCAAGACTGAGGCAAAAAAAGCATTGCGTGCCTCAGCCCTGTTGCACAACAGTGCCGTCTTGTGCTGTGAGGAGATATTTCCCCTAAACTGAAAGGAAACAAAATCAGTCTTTCTAATTCACGTGAAGTTCTATGTAGGCTTTTCTTGCCTTCCATTAAAGGGAAACAAAAAGGGTTGAAAGTAAACTTCTTAGCCAGGCTGATCTCTGAACATATTGAAAGGAAAGGAGGTTCCTCCTGATGTCCCTAGCCGTGTTATGTTTAGTACCAGAACATGAACTTTTTACTTTACATATGCTAGTAAGATCTTTTTAGAACCTACTGTCTTTTTTTAGATTTTCTGCTTTCTTCTTCTTAATGTAGAAAAATATTAGAGACTTAAAATAAACATACAAAATAAATTACAGTATGTCAATATTTATGTATGATTTCATAATCTACTGATAAGATTTCAGAATTTAACTAGTGGCATTAGAAGTATTTGTGTCAGGTCACTGTGTAATAGATGAATTGATTTTAAGTTGAGGAAAGTAAGTTATCTCACTGTAATCTGGATCTAGAAATAGGGTAGGTTTTTTATGCTGCAATAGTGTTGCTCTAAAGTGTGTAAATATGTTAATTCACAGCTACTCAGATGACAGGTTTTTAAAGCATGCTCACAGGTAAAATTTTGCAATACTTAAACTAAAGAAATTGCATAATGATTAGAGAGTACAAGTTTTTATTATAAATAGAAAATGATGGCCTCCTTGAGCTACAGGCAGGGAGTTTTATTCCTTTTGTGACTGAGGATACTAGAGGCAGATGCCCATTCAAATGAAGGTTTACATCATTATTACGTGTAATTTATGGTGGTTTTTCAACACATGAATCCTAGAAAGAAAATGAAATATAGAAATAGTGATCCGTTTATATTCAGTAAAAAAAAAAAATCTGGCTTGAAATCTCTATGCGGAATTGCTTAAAATTTTCCAATCCATTTGAGACTATTCCTTTGAATGATTTCCAGGACTGCAGTGCAATAAATACCTGAGCACAAGCATGCTGTTAGTATGCCTCAGAACAGGACTTACCACTTGGGAGATAAAACCCCAACTAAATAGATTAAAAAAGAGAGAGAAAAATCCCTCTAGATTTAGAAGTCTGTTACCATTATTCCTCTGTACTTTCCTATGCAGGTAAAATTCTCATTCCAGTTACACTTACTCAGAAAGATCAAAAGTGAGGGTTTAAGAGCTCCGTTTAGAAACACTTAGCCTTAGGTTTTCTGTTTTTCAAATAACTTTTCTATAAAGATTTTTCAACTTCGAAGTGAAAAGTGTTTATTTTATGTCTGTCTGCTTCTATCAGTTAAAATTATCCTTAGTTGTGAGTGTTGGCACAGTTGGCCTTAGTGGCGAGATGGTTAACATATGATACAATGCAGAAAGGTACCTACTATAATAATTGCAAGCTAATAGAAGGCAGATACAATATAATTAAGGTCAAAAAGTGGATATTTGTAGCAACACAGTGTACCTGAAATACTGAACCATAGTGAATTTACATATTATTTTATGTTGTATGTGTTAAGTACAACTTCAAACATATCTGTGTGTTCCAGTGATATCTTTAGATTGTTAGATATCTAAGCTGATCTGCTTTTTGCTGTTTTACTGTATTTTACCTGGGACTGGGGGGTGAGGCAGGGAATATAAGAAGCTTTTTATTGTGATACTGGTACCCTGCCTTAATGCTGCAGTATTTGTGTTAAAAACAGTGAAGTTTCATGGTTAAATGCAAGTGCTACTCACTATTAAGTATTTTGTGAAGCTGCCTGTCTGTTGCCCACCTAGCTTTCCACCCTCCTGCCCCCAAAGGTTGTGCCTAAACTAACCATGATGAGAAGAGTACGTGAAAGAATACGTAATAGTAAAATAAGTGAACATGTGTATACAACTTGTTCAAAGTAAACATACTCAATAAGCTTCCTCTTCCATTTGTCTCTGTGTGCAGAATCCAGCCATTCCAATGCAGAAGCTTCAAGACATCCAGAGAGCGATGGAGCTGCTCTCTGCGTGCCAAGGTCCAGCAAAGAATATTGACGAGGCTACCAAACGTAAATACCAGTTTTGGGATACGCAACCTGTACCTAAACTTAGTAAGTTTAACTGGACCTAGACATAAGATCTGTCTTACTGACCACTAAAACAAAGTGTGCCAGCTGTGTGGCACGTTCTCTAAAACGGGTATGAAGTTGGACTGTGAACGGCAGAGATCTTTAATCTTTTGTGTAGTTTATGTGGAATTCTTGATGTTCTCTAGGAAAGTGCTTCTGTCCGCATCCCCCCCCTCCCCAGTGATATGCAACAAAATACGGTGTTAATAAATCTCATTCTGATGTTCTCTATAAAAATGGAAAATGCTATTGACATAGCATTCCTCTGTGTATTTTAGGTCTGAACTCTTGAACAACGGAATGTAGAAGTCTTTTCCAGTTCAGGGAAAATAAGAACTCTTAAGCAGTGACAAAGATTAAACTTTGATCTTACAGATTTATTTATTTATTTTCCCTTAATTTTTTTTTTACTGCTGTGTGTTCACATGCTTCCTCCACAATGTATACTACTTTGAAGACATGCTTTCTCAGAGCCATTTCTCTGTTCTTGGTACCAAGTGAGATGGTTAGGTGATCTTTCCTTGCCTTTAATTTTGTAAGGAATTTGTCAGATTACTTTTTATACTGATCTGATACTAACACAATTGGTCTTTGTTGTAGAACATAGGTGCTGACTCTCTTGCTTTTTCTGAATTGCTTTCTGAACCTTCTTCCCCCTTCATTATCTTCAAGTTAAGTGGTCATATCTCTTCAGTGTCAACAAAACTTGGGGACCCCACAAGTAAAGCAGTCTCAGCACAATAGCTGTCATTGTTTTGTTCTGCAGGTTTCTCTCCGTGGCATTGGAGGCTGGTGTAGAATAAGCAGAAATAAGGTAGAGCCTAAAGCACAGGAGCACCCTGCTCTGTCTCTCTCTGCAGGGCAGCATTTCACAGTAATCCATTTCTATAGCTTAATCCACAGTGATCCCATTTCTCCCTGACTTCCTTGCATAGAGAAGTCCAGAGCAGAGTCCCTGAATGCAACATTTTCCACTGGATTGAACTGACTTGCCCTGGCTCTTCTCCATGCAAACTCTATCTGGGTACCTCTGTAAACTAATGGTACTGATTGTCACAGTAATCCTGCCTAGGTGGAGGAAGAGCCTAGCTGAAATAAGTTGATGAGTAAATAAAAAAAAAAATACTCTGGCGATAACGAAGCTTTTTCAGGCTAGTTCAGGTGTGTGCACAGCAGTTCGTTCCGGGAGTCCAGTTCAGGTTAGTCAATATGTCTTACAGCATTTCTGTAGAGGTGAGAGTCTGTCACCTGCCAGCCGAAAAGGAGCAATACGTTGGCTCTAAAAATGATTTCTTAGTGTTGTTCGACAGAAATATGCTTTGTTGAATTTGGCCGACAGAGGTGTTGTTCAACAGTGTTTATGAATTGCTTCTTGATCCCATTGATTTTATTTTTTTTAAGCTTTTCCTTTATCTGCTGAATGAACATATTGGGAATTCTTCACTATTTGATATGCTGGATATGTTTATGTGGAAAAAAATAATCTGTTGATTCAAGAAATAGCTGTAGGGATCTTTGCATTAAATTAACTTTAGAATCCTTCTGCTTTCTAGTTATGGTTATTAGCAGCAGGTCCTTTAGTTAGGCCAAGTCTGCCAGGTAGTGGCAGTAACATTTAGGCTGTTTATACTTTCCAGATTTTGTGTAGAGATGCTGGTAATAATGACCTTCTAAACTGGACATCAAGTCATAACTATTTGTCAGGATTGCACATCTTTTGGGAAAAGTTCATACTACAAAGGAACATTCGACTTTCTAGAGCTTGATGATGGTGATGATAGGGTTGAGTGTTTATGGGTAAGAGTCAGGGGGAAGGCCAACAAGGCAGATATCATGGTGGGAATCTGTTATAGACCACCCAACCAGGATGGAGAGGCAGATGAAATTTCTGTAAGCACCTGGGAGAAGTCTCGCAGTTGCCAGCCCTTGTTCTTGTGGGGGACTTCAACTTAGCAGATGCCTGCTGGAAATACAATACAGCAGAGAGGAAACAGTCTAGGAGGTTCCTAGAGTGTGTGGACGATAACTTCCTGACACAGCCGATGAGTGAGCCAACTAGGAAAGGTGCCCTGCTGGACCTGTTGTTCGTGAACTGAGAAGGACTTGTGGGTGGTGTGATGGTTGGAGGCCGTCTTGGGTGCAGTGATCATGTAATGATAGAGTTTTCGATTCTGGGAGAAGTACGGAGAGGGGTTGGCAGAACTACCACCTTGGACTACTAGAGGGCAGACTTTGGCCTGTTCAGGAGCTGGTTGACAGGGTCTCTTGGCAGGAAGTCCTGAAAGGCAAAGGACTCCACGAAGGCTGGACATTCTTCAAGAAGTAAGTCTTAAAGATGCAGGAGCAGGCCAGCCACCTCATGTGCCAAAAGATGAGCTGGTGGGGAGGAAGACCAGCCTGGCTGAACAGACAGCTTTGGTGGGATCTCAGGAAAAAGAGAATTTATGGCCTTTGGAAGAAGGGGCAGGTAGCTCAGGAGGACTACAAGAATGTTGTGACGTTATGCAGGGAGAAAATTAGAAGGGCCAAAGCCCAATTAGAACTTAATCAGGCTACAGCCATAAAAGACAATAAAAAAATGTTTCTATAAATACCTTAGCAACAAAAGGAGGGCTAAGGAGAATCTCCATCCTTTATTGGATGCAAGGGGAAACATAGTAACCAAGGATGAGGAAGAGGCTGAGGTACTTAATGCCTTCTTTGCCTCAATCTTTAACAGTAAGACCAGTTGTTATCTGAGTACCCAGCCCCCTGAGCTAGAAGACAGGGAGCAGAATGAAGCCCCCATAATTCAAGGGGAAATGGTGAGGAACCTGCTACACCACTTAGACACACACAAATCCATGGGGCCAGATGGGATCCACCCAAGGGTACTGAAGGAGCTGTCCTCCCAAGCTACTTTCCATCATTTATCAGCAGTCCTGGCTAACCAAGGAGGTCCCAGTTGACTGGAGACTAGCAAATGTGACACCCATCCACAAGAAGGGCCACAAGGAGGATCTGGAGAACTGCAGGCTTGTCAGTCTGACCTCGGTGCTGGGGAAGGTTATGGAGCAGATCGTCTTGAGTGCCGTCACACGGCACCTACAGGACAACCAGGCGATCAGGCCCAGTTAGCCTGGGTTCATGAAAGGCAGGTCCTGCTTGACTAACCTGATCTCCTTCTGTGACAAGGTGACTAGCTTAGCGGATGAGGGAAAGGCTGTGGATGTTGTCCATCTAGACTTCTACTAAAGCATTTGACGCTGTTCCCGCAGCATTATCCTGGAGAAACAGATTGTTCATGGCTTGGACGGGTGTACCCTTCGCTGGGTAAAAAACTGGCTGGATGGCTGGGCCCAAACAGTGGTGGTGAATGGAGTTAAATCCAGTTGCCACCTGGTCACAAGTGGTGTTCCCCAGGGCTCAGTACTGGGGCCAGTTCTGTTTAGTGTCTCTATGAATGATCTGGACGAGGGGATTGAGTGCTCTCTCAGTAAGTTTGCAGGTAACACCAAATTGGACAGGAGTGTTGATCTGCCTGAGGGTAGGAAGGCTTTACAGAGGGATCTGGACAGGCTGGATTGATGGGCTGAGGCCAATGGTATGAGGTTCAGCAAGGCCAAGTGCCGGGTCCTGCACTTGGGTCACAACCACCCCATGCAGCACTACAGGCTTGGGGAAGAGTGGCTGGAAAGCTGTCCAGTGGAAAAGGACGTGGGGGTGTTGGTCGACAGCCAGCTGAATGTGAGCCAGCAGTGTGCCCAGGTGGCCAAAGAAGGCCAGTAGCATCCTGGCATGTATCAGAAATAGTGTGGCCAGCAGGGCTAGGGAAATGATTGTCCCCCTGTACTTGGCATTGGTGAGACTGCACCTTGAATACTGTGTTCACTTTTGGGCCCCTCACTACAAGAAAGACATTGAGGTACTGCAGTGTGTCCAAAGAGCAACGAAGCTGGTAAACAAGTCTTATGAGGAGAGGTTGAGGGAACTGGGATTGTTTAGCCTGGAGAAAAGGAGGCTGAGGGGAAACCTTATTGCTCTCTGCAACTACCTGAAAGGAGGTTGTAGCAAGTTGGGGGTCAGTCTCTTCTCCCGAGTAACAAGATGACAGGAAATGGCCTCAAGTTATGCCAGGGGAGGTTAGATTGGATATTAGGAGCAATTTCTTCACCGAAAGGGTTATCAAACATTGGAACAGGCTGCCCGGGGAAGTGGTTGAGTCACCATCCCTGTAGATGTGGCACTTAGGGACATGGTTTAGCAGTGGACTTGGCAGTGCCTAGGTTAACGGTTGGACTTGATGATCTTAAATGTTTTTTTCAGCCTAAATGATTCTATGATTTGGCAGGTGCTGCTCCATAGAAGAGCAACAGGTTCTGTTTATAGCTATATACTGAGGGACCGGAGTTGTAAAGTAAGGGAGAATAAAGCATGCTTGTAGGATTTTGGGGACAAGTTTCACATTTTGCCAGCATCCCTTAAATGCCCTGGCTTTGCCATGCCACTGCTCCTGAGTAATCCTGTTGAGTTCAGGTCTGTTCAAGTCAGTAGTAAACAGGATCCGAGCCATAGCTTGTTAGCTGCGAGTACAACATGTTTCTCATTATGAGACCGTTGATCTCGTGGCTGGCTAAATGCTGTGCATGCGCTGATAAATTGCTGTTCTGTGTTACGAAATACTGGCTATCAGTTAAGATAGAGTAGTTCTGTGCATATCTATAGATATTCTGATGAGGTAGTTGTTAGTCTGAATGCAATCTGTGAGAATAAGAAGTAGTATAAACTAATAATACTATTTTTTTTCAGCACTTCTTAAAAGCTTCGTGTTCCTGTCACACAATTATGAGAAAATACATGATGTGAATTAAATGCAGTTTTGAGAACTATCAGGAAAGCTAACAATGTAACTGTTTTTTTCTTTTTTTCTTCTCTTCCTCCGTCAAAAGATGAAGTTATAACTTCTCATGGTGCAATTGAACCAGATAAGGACAATGTCCGCCTAGAGCCATATTCTTTGCCACAGGGTTTTATGTGGGACACATTGGATCTTAGCAATGCTGAAGTTGTAAGTAAAACAATTTTTATATGTACCTAAAATCATTGAAGTTTATTCTGATCGATGTGTGTGGATAAATCTTTGGATTTTTTGTGTGTGTTTTCAGCTGAAGGAGTTATACACACTGTTAAATGAGAATTACGTGGAAGATGATGATAATATGTTTAGGTTTGATTATTCACCTGAATTTCTTCTGTGGTGAGTAGCAAGTTCCTCATTCTGCTCTGGCTGGAGTGCAAAGAAGCATGTTTTTATTACATCTTCGTAGGCAGTAATTTGTAACTATTTCTGTCATCAATTCCAGGGCACTACGTCCTCCAGGCTGGTTACCCCAATGGCACTGTGGGGTTAGAGTGTCTTCAAACAAAAAACTGGTAGGATTCATAAGTGCCATCCCTGCAAATATTCGTATTTATGACAGGTAAAATGCACTGTTAGTTTTGTATTTGTAAAAGAATAACACTGTGAAACAAATCTTAAACTGATATCCATTACCATAGACAACTTAAAAAGAGAGAAGGAGGCTTACTGACCATAAAGAGTCAGAAGAATCCTACGTTACGTAGCAGACTTTTTTTTTCCCCCCACTCCTTTCCCTGCTCACCCACCCCCCAAAAAAAACACCCAACCAAACTTGTAGGCTCCTTACGATGAAGACCAGTAATTAATATTTAAGGAATTTTCTTATTGATGGATAATACAGACAATGACATAGAATTTTCTTAATATACTGGAAAGTGTTTAAAGGATAGTCAGTCAGCTGGACTTCCTTGGCCAAGTCTTCATATATTGGCAATCATAAAGTATTATGATACCATTTAGTATGTGCTTGGATGCCATTCTGCATCTTAAAGTAAGGCAATTGGTTAAGTCTCGATAAAGCTCTGAAAAAGGAGTGTTGCAAACACTGTAGACAAAGCTTGCATATTGCACAATTTGTCAGTATGGTCGCAATATCATAGATTAGTATTTGTTGGAGATATACTTTGTTATAGGCCAATTTATTTTTACCTCAAATTCTTCTGTTGTAACATGGAAAACTACTGTTATGGAAATGAAAATATTCAATATGCAACTCTTTCTAATTTTCCACTATTTAATGTACTTTTAGTGTGAAGAAAATGGTAGAAATCAATTTTTTGTGTGTCCATAAGAAACTGAGATCTAAACGGGTAGCACCTGTACTGATTCGGGAAATAACCAGAAGAGTAAACCTGGAAGGAATTTTTCAGGCTGTTTACACTGCTGGAGTGGTACTCCCCAAACCTGTGGCCACTTGCAGGTAACCTAGGTGATGTTCATCATAATATCGGTTCCTATAGCAGTCATTTTAAAGAACATGTTGTGTAATTGGCTAGAAACAATAAAAGCCTAAAATTCAAAGAAATTAAGTGTTGTGGCCTTGACTAACCTGAAGGCCTGAGTGTTTGTCAGGGCGGATTTTTTGGTTCTCTCTTCCCCCCCCCCCTTCCCTTTTTTTTTTCCCTTCCTTCCCTGCCAGTGCCTTGGATAAAACAGCTTCTCAGGCTAACATCTAATTTTGGGTTTGTTTATCAAAGCTCAAATAGACTAATAGATGTTTCTTTTGACGTTCTGGTGGGAAGCCATGCTAGCAATGACAACATTGTATACCTGTGTTTTTCAAGTGGCCTGTTTCCTTGCTGGGACAGTTCCCTGTTGACCTGGTTGCTTGCCAAAGATGCCAGAGCATTTCTGGGAATTGTATGATTTGCTTTTTTTGAAATACTTTCATCTTTCCTGGAGAAAGGAGGACTTGATCAGCATTTGATAAGGATGGGAAAACTATCGCGTGAGAAGAGTTGTATGTAATCAAGTATCATTTCATTTGCTTGGAATGGATTTTATTTCTTCTGGCAAAAGTTCAGTTTCAGCAGTATTAGTTCAGCTGTCTATCCTTGTGGAGGACAGGGTACTTCTTGATTTGAAATTGTGTTTGTACCTATCAACACCAAAGATCCTGTAAGTTTCTGTAAGGAAGTATGGAAAAAAAAAAAGTGCCATGCTGTGTTAGAGCAACCAGGGATGTTCTGTTGCGCAGTGATCTCCTAGGAAGAGGAGATCTCTTTCAACAAACTACGTAGACATGAGCAGAGGGTCCTGTCTGTACAAGATAATAAATGTTACCATGTAAGTTATGCTGTGATTGTCAGGGCTATGGCAAGTACTAAACTGTTTAGCCCTGTTATTACTCATTCTGTAATAAAAAGCATTTGCTTAGATTCGAAATATAGTGATAGCAGGCCTGTTTAAAAGCTATTGTTTGGATATAGCTTTTCCTTATCTTTTGTTCCTCAAGCTTCTTACAGACATAGTACAGGCTTGCTTAGAAACAAATTTGGAGAGGAGAAGGAGCAATGCGAGAAAGTAGGGAAATGGATGCAAGTAAAACTGACACTTAAAATACTATTAGTTGTCATTATTAATTCTGTTTCCAGGTATTGGCATCGATCATTGAATCCCAGAAAATTGGTGGAGGTGAAATTTTCACATTTGAGTAGAAACATGACTCTACAAAGAACAATGAAGCTCTACAGACTTCCTGATGTAAGCAGTATGACTTCTAGAGAATCCCCACAGTTATTGTGAGGCCCAAAATAACCTTCCATCTGTCTCTGGCAGCACAGACTTTTGTGTGGAAAGGCAGTATGTGCAGGATGTTAAAAAAAAAAAAAAAAAATCTCTGGTTGATGAAAAAGACCTTAAGGGCTATACAAAACAGAAGAGACTATTGCTGGAAATGTAGATCTTTATATGGAGAAAGTATAAATTTTTACCTAAAAGCCTTAAAAAAAAACCGCAACCAAACTCAAACATCTGGGATTGAGTTGAAGATGCATTAAACTATTCTCATTATGATTAATCTGATAAAAGATTACTGGAACAGAAAGTTAACAGTTCATGTCTTAAAATTCTCAGAGAAGTCCATCAGAAAGCTGGCTGAGTACAGTGGGATTGTTGATTCCACTCTAATTCACAGCTTTTTCTGTTCTGTCAGAGAATGCTGTTGAATAGCTAGGTTAGTTACAAATATTTTTTTCTCATGTTTGCAGCTAATAGTTAGGCTGGCAAAAAGCCTTAAGATGCATTTCCATGACAGGGCAAGTCTACTGCTGTCTGAGATGTACTATTAAAAAATCTCATTGCTGTATTTGATAGCCTATAGAAGCTAGTCTAAGCTTTATGATTGGAAACAATTTCTTTGCTTGTAAAAGCTACCTTTCTATTTGGAGGGCCTGCAGAATATCCTTTACCTGTACCATATCAGTAAACCTTTTTTATTTACACAAACCCTCCCTTTGGGTTAAAAAAATACTTTTCCTTACTCATAGTACTTTGTAATGATTTATCTGACTTTGGCGAATTATGTCTGTTGGTTTTATTTAGCTTCATGCTGCAGGCTGTCTTGCTACTTATATATTTGAGGAATACACTAAGCACTCCTTGGTATAAAGCACGTGCCATTGCTTGATCTGAACTCCTGCTGCTGTCAGAGAGACTTGTTTCCTGTGCTGCCCTGCATGCTACCCATGCCTGCACACGCAGGTTCTCCCCTGCGTGCAGGGCAGCAGTTTTCAGAGCTTAAGAATTAATAACCAAATTAATGAGATTTTAATCTTCATGAGCTAAATATAGCTTTCGTCAAATCTTGAAGATACTTTTTATAGGCTAAAAAAGTGCAGTAGACAATTTCAAATACAGTTTTTGGTGGCAATTCTAGTACTGTTTCTCATGGAAACAATACAGGAAAAGAATAGTTTAAAGAATAAGGATCTTACTTCTAGTACAAAAAGTGTAACTACAGACAATCATTAGAAACAACAGCAGTTGTACCTTGATCATCTTCCTTTGTCATAAACCCCAGGTTTCAACAGAAAAATAAATTATGGAAAACAAAGCATACATCGTATCTCATTCATAAAATATAGTTAAGGCAAACATACTGTACAGAGATGTGCAAATAGAAAATAGGGGCTTTGAAAAATCAGTTTTTAAAACTAAGTGATGTCCATGTGCCTGAGCTGTTTGTTTACTTTTAGATTGGAGTTGGGAGCTTCTCCCATGGAAAATAATGATTTAATCTTTGTGCTCATGTTTTCTCTTTAGATCTTGTGCTGTGGGTTTTTGGGGAGTTTTTTTTCCTAAGAAAGGGTTTAGGTGCTGTTGAGGATCTTTATCCTCAGTTTCAGGTTGTTATCATAAACAGTACTGTCACACCAGTTGGTTCATTCAGGCCACACCATCCTGTCCCTCAGCACCAAACACTGTTTCTTGCATTCTAACCTCTTTCTTAGAGTCCTTGGAATATCATTGCCACTGGGAGCTCATCTCCTTTTAAGAGGAATTACTCATTCTTAATCACTTGAACAGTTTCAATTAAAAGGGTTTTCAGAAATAATAAATACTGTAATTAATAAATACCACCCTCACTAAAGGCTGTGTTTGTGCGTGTACCTACAGATACTAAAAATAAAGTGGGGTTTTTTTGTAAGTGTTCAATCTCTTGAGCAAGGAGTTTTCTGAAAGAGGTAAATTTTGGCTGTGTTTAGAATAAGGACAGGAGCATGTTTGTCTCTGTATGTCTTTTCCTGACTGATTGAGATCCGGAGCCAGGATACTTACAAGAATATATGCCCAGTGTAGCTTGATGTGTGGAGCAGAGAAACAAATTTTAGCCCAGTTCTGTACACTTTCCCTTACTTCTGGGGCTGCAAATAATCATTTAGTAGTGGCCGTTCTGAGCGTTGCTGGGGGATAAAGATGTTCCAGCCCAGCTGCTTTTACTCCCATCCTGCTCCAGTGTATGGCTTTAGAAGAGGGACAAAGGCTTGGAGGGAGCTGAAATTAACCTTTTGTATTGTAGTTCATAAGGAGGTTATGAATGAAATACGGCATAGGAAGCATCGTGTTGATGAGTCAGGTGAATACCCCTATGAATTCAGGGCATTTAAAAATCTAGATGATATGCTGTTGTGGAGACAAACCATAGTCCCAGGATGCTCATGGAAGCAGGAAGACTAAAATGTAATACACGGACCAGAGCTCTGGCAAAACGTGCCTTGATTTTTTTTCATCTGGCTGCTGACTCCCAGAGTATGTGAATAAATACCTCCCCCAGAATAACTCCTTTTGAGCAAAGCATAATCAGCTACACTAATTTCAGGCTTCCAGTAATCAAGTCTCTACCTGGCTGCTCTTGCAATTGACTTTGCTATGATTAATGTGATACGTGCCCAAGTATGTAGCTCAGACAGATGAAGCAGGATAAATGAACTCTGAAGAGAACAAGCCTTAGCCTCCTTAAAAGGAAATATTCAGGAAAGCTAACAAAAGTTGGAGAGAAAACTTTAATCACCTTTACTTGTTTAAACATTAATTGCATAGTACTGGAAAGCAATTTTTTCCTCTTCTGATGTTTACAGTCAAATAAATAACCTTATTTACTGTAGCTTTTTAATTTCAGGCAGCCGTAAGTTATGAGAAGCTTTCTTGTTAACAGAACAACAGTTGTGCCTCTATAGAAAGTTGAGTTTGCAAGTGTTAAGAATAGGTGGAATATTTTTGTTAAATATTCCTAATTAAACTTTATCAGCTGACTTTCATTTATAGCTTGACTGTAATTTTCCTAACTTCGAATTGCAAGTGTTCTTTTCTTCAGATTAACTTCTGATATGCAAGTTGCTTTATGTTTTGTTTCTGTGTCTGGGCCCTAGATAGTTTCAAGGAAGATAAGCAATAAAGACTGACCTAAAAAAAATTAAAAAATAATAATAACACAAAATGCATGAAGTCTAGGCTGTTGGCAATAGTATCTCTTTCTCTGGAGAAATTAAGTTGTTTCAATAATGAAATATAAAGATTGAAGTGCCCCAGACTGTCTCGATAATTACAAGAGAGGGAATTCTGATTGAAAGCCGTTTGTAAAATAGCATAATGAATTAGGTGGCTGGGTAAAGTAGGCTAATAATGAATGCATTATAGCAAGCAGAGTGACTCTGCAACCTACTTTCAGCCTTTGCTGTGTATGCAGTTTTCCTTTCAACATCTTAAATATATTTTTCTTTTGTTACAATAAGGCCACAAAGACTTCAGGTTTGAGACCAATGGAACAAAAAGATACGAAAGCAGTACAAGAATTAATCAACACTTACTTGAAACAGTTTAATCTTGCTCCTGTGATGGATGAAGAAGAGGTAGCCCACTGGTTCCTGCCTCGGGATCATATTATTGACACTTACGTAGTAGAGGTAAAACATGCCCTAATTACTTCATAAATGTCTGTGTGAATTCCGCTTACAAAAGTTCACATCAGCATCAAATTTTTGAAATGCAGACAGTATGAAAAATGTGTGCTGTAGGTGGAATTTGATAGCATGATTCCAAGCTTTGTTTGTGGTATTGCATTCTGTTAATTCTTATTAACATTGCTTGGTTGTGATAAACTGCAGTGCTCTTATAACAGGATATTTTAAAGAATTCTGAAATCTCAAAATACCACTATCCTGGAAATATTACAGCAAAGAACCTTACATATTTTATAAACCACACTTTGACCTGCATTCCTCTTTTTTTTTTTTTCCCTTAGAGATGGCATGATAGCAAGCAGTGGTCTTCAAATTTCCTTTTCTAGAAAAAAGGAAAAACGATACAATGACTGAGATAAGGATTTGGTTTGAATTCAGTCTCATTCTCCCAGGTGTCTAAGTTTCTGCCGTACACCAGTTCAGAATTCTTTATTTTTAAAGCCAATTTTAGGGTCAGCTTCTGGGGGAATTATGTTTTTGATGGTCTACTTCAGTAAAATCTATTTTTTTCCAGTAAAAGAGTGTGTGTGTGTATATATATCTCTATGAATTTGTATATGTTTGTATATATGTATATGCATGAGTACGTGCAAAATTGAGAACTAAAAGTTAACATCCCTTGGTGCTGTCATGAGTTGCTATCAGCTAGGAGTTCAATTATCTTGAAAATTATAATCTTTGTCCACTAACAAGATGGAGAGCATCATCTCTTCCTACCACTTACTGTTCTTTCCCCACCCTGCCATTTCCACCCTCCAACCTGTTGGTCACAACGCTTCTCGCAAAATAAGCAGTGCAGGAATAGATTAGCATTTGGATTGGAAAACTCCAAGGCATGGTTGGAATAGCTGCAATAAAGCTAGTGGAGAAAGGTACCCTCTTCCCTTTGAGTCCATGCTAAATCAGTTGTAGAAGTTGTATTTAGATAGTGTGTTACTTTGTTTAAAGTGACAAGCTTACTTGAGAATGATCAGCACTAGTGTTCTTACATCTACCAGCTCCTCACAGAAGCTGCAGGTTGTGAAGCTCAGTGTTCCCACGCTGCAACCTGAATTTGCACAGGAGTCTCAGCTGAATTTAGAAACTTAGTGCGGCTGGAGATGAGAGCTTCTGCTCACTGGTTGTCATTGTCCAAGCTTAGCTTCCTACTTACTTTGCAGTGGGTCTAGTGCTTATTGGACTCTTCCATGGTCTAATTTAATTTATTGTCCCTCTGTCTTTCCCCACCCCCTCTTCTCCCCCCGGGTTGGTTTTTGGCTTTGTTGGTGAGTTGAAGCCTACAGAAGAGTCCACAAGCACCAGCATCAGCATGACTGTGCCACTGACAGTGCCATTTTAACTGAGCAGCACAGTCTTTACTTGCTTGTTTTACACTGTCTCTTGAATTAGTTATTCACTATACAAAACATAGGTTTGTTAGTGCTTAAAATCTTTTTAAGACCTGTGTGACCTGGAGGAGTTAGTGTCAGATTTTTAAGTCATCTTTGTAACATGCAGAGCTAAAACCTTAAAATACTCTGAATTAATATTTTCATCGTTCTTGCTGAATTTAGTGAGTGACTTAGTAACTTTTCTGTTATTTGTTGTTAGTTTATCTCTTCTACAGAATCTGTACCTGCTCCAAGACAATAGCTTTTTTGCATGTGATGGGTTCAGCTCTTTTACTTTTTACAGTAGAAGTACTATCAATTTCAGGATCCATGTGAGGTCCTTCATTGAACTCAAAATAGTGGGCACCAGTCATTCAAAAATAAAGCAAACAAGCAAGAACAGGCCTTTGTGTGTCTCCTTTGCCTTATCTTCTTGGAGATATCAGGAAACCCAATCAGAACAGGAGTGAAAATCTGGGTAGTTTTTTGTGCTCAGCATGTTAGATCATAACCTGTGTAATAACTATTTCCCATTTCCTACTAATCTACACTCTTGAAGATGGTTAAACTTCATTAGGTGCGTAAAATATTGAGAAAGTTTATGTAGGATACTTTAGATTTCTGTACAAGTACCTTTTTTTATGCCTACTGGTCTTACTAGAATTTCAATGTGATTTAGCACTGTTGTCTAGCAAATGGATTGTGCTTCTTGATTAATAATCACTAGAGCTGATTTAAATATGCTTTGTATACCAGCACAGTATTATTTTTTTTTTTTCTGGTTTTAGAAAGTTGATAAAATTATTCCTCAATATGAACTTTGCAAGATTTAAAAAATATTCTTCTCAAAATAAGTTCAATTGGAAAAAAAGTCTGTACCTTTTTTTGGAAGTGTGCTTTGTTAGCTTTGTTTATAGGAGGCTAAGCTGGGGAAGCAAACTGAAATGCTTTGGCAATTGGTTGTCCAAATGTTATTGGTGTAATAGACTAGAAAAACCTAAATGTTTGTTGCCGTTTCTGAAGTGATCATTTTCAGGTGTCAGTCTCACTTTGATCTATAGATACATCCTTGGCAAGAATTCAGTTTCTTCAAATCTTAGCCAAGAGTACCTGTTAGACTATAATACTTAAGGTGTGAAGAACTGTGCTGCATTTATTACTTGCTCTCTGTAGAACTGCCATGTTAGCCAAACCAATAACTTCCTAATAATTGTTTTGGGGTTTTTTTTGTAGGGCTCAAATGGTATTTTAACAGACTTCCTGAGTTTCTACACATTACCTTCAACAGTGATGCACCATCCTGTTCATAAAAGCCTCAAAGCTGCCTATTCCTTTTACAATATTCATACAGAGACCCCCCTCTTGGACTTAATGAATGATGCGCTCATTATAGCTAAATTGGTAAGTTGTGTGGGGTTCTTTTCCTGCTTTTTTCAAAAAAGGATTCTTAGGAGTGGTGGCGAGGTGAGAACTGGCAGCAATTTATCCCTGCCATTGCATTCCATTTTCTTCTACTGTCTACAGCGCAGAGTACAGTTGATGAGACATACAATATATATATTAAGATATAAAACACTATGCTTGTTTTTCCTTTTTGCTTTGAGTGATGCTAGGAAATGACCAGTTCATGAAGGTCAAGTGTTTGCAATAGCTTGAACTGTGTAAACATCCAAGAACACGTTGATGACCATATTCACTAAGTACTAGAAGAATGGAAAGTATCACTAAAATAGTTTCCACTGGGGATGAGTTAATAAGTTCTATTAAATACACTCGGTTTGTTTGTTTGTTTAAACCATTTGTTATTTCTACAAAATGTAAAAGTTTATTTGTGCAAGCTTTATGATTTCGTTTTGTTACTAACTGCTGCCTGTAAAGCTCTGTAGATGATTTGTAGCTTTTAAGCTACATACCTTCATGCATGGAATTACACTGACAGATGGTTTAGTTGAATGGAAGGGAAGAGATGATAAAGAGACTATAAAAGTTTTTAAACATAGGAATTGTAAAAGTTTAGTGCTGTCTGATGAAAAACTAATGTTCAGCCCTTAATCATCAGGGTTTCATGGGAGTGCAGTGCAAACACCAATGGCAATGTAGTCTGTGGTACGGAGCTGTGCAGGTGATGCACATCCCAGCGCTCTGAATGAATTCTCAGAGACCTGTTTAGCTCTTCAGGGTCATCCAGCCCATGGTATCCATTCTAGCAATCATTCCCAACACGCTGCAGAGCACAGGCGTGTTTTCCGCTCCTCATGCTTGAAGCTTGCCCCTCCCAGCTGAACTGTTGCTGCCGTACTGGTTGTGGTATTACACCTACTGGATGAGTGTTCAGCGCAAGCAAATGCTAGCTGTGCTCCTGCCGTCTGCACTGCATGTTGCACAGGGATTTCTGTGTTGATCCTGTATGAAGCCAGTGATGGTCTGCAAAGGCTGTATCTGTTCAGACTCGGGCTGCATGAAAGCAGCCACATAGCCCTCAGTTTGTCTGCCTTGGCCATGTTTGTGCAGCACTGCACCTGAGCTGATAGCTGTGACCTGAACTTCTTGCTGAGGCTTGTTGAGCTGTAAGCAATATTGAGTTGAAGAACTATTTAGCAAGGAAAACTCCTGGATAGTCACAGGAAATATAGAACTGCATTGTTCAGGCTCCAGAATAATACCAAACAAAGTTCAGAGACAGTCTTTGAAAGGTATTAAGATATATGAAGATACAGGAAGGTGGCTAGCATAATTTTCGGAAGTAGTTAAAAAGACTGGTACTACTTATTCTTAAAAGTCAGAGTGGAACAAGGAATAAATGTTGGTCTCCATTTGAAGTGTGGCGTAGGGAGCTGAGTGGCTGGCCATTCACTAGGCCATGGATGGAACAGGTAAGGAAGCAGTTACATGGTCAAACCACAAGGCTTTGCACCTTCCCCTGTCTACATTTCTCTCTGAATGTGACGTGTGATTCTTTTATTTTAAATGGATCATCATGTAGTTAGAATACTGGGATTTAGATGCCTGTGGATTTCCAAAGTACCTGCTGGGCCTGTCTGCATTATTAGATGCCTAACTTCATTTGCAGATCTGGTACTTGGACTTTTAGATGAGGAGAGGTGAGTCAAGGGAAGAGAAATGATAAATGCACTCCTATTCACAGCTTTTTGTCTACAAATGTACTGGGTCTGGCTGGGATGGAGTTAACTTTCTTCCCAGCAGCCCAGATGGTGCTGCGCTTTGTATTTGTGACTTAAAACAAGGCTGATAACACCTCAGTGTTTTGGCTATTGCTCAGCCTCAATGATGATGTGCTCCACAATAAAGGCTGAAGGAAAGGAGGGGGAAGGGGGGATGCTCCTGGTTATGGCATTTATCTTCCCAAGCAACCATTATGCATGCTGAGACCTTGCTTTCTAGGAATTGGCTTGACATCTGTCTGCCGATGCGAAGTAGTAAAAGAATTCCTCTTTTTGCTTTGCTTATGCGTGCAGCTTTTCCTTTCTTTATTAAACTGTCATTATTTCGATTCACAAGTTGTCTTGCCGTCCTTCTATTTTCTTCCCGTCCCATGGGAAAGGAGTGAGCAAAAGGCCGGGTGGGTGTTTGGCTCTTGGCTGGGGACAACCCACCACAGTCCTTTCTGTACTTTTACTCCCAAAGAATGCATTTTGGAGGCACAAATTCGATGCAGCAAACTGCTTTCAGGGTTTGCATGTCAGTTCAATGTTGATTTTTATCTTCATATTACACTATATAAAATTAGCTTAGAACCAAGTCTAGCAAAATCTTGGCAATTATAGAACAAAATGCCTGGCCTCCAAAGCAAAACCCAAAATTTGGAGTGACGCACTTAGGTTCCATCTATTCTGTGTGAAGACAGAGGGATTTTGCAGCACGATAGTCTCCCCCAAACCCTGCCTATTTTATTGTTGAAGCTGACACTAAGTTTCTAGATCTAGAACAGGAGAGACAGCTTATAAACAGGGAAGAAGTTCACTTCTGAGCCTGCTCTAATGGTCTGGCAGAGCTGTGGAGCAAGTTACCTTTGAACAGGAACTTTTTTATGCCTCTCGGAAGATATTAACCTGAACCTAATCTGCTGATGTTTAGATACTGAATTAAAACTACATCTGTGGACTTTATCATTTATTTGAAATTTGAGTGCTTAATTGCAGAGCTTCATTAGTGTGTTTGTACCTACAGTGTGTCTCTATTCTCCCACTTCCCTTCCTGCCTTCTGAGACTTCTGTTACTATTACTAACTTTAAGTATTTAAATATTTACTTCTTTAGATGCCAATTGTCAAATCCTTGCCATCTTATTTGTCTTGTTTCCCTGTGTTTTTCACAGCAAATTTAACTTAGCATAGCTTCATCTACACACAGAATGACCTTTGTGTCAGGTAGTGGGGAACCTTACGAAACTCACTGTCTGTGCTTTGTGACTTTCTTTTAAATAGTCCTAAACTGGTGGAGAGCTTAAAATGCTCTTTTTCTTCAACCCCCTTTTTTCCTAATATGGGGTGCTTATTTAAAAGAAAAAAGAATACATCCAGTTTTTACACTGAGTAAAGAATGTTCCTTACCATTTTCTTGCGCTTAACTAACAGCATTATTGTTTTGTAACTTATTTTTATCTTAGAGTATAGAAAGTCCTGGTGGCACACTGCCTTTGTGCTGTTAAGACTCCCAAGATCTTAGGTCAGACTGCCTTGCAGTTAATTGGAAATAAATGGACTTTTATATCCAGACCTCCAAGCAAATTCAGCTATTTGTACATGGCTATTGTCACTGCGGTGGCTTAACTGACCTTGTTTTTTTGTTGCTTGTTAAGAGTTCACAGTGAGTTGGGATTTGAGTATGTTTGTGTTGCTGCACAAAACCCTGAGACTAATTCGGCTATGTGGCTGTTCTGAGGGCGAAATGGCTCTTTGAGTGGTGAACTTGGGAGGATGATGAAGAGAGGAGTTGGTAGAGAGCGCATGAGTAGCGGAGGGAGAGTAACATGAAAGATTGGAGTTCTAGAGACAATGGCGTTTCATAAAAGAACCAAATCCCAAAAATATAATGTTTATCATTAACAGAATGATAAACGGCTGAAAAACAGCGTAAGCTGTATTTATGCAGTTTTAGCTGGAATAGGCCATCTGTGTCAAAACACTGTATGTGAGTGTAAAAAATGCGTATCTATAAGGATAAAATAATGGATAATGCTTTAGGGACTATTCAGACCTTTACCCCTGGAACTGGCTTTAAAATTCCTACCCATCTGGAGATAATCTTCAAGCAAAGTTGTGCCTTATACTTCACTTTTTGTTGGGAAAATGTCTTTGTGTGTACCTAATTAAAAGGCAAGATTTATTCCCTTGTCTTTTTTCCCCACTTAATTAGCCTAGTCTCTTGGATATTGATGCCACTGTGTAAAGTATCATTTGTGTGTCATTTGAAACTTTAAAAAGTAAAATTTAAAAAATGTTTTGCTATTGCCAGAAAGGATTTGATGTGTTCAATGCACTAGACTTAATGGAAAACAAAACATTCCTGGAAAAACTCAAGTTTGGGATTGGAGATGGAAATTTGCAGTATTATTTGTACAACTGGAGGTGTCCTGGCATGGAATCCGAAAAGGTAAGGGAGAAAAAAAGAGCTTCTGAATTCTGTTAGGTATAATGCTTCATTAATCTACACTGTCCAAAATGGGCAGAAGTTTTAAAATAACTTTTTTAATTGGTCATATTTAAGATCCGTAATTGAGGTGTAGAAAACTAATGATGTTTAGATTTATTGCCATACTTGAACTAAAATACTGTATTTTTCTTCTTCCTTTAGGTTGGTCTTGTATTACAATGAGGACAATTACATTTATAGAACTCTGAGGTCATCATTTGAGTTAATTTGATCTCCATAACTCTTGGAACGGTATTGTTCAAGAGGAGTAAAAGCACAACGTCAGTGATACTGAAATAGTCCATTAAACCTGAACAACGAAGACATCCATATGTGACCAAATTTATGCATTTTCAGATAGATCAGAAGGTCCATGAAACTTTATTGTCCATGAAAAGAATAAAAGCACATTCATTTAAGTTTCAAAGCTTAGCTTGCACCTTGATGAGAAGAAGGTATTTTTTTTCCACTCTGTAGAAAAGACTGTTTTGTACAAACTGAACTTCAGTGGTGGATTAGGGTACAAAAATATTTGCTATTATGTGGATGAACTGCTGCATTTCTATTTATTAAGTGGTGGTGTATGTTTGTCAGTGTAACAGAATGAAGGATACAAACTTGAGTATCTTTGCTTATTTACTTCACATGGATATCATCATTTGGGGGAAAATCATGAAGTACGATACGTTTGTAGCTCTATGAAAGTCCTGGATGTTTTTGTAACTGGAGCAGTATGACAATGTACTGGGTTAACTAGTGCATTTGTTTCTCCATAAGCAACGCTGCCAAATCAATAAAAATACAGATTTGTACTTTGATCTTCAATAGATCAGTGGATTGATTTAACAGTATCGCACTGTTCAGTGCAGGTGTTATCTATGTTACCGGAATGATAATACATTACTGTACTTAATTTACAGTCGTGGCACAAAACCTTAGTTTTTCCTCAGTAGAATAACATCAGCCTGTGTGTAAAACTAAGAATTTTAGTAGTGCTATCAGGATATTTATAGTTTGAATGTTTTCAACGCTTCTGCGAAATTGCACATATTCCTTTGTCTACTTTGATTTCCTATGAAGTCTGTAATTCTAATGAAAAGTATCTTGTGTAAATACGTATTCATAAATTGTTCCTGGTAGTGTTTTTATCCTGACTTTGGAACAAGAAGTTTTGCTATATATGTGGCTGGTAAGCAAAAGAGAAATGCTCTACCCTCAGTTCTTGGAAGTCTCTGTACCGCGCTTCCTGAAATGTAGGAGGGCTGATCTTTGTTGTTAAGGGGAGCTGTTTCAATTCCCTCATGAATGCTCGGCAACCAGAGCAGCTTCTGAAGCACTTCATATGCATTCTCCAGCGTAGCGTCATAGCTAGACACGACAGCAGTTCTTTCAGCTCACGGATGCTGCAGTAACGTGAGCACCAAGAAAATCTGCAGTAAGAAACTGTTCTAGCTGAAAGTGCCAAATTGTGGTAGTGAAGCCTCTGTGCTGTGAGCATCTTTTGAATGTGACTTGAATATCTCATGAAATGCAAATGTCTAAACTTTCCTTCTAAACATGCCTGTAATTCTGACAGCAGATTTTGCTCAAAGTTGAATTCTGTACCTGAAAACATCAATTTAGACAAAGATAAATTTGTCTGTTCTTCGTAACTGCTAGCCCTACCCACCTCCTCATAGCAGTGAGGTTTTTCTTTCTTTCCACTCCTTTTCCAGTGTGTGAATGGTTTGTGGTTTGGCTTCTTTTTCTTGTTGAATTGTGGTGAGGGGGTTCTGCCTGAGAGACAGTGATAAATACTTTCCCTCATCGTGTTATAGCTGTGTGATTAAAGCATTCAACCTCCTTCAAACAAAGGAAGGGATTGAAGGTGGTTTGTCTGACCCCTGGGTGTGCACCAGCTGGGGACCTCATGAATTTAAAAGGGCTTCAGAGGAGATCTTTCAGACATCTAATGGTGGAGTTGGGCTTTACAACTTTGGCCACTCTGATACCTGTCTGCCAGTAGCAGTCACAAGAGATGGTGCAGGGGCAGCTTTGACTCCCTGGGTGAGGCCTGAAAATGTAATTGATGGTAACGAGGTAAATGAGGTAACAAGAAGGATTTAATCTCAGTTCCATCAAAGATTTAAGTTCTTAACTCCCAAAAGGCAGGAAGGTGTCTTCCTGGCTGGGCATTTGCATTGCAGCCTGCTGGGATGAGGAGGAGGTTCACCAAGGGGCTTGGTGCATTCTGCTTTGGTTCTAAAGGCAGAGCCTGGGCAACCCTCACTCTGCTGCTGCCTAACATGAGGTGGGACAGCAGGGCCTAGCTCTGTCCTCATGGCTAAGGGACTTCCTTGCTAAGAAAGGATCATGGCCCAGCTCCCTAATTCTGAGGGGTGGTCTTGAATGCGAGGTGAATCATCTCTGCCTTCCCTCCCCTCACAAAAGTTCAAGTGGAAGAAATGGTAGGCAGATGTTTTCTCCTCTCTTCTCCAAAATCAGAAGGCAAATCCTCCGTGGTACTATTGTTTGGAAAGGCGTTGAGTCCATGATGGGACCAAATATGTGCGGACAGAAGACAGACTTGGGGTTTTCTGCAGCCTGGCTTTCTGCCCTAATCTTGGGGTAATTGCACATGGAGGAAGGAGTGTGGCTGCTCTTATGCTGTCTTCTGGGAAAACAGTGCCATTTGCTTCTGAATCCGAGGGGTAAACTTCTGTCTCATTTGCTGGCTCGTGCTGCGTGTGAACTGCGGGGAAGGAGGGCAGAGTTGTGCTCCTGTAGAGCTGTGCAGCGTTGTAGCTGAGGCAGAGCATGAGGGAAGAGGGCATCTGAGCCCCAGTGTTGGGGTGGTTCCTGGAGAGTTCTGTTCATGAGCCTGCGTGTGTTACCTGACCGCTGCGTAATCTAACATGGTCTCTTCTGTCCCTGTTGAGTGCTCAAATCTTTTTGGTTTGCCGTGCTCTTCACCTCAAGTGCTTCGCTGAAGTATTAACAGCAGCCAGAGGATGTGAATCTTGAAGGTGTCCCAGCCTGCACCCACACAATAGGACAGTTGCTCCAGAGGTGGAAATTGTAGCAACTCACTCTTGCTTCCTAAGCAGGTACTTAACGAAAGGGTATTATTTGTGTGGGTGCCACTGTTGGCAGCTCAACAGGAGAGGCTCTTCTGTTGTTCCGTAAGTGGAACCTCTCTGTGCATTAGCCTTTGTCATGGTTTGGGCTATGAACAGCTATCAGGTAAGACTCCTCAAAACCTAATAGATGGTTTCACAAAGATTGGCAAGCTTAAGACTCACTCTACCACCTTTCCCACCAGTCTTTTGAAACATCTGCTGTAATTTCTTTCCCAGAGTAACTCCCTATCTGTGGAGGGGACACAAATCCCTGAAGAGAGCTCTAGACCTGGGCAGGCAGCAGAGTGCTTGAAAGATGATTGCTGTGCTTATGTTCTTACCAAAGCTAACCCTCATGCTCTGGCTAAGATTTGAATGTTACAGTTAGCCAGCATGAGAATTAAATACACTAGTTCTAGCATGCCTTCAAAGTTTTATGCATCCAAAAAGCCAAAGCAAAGGACATGTATGAAGGACTACGAAGCAAGGCAAAAAAAACCCTGACCACCTCTTGCCACCCTCAGCCAGGGAGGGCAAAAATTTTGGCATTAAATGTCTGAGTTTTTTTTAAACTTCAGGGAGCATCATGACTACAGAATCATTGCTGCTGCCTCCCTTCGTAGTTGGTATCATGAACTAAGGTCGCTTCTAAATAAATCCAAAATACAGATAAGCTATCTGATGGCACTGCAAATCTGGATTAGCAAATCTCTGAAAACTACAATATGTAAATTCCATCTTTAAGGAACAACAGAGTAACTAACTCCGTTAAAGTATTTTATGCTTTCTTCTACAGTACTGTACTGAATTCTGCTTAAAATATAGAGCACCAAGTAAATTCTGAGGCTGTTGGATTTGGTTGTCTGAATTGCAGCACTATTCCCTTTCCTTCCTACAACACAACTGTCTCATTAGGAAACTGTTTGTAGTATTTGGTAAAACTAAAGGAAACTCAAAAGTTACATGCTATATTTTCAGTCTTGTAACGGTTATAGCTGTCATCTACTTCATACACAACAGTACATGGCTTATCTCAGTTTCCTAGGAAATAATTTCAGACTCCACTTAGATATCAAATTGAGTTTAGGTTCCTTTACATTTTTCTCACGGGATGTGCATTAGTAGTTTGCATACAGAAGTCTTTTTTTTTTTCCCAAAATGTAGCAGTAGTAATTTGGTTTTGTTCTGTATTTGAAAATAGTTTTTCCTTCAGCATATCAGACACCAGGTATTAGATGGAACCCAAGTCTGCATACATTCTTGATCAGAACAAGTTCATTGTTCAGCAGAGCAAACTGAAAGTTGGGAAGCGCCTGTGCTGTTACAGCTGTTTACCTGAAACAAGCACTGAACCAGCTTAAAGAGAGTTATACTGGCATGGACCTTTGTTTAAATAAACTTTCACTTTTGCTATTGATTTGTTTGAATAATGATACTTAATTCAAATCCATTATGCTTGAAGCATGTTCATCTGTATAGAAATATAAAGTCTATTTAATGCTTTGCATTAATTCCAAAGATGTACTTACTATGTCTTAAGTTACTTCAGCATATTCATTGCTGACTATAACTCTGTGATCTCCAACTGCAAATGAAATATCTTTCCCCAGGTAAAGACTCACATCCAAGTTTGAGCAGTATTGTTTATTAAAGCAGAAAGTATCTCAACTGAATGCAACATAAAGTTCACCTTGTATTCAAGTGCTTTACACTGTAAAGCCTAACAAAATAGCTCAGTTAGAGCTGTACTCCATACTGCATTAAAAAAATCAGTTTAATGTGAAGAACCAAACTAAAATCAGTTATGCGGAAAAAGCTTTTTTCTTTTTGCGAGGTGGTTTCTTTATCTTATTTGGATTTGGAACAAGTTTCTTGATTTTCAAAGGCTGCAAAATTACATGTGAAAGATCAAGCTGATTGCTTTCCGTACGTTTCCGCTTCTGGCTTGTGAGCTCATTCCCCTGCTCCTCTGCAAGCTGCTCTGGTTCCTGATTTTCTGAAGAATCTGTATGTGCATAAGCCACAGATTCTTCCGTTCCGTACTGAAACCATGGCACTTCCAAAGCTGGTATCTTTGGAATTATTGCTTCTATTGCTTCAGTAAATTTATCAGACTGCTTTTTAAAGCCTAGCGCTAAAATGGATGTTAAGCCAAGAAGTGGCGCAATTGTTTCACTGAGACGGGGAACCTGGCCGGCTGGTGTGGCTCGACTTGCGCTCAGCTGAATAAGATGCGATGTGATCATGGCAGGTTTTGCAGACTTGCACACCAGCAAGAGAAGTAGTTCATTTTTTTCCAGTGCTTTTGTAACTTCGTTAACTCCAATAGCAAGCTGTCTTCTGATACTTATGTCAGTCCATCCTGGTTTTTGTCGATGGCCTTCTGTTTCCTCTTCTTTAGGGAGTTCATTGGTGCTGGCATCACACTTTTTTTCCATTTGTTTTTTTGTAAGGGAACGTTTTTTCTTTCTTAGCGTCTCAATCTTTTTAAGTCCAGTATGTTTAATCCTTTCTTCTAGAGTCTGTAGTATAAAATGCATATCTTCTCCATCTATAGTTTTCCACTGAAAAACAAAGGGGTTATCTAGACATGTTTTCACAGTGACCTTCTTTGCTTTACGAAGTGTTGCCGTCCCTTGCTGAATTACAGACATCCTGAGGTTCTTTGGTGTTTTGCCACCCTAGCTGTGAAGGGAAGAAAGAGGTGAAGTAAACATTGGTTCAAATACTGCACTGTTTGCTGTAGAAGCTTCTGGTAATGATGTCTCTTGGGAATGTAGAAGAGAAACATCACATCTCAAAGTGAGACTGACAACTCTCACCCTCCTCCCGTTAGCTTAGTGCTAATCCTTAACAAATCTCCTACAAGGCACAGGCTGTGCCACCTTTTTTTTTTCCTCTAAATAAACAAAAAACCAGCAGACTGGACAGCAAGGTAACACCAGTGACAAGAGACCCTCCTAAAGCTGAAGGAAAGCAGCTAGAAGTATTACAGATTTAAAAACAAACACACACACACCCCCCCCCCAGGTTGAAGGACCACTCAATTTTAACTGTTGTGCAGCTGCACTGCAGCAGTATTATGAGATGGGGACACCCCCCTACCCCGAATCACAACATGAAAGAAGCTCCACATTCCTGAATTTAATTAGCATTTTTTAAATTTTAATTTGCCTTTTCCTTTTTTAATCCATGTCTTGTGTTTGTCCTTATTTAGACGGTATGACAGAAATCTGCAGATTCTATTAATTTATGCTTTCTGTGAAGGAAGGCAATCTTCTACAGGTCTCCAGAAAGTTCAGAAAGGGTCTTTTACTCATGTCACATAGACCATGCCTTTAGGGATGAGAAAAATGAAACAGGAGCAGAGAAAGGATCATTGTTCTAGCTCTGACTGACCTACTCCAGAGTAGCAGTGAAGCCATGAAGGCAGGCCTGATTACAGGCCCTGGTAACTCAGTAAGTCCCCATGGTCCTGCTTGGGTTACTATTCACCATCTCCTTGCTAAACCAGTGATATCTTCGTTGTTGCACAGCCGTGCTTACAGGACACGAGCAGCTCTGGTTTCAAGTCGGGAGAAATAGGACGTGACTCCCTCCTGGGTTTCCAAGTTACCCAAGCAGGCAAACGGATAGCATTTACATACATCTCTTGAGCGGCAGCCTTCAGGTATTCACAAAATACCATTTTGCTAGTCGTATCAGTTCTCTGTGCACTGGTAGCAAGCTACCTTGATACAAAAAAAAAAAGAAAAAAAGACAAATCCCATCTTCACTGAAATTCCCCCAACAGTCCGTACTGCCATAAAGCAACATCGATCTGGAGGGATGTTCCCTCAGTGAAACCCTTGCCTGGGAGCCAGCAGGAGAAGCGCATCCAGCGGATATCAGTGCAACGTGAGCGGTGAAGCCGTGACCCACAATGAAAACCAAAACCACAGAAGTCGTTTTCAGAGACTGGTAAAACTGGGTAAGCGTTTCAGAATACGACAGAGCACTGTGTCCCTCTGCCGGTGCTCTCCAATGAACCTACGAGCTGCCCTGCAGGGCCACCCAGGCCATGGTCCATCTGGCCCAGTTGTCTGCCTCCAACTCTGGGAACTGGTGAAGCTGTCCGGGGAGGGCAGGGCCGTCCCGCCGCTGCCGGTCACTGTTCCCCTCGGCTCCCACGCGCCCAGCGCGGCTGCCTCAGGGACGCAGGGTGGGAGAAGATCTGCACACTTGTTTTACCGGCCCTTTACGGAGCGGTCGGCCGTGGTCCGTGTGGTTCTCTCATCCCTTCAGCTTACCATCACAGTGGCAACAACCAAAAAGTGGAAACAGCTGAAGAGTGGAAACGATGACTAGAAATCTGACATGTGACTGAGTTAGAAATGGAAGCTTATGATAGGTTTAAAAACCAAAAAGTTCTAGGCCCTTATTTTTAAAACCTTTCAATTCGGGCTGCTCTGATGACCTTTTACAGGGGGTACCAAGCAAAGTCAGCAGCAGACTTGTGTATGAGAAAGGAGCCAAACAGGAGAGATTTCACAGTTGAAAGATTAAATTTTTCTTTTCAAAATGGGCACTACTGAGGAAAACGAGCATGCAGCAGTAGGAAATAAAGCACCGAGGCAAAAAAAA